>LR812521.1:23895286-24147786 GCA_903798195.1 Danio kyathit | reverse complement strand
TTTTGGGCCACTCATTATATGCTGTAATGACAGTATGACAATAGCATGCTAATTTGTGGTGTAACGGATCCCAAATCTCACAGTTTGGATCACACTACAGTTTTTGAGTCACGGATCAGACCATTTTTCGTATCAAAAAAAAAAAGGAGACAAATATCATTTGCTTTTCATTTACACAAAAATATTACTGCAAAAATCATTGGTTTTAACAAACATAATATAGATGCTGTAATTTTAATACAAATAAAAATTAAGAAAGAACCAGCTGAAAAAAAAGAAAATATTCAATACGCAAAAAGATCTTTGCTACTGTTGCTGATAATGCTAAATATAGAAATCTAACATCTTGTACAACATATCTTATTTATTTCCAATTAATAATTCAACAGTTCACACATAAAACCTCATGTTTCATTTAGATGGATCATTTTTGAAAACCTATTCAGTGACATAATTTTGATAGTTGTTTGTCGCCAACTATTGGTTAAACAATGTAATTACTACAACATTCACCAGCGTCAAGTTCCATTAAACGGTGATTTTAATCTTTACCATAAACATCAGTGGTTGAACTATAAACTGTTCTCCCAGTACTTCTGTGTTATTTAATTGTTTGTAACTAACTGAAAGTGTAAAAACTGAATCTCTCTCGATCAAACCCAGTTTGAATGCAGAGCTTTGAATGTTTAATAAACATATGCAAATCATTATCATTTATCATTCATGTTGCACAGGTTTGAATTGAGATCATGATCATTCAATGTTTAATTGTGCAGCTTTACACTGAATGCAATAATGCAGGCTAAACAAACAGTGACAGAAAACACCTTTAATAACCTAAGAAAGCATTTAGGTGGGTCCCACATCTTTTTCCGTCATCATTATATTTTACAGGGAAGTCGAAATGCTTTCATACACAAGATTTGAATGATGCAGGAGGCGATCTCTCTGCAATTGTTATAAATGTTGGATTAACCTACAAGTTCAAAAAAAGTTATTAATCTGCAGGTCACATGCGTTCCGAACTGTGGTTTGTGATCTGTACGGTTACACCCCTAATAATAATGCAAGTATAATCTTTCAAAGAACATGGAATGTTTAATTTTTAACAATATTTAGGCATTGAAACCAGAGCTCAAAATATGTCCTAAACAAATAAATTGTACACTAGGAGTAAAGGATAAAGTACATCCAGTCGGCCGTTATCGCAGAATAAAGCTCAACAGGTTTATTGACATCCCGACATAAAAAAAAACATTGGGATGTCAATACTATTTGCCACGAAACGTAAAAGTTACGTAAAAAACATGCAACATTGTTCTGAGCCGTGATAGTTTATTAATTCTTTAATTAAATGGAAAGCAGACATAAATTAAATTGGCTGAATGGAGCATACACTAACCTACATATTATTCAGTCACAAGATGGCGTCAATCTACATTCCTACTCTCACCTATGGTCATGAGCTTTGGGTCATGACTGAAAGGACAAGATCTCGGATACAAGTGGCCGAAATGACTTTCCTTTGCAGGGTGGCAGGTCGCACCCTTATAGATAGGGTGAGAAGCTCTGTCACCTGGGAGGAGCTTGGAATAGAGCCAGATGAGATGGCTTGGGTATCTGTTTCAGATGCCTCCTGGATGCCTACCTAGAGAGGTGTTCCAGGCATGTCCCACCAGGAGGAGGCCTCGAGGAAGACCCAGGACAAGCTGGAGGAACTATGTCTCTCGGCTGTCCTGGGAACACCTTGGGATCTCCCCAGAGAAGCTGGAGGAAGTGTCTGGGGAGAGGGAAGTCTGGGGTTCTCTCCTAAGCCCCCTCGTCCCGGCCCCGGAAAAGCGGTTGAAAATGAATGAATGAATGAACTTCTCATAGAAGTAGAGGTGTAAGATGAGATGAAGATGGCTCCAATCAGTCAAAAACAGCAGCATGACAGACAAACATATTGTATTTACTGGCGGTGAAGATGATTCGAAGTACCCAGACAAGCCCATGTTATTTAGCGGTTGCTATATGGGAATAACATAAACATACCTTGGAATGTCGCAACTGACCAATCAGAATCAAGTATTTTAGAGAGATGTGCAATAATAAATGTTAGCAGACAAAGTCAAGTCAGCACGGTTGACTAAAACGCTGTGACATTATGTAAACATGTATCTAATAACTACAACTAATATCAGTTGCAATGCCAAAAATGTATTGCGACCCTAAAAATGATGGAGCTAATTTTCATATATCGTGTTCCAAGTCAATATATTGACTATAGCAACAAGCTGTTTTTTTTTTTTTTTACTCAAATGAGTAGAGCCTGGACCCAGAAATATTACATTTATGATCACCTAGAGTTTGAAATCAGAACACATTTTCGGTGTTTTAAATAAAAAGATTGGACAGATAAGACTTCAGTGTTTGGCCAGTTTTCATCAATAGTTTCTTAAATATTTGAACTTTTAAAAGATTTATACTGTATGTTTCAAAAAGTAGGGGAAAAGAAAGCAGGATGTGTAATTTAATTTAATGTTTCATTTGTGAAAATTTAAGGCCTAAAATTTTATTTATAAAACGTAAGACATTTTAAGACTTCAAGACCCTACGGAAACCCTGACAGAGCCAGTTCAGAGAGTAATTAAACGAATGGGGAAAAATGCTAAAAAATTTTTTTTATTATTTAAATGGAAAACCCCAAAATTTCCATAAGTGTATTGAACTGTGAAGGTTGTACTGAAGGGTTCAATATTATATTGAGCTTTGCGACATCCCTATTACTTACTGTACTATACATGGGCTTCAGTCAATATAATACAGTACTTGTGCATCTGTTGATCTTATCTTATGTGTGGATGAATTGGTTGTTAAAAACTCATGGCAAAAATTAGTCAATCTGTGCATGTGACAGACAGAGCAGCTCACTGTCCATGATGCATGAAAAACTAGGGAAAAATCTTAAAATGCTGTAATTTTGGGATTAAAGTATTTAAAAGGGGAACCCACTGTCTTCAGAAAAGTGTTTTCTTCCTAATTTCCTATAAAATACCAGCACATCTGTTTGTTTTTAACACTAACCATGAAAGCACAGTTATTCCTGCTGTTTAATAAGCGCCACCTTATGGAAGCCTGTTTCTACCACTGAATAAATATAAATAAATAAATAAATAAATAAATAAATAAATAAATAAATAAAAGGTTTGTTAATATTATGCAATTATGACTTTATTTCTCAGAATAGCAAGATATAAAGTCAGAACTCTTCTGTTAATTGTGCCTTTTCATCTCAGATTTCTGTCTTTTGTTGCAAGTGTGAATATTTCTCAGAATTGCTTTTAGAATTGACTTTATAACTTGGAATTCCAATTAGTTTTTTACATTTTATAACTAGCATTTGTGACTTATCTCAGATTTCAGGCATTTCTTTCTCGTTGTGACTATTTCTATTTTCCACTATATTTTATCTCTGAATTCAGATGTTCTAACTTTCAATTGTGACCTTTTTATCTCAGAAGCCAGTTTTTTTTTCCTCGAAATTGTGACTATTTCTCAGAATTGTGTGAAAATAATAAAAGTTAGAATTCTGACTAACCTCATTGACAACTTTGAGGTTGATATTAGTGTTATGTTCATGCTGTAGTAAATTTTGTTAAAAAAAAAAAAACAATTTTCTCTTTTGTGGGGTTTATTGCACTTTTAATCTATATAACTAAATATTGATTTAGTACACGCATACATATGTAGACTTCAAATCAGGGATGTGAGGATTGTATTGATATATGGCATTTGAAAATACTCAAAAGAATGACAGCATAGCCTGTAATAATACTAATATATACCCTGGTGGAATTGTTCTATGTCGTAAAGGGTTAATAACTTGACTTCTAGTTGAACATTTAGTATCAGAAGTGGCTTATATGAGAGGCAAAGGCCTCTAGATTACTCTCTTAGTTTACCAAAATAAAATATGATTATGCCTTGATTTTTAATTATTTAATTAGGACAGTAAGGTCTGACTTTGCTTAGACAAAAGTCTTGTCACTTAACAGAAATAATTAATGTTATTAATAAAGTCATCTGGAATGGCAAAGAAAGCCTACTTGCAGGACTTCATCAAGATTCTTTGGATTCATCTTCAATGCCTCCTCCATCTTACCCCAGAAATGCTCAATAATGTTGACTTCTGGTGACTGGGCTGGCCATTCCTGGAGCACCTTGACCTTCTTTGCTTTCAGGAACTTTGATGTGGAGGCTGAAGTATGAGGAGGAGCACTATCCTGCTGAAGAATTTGCCCTCTCTCTCTCTCTCTCTCTCTCTCTCTCTCTCTCTCTCTCTCTCTCTCTCTCTCTCTCTCTCTCTCTCTCTCTCTCTCTCTCTCTCTCTATATATATATATATATATATATATATATATATAATAACTTGCAATATAATAATAATAATAATAATATTAAAAAGTCACAAATCTGAGATAAAAAGTCACAAAAACATGATTTTTTTTATTCAGTGACAGATATGGGCTTCCATACCACCACCAGGCAGAAAGCGAAACTGCATTTTTATTCAGCTTGTTTACTGTTTAATTTTGCAGTATTTATGATACATCAAATTCACAATGTTTTACTTGAAACTTTTAAATGACAAGTAATTTAATGATAAAAAAATGTGTATTCAAATTAGAAAAATAAAAACACATGGAAATATTGTTTTTTTTAAAATGGTAATTGTAATTGATTATGTAAAATCAGGATTAGTGAATCAGTCAAAACTTAACAAGTGGATTTCATTAGTGTGAGAGTGCGAAACTACACAAATACAGTAGTGCTTCCTGTGGGATTGACATGACACCATAGAGACCATGAAGTGTTTTAGAGACAAAACATGGAGAAAGAGGAAGCAGCAGCAAACAAACTGTTGAAGTGAGAGAGCAGAGTAACATTTAGCCCACTACAGCATCACCTGAAACACACTTGCCTGATTCTATTCCAGGATACACCAGAACAAAATCAAGCACTGCACAACACATTCATTCTTAATAGCAGCATTAAAACCCTCCCCACATTCTGCAGTGTGTGGACTGCTTTTGTTCAGTGAGCTTCCTTTAACTACTCAAGCATGAAAGGAGTGTTTTCTGCCTTTCTTCTCTTCTTTTTAGTGGACACATACATCAGTTTCACATACAAGTAATCAGTGGAGAAACTGGCTAATAGGAGCCAGATTCATTGGTTGAACTACACACTGACTTCTGCCTTTCTTAAATAAGTTTTTTTATTTGTTTATTTTAAATCAAGGCAAATAATTTAGCTAAACTGAATACCTGTCAAATGTACTTAACTACAGCTTCAATAGTTTTGGTAGCAATATTGTTCATTCATTCATTCATTTTCTTGTCGGCTTTGTCCCTTGCGGGGTCGCCACAGCGGAATGAACCGCCAACTTATCCAGCACGATTTTACGCAGCGGATGCCCTTCCAGCCGCAACCCATCTCTGGGAACAGCAATATTGTTCTTTCCAAAAAAAAAAATTTCATCTACAGTATCCATCCATCCATTCATCTATCTTCAGTATTTATCTGTCTATCCATCCATCCATAGTATCCATCTACAGTATCTGTCTATCCATCGATCCATCCACAGTATCTATTGATCAATCCATCCATCCATCTATCTACAGTATCTATCCATCCATCCATACATCCATCCATCCATTTATCCATCCATCCATCCATCCCATCTACAGTATCTATCTACATTATCCATCTATCCATCCATCCATCCATCCATCCATCCATCCATCCATCTATCTATCTATCTATCTATCCTATCTATCTATCTATCTATCTATCTATCTATCTATCTATCTATCTATCTATCTATCTATCTATCTATCTATCTATCTATCTACAGTATCCATCCATCCATCCATCCATCTACTGCAGGGCTATTCAACCGTCCCCGAGGCAATTTGTTCTGGCCCTCCAAATAGTGTGACCAAGACATCAAGAATAAATTTAGTTCAGTCAAAAAACGGCCGCTATAGTTATGAAGTGACGTGCGTCTGTTCAATACAGCATGAGCTGCGCAGAGCGTGAGTCACCTGACAGTGGCGAGAGCAGCCGAATACATTTGAATATGTTTGTAGGAATGTTTTTTTGTACAATGCACTGATATCGATATTAGGGATGCAACGATTAACCGATTTCACTATTAACTGTGCTTTAATTCGTCACGGTTAATTAATCGTAAAGGCTTCTCAAAGCCGCATTTCTGCATTTCTGTTCTGCCGCACGAAACGAAACTGCTGAACAAAGTTACGCCAAGTTGGCAACTGTGCGCTAGTTTAAAGTTCCGAGCTTGTCCACCGAAGCTAATACGCACGCACACTGTAATAACTATAGCCGCGGGCCATTCCCATATCACGTCTTTCCCGCGCGCAAGTTTGTTATGTCGTAAGAATATATGCCAATATGCGGGCGCAAGCGGAGCAACGCGCTCGCGGCTGTCTGGGCGCACGCAGTTGAAAACATCTCATGCTGTAACGGTGAGAGTTGTGCTTAGCTTTCAGTGCAATGTAAACAAAAGACATGTTAGACGAACTATTATTAAAATGATTATGTATGTATGAACGCAGATGATAACAACAGTTAATCTAAATATTGGCGCCGACCTTCATAACAATTATTATTATATTATTTTCTCCCGTTCCTCTCTATAAACACACACATAATTAAATTGTGTAGCCCTATAAGCACAGAAAAACCTTCAGCATAAAAACTATTAATAATGAAAATGCCTTTTAAAGGTTTTTTAATATTAGTTAGGGATGTCCAGATCTAAATCTAGCTAATATAAAGCTTAAATTTACATTAGACGTGATAACTGTGAAACCCTGATTATTCTTCACACTATATAATCGTACAACCAAAATCTATAATTGTTGCATCCATAATTGTTATGCAGTTCAAAACATAACATATGAACGTATCTGAATGTGAAGAAGCCTACTTAAGCAATACACTGATTTTGTTGTGCTGTGAAATACGACATTTGAATGTTTGTTAAAAAAAACTTATTGTACAATGCAGTGATATTATATAGTTTCAAAATACAATATATTAACATATTAATGTAGACAAATACAACGTGGGTGTCTAAGGGAGCAAAAATACATAATTGGCACTTGTATGCAGTTGTAATGTCATCATTTATATAGCAAGTCATATCTCTCCGGCCCTTCATTTGGGATGCTTTTCATGAACTGGCCCCCGTGACAAACTAATTGAATAGCCCTGATCTACTGTATCATATCCATCTACAGCAGGGCTATTCAATTGGCGGCCCGCGGGCCGAACCCAGCCCCCGAGGCAATTTGTTCCGGCCCCCCAAATAGTGTGACCAAGACATCAAAAATAAACTTAGTTCAGTCGAAAAAAAGGTCGCTATCGTTATTAAGTGACTTGCGTCTGTTCAATACAGCATGAGCTGCAGTTAAAAGCTGCGCAGCGAGTCACCTGACATTAAGTGAGTGGCGCAAGCAGATGTTTGTAGAAAAGGCCTTTTGTACAATGCACTGATATTGTTAATAGGAATGCAATGATTAGCCGATTTCACTATTAACCCCGCTTTTATTCATTAAGGCTTTTCAACGCCGCATTTCTGCTGCATGGAAAAAAGCTGCTGCAACTAAAGTCAAGCCAATACGCACGCACATTGGATTAACTATAGCAGCAAGCCGCTGACATATTGCGTCTTTTCCGCACGCAAGTACATTGTTTCCAATTGAGACGTGCGCATATTGGAAGTGGTCTGCGCACTGCTCACAAGCGGACCATCACACCCGCGCCCTCCAGGCGCGGCACACAGTAGAAATGATCTCAGGCTGTAGTGGTGAGAGTTGTGTGTAGCTTTCAGTGCAATGTAAACAAAATATATGTTAGATGAATTATTACAAATTATTAAAATGATTATGTATGTATGAATGCAGATAATAACAACAGTTCATTTAAACTCTTATCTTATATATAGCTTAAATTAACATTAGACAAATACCATTTTTATTTATTCTTACTTTTATTTATTTATTCATTGTTCTGTCATTTATTTTCATTGTAAAATTATCACATGTTTAAATCAAAAACTTTTTCATTTATTTTTAAGTCCAAAGAGAGAAATGGACTATTGTTTGTTTTTTATTAATATTTTGTGCTGTATTTGGTTACTGAGCAGCAATAACACTTTAAAACATAAGCAGTTTTCTTGTGATTTTCTAAACTAGTCGTGTTTTAAATTTAATAAATGCATAATAATGGTGATAACTGTGAAACCATGATTATTCTTCAGACTATAATCGTACAACCAAAATCTATAATCTTTGCATCCCTAATTGTTACCCAGTTTAAAACAGAACATATGAATGTGTCTGAATGTAGAAGAAGCCTACTGGAGCAATACACTGATTTTGTGCCTCGAAATACATTTGGATGTGCTTGTAAAAAAGCCACATTGTACAATGCAGTGATGTTATGTAGTTTCAAAATACAACATATTTACGTTTTAATGTAAAAAAGTCAACAAGGGTGTCTTAAAGAGCAAAAATACAGCATATGAGCTCTTATTTTGCTGTTGTGTCATCACTTACATTGCAAGTCATATCTCCGGCCCCCCGTTTGGGATGCTTTTCATGAACCGGCTCCCATGACAAACTAATTGAATAGCCCTGATCTACAGTGTCTGTCTGTCTATCTATCTATAGTATCTATCTACAGTATCTATCTATCTATCTATCTATCTATCTATCTATCTATCTATCTATCTATCTATCTATCTATCTATCCATCTATCCATCTATCTATCTATCTATCTATCTATCTATCTATCTATCTATCTATCTATCTATTGTATCCATTCATTCATAGTATCCAGTATCCATCTACAGTATCCATCTACAGTATCTAGAGTACCCATCTACAGTATCTACAGTATCCATCTATCCATTCATCCATCCATAAAGTATGCTCTGCAAAATAAATTTATACAGGCTTGAAAGGTGAGTGCATGATGTGAAATAATGTTCAATTTGGATGCACAGTAGCTTTATTTAAAAAAAAAAAAAAAGTATAATTCATTTATTTTTCTTTGGCTTAGTCCCTTATTTATTAGGGGTCACCACAGCGGAACGAACCACCAACTATTTCGGCATATGTTTTATGCAGCGGATGCCCTTCCATTTTAAAATTTAGTTAAAATGTATTTTTTTATTATTCATTTTTATTTCATATTTATTTATTTAATTCATATTTCTTTTTTGATTAATATGAAATTGTATTGAACAAAAACTGCCAGCAGGTGGCAAATTGAGTTAGATATTTACTGTATTCATTCAAACAACTGATTCATTCAACAACAAAAAAAGCCACTGCTGTGTGCGGCCCTACAAAGGCAAACTGCAGTAACTATGAACACACTAAAACTGGAAAAACACCTTTAAAGTTGTTACACAGGCAGTCAAACTTAGGATAAATGAGTGGTTTCTGTTTCTCTTAAATTGGACAAAATTTAAACCAAGAGAAAACGTAAGATATTGCAAAAGCCCATTTTACACCAAGACTCAATTTTGACCAAATGTGTAGTTAATTACTGCAGTTTGTCTTTGAATGACAGTATAGGCTTATAGCTATTATTTTTGTTAGCAAAACAGACAATAATGTCAAAAATATTAAAAAAATAATAATAAATAATAAATTATTATTTATAAATTATTATTTAGCACAATTAGGCATTCATTTTCTTAAATAATTTTTATATAATATAACAAATATATTTATGAACTGTATTTACCAACCAGATCTTGGGAAAAAGCAACTAATGTATGAATTTATAACAAAATGTATACAATTAAGTTAATTCATATGAACTGGGCACTAATCTGTCAAAATAATAAGTTTATGATTATTACAAATTATTATTATTTAAAAAAATAAAAAAAATAAATAAAA
The DNA here is from genome assembly GCA_903798195.1 of Danio kyathit. NCBI lineage: Eukaryota > Metazoa > Chordata > Actinopteri > Cypriniformes > Danionidae > Danio > Danio kyathit. Next base: position 24,137,803 of record LR812521.1, on the reverse strand, counting down.
AATAATTATATATATATATATATATATATATATATATATATATATATATATATACAACTTTTATTTTTTTATAATTGCTGGATCAAATTTCTCTCCTTGAATGGATTACAATTTGTTGTTTATCTACTCCCTCCAAGTCATTCGAAAAAAACATAAAAGGTTTCACAAGAAACCAAACATTACTTTTAATCCAAAACATTGGAAGACAGTCAAAATTTACCAAAAGTATGTTGCATGTGCAATGTTTACATTACAATATAAACTGTGCCCTTGGACATATGTGGCATTGATAGTAAAAAGACAAGAATTTTAATGTATTTAAATATGATATTACGGTCAAAATGCAACAAATTGGCACAAAGTAGAGTTTTGGTGGTGGTTACTTCTAAATCAGAAAAAAAAAAGAAATTTAAAGATAAAAATCACTTAATATGTTTTGTGCAATGATTATTGATCTACAATTTAGTCCATAAAGACCAACTATTAGGAAAAAAATATTAGTGATTATATTAATTAAACCTGTAAAACTGTAGTCAATGAATAAAAGTCATAATAAAACATATGGGAAATTTAAAATATATTCCAGTACTGTATTAACTAAATATGAATAACTTAAAATGAATACTAATTTTTTTTTTTACATATGTTGCAAGTGAGTACAGGCATCACAACATTATAAAGTGCAATGCCAAAAAATCTTTTTTATTTAAAAACATCTAATAAGGACTTCATAACACAGTGTTACGATAAATTATAAGTGCTTTTAATGATTAACTTTATATATGAGCAGAGCCCTAGATGAACGGAAGAATAATCTAGATGCAAAAATAAAACACGCACAGAGAATTAAACATCCAATATTGGCTGCAGCTTAACAGCAGAGGATGGTGCTAACATTGCCAAGGTCATGGGTTTAGTACCCTGGAAATGCACGAACATGATATTTTGGACACCATAAATACACTGCAAGTTGCTTCGGATAAAAGCATCTGCCAAATAGTGTAAGCTTTGATTACATAAAATAAATGACTATTATTTTATGTAGTGACATGTTTTAGCTGTATGAACATAATAATAATAATAATAATAATAATAATAATAATAATAATAATACACAAATAAACAAAAATAATAATTAATAAAAAAAAATAATAATAATATCAGTAATAAAAATAATAATAAATAACATTTTAAAATAGTAATAAACAAATAATAATAGTAATAATAATAATAATAAATACAATTTTAAAATAGTAATAAATCAACAAATAATAATAATAATAAATAAAAAAATAAACAAATACATAAATAAACAAATAATATTAATAATTGATCAACTCAAAAATAATAATTAAATATATAAATAATAATAATAATAATAATAACAACCAGAGAATAATAATAAGGCCATGCAAAAAAACAAACATTGATTTGTGAAATAGAAACAGAAGAAAAGGCGTTCTGGCAAATGAAATAACGCAATTACATACACACTCTAATTTAAAGAAAGAGCAGAGATCCAAAGCAGGAGGACAGCTCGAGCTGGCCATATGCTTTCTGTCTCTAATCATCTAATGGGATGTCCTTTGAGGTTTTAGTCTTCTTAAATTAGGACCATGTGCGAGAGGACAACATTGCGTCTGCTGAGCAAGTCTTTTAAAATCAATATTATCTGCAGCTTGCGCCCAATCTTTCCTGACATGAACTGAAATGATGCATCGCCTTCATAACAATGCCATTTTACCCCTCTACCAGTATTCGGTGACAAAACATCAACATTCGAAACATCTGTATAATCAGTGAGTTCTCATCTGTAAAAGCACCATTTGTGGAAGATGTGAAAACATCTTCAGAATCTAGTTAAGCGCATTATACTAATGAGCTCACAATAAAAGGCTCCAAATCTGTGTCTTTCTTGTGTCATTCTCTCTCTCGCTTTCTATCCCTGACAACACAGGCAATTCTGAGTGAATGTTTCCGATACTGTGTTGTCATAAGCCTTGTTACCTCCCTTGAACTGCCTTTAGGGCCAAGGCAGCTTTCAAGACTAAATGTGGCAGCAGATGTCAGTCAACAGAAGAATTTTCCTTTTCTTTTTTCTATTGCAAGACCCTCACATAACATTGAGTCACAGGAGCGTCATTTTGCTCCAAAAATCTTTTGTGATTTAACCAACATTTATTGTTTGGGTTGTTTAAAAGTGAAAAGGGAATCTGCAATCTGCGCAGTCACTACTATGATTGATATGACTAAGCATATTTTCATGACTTTGCTTATGTAATGTGTATTTAAACAGTGCATTTACTGTGCAAAGCACTTCGCCATCATGAGGGGGCATGGGGGTGAGGTCTCTCCACACCACCACCAGTGTGCAGCATCTACTTGGATGATGCGACGGCTGCCACAGGACAACGATGCCAGTGCGCTCACCACACACCAGCTATAGGTGGAGTAGAGAGAGTGATAGAGGCAATTTGGTGGATGGGGATGATTGGGAGGTCATGATGGGTAAGGTAGATGGAGGGAATTTAGCCAGGACATCGGGGTTCATTCATTCATTAATTTTTAACTGCTTTTCTGGGTCCAGGTCGAGGAGGCAGCAGTCCTAGCAGGGCTCGACAATAAGGACTGCCCGATGGCCTGGGACCAGTGTGCGAGACGCTTGGGCCAGTGTACAGAATGGTTACTGGGCCGATTGGGGCAGTCCTGCCTTGTCACAAAAGTTTACTTTAGCTGCCACTGTCTGCTAATTGCGTGCAAATACAATCTTAGGGTGCTTTCACACATAGGCGTTTGTTTCGAAATCTGTCTCGTTTCCCCCGTTAGCACGGTTCGTTTACCATAGGTGAATGCACAATCGCGCTTGGATCCGTGCCAAATCAATCGGTCCGAGATCGCCTGAATGAGGTGGTCTCTGCTCGATTGAGCGAATCGATTGTAGTGAGAAAACAAAACAATCCAACGAACTATTGACCCAAGCTATATCACAGTGTATTATGATTGTGTAATAGCCATATATACGGCTATATGAAGAGAGAACAATGAGTAGGGCGAGACGTCATTCCTACCGGCAAATGTGCGTTTCATGTCTAATATGAAAGTGAAAGCATGCTGAAATATTACAGAGAGCTGTTTATTTAATAGGAAAATTGATCGAACCATCTGATAATTTTTTCATATTTTAATCTTATAATATGTTGTATTAGGCCTATTATTTTGTTCATTTCTGCACTGACACGTCGAAAAAAAGATCAACAATGATCTGCTTCATGATCTGATGCAGTCTCAGTTCATCTGTTATTTCTCTCTATAATTTAAGCCTGTGGGCAACCCAGTGGCGCAGTAGGTAGTGCTGTTGCCTCACAGCAAGAACATCGCTGGGTCGCAGGTTCGAACCTCGGCTGGGCTGGGTCAGTTGGCGTTTCTGTGTGGAGTTTGCATGTTCTCCCTGGGTTCGCGTGGGTTTCCTCCGGGTGCTCCGGTTTCCCCCACAGTCCAAAGACATGCAGTACAGGTGAATTGGGTAAGCTAAATTGTCCATAGTGTATGAGTGTGAATGTGTGTGTGGAAGTTCCCAGAGATGGGTTGCGGCTGGAAGGGCATCCGCTGCGTAAAAATCGTGCTGGATAAGTTGGCGGTTCATTCCGCTGTGGCAACCCCGCAAGGGACAAAGCCGACAAGAAAATGAATGAATGAATGAATTTAAGCCTGTAATGCATAATTCTAGCCAACGTTTCTTTAATAGATTAATTCAATAGATCGATTTTTACAAAACTTGAAAACTGAAATGAGGCGCTGTATGAGAAAGATTTATATTTGGTGACTGTGTCTGCGTCAAAAAGAAAGTGCACATTTTTGCTTATAAAATATTATATACACTACTGCTCAAAAGTTTGGGGACAGTAGGATTGTTAAATGTTTTAAGCTTCTCCTGCTCACTAAGGCTGCATTTATTTAATCAAAAATACAGTACACATTGTAAAATTGTGAAATGTTATTGCACTATAAAATAACAGTTTAAAAGTTTATCATTTAATTTATTCATATATTCCAGTGAAGATGAATTTTCATTATTATTATTATTATTATTATTATTATTGGTAATAGTAATAAAAGCAATAATGTCTGGAGTAATAATTTTATTTAAACTACATACAATAAGAAAGCAGTTATTTACAATTTTAATAAATATTTTATTAAAATTTAACTTTTTTTTTACTTCGTCGCCTTGATGAACTGAATAATTTTCCTTAAAAAACATGAAAACAATTAATAAAACTGACCCCAAACGTTTGACCGGTAGTGTAAAGATAGAAAAATCCATAGCATTGAACCCTGCTTAGGAAAGAACCCCAGACTTCCCTCTTCCCAGACAATTCCTCCAGCTCCTCCGGGGGGATCCCAAGACGTTCCCAGGCCAGCAGAGGGACATAGTCCCTTCAGCGTGTCCTGGGTCTTCCCTGAGGCCTCCTCCTGGTGGGACATGTCTGGAAAACCTCCCTAGGTAGGTGTCCAGGAGGCATTCTAAACAGATGCTCGAGCCACCTCAGCTAACTTCTCTGGATGTGAAGGAGCAGTGGCTCAACTCCAAGCTTCTCCCAGGTGACAGAGCTCCTCACCCTATCTACAAGGCTGCGCCCTGCCACCCTGCGAAGGAAACTCATTTTGGCCGCTTGTATTCGAGAGCTTGCCCTTTCGGTCATGACCCAAAGCACATGACCATAGGTGAGAGTAGGAACGTAGATGACTTTATGAGAAGTGTCATGGTATTTTTAATGACCACAGAGAGTCAGGATCTTGGTTTAACCCTCAGGGGTCTGAGGTGATTTTGGGGCCCCTGAGATGTTTTGACATGCCCTGACATTAGTGCTAATTTCAGCTACTTATAAAAAAAATGTAGCTGGAATAAGGTCCAAAAAAACACACTAAATGTGCTTGAGCAACCAGTCTGGTAGGCTAGAATATTTACTTCACAATTATGTAAAAATTATTTTATTCTCTCATTCAAAGGAAACATTACAAAGATTTACATTTTGTTAAGTTTGTTTGGCTCATCTCAGGTCTATGCGTGAGTGACAATGGTCGAGAATAATTCACACCTGGAAAGACAAAAGACACTCCCCCCACTCATCCATCAAGGATATTGTAAAGCAATGTCCATCTGCAAAAGCTACCCCAAACTAAATGCTTGTTACATTTAGTTAAAATTTTGTAGGTTGTAATTTTTTTCAATATTTTGCTTGAATTTTATTGTATCATCTTTCAATTTCTGAATATGTTTGGTGACTAAAATTTTATTTTAATAAATATATCTGTTTAATAAATTTGTTTTGTTTAAATGCATCAAAATACATTGCCTATATTCACTGAGAAATGGAGGGAAATATTTGAAATGGTATAAAACGTGTTTGCAAAACTGTTGTAATAAAAACTTTCTTGTGCATTAATCCAGCATTTAACAATAATCTCTGAATGACTCTGGCACAATGACAAAACACAAGAATAATCTAAATAATATTTTAAGACCTTTTATATATATTTTGCCAAAATAGTTGCAGCCTTAGTTAACTTTTTCCAAACTTTAACAGGTTCAACTACGGTAAAATAAATAAAAATTAAATTAATAACACGTATAACATGCATCACGTTCTAGCCAGCGCGCTGTGGGCGTGTGGGCAGCCTATGTCATTGTTTGTATTAATGGCGGAAGTGGGAAGAGCCGGCGTGATGCGCACTCTGCCGGGAGAATTGTATGGATTACCTAGCGAGACAACATTTGCTTTCAAAATGAGTTGTAAAGTTCACCCTCCAAGCTTTATGCAGGTATGTCTGTCATGTGTATGTCTCATGTATTCGTGAAGATTCCGCTGTTTTTTCTGACCTCAGTTTACATGTCGCGTGAGTCTCACGTGGACTATTGTAATAACAAAGCCTCGTGGGCGTGGTCACATTAAAAATAATGAGCTCCGATAGAGAAGCTAGACATAGCGTTGGTTTCATACTGATTACTTTATCAAGCAATAATTGCTTTCAACATGCAACATGTCTGTGTGTTTAGTTTTTGCGGAGTTTCAGTGCATATTACTGACGTGTTTGTAAAAACAGTTCACGGAGAGAGAAAAGAGAAAGTGCCTTCACTGTTTCTTTTCCTTATTTTGCAAAAGCACACACTTTTGTTGGTATTGTGAGTGTACACAAAAAAAACTAGACACCTAACAGATTCGATTGATGTATTGCTCATATCTGTACGATCAAAACTGAAAGTGTCATTTAAGTTTTTTTCGGAGTTTTCATGTGAAAACACGTCAAAACGCGTATACGCGGGCTTCGACCTCTGGGGGTTAACGTCTCATCCGAAAGACGGTGCTCACTGACAGTATAGTGTCCTATTCACTTTACTGGGGCATTAGGACTCACACAGACCGCAGGTCGAGTGCCCCTTATTGGCCTCAGTAACACCAATTTTCCCATGTGGTCTCCCATACAGGTACTGACCAGGCTTAGCCCTGCTTAGCTTCAGTGATCTTATGTAACAATTTCTTGCATCAACATGAACATCATTTATACTCGCTATACTGTATGTATGCTCAATGTTAGTGCAGCAATTTTCTTGAAGACCTGAGTATTGATGAAAAAATTGTACATATCAAGTACGTATGGAGTAATACTGCACTCATCTTTTAGCCAAAAGTATTTAGTTTTTAAGTACTTGTAAGACATTCCATCACATGCAAGACAGATAGACACACTTCCGTGCACACTTCCTTTAGTTACGGAACCAAGAACCAAGCTCGATTTTTTTTCTTCTAAAACTGGTTATGAACCATAAGTAAGATTTTTGGAAAAGAATTACTCTGTTATGTCTAAATAATTTTTCAAAATCTCAACGTCAAAATGTCAACAAACTATTCAATATAGTAAATAGATTTTGATGTCAATTGACAACCTTGATGACAAAACGACATCAAATTGACATCTAGTGTCAAAAACGCGTTGATTACACCTTGATACAACATGATTATAGGACAGTGCTGTAATATATTTTGGATGTGTTTTTAACTCCAATGGGTACATTTTTATTAGGAATTTAAGATTTCAGGTTAATAAAACTTTTCTTATTTTATAATAGTTTTTGTGTCATTATGTTGGTTGTCAGAAGGGCATCAATCCAATGTGTGGATGTTAAATAGACGTTAATGTCAACTTGATGATGTTTTGACACCAAGGTGCATAAACACGAGAGTCCTTAAACTCTTAACAGTGTAAAATAATCTCTGAATGCATGAAATAGATTAACACCACCCATTTAAATACACCAACGCTGAAAAGACCAAAGTTCATACCTGTACATTTTCCCGTAGGTCTGTTGCTTCCCGTAGTGGCTGGGTGGACGCCCTGAAGAGCTCATCTACCACTTTGATCCCTGTGGTCTTAGTGGAGGTGTATTCCCTTGCTTTTCGGCCCTTTCTCACAGAGAGACCCCTCTTATGGCCTTGCCCCCACCTCGTCGATTTGTAATAGCAACGTGAACGAACAGCGTGGTGTTGGGCAAAAACTCCCCTGTAAGTGACTGCAGTGGTACATGCCGGTAACCGGGAAGCAGGCACTCAAAAGGGATGGTGTACTGGCCAATAAATTCATCGCCAATGTAGTCGTCATCAAGGACAACAAAACGCAAAACAGCCAGCTCAGGGAGGTTAATCTGGAACTCAAAGCTTTCATCAAATATTGGATTGTCACCATTTTGCGAGACAGTTTTTGTGCGTTGTTCTGCGCAGTCTGCAGGGATTCCATGGATCTCCACATAGATGTATGGCTCTACCACATCTCCTTTAGCAGCAGAGCCTCGAGGCTTTGGTAGGTTTTGACCGCTAATCACCTTAATGTGAAGGAGCTGTGCGGAGACTCCAGGTAGCGAGTCACGAGCGTTGGCACTGAAATAGGACACCTCTTCACGCATTATAGCAGGACGCAGAACATAGCCACAGTTGCCATTTTGCCTAAACCAGCCAAGGTTCAAATCCATCATCAAACCTGGAGTTTGGTAATTCATAGCCACAATTTGGCAACCACACTTCCAGAAGTCTTGTGGATTCATGTTGCTAGCATCAATGCGCATGGGTGTAGGGTACACCCGTGACAGAAACCGCTTATTGTAAGAGACGAAGTCCTCTGGAAACTCATTGGCAAAGCGGTTGGCGTCAACCTCATTAAAGGAGCAAATCTCCCAATGCTTCTGTTCGCGTTTTGACATCTCAAAGTCACGGAACTGAACAGACTTGCAAAGGGTGACTAGGTCAGAGAGTTCCCTGCAGAGTCTTAACCGTTTGCAGCCAATCCCATTAAGGTGATCCTTATCATCTACACCCATCATTCTCCTGGACATCTCAAAACCTTCTTCTTCATCCGTGACCTCTCCTTCAGAGTCTTGTGAATCTGCTGGCAAGCGCTTCCCTTTGATGAGTACCTTTCCCTTGAGTTTCTCAGGGGAGGGCAAATAGTGGTCCTCCAGATTGGGAGACTCAATGTGCAGTTTGTCCCCAAGAATCTTCTTGAGATGTTGAGCCATGACTCTCTGCTGGGGAACACTACAATGTGTGACAAGACAGAGGATTAGTGGATACTCTGAACTCTCAAAGGCATACTGGTTAATGACATCAAGAACTTTACAGAAGGCCAGCTGGGATGCAACAGAGCTTCCAACATAGACCACAGGCTCACAATCAGGGCCATCCCAGACTACAACCTCTAGGCTTCTACAACCCATACGCAGTGCTCGAACGTAGCTGCTGAGGTCAGAAGAGCCCCAGTAGTGATCTTCTAAAAGCGAGGCATTGTGAGAAGAGTTGATGTAGTAGTGTGAAAGGGGCTGCGTCATGTCCTGACAAACATGCTTGTGCTGCGGGTCAAAAATGTGGCACTCAGATGACAGGAGGTAGTGTGTGAAGCCATCTATGGACAAGTAGCCATTATTACGTCCTTCAGCAGAGGGTTCGTACTTATGCACAATCTCCCGACACATTTCCTCTGTGACACCCTCCACTCCCTGCTCCACCTCCACAAAGATCATCAAGTCTTTAGAGTCCAGGTACTCTTTGTTGCTGGAAAACTGCACCAGCAAGAAAAAGATCTCGGAGCGTGTGCACAGTTCACAGTATGCCTCTACAAATGTGTCTAAATCAATGCCTTCACCGTAGCAGTCCTTGGCCTTCTGTAGCTCTTTGAACTTTAGTTCGATGCGAGACTCCCTCATGCCAGGATTAAGACCCTTTATGATTTGGGTGGCCCGGAATAGGTCAATGTGTCCTTGCCTTTCTGGATCAGCTAGCTCAAACACGGACCCAATCCATGATGTTCTTACACTAGGTTGACTAGGTTCTGCTACACCCACCATATGCCTCCCATATGAGACCAGGTACCGCAGTCCCATGACCCAGGTGCTAACCACATCTGCAGTGCTAGCAACCAGATCAAGGGATTCATAGTTGTCTCCATATATAATCGAGAATGCACACTCCTCTGGGAACTGATCCGAAAGTCCGTTGCTCCGTAGAACAGGTGTTTTCTTTCCCAATCGAACTTCTTTGATGCTCTTGATCTCAAGCTTGGCCTTCTCAGAGTCTTTTTTTGATGGTTCCCAGCGGAGCCAGCGCATGTCAGGATCCAACAGGAAGTAACGATTGTACATGCGAGAATTAGAACGAACTTTCTTCATCTCACAGCCTTCCATCATGAAGGCCATGCAGGCAGCTGTGCTGTTCATCTTGCGGTCACTTGGCATGGAGCTGAATGAGACTGTCTTCTTCCTCGACTGCCTCTGTTTTGAACCATCCTAAAGAAAGAGCATAAAGAAGGCTGGTTAGTATAGTGGACATACACATTACAAAATCAAACCTTACATCAAAGTCCCTTTTAAAGAAAGTCTGTTTACTCTGTAGCCATATTTGCAACCTCTCCAGGCAAGTATTTTCGGTATACAATATCCCAGTCCAATCTACATTTATGTGAAAATACTGAAATATAAAAAAATGCTTGTAAAGTTAAATATAAAAATCAACAACAATTTCACATGAACTGTCATAAAAAATGTTTCCAACATTCAAGCAATGACACATTTTAAAAATACTCTTTCAGACAGAGCTTCTAGTGACTACTGCAGTGATCCGATGACCTTATTTAGAACAAGGGTGATCAACCCTGCTCCTGGAGATCTACCTTCCTGTAGAGTTCAGCTCCAACCCTGATCAAACACACCTGAACCAATTAATTAGGACCTGAACAGCACTTGATAAATACAGGCTGGTGTGTTTGATATGGGTTGCAACTGAATACTGAAGGAAGGTAAATCCCCAGAAACAGGGTTGGTCACCCCTGACTTAGAAGATGGAACTTGGGCCCAATCCCTAATCTATTTTTGTACCCCATACCCCTTCCCAGACAGAAACAGAGTGTGAAGGGAAAGGGCTTCAAAATTTACCCGATGAAATGGGACACCACTACAGCACCTGCACACGTCATCCATCATATGTCATCGCAATCTCTTGATTCATATGAGAGATCGACAAATGCGACTGCTGTAGTTATTCCAGTTGCGTTGTTTTTTAGAATTTATATTCAGATAAGCACTGAAGGCATATAGTATGTTATCATAACGATATAATGTGGCAATAAGATCGTAACTGTACTGTGCATTTACACAGTGGCCATATTCATCTATGTCAACACACAAAAAACAACATTAACATTATAGCAGACACTGTAAAAAGCCCATTCCCAGCCACTAGACTTTTCTGACAGGATATTCAAGTATCATCGAGTGACAGAATGTAGCTGGTGTATTCTGGGAAATATTCTTACCCCTTGGTTTCGAGTGTGGTTCTGAAAAATCTCCGTTTCGAAAGGTATCTAGCCCTTACCCTTAGCCCTACGCCTTCAAGCTAAAGGGAATTGGGAATAGGGTAAAGGGAAGGGCTAAGGGGTAGAATTGGGATTGGGCCATATTCCCATATATATTGTGTGTTTCAGTTTCTTCTATTCACAGCAATATGAGTTGACTCACTTGCACTTCTGTAGTCTTTCTTCACATATAATGCTTTCCCATGGAGTTTGTCAAATCTATGGAACATGTGTTTTACATTTTCAAAAACTGTATCAACATCTGGCATAGTGATGTCAAAAGTACTAGTATTTTGCTACTAGTTGCTGACCAAGAATTGGTAAAATAAATGATAGGACACAAATGTAAACTGAAATAATTAATTTATAACTGAATAACTGCAAAAGATTGAGATTTCCTAGGGCTTACTATGCAGTACCTTTCAACACTGCATGTGTAACAAACACCAGCTAGGGCGAGCTGTGCATGTAAACCTCACTCCCTTGATCTCGAGGGGTGCACTGACAACAGATGCTAGATGCTGAGGTCTTTGACATTCTTGTTAATGCGCCTGATCACATACCTGCTGGTTAGATCCCGCTTGGTGCGGGTCAATGTAGGAGGGGTTACCCATCCATTACACTACTGCATAGAGCAAGGCAATCACACATGTTGACTTTTCCAGGAAAGATACAGACAGATAACGACATGTAGACAGTACTAATCCCTAAAGGGGAAGTCTGGTGCAAATCTGTGACAACCAGCTATAATATGATCAATTTACCAATATATATACTTCAAGGCAAACAGAGTAAATGTTAATAGTGAATGCACTTACACGCTTAAGAAAGGCTTAAGTAAATAACTAACACTATCAAATAAAAGGAAACTAATATAAAATCCCATCTTGAACAACCTCAGCTACAGGAAATCTAAAGCACCCATTTTACCACAACTCAATGCAATCTATCACACAGCAATCAATATAAAACAGAAAGGAAAGAGCAGCCAATGGCAGATAAGCCACTTGGATCAAGCTTTTAACATATAACCTCTGATAACGACCATTGAGTGCTCTGTTTTAAGAACACAGCTACACCTACACATGGTGTAAGTCATCCTTTAAGTAAAGACAGATTGCAGTGATATTTCTCAAAGATACAAAGTTGGTCCCATCGGCTTTAATAAAAGCTATAAAGTTTCTTTGCAGATGTTAAAATCAAACACTGCTAATCTCAAACCAGCGAAAGCAGCATGCATACACAGAAGATCAGACATATGAATATGTTCACTGCCAGAGAAAACATCCAAATAGATCTGATTACTCCATCTAAATATGAACTCCTGCTCTGGAGTCTTTCCAAGTCAAAGCGCACGCAGAGACAAATACCAGGGGAGTCTTCAGCCGGATCAAAACCATATCAAGCACATATCACATCAACACACCTTCTGATGACAGCTGAGCTTTATGTATGCTAGACACGCATAACAAAAGCATACGCACTGCCAAATACACAATAAAGTAAAAGTCTTGTGGAATTTAGTACACCTTCGCTACTAGCTTAGAAAGAAGCATCTAAAGCAGGGGTTGGGAACCTTTTTCAAGTAAAAAGCAATTACTGAATTTTTGGGCAAATGCATTATTTTTTAAAGAGCCATTACATTTTATATGTACACAGGTAGGTCCATAAATATTTTGACATCAGCACGATTCTAACATTTTTTCTCTATACACCAACACAATGGATTTGACATGAAACAAACAAGATGTGCTGTAACTGCAGACTGTCAGCTTTAATTTGAGGGTCATCCAAATCAGGTGAATGCTGTAGGATTTACAACAGTTTGCATATGTGCCTCCCACTTGTTAAGGGTCCAAAAGTAATTGTAATATATATTACAGGTTTAAACAAACCCTTTATGTTATGAGCTCACACTTAGCTGATGATTGCTAATAAAGCTTGTTTGGCAAGCTGTCCCAGGAGAGAGCCCTGAGCTCATAAGATCCTCGAGCCCGGGGCTCCCTCCCATTTCCAAGGCGAGAGGGGAGTTTGAGGTCAGGTAGATCTTGAGAACTCCTCTGCTGTAGTAGCTAATGAACAGATAGTGATTGCTCTTAAGAGATGACTACTTACTAGGAGCATGTCTATGGTGCCGATTTGGATTAGTCAATTAACTTAAGTTGCAAGTTTTTGGATGGTGGGAGGAAACCGGGAACTCGGGGGAAACCCACGTGAGCATGGGGAAAACTTGTAAACTCCGCACAGAAATGTTGGCTGGCTTGGTAAGGACTAGAACCAGTGATGTTCTTGCTGTGAGGCAACAGTGCTAACCATTGGACCACCGTGCCACCCATCTAGGAAAGGAGGAGGAGTAGGAGTGGGATTATTCAAAACAGAGATGGCTGTTAAATGGAACTTAGGGTATTTATAGTAGCTTAAGAATCGTCTAATTGGTAAATCAAATTGAATAATCCGGGACCAGCCCCAAGCAATCATAAGCACGTGATCCTCTCGAAATTAGTTTAGAAATAAACTTCTCTTATGTTTGAATTTATGTGCGCAAGCTTACCATAGAAATGTAGTTTGCTTGTCGTTAATTGGTGTCGCGATTCAAATTAATCCACAGCAGCACACACGTGCATTGGTTGAACTGCCCTTTTATTGTAAACGGAGTTTTTATTCATTTTGCTTTAAAAAACGCAATAAAAAGGGTGCTGTAATTGTTATTTCAATAGGAAACTGATTTCTAGTGACAGTTATAATTTTTTAAACTGTAAAATATTATTGAAGGGAGTTTGCTGGAGAGCCACGTATTTCTAGTCAAAGAGCCACATGTGGCTCCAGAGCTATAGGTTCCCTACCCCTAATCTATAGGTTTGTGTAGTGTTTCAAGAATTGCTTTTCATTGCCAGGGGTTCTGCTGCACAAAAACAAAAATGTTTTACATTAGAATTTAATGTTATTTTGCAGAAACGTAATGACAGTGTACAACTACAGCGTTAATTCCATCACTTTAGCCAGTACTAAACTGCACTGGAAACACAAAAAGAGTTGGGCAATACTAAAGTCGTTCCATGTAAAAGCAGCTTTGCAGAAACAAAAATCTATTTTCTCACATAGACGCATGCAAGTAAGTACCAGTTGTCAATGTGTACGTCACTACTGACATTAAGTCATTACCAATGTTGGTAAGGCTGCATGATATTGGAAAAATCTGATATTGCGATATTTTATTTTTATGCAATATATATTGCGATGCGAATACAGTTTCACTAGATGGTCTGAATAGTTCCATTTCATGTTTTTCTGGAGAGTTAATTAGTATTCAGGTACAAAAATTGAATATTCACAATGCAAAAAAATGCTTCTCGTCTTGTTTTTAGTACAAATAACTGAAAATTCTTAAATCAAGTAAAAATATTTAGTTTTTACTTTCAGAAGCAATAGGTTAAAATTAAATTCACTTTGAAACAGTAAAATAATCTGCCAATGGGTTAAATAAAATAATCTTGTTTTCAGTAAAAAAATTATTTTTTTTGGACTAGAAACAAGACAAATTCTCTAACATAATTCAGACTCTATATTGCATATCCTGCGATATGATTATTGCGAATGTGCACATTGTGATTTCAATGCTGAAATGATATATTGTGCAGCCCTAATTCAATTCAATTCGTGTTTATTTCTATAGCGCTTTTACGATGTAGATTGCGTCAAAGCAGCTTAACATAGAAGATTATAGTAAATTGAAACTGTGTCAGTCCAGTTAAAGTTCAGTTTAGCCCAGTTCAGTGTGGTTAAATTCTCACTGCTGAAAGTCCAAACACTGAAGAGCAAATCCATCAATGCAGAGCTCCACAAGTCCTGAACCATGCAAGCCAGTGGCGTTACTTTTGAAAGTAATCCATTACAATACTAAGTTACTCCCCTTAAAAAGTAACTAAGTAATGCAATTAGTTACTTTTTTGTGAAGTAATAAGTTACGTTACTTTTGCGTTTCGTAACTTTACTCGTTACATAAAAAAGTAAAATTACTATGTAACACAATTAATTCTAATTAATCTAATGGTTCTAATTTTTACAATTAAACTAGCTCATTTACAGTAAAAAATCTGACATGTATTATTAAGATTAACACAGATTGATCATAGGAATTTGGGAAAATTGACATCCCTATTAACACACAAACATATTTACTCTCCATGTGGTTCCAACCATTTATGAGTTTCTTTCTTCTGTTGAACACAAAAGTAGATATTTTAAAAAATGTTTGAAACCACTGACTTTTATTATAGGAAAAACAGATAATATGGAAGTCAACGGTTGCAGGTTCATGTCTTTTGTGTTCAACAGAAAAACTCATATACTGTTGCAGTCAGAATTATTAGCCCCCTTTGAATTTGTTTTCTTTTTTAAATATTTTCCAAATGATGTTTAACAGAGCAAGGACATTTTTACAGTATGTCTGATAATATTTTATCTTCTGGAGAAAGTCTTACTTGTTTTATTTCGGCTAGAATAAAAGCAGTTATTAATTTTTCAAACACCATTTCAAAGACAAAATTATTAGCCCCTTTAAGCTATATTTTTTCGATAGTCTACAGAACAAACCATCATTATACAATAACTTGCCTAATTATCCTAACCTGCCCAGTTAACCTAATTAACCTAGTTAAGCCTTTAAATGTCACTTTAAGCTGTATAGAAGTGTCTTGTAAAATAGTATGTACTGTCATTATAGCAAAGATAAAATAAATCAGTTATTAGAAATTAGTTATTAAAATTATTATGTTTAGAAATGTCTTCTCTCAGTTAAACAGAAATTGGGGGAAAAAAAATAAACGGGGGCTAATAATTCAGAGAGGCTAATTCTGACTTCAACTGTAGGTTTGAAACAAATAAACGGGACAGTAAATGATGACAGAATTTCAATTGATGGCTGAACTATCTCTATAAGAAATTATTTTAAGTAATATGTTTGTGTGAGGGCGTCACAGGGCTGTCACCTCACAGGAAGAAGGTCGCTGGTTCGAGTCCCGGCTGTCCAAAGACATGCGCTATAGGTGAATTGAATAAACCAAATTGGCCATAGTGTATGTGTGTGAATGGGTGTTTCCCAGTACTGGGTTGCGACTGGAAGGGCATCCGCTGTGTAAAATAAATGCTGGATAAGTTGGCGGTTCATTCCACTGTGGCGACCTCTGATGAATAAAGGGACTAAGCTGAAGAATGAATGAATAAATGTGTGTGTGTGTGTGTGTTTATAGTACATTTAATCAGGTTTGTAATGACCTGTGAAAGAGACCTGATGAAATAATCAAAACAAATTGGAAAAAAAGGCATCATTCTCTCTGTCACCAGACAACTTAGTATTCAATTTCATTTCCTGGAAAATTCCGGAGCTTATTTGGGCACTTGGATTATTTGGGCATCGCTGCACAGGAAGTCATTTCAGCAAGCTATCAGTGTGCATGTTATTGGGATTCGTGAGGGTCGTCTGCACGTTAGCCTTGTTTCATAACACAGCTGTGTTTGCTCTGAACTGCTGAAGGGTGTCTGCATTCAGACTGAGCAAGAATGACATTGTCAGCACACGTCTGAATGAGTCTCCGTGTGATGAGGAATAACTGAGAGGAAAAAAAACTACCCCACACACACACACACACACACAGAGGATGAGGGTTAGAGGGCACCAGGTTGACAGAGAATGATTGTGTCATGACCTTTGTCAGTGCAAAGAGAAGCAGAACATATATCTACACAAACCCACACATGAGCACGACTGCCTTCACTCATGGCTATTTACAGTGGTCAAAGGGTCATCCGGTCTTTGTGTCAGATACAGGAATACACACACATATCCTTATCAAATAGTCGGCTCTTTCTAATCAGATCTATTTAAGATCTTAATTGTCTTTTTTTTTTGTAGACATCAGTGACATTCAACTCAACTCAAGTTTATTCATATAGTGCTTTTCACAGAAATAATTGCTCTAAACTATGTTTATTATGATTATTAGCTTTGGTGCAGTTCTCAAAATGCATTGAAATCACAAAGTATCTTTGTAAATGTACATTAATGCCTCATTTCCACTGAAAGGTGCAGTATGGTACGGTTCGATACGGGTCACCTTTATCAGGCTTGTGTCTCCACTGTCAAAGGGTACCAATGGTACCCTTTTGGTGGCCGTGGTGTTCGACAAAGTAGCAGTCGACGTCATTCTCACTTGAATTTCATATATCATATGAGAAGCATTTCTTACTAAACAAATGCTTTATATACATAAATACTTATGTATAAATAAATACTTTTTACTAACCTTTCTTTGAACAGGATTTGATTATAGCTGCAGATCAATGATAATGTAAAATAGCCTACTGTATTGTCTGCAATTATATAAAATAAAAAACATTTAGAGACACATACAGAGACTTAGAGTAAATAACCAGAACTTACATTTAGGCCTTAATCGGGTTCATAAACGATACAAAACATATACTGTCAGCACAAACCTCTCATCTTTATTCTTCACCAGCACATGTAACCTCTTGTTAGAAAGTAATTCCGTCATTCCGAGTTCATAATAATCCAAAAGGCAATGATAATAGTTAAACATGGCAGTTTGTTCATCTTTTAGGTTGATGAAAGAATCATTTGTTCCTTTGTTTTTTCAGGCTTCTCCTTAGTTTTTCTGCGCTTCTGTTTTTTGCGCTCTGTTTCTGAAAAGATGTCAGAAGCACTTCAATAATCACGCGCACGTTATTATCATCAGCTCAAGAAGTTCGTTATTTCAAAAATAGATGCACACACGAGCTCTCTGGAGAAAGTGAAACCGCTTGCTCTTTAGACAGCCTCATAAATAACAACAGGACACATGCATATTCCAGCCTGATCTCACGAGGAAACGCAAGTATTTTGCGTTTTGTCAGTTTAGTGGCTAATTCATACGAATTTGTTCGAGTTGAGTCGCAAAAAATGTACGATTTAAAAAAGGAGGCGTGGCACCCAACCCCGCCCCTAAACCCAACCGTCATTGGGTGATGAGCAAATCGTACTACATGGTACGAATTAGATCGTACGAATTCATACGAATTAGCCACTAAATCAAAGAGTTACGAAGTGCTGTGAGATTGTGTTACATATTCAGCTCTTCTTCTTGGCTTTGTGGATGTTCATCAAGACGACAACAAGGTTCGACCACGGATTAATCATTCATTCATTTTCTTTTCGGCTTAGTCCCTTTATTAATCCGGGGTTGCCACAGAGGAATGAACCGCCAACTTATCCAGCACATATTTTACGCAGCAGTCCAAAGCCCTTCCAGCTGCAACCCATCTCTGGGAAACACCCATACACACTCATACACTACAGACAATTTAGCCTACCCAATTCACCTGTACCGCATGTCTTTGGACTGTGGGGGAAACCGGAGCACCCGGAGGAAACCCACGCAAACACAGGGAGAACATGCAAACTCCACACAGAAACGCCAACTGACCCAGCCGAGGCATGAACCAGCGACCTTCTTGCTGTGAGGCGACAGCACTACCTACTGCGCCACCTTTATTATTTAAATGATGTGTATTATTTATATATTTAAATATTATATACATATAAAATGGATTATTATTTATTATTATTAATGGTGTAATGTCTCGGCTGTGTATTTAAAAATGGGGCTTCCTTTGTTTACATTCTTCTGGCTTGTGCACAAACTAGTGACGTATCTTTATAAACCAATAGCGTTCAGCTGCGCGTCAGGCTCCACCTTTTGGTACTCTTTTGTTGTGCTAGGTACCCTTTGGAAAGGGTATTCAAAAAACGCTAAGGATTGAATTGCTTTTTGGTACCTTTTGACAGTGGAAACAGCCATAAAGGTGTACCATGCCGTAATGTACTGTACCACTCTGTAAAAACTGGCCATAAAATCCTTGTTTTGAAACAATGATAATGTGCGTTTGTGATGATAACAATAATAAAAAAACATCTTAGCTTTATATGATTGTAATTGAACCACTGAAGTCACATGTGATGTTTTGACAATGTTTTTGGTTCCTTTTCTGGAAATTCTCAAACCATTGTTGTCTATAGAGGCTCAAAGAGCTCCAGGATTTCATCTAAAATAACTTAATTTGTGTTCTTAAAAAAACATCTGTCAAAAAACAATTACATTTCCCATTTAAATTTTATCTTGAATAACCAAGTGTTTATTGATTGATTGGTTGGTTGATTAGTTCATTGACCAATTAATTTATTGTGTTTTTAGAAAACAAAGAAAAATGGTAAGATATGGAATTGTGGCTCAGTGGTTAACACGATTGCAAGAAGGTTGCTGGTTGGAGCCCTGGCTGGGCCAGTTGGCGTTTCTATGCGAGATTTGCATGTTCTCCCTCTGTTGTGGGATTCCTCCTGGTGCTCCGGTTTCCCCACAGTCCAAAGACATGCGCTATACGGGAATTAAATAAGCTAAGTTGGCCATAGTGTATGTGTGTGAATGCGAGAGTCTATGGGTGTTCCCCAGTACAGTGTTGCGGCTGGAAGGGCATCTGCTGTGTAAAGCATATGCTGGATTAGTTGGCGGTTCATTCCGCAGTGGTGACCCCTGATAAATAAAGGGACTAAACCGAAGGAAAATGAATGAATGAATGAAAAATGGCAAAAAGTGTATATAAATGCTTACAGACATATTTAGATTAGCCAAGATACAGATGCACGTGCGTTCTATTCAAATCCAATTTATTTGCATTATGTCAATCACAATAATTTTGTGTCCCTAATAATTTTCACTAAAGGAACATTTTCAGACTTACTTTAATGAGTGAAATGGGTTACAAATACTTAATGAAACATGAGTGAGGAAATTATAAATGTTGCGGTTCCTAAGACAGCCAATACAACTAGTGCCCACACAAAAAAATAGAAAAGAAAAAGGGAAAACATACAATTTTATATATAAAATGTTGAGCTACATAGGTGGACGGCACAGTGGCTCAGTGGTTAGCACTGTCACCTTACAGCAAGAAGGTCACTAGTTTGAGTCCAGATTGGGCCAGTTGGCATTTCTGTGTGGAGTTTGCATGTTCTCACCATTTTCACATGGGTTTCCTCCGGGTGCTCCGGTTTCCCCCACAGTCCAAAGACATGCGCGATAGGTGAATTGAATAAACTAAATTGGCCGTAGAGTATGAGTGTGAATGAGAGTGTACAGGTGTTTCCCAGTAATGGGTTGTGGCTGGAAGGGCATCCGCTGCATAAAAAGTGTGCTGGAATAGTTGGCGATTCATTCCACTGTGGCGACCTCTGATGAATAAATATTAAGCCAAAGAAAAATTAATGAATGAGGTTTGATGTGGCCAAAAATAAACAAAAACACAAACACAGAAACTTAATTGCATCCTTTGAAAAATAAGGAAAAGGTGAATTTCAAAAAGGACCTTTTGCATTTAAAGATTTATATCAATGTTTTTAGACAAACGTTGGCAAGCGAATGTTACTACTCTGTGCATTTGACTCAAATCAGAGCAAAGGACAAACACACACGTAATGATAAAGAGGTTCAAAGAGGTTAATTTTTCGTGATTGCAAGGAGGACACTAAAAACAGACACGAACCATACATGAAAGCTTGAGCAGTTTCTGATGTCTGCACTTTTAAATTACATTGCTAATGTTGCAAATATGGGCACTACGGTGGCTCAGTGGTTATCATTGTCGCCTCACAGCAAAAAGGTTGTTGGTTCAAGTCCCAGGTGGGTCAATAGGCATTTCTGTGTGGAGTTTGCATGTTCTCCTCGTGTTCGTGTGGGTTTCCTCCGGGTGCTCCAGTTTCCCCCACATACCACAGACATGCACTACAGGTGAATTGGGTAAACAATATTGGCCGTAGTTTCAATGAGAGTGTATGGCTGTTTCCCAGTACTGGGTTGCCCCTGGAAGAGCATCCGCTGCATAAAACATGTGCCGGAATAGTTGGCGGTTCATTCCACTGTGGCGACCCCTGATAAACAAAGGGACTAAGCCAAAGGAAAATGAATGAATGAATGTTGCAAATATGCACAAACAGCAAAAATCTGAAAACTTCACACACATTCAAGCGTGTCAGACTGCAAAACAGATTTAAACACATTCATAAAACAGTGACTTGCACCATTGGAATGGCCTAAAATACTTCAAATTATTACAAAATTAATATGTTTTTTCAGCTTTAGTTGAAACTTTAGTTAGGGATAGTTCTCTTAAAAATAAAAATTCTTTAATTACTCTCCCTCATCATGTTTTTAATCCTTTGGGACTTTTGTTCATTCATTCATTTTCCTTCGGCTTTGTCTCTATTTCAGAGGTCGCCACAGCGAAATGAACCACCAACTATTCCGGCACATGTTTTATGCAGCAAATGCCCTTCCAGCCGCAAACCAGTACTGTGAAACACCCATACACACTCATTCACACACAGTCACACATGACAAACTATTTAGTTTAATCAATTCACCTACTGTATAGCGCATGTCTTTGGACTGTGGGGGAAACTGGCCCAGCTGTGACTCGAACCTGCAACCTTCTTGCTGTGAGGCGACAGTGCTAACCACTAAGCTACCATGCACAATGTGTTCTTGGAGCTTCGTATTATTCCAGTTGAACCACTGAAGTCACATGTGATGTTTTGACAATGTTTTTGATTTCTTTTCTGGAACTTCTCAAACCATTGTTGTCTATAAAGGCAGAGAGAGAGCTCCAGGATTTCATCTTAAATAGCTTAATTTGTGTTCTGAAGATGAACAAAGGTCTCAGGAGGATTGAAACAACATAAAGATGAGTAATTAATAACAGAATTGTCATTTTTGTTTGAACTAAGCCTTTAAATTAAATTAAACAGTTGAAAAAGCCTAATTAAACTGATCCAATGGAGCACTTTTTTTACAGTGCAAGAATATTAAGTATTTCTACTGTTATCTGCTTTGCTCAGAGCTCATATTTTTCAGATTATTATTATTATTATTATTATTATTATTATATATTTGATATTTTTTCAGCTTTGGTTGAAAGTTTAGTTAGGGTTCGTTCTCTTAAAATGAAAATTCTTTATTTACTCTCCCTCATCACATTTTAAATCCCTTGATTTTAATATCAGTTGTTACTATATGTTTTTTTGACACTGAAAAGTGTTCTTGCAGCTTTATATGATTGTAATTGAACCACTGAAGTCACATGTGATGTTTTGACAATGTTTTTGCTTCCTTTTCTGGAAATTCTCAAACTATTGCTGTCTACAGAGGCTCAAAGAGCTCCAGGACTTCATCTAAAATCTCTTAACTTGTGTTCTGAAGATGAACGAAGGTCTCAGGAGGATTGAAACAACATGAGGGTGAGTAATTAATAACAGAATTGCCATTTTTGTGTGAACTAACCCTTTAAATTAAACAGTTGAAAAAGCCCAATTAAACTGATCCAATGGATTATATAGCACTTGCTATAACGCTTTTTGTTATCTGTGTAACGTTTGCCGTTATCTGCTTTGCTCTGAGCTCATGTTTTTCAGATTATTATTTTTTTCAGCTTGAGCATGTTTCTACTCCAAAGGGACCAATTAAGAGCACGGCTGGTGATATTTTACTGGCCACAGCAGCTCAATCGCATGTGTACAAGCTTTAATGCATGTGCACAGAGCGCAATCAGTATGTGCTACATGACTTAGTGCCTCTAAATCATCCAGTGTGTGTGTGTGTGTGATTCTTCTCTGTCAGCTGCAATGCAGGTTGCAGTCAAGGTTTCTTGCGGAGGTACAGGCGATGCACATTATTCACCCAGGCCATAATAAATAAATCCTTTAACAGTTCTCTGTTTCTGCGTGATGCATTTCCCCCTCTTTCCCATTTTACTCCATTAGGTTCTATTTCCACCTGGTGTTAATATGCATTTTCGGTGATCCGATCAGAAGCTGTCAGCCAAGGCACATTATCATTTCCACCTGGCATTAATATTAATATGACTGCATCTGGAAGTGGTTGAAGGTTGACAAGCTTAAAACCTTTTAGACCGCGTTTACATTTGTATTTAGTGTAGTCCACTTGGGATCAGATTGATGAATATTTATATCAGGTGTAAAAGAATATCGATCACACTTTGTTTTAAGGTAAAATTCTTGCTATTAACAAACTTTTAACTATGACTTTTAAGATCAACAGAGATGGCAAAAGTACACACATGCTTTACTCAAGTAGTACTAATACAGATGTTTAAAACAACTCTGGTAAAAGTTGAAGTACTGATTACACTTTTGTACTCAAGTAAATGTAAAGAAGTACGGTCTGAAATATGTACTTAAGTAAAAAATATCCATTACTACAATCCTATTTTAGTTTCACACCAGCAACTAGATCTCACATCATACAAAATAACATACATTTCTGATTTTGATGTAAAAATTTAATTTTCAGGAGGAAAGTAGCCAGGCAACATCACACACTGCAATATTGCAGAACAACACTGCTCAAAAATCTGTGTATCATCATCCTGACACAAACTCACAGCGTTCAGCATGTAGATTTGCTGCTTTTAAATCAAGAGCAACAACCGCCATTAATGTCCATTCACAAATTCTTAAAAAAATGATGCATATATCTTTACAAATAATAAACGTCTACAATTACCACTTAATTTTGTCAAAAACATTTGTTTTTTTGACTATGATAAATACTTTATTTTACTATTTTGGGCATCCGGCTAAAGCTGCTTCTGTATCTTCAAAACTAAAATCAAAATATCCCATGTTTTCAGTGTTTCTTTGTTTTTCCAGAGTATTGTGGATCTTTTCTTTCATTGATAAAGTCATTAATGCAATTAATACATTTGTTCTACGCAAAAAAAATAAAATAATAATAATAATAACAACATTCACAGGTGCAATTACAGCCTCTAAAACTTTTTTTTTTTCACATGATAAATTCCTAATTTTTCCTTCTCATTATAATTCTATTCGTAAATAAGTGAATCATTTTGATGTTAAAATATTTGTTAAACTAATTTAAATGAAAACTGAAAAGTGTTAAAAAAAAAAAAAGCTGTGCATTTGCACCCAGGCGTGCAATGGAAAAAGTAGATTTACTGAATCAAAAAGGAGTTCAATTTGCACAATGACAAAAAGATAATATAGATCGCTACACTAGACACTAAAAACTAAAGTAACGAGCCTGGTTTAAAAATGGAAGGAGTAGAAAGTACAGATATTTGTGTAAAAATGTAAGGAGTAAAAGTAAAAAGTTGTCAGAAAAATAAATAGCGGAGTAAACTACTGATACCAGAAAAATCTACTCAAGTACAGTAACAAAGTATACTTCCCATCTCGGATAATCAATAATCTCATAATTTGCTGTTTCTTAATCTGTTAATTCACAGTTTGCATATTTAGTGATTCACAAGTGTTTTCTGTTTATTTACGGTTTTAAATTGCATTATGAGATGTTGATCGAAAATTCAACTCTACAGTTTAACTAAGTGATTTTTATTGTCATTTTAGTAGTTTGAAATAATATAAATTACATATAAAAGAGAAATGCGTCTGTAAAATTACAGAAAATGTACTGGTAGTTTATTAAAAGGTTGTTGTAGTATAATATACAATAACAACCCATACAATATATCACTTTAAACTATTAAAAATGATTTAGAAAGTCACTTTCACACTTTTTAAGGTTAAAAGTTGTTGGAAGAAATATCAAGGTCCCATAATGCAATTCAAAAGCATAAAGAAACAGGAAAAAAAATAAAAACATGAATCATCAAATTTAAAAAGCTGCTAATTTCTGCATATATTTTACAGTGTAGTTATTATATTAGTAGTTAAGATTAATATATGGTAGGTATTGGATAGGATAAGGAATGTAGAATCAGAATATGTACTTCTATATGTACTAACTAACAGTCAATATCTTAATAATGGGCATGTAATAGGCCTTAATTTAATAGTTAAAATTGATACTTAAACTAAAGTGTTACTGTCCAGAATCTTGAATATCAGGTGTAAAGATGAGGTTTTATTCTTTTGATAGTCAATGATTACTTATGATGATGGGGAAATTTCACAGTCTATCGCCAGTTAACCGCTTTCCCCACCATTGACTAGATGTCTTATCGATTAAAAGACAACGATTCCCAGCCATCAATGTGTTTTTACTGCAATCTCTGTTTTGTGTATTACGGTAAGGGAAGCCTTAGCACATGTCCTGAATGAGTAACAAGACTTCTGGGTCTATCATTCAGTTTAGCAATGTCTTGGAATTCAATTAACACAAATAAACTGAGCATATTTTCATAATTAACTACCTACGCAGAATATGCTATATGGGTTCAATTTATCAGGCACTATAACAGGTCATTTCAAGGCTATACTTTATTGTAATCATGCACTTTTGTCTTAGAATGCACTGACGCAAGTTGTCAAATAAAATTGCTCAGATAAATGGGTAACACTTCATTTTGATGGTTCATTTGAGTATTAGTAGACTGTCTGCTTAATATCTGCTGATACTGCTCCTTACACAGAGATTTAACTAACTATAATAAACTTTGCAAGTACATGTCAACCCTTCCGTTTTTCCTGGGATTCCCCCGTATTTTACAGTTCTATCCCGCTATCATTCCGTAAAGGTATTTTCCCGTATTTTCAATCTTTTTAAGAAGGGTGGCAATAAACATTAAAGAGCCAATCCTCCCTATACGCAACTCATACCGCCGAACCACGAGGGGATGCCCCTCGCTCTTAAATGTGAGTCTGTTCTGTGCGTTCGTTTTATTTAGGCATGAAACACTTTGAAAAAAATATAAAAACACTGCAGTTCCCTTCCTTTTCATTACAGGTGCCGTTGCCCCTCCTATGCAATCCTCAAAACAGTCATATAGTGGTGTGGGACTGTCTGATGCACTCCATAGTGATAAATAGACAATGTTTCCCAAATGGATTCTGTACACGCATTTGAAGCGGAGCAAAAGTCTGGGTTTTGGGTGAATGTTTGAACAGACATATACACATAATTAATAATAATAACAACATCTAAAGATGTCGATCATGGTGGGGTTTTTTTTTTCATTGTTTTATCATTGTGGTTATCATTGTCGCCTCACAGCAAAAAGGTTGTTGGTTCAAGTCCCAGGTGGGTCAATAGGCATTTCTGTGTGGAGTTTGCATGTTCTCCTCGTGTTCGTGTGGGTTTCCTCCGGGTGCTCCAGTTTCCCCCACATACCACAGACATGCACTACAGGTGAATTGGGTAAACAATATTGGCCGTAGTTTCAATGAGAGTGTATGGCTGTTTCCCAGTACTGGGTTGCCCCTGGAAGAGCATCCGCTGCATAAAACATGTGCCGGAATAGTTGGCGGTTCATTCCACTGTGGCGACCCCTGATAAACAAAGGGACTAAGCCAAAGGAAAATGAATGAATGAATGTTGCAAATATGCACAAACAGCAAAAATCTGAAAACTTCACACACATTCAAGCGTGTCAGACTGCAAAACAGATTTAAACACATTCATAAAACAGTGACTTGCACCATTGGAATGGCCTAAAATACTTCAAATTATTACAAAATTAATATGTTTTTTCAGCTTTAGTTGAAACTTTAGTTAGGGATAGTTCTCTTAAAAATAAAAATTCTTTAATTACTCTCCCTCATCATGTTTTTAATCCTTTGGGACTTTTGTTCATTCATTCATTTTCCTTCGGCTTTGTCTCTATTTCAGAGGTCGCCACAGCGAAATGAACCACCAACTATTCCGGCACATGTTTTATGCAGCAAATGCCCTTCCAGCCGCAAACCAGTACTGTGAAACACCCATACACACTCATTCACACACAGTCACACATGACAAACTATTTAGTTTAATCAATTCACCTACTGTATAGCGCATGTCTTTGGACTGTGGGGGAAACTGGCCCAGCTGTGACTCGAACCTGCAACCTTCTTGCTGTGAGGCGACAGTGCTAACCACTAAGCTACCATGCACAATGTGTTCTTGGAGCTTCGTATTATTCCAGTTGAACCACTGAAGTCACATGTGATGTTTTGACAATGTTTTTGATTTCTTTTCTGGAACTTCTCAAACCATTGTTGTCTATAAAGGCAGAGAGAGAGCTCCAGGATTTCATCTTAAATAGCTTAATTTGTGTTCTGAAGATGAACAAAGGTCTCAGGAGGATTGAAACAACATAAAGATGAGTAATTAATAACAGAATTGTCATTTTTGTTTGAACTAAGCCTTTAAATTAAATTAAACAGTTGAAAAAGCCTAATTAAACTGATCCAATGGAGCACTTTTTTTACAGTGCAAGAATATTAAGTATTTCTACTGTTATCTGCTTTGCTCAGAGCTCATATTTTTCAGATTATTATTATTATTATTATTATTATTATTATTATATATTTGATATTTTTTCAGCTTTGGTTGAAAGTTTAGTTAGGGTTCGTTCTCTTAAAATGAAAATTCTTTATTTACTCTCCCTCATCACATTTTAAATCCCTTGATTTTAATATCAGTTGTTACTATATGTTTTTTTGACACTGAAAAGTGTTCTTGCAGCTTTATATGATTGTAATTGAACCACTGAAGTCACATGTGATGTTTTGACAATGTTTTTGCTTCCTTTTCTGGAAATTCTCAAACTATTGCTGTCTACAGAGGCTCAAAGAGCTCCAGGACTTCATCTAAAATCTCTTAACTTGTGTTCTGAAGATGAACGAAGGTCTCAGGAGGATTGAAACAACATGAGGGTGAGTAATTAATAACAGAATTGCCATTTTTGTGTGAACTAACCCTTTAAATTAAACAGTTGAAAAAGCCCAATTAAACTGATCCAATGGATTATATAGCACTTGCTATAACGCTTTTTGTTATCTGTGTAACGTTTGCCGTTATCTGCTTTGCTCTGAGCTCATGTTTTTCAGATTATTATTTTTTTCAGCTTGAGCATGTTTCTACTCCAAAGGGACCAATTAAGAGCACGGCTGGTGATATTTTACTGGCCACAGCAGCTCAATCGCATGTGTACAAGCTTTAATGCATGTGCACAGAGCGCAATCAGTATGTGCTACATGACTTAGTGCCTCTAAATCATCCAGTGTGTGTGTGTGTGATTCTTCTCTGTCAGCTGCAATGCAGGTTGCAGTCAAGGTTTCTTGCGGAGGTACAGGCGATGCACATTATTCACCCAGGCCATAATAAATAAATCCTTTAACAGTTCTCTGTTTCTGCGTGATGCATTTCCCCCTCTTTCCCATTTTACTCCATTAGGTTCTATTTCCACCTGGTGTTAATATGCATTTTCGGTGATCCGATCAGAAGCTGTCAGCCAAGGCACATTATCATTTCCACCTGGCATTAATATTAATATGACTGCATCTGGAAGTGGTTGAAGGTTGACAAGCTTAAAACCTTTTAGACCGCGTTTACATTTGTATTTAGTGTAGTCCACTTGGGATCAGATTGATGAATATTTATATCAGGTGTAAAAGAATATCGATCACACTTTGTTTTAAGGTAAAATTCTTGCTATTAACAAACTTTTAACTATGACTTTTAAGATCAACAGAGATGGCAAAAGTACACACATGCTTTACTCAAGTAGTACTAATACAGATGTTTAAAACAACTCTGGTAAAAGTTGAAGTACTGATTACACTTTTGTACTCAAGTAAATGTAAAGAAGTACGGTCTGAAATATGTACTTAAGTAAAAAATATCCATTACTACAATCCTATTTTAGTTTCACACCAGCAACTAGATCTCACATCATACAAAATAACATACATTTCTGATATTGATGTAAAAATTTAATTTTCAGGAGGAAAGTAGCCAGGCAACATCACACACTGCAATATTGCAGAACAACACTGCTCAAAAATCTGTGTATCATCATCCTGACACAAACTCACAGCGTTCAGCATGTAGATTTGCTGCTTTTAAATCAAGAGCAACAACCGCCATTAATGTCCATTCACAAATTCTTAAAAAAATGATGCATATATCTTTACAAATAATAAACGTCTACAATTACCACTTAATTTTGTCAAAAACATTTGTTTTTTTGACTATGATAAATACTTTATTTTACTATTTTGGGCATCCGGCTAAAGCTGCTTCTGTATCTTCAAAACTAAAATCAAAATATCCCATGTTTTCAGTGTTTCTTTGTTTTTCCAGAGTATTGTGGATCTTTTCTTTCATTGATAAAGTCATTAATGCAATTAATACATTTGTTCTACGCAAAAAAAATAAAATAATAATAATAATAACAACATTCACAGGTGCAATTACAGCCTCTAAAACTTTTTTTTTTTCACATGATAAATTCCTAATTTTTCCTTCTCATTATAATTCTATTCGTAAATAAGTGAATCATTTTGATGTTAAAATATTTGTTAAACTAATTTAAATGAAAACTGAAAAGTGTTAAAAAAAAAAAAAGCTGTGCATTTGCACCCAGGCGTGCAATGGAAAAAGTAGATTTACTGAATCAAAAAGGAGTTCAATTTGCACAATGACAAAAAGATAATATAGATCGCTACACTAGACACTAAAAACTAAAGTAACGAGCCTGGTTTAAAAATGGAAGGAGTAGAAAGTACAGATATTTGTGTAAAAATGTAAGGAGTAAAAGTAAAAAGTTGTCAGAAAAATAAATAGCGGAGTAAACTACTGATACCAGAAAAATCTACTCAAGTACAGTAACAAAGTATACTTCCCATCTCGGATAATCAATAATCTCATAATTTGCTGTTTCTTAATCTGTTAATTCACAGTTTGCATATTTAGTGATTCACAAGTGTTTTCTGTTTATTTACGGTTTTAAATTGCATTATGAGATGTTGATCGAAAATTCAACTCTACAGTTTAACTAAGTGATTTTTATTGTCATTTTAGTAGTTTGAAATAATATAAATTACATATAAAAGAGAAATGCGTCTGTAAAATTACAGAAAATGTACTGGTAGTTTATTAAAAGGTTGTTGTAGTATAATATACAATAACAACCCATACAATATATCACTTTAAACTATTAAAAATGATTTAGAAAGTCACTTTCACACTTTTTAAGGTTAAAAGTTGTTGGAAGAAATATCAAGGTCCCATAATGCAATTCAAAAGCATAAAGAAACAGGAAAAAAAATAAAAACATGAATCATCAAATTTAAAAAGCTGCTAATTTCTGCATATATTTTACAGTGTAGTTATTATATTAGTAGTTAAGATTAATATATGGTAGGTATTGGATAGGATAAGGAATGTAGAATCAGAATATGTACTTCTATATGTACTAACTAACAGTCAATATCTTAATAATGGGCATGTAATAGGCCTTAATTTAATAGTTAAAATTGATACTTAAACTAAAGTGTTACTGTCCAGAATCTTGAATATCAGGTGTAAAGATGAGGTTTTATTCTTTTGATAGTCAATGATTACTTATGATGATGGGGAAATTTCACAGTCTATCGCCAGTTAACCGCTTTCCCCACCATTGACTAGATGTCTTATCGATTAAAAGACAACGATTCCCAGCCATCAATGTGTTTTTACTGCAATCTCTGTTTTGTGTATTACGGTAAGGGAAGCCTTAGCACATGTCCTGAATGAGTAACAAGACTTCTGGGTCTATCATTCAGTTTAGCAATGTCTTGGAATTCAATTAACACAAATAAACTGAGCATATTTTCATAATTAACTACCTACGCAGTAGGGCTGGGCGATATGGCAAAAAAAAAAAATCTCGATTTTTCATAAAGTTTGACCGATTCACGATTTCGATTTCGATTTTTTTATTTATTTTTTTATTAATTTTGTTTTTACTGTGTAACTACCTTACCAGTTTACCTTGTTCATTTAAATTTAAATAAATGTCGAAACTAGTTTTTTTTCATGCTCACTTGTAAAAGAAAAGCAACTGTGTGACTAAACGTGGTTATGGCACTCTCTCATATAGGGATGCTAAACATAGCTACAATAGAAATCACAGCACCCGTATTTATGTAGAGGTCATATGTTGTGCAGCTTTGGGCAATTTTTTTTGGAGAGAAAATGACCAAAATGTAACGTGAAGATTGAAAAGGATTGGAGGGGAAATAAATATTTCAAATAACAGAAAAATAAACAATGATAATGCAACAATAGTTTATCTGTATTAGTGGCATGGCAGAAATATATATTTAGACAGGCCTTGTCAAAGTGAGCGGGCACTTTCACTAATAAAAAATATAGCACTTAAATTATTTCATAACAATCAATAAAATAACAGCAGTTTTATATCAAAAGTTGGTAATGATATAAAATATACTACATTTTGATGGTAAAATATAACCATTTAAACGATTTCAGTATTCAAACATTAAATAACGAATGCATCAAGTTAAATTTAAAAAAACAAATGAATCAACACAGCATATCAGGATATAAAGGACTATATTTAGCAAAATGCTGCTCTTTTGTTTTATGTTTACTTCAGTAATTCCACCCGGGAGCTGTTTTGCACTGTGAAACTGAAAACACTGAAATAAGTAAAAGAAGGGCATGCATCGAGTACTTTTGTCCGTCTCATCATTTGCTCGAGCATGAATTAACGAGCTGTTACTCTGCCGCCGGACATTGCGGAGAAAGTTACACCTATCATCATGCTTAAAACAAAGAATTAGAATTATTAAAGTGGCGATCGGGTGCGGATATATATATCAGATAAAATAATATGTGCGGGCGGGTGGATGATTAGAATGAAGGAGGCAAGGAGCGGACCTCCGCCTCTCGAGCCTTCTCTCCTCTCCTCTCCTCGCGCGCGCGCGCGCCCGTCTCGCAGCTCGCGCGGGAGAGACAGGCGGCTGCATGCGGGACAGAGCCGCGACATCAACACACAGAATCAGCACAATTCAGCACGGTTGTCTAACAGTTTAGAACGGTTTGGTACAATGGTGGAAAAGCGGCTTTAATATTTTTATTTAAAAAATCGCGATTTCTCGATTTTATAAAAAATAAAATCGTCTTAAAACGTAAATTCGAATTAATCGAAAAAATCGAAAAAATCGCCCAGCCCTACTACGCAGAATATGCTATATGGGTTCAATTTATCAGGCACTATAACAGGTCATTTCAAGGCTATACTTTATTGTAATCATGCACTTTTGTCTTAGAATGCACTGACGCAAGTTGTCAAATAAAATTGCTCAGATAAATGGGTAACACTTCATTTTGATGGTTCATTTGAGTATTAGTAGACTGTCTGCTTAATATCTGCTGATACTGCTCCTTACACAGAGATTTAACTAACTATAATAAACTTTGCAAGTACATGTCAACCCTTCCGTTTTTCCTGGGATTCCCCCGTATTTTACAGTTCTATCCCGCTATCATTCCGTAAAGGTATTTTCCCGTATTTTCAATCTTTTTAAGAAGGGTGGCAATAAACATTAAAGAGCCAATCCTCCCTATACGCAACTCATACCGCCGAACCACGAGGGGATGCCCCTCGCTCTTAAATGTGAGTCTGTTCTGTGCGTTCGTTTTATTTAGGCATGAAACACTTTGAAAAAAATATAAAAACACTGCAGTTCCCTTCCTTTTCATTACAGGTGCCGTTGCCCCTCCTATGCAATCCTCAAAACAGTCATATAGTGGTGTGGGACTGTCTGATGCACTCCATAGTGATAAATAGACAATGTTTCCCAAATGGATTCTGTACACGCATTTGAAGCGGAGCAAAAGTCTGGGTTTTGGGTGAATGTTTGAACAGACATATACACATAATTAATAATAATAACAACATCTAAAGATGTCGATCATGGTGGGGTTTTTTTTTTCAAACACAACTGATTTTGTCCTAAAAGAGCATAAAAAATATGAAAAGCAATCGAATGCTTTCATTATAACGTTAGATGTGTTTTTTTAAAGTGACACATCTGTTATTTATTACGAAAACTCTAAATAAATGATAGATTAATTTGTTGTTCTTTAATCAGAATGTTATACAGTAAAGAAAAGATTAATGAGATTTGATAACTTGATTCTATTTCTTCATAATAGTTAATAATTTTAATAAGCTGAACTGTTTGCTAATTTATTTGCTGCTAAAGTATAATATTTATTTTTTTTCTTTTATGAATAAAAAATAATAATAAATAAATAAATAATAAAACATATTAGTGACCATTTAACTGTTCATTTACAATGTAACAGCTCCAGATGAACATATTTAGTAATTTGGAATTTTTTTGGGGTGGGGGGTGGAGATGTTATAGTGGGTATATCCCTTATTTTCACATCCCAATGTTGACAGGTATGACTTACACTAACCCTAACCCCAACCTAACAGTCTACTTATAATCTAATAAGAATAAGTTGGCACGTAGATGCAATGTAACTTAAATAACAAACGGACCGTCAAAATAAAGTGTGACTGATAAATGTACTTACAGTAAGTACAGTTGTGACATCAAATAAAAATAGACTGGCATCCCCCATTGCTTATCAAGTTAGTAGAATGTTGGTTGTGGGATAATCAAAAGTTTGCAAATATTACACATTCAGTCAATTGATACAGTAATGACTGCTCATTGATAAACTCTATAGTTGAACTATTAATTATAGTTAACAGAATGTCTAAAGGGGACAATGAAACCTTGTTCGAGACCATCAAGCAGGCCTGAGATTAGTACAATATGTCTGATCTTTCTAATTGGTCTGAACCCATACTGTACAGTACAGTATATGCATCATGATGCAATCTTCCCTCAGGAGGCATATAATTGGCCTGTGTAAATGGATCTAAATATATAGTCTCTCTGTGTGGGTTTGCTTTATACACACTGTGCCACTTCTAAAAGCCAAAGCTGTTATGGCAAGGCATTTGACCAGATTTTTATATTGCATAATGCATTTATATTTTTGACAGATGCTTTTATTCCAAGCAACTTAGTGTATTCAAGATGTCCTTTTTTATCAGCTTGTTCATTTCCTCGGAATCTAACGCATGACCCTAGTAATCCTAGGCCCTGTTTCCATCTCATTGAAGCATGCTTTGTCAGAGATCCTATCGCTATTCATGTGACAAACACTGATTTCCCTTTTCACTTCTGTACAAGCAACTCTAAAACTCCATGTGGGCGGCATGGTGGCTCAGTGGTTAGCACTGTCACCTCACAGCTAGAAGTTCGCTGGTTCGAGTCCTGGCTGAGCCAGTTGGCATTTCTGTGTGGAGTTTGCATGTCCTCCCTGTGTTGGTGTGAATTTCCCCCGGGAGCTCCAGTTTCCCACACAGTCCAAAAACATGCAAATAAACTAAATTGACTATGAGTGTATGTTAATGTCAGAGTGTATGGGTGTTTCCCAGTACTGGGTTGCGGCTGGAAGGGCATTCACTGTGTAAAACATATGCTGGAATAGTTGGAGGTTCATTCGACTGTGGCGATCTCTGAAATAGAGACTAAAGGCCGGCTCACACTGTGCAATTTTTTTATAATCCTGAAGGATTGTTGCATGTCAGACTACACGAACATGGCTCCTATGTCACACTGTAAGATCTCAGCTGTCAAAGTCAGGCTGTCATCCACCTGTGACACTTTCACTATCTCGCGTTCTGAAATGATTCCTCACAGCAAACGTAAACAATGTGTTGCACACAGCATTTCTCAATAATAAAACCAGGAAGAAAAAAACAGTTTTGACATTTCCTCGTGGTCATTTGAGTTGTCGCATGGATTGCGTCATCAAATTCGGAGCTCCTATTGGTTCTTGGATTGACGCTCATCACGGCTGTTGTCACACTGCAGGAAAGTGTCTGAAAACTTCTGACACGTCCAGAACTGCATCAGAGGAAAAATCTGATCACAACAGGCATTAAGCGGCTGTCAGTGAACATGTCAATCCAACAGTCAAACATTAGGATTCCAGGAATCTTTTAGGATTTCCCAAATGTGTCTCAATGACAAAATCGTGGCTGAAATCTTACAGTGTGAACAGGGCTTTAGATGAAGAAAAATGAATGAATAAACGAATGAAACTGTCAACCATCTAAAAAGTATTAGTATAGAATGAACAGAATGTTACAGTATGTTAGGGTAATAAATTGACAAGTACTTACAGAGTTATTATCGACAGTAAAACTGCCTGTCGAGCAACCATCAAAAATAAAGTGTTATCAGATATTACGGTTTACTGATTGGCCATTGGCGACGCAGTGCCGCAGTAGGTACTGTAGTGCTGTCGCCTCACAGCAAGAAGGTCGCTGGTTCGAGCCTCGGCTGGGTCAGTTGGCGTTTCTGTGTGGAGTTTGCATGTTCTCCCTGTGTTCGTGTGGGTTTCCTCCGGGTACTCCGATTTCCCCCACAGTCCAAAGACATGCGGTACAGGTGAATTGGGTAGACTAAATTGTCCGTAGTGTGGATGCTTCCCAGAGATGGGTTGCGGCTGGAAGGGCATCCGCTGCGTAAAAACATGTGCTGGATAAGTTGGCGGCTCGATCCGCTGTGGTGACCCTGGATTATTAAAGGGGCTAAGCCGAAAAGAAAATGAATGAATGAATAAATGAATGATTGGCAATTTTCCCGACATCGTTTTCAGCCAAAAACAGGAAACTTTTCATGCGTTGAAAACATATCCTTTGAAAACGGGTTTAAAGTGCAGGATTTTGAAAATGCCACTGCAATAGCAGGATATTTTCATGGATTTAGTGACTGAAAACACATCATTTTGAAAACAGTTTTTAAAGTGCAACTTTCTGAAAATGCCAGCGTTATTGCTTCTGTGTGAACTCCCCAAACAGGAAACTATAAAAAGGACAAACACATCAAAGTCCACGTAAAAAATGCTATTGATTTGATGTCAATTTACTACCTTGATGGCAAAACAACATCAAATTGACATCTACAGTAACACTGCATCAAAAATCACATAAAAAAGATTATTGAAATTAATTAATAATTCGATTTTTGACGCCAAGGTAGTTAACAAGGTTGTTCACATGCATTGTAGGGATACAAAATTCAATGTAAATATATCATTTGAAATTGAAGCTTTCAGATGAATGAAACTTTCCTTATATTATAATAGTTTTTGTGTGATTATTCTGATGGTCAAAAGGACATCAATGTGTGGATGTCAATTAGACATCAAGGATTTGACATTAAAACGATTAGCATTTTTGACATGTTTTTTGATGTCAAAGTCAATTTGATGTCATTCTGACATCAAAGTGCCCACTGGGAAAATGAATATGCCAACTATTGGCTTGGCATAAATAATGCAGCATTTTTAGCAGTTTTTATGGATATTTGTAGACATCAATTGTTTTGAAAACTTTGTGTATACATGAAACGTTCTAAAAAACCAAGTGAAAAACCTTGACTACTTTTTGTCACATAACCGGCCTAAAACTATAAAGACTGATAGTTGGCAAATACAGTTCATCCGGAAAGTATTCATAGCGCTTCACCTTTTCCACATTGTTTTATGTTACAGCTTTATTCCAACACGGAATAAATTCATGTATTTCCTCAAAATTCTACACACAATACCCCATAATGACAATGTGAAAAAAGATATTTTGAAATTGTTGCAAATTTATTAAAAATAAAAAATCTGAAAATTCACAGCCTTTGCTCAATACTATGTTGATGCACCTTTATACATCAATTACAGCCTCAAGTCTTTTTGAATATGACGCCACAAGCTTGGCACACCTGTCTTTGGGAATTTTTACCAATTCCTCTTTGCAGTGCCTCTCAAGCTCTATCAGGTTGGATGGGAAGCGATGGTGTAGAGCCATTTTCAGATCTCTCCAGAGATGTTCAATAGGATTTCGGTCTGGGCTCTGGCTGGGCCACTCAAGGACATTCACAGAGTTGTTGTGAAGCCACTCCATTGATATTTTTGGCAGTGTGCTTTGGGTCATTGTCCTGCTGGAAGATGAACCGTCGCCCCAGTCTGAGGTCAAGAGCACTCTGAAGCAGGTTTTCATTCAGGATGTCTCTGTACATGTACTCTGTGCTGCATTCATCTTTCCCTCTATCCTTACTAGTATTCCAGTTCCTGCTTCTGAAAAACATCTCCACTGCATGATGCTGCCACCACCATGCTTCACTGTAGGGACGGTATTAGCCTGGTGATGAGCGGTGCTTGGTTTTCTCCAATTGTAATGGCATTCACTCCAAATAGTTCAATTCTAGTCTCATCAGACCAGAGAAATTTGCTTCTAATGATCCGAAAGTCCTTTAGATGCCTTTTGGCAAATTTAGGGCAGAGTGTGACTTCCGTCTGGCCACTCTACCATACAGGCCTGATTGGTGGATTGCTGCACAGATGGTTGTGCTTCTGTAAGGTTCTTCTCTCTCCAGAGAAGAACGCTGGAGCTCAGACAGAGTGACGATCGGGTTATTGATCAACTCCCTGACCAAGGCCCTTCTCCCTCGATCACTCAGCTTAGATGGCCGGCCAGCTCTAGGAAGAGTCCTGGTGGTTTACTTACGGATGATGGAGGCCACTGTGCCAACCTTCCTCAGCCTTGTGCCTTGAGACAATAGTGTCTCGAAGGTCTACAGGCAATTCCTTTGACTTCATGCTTGGTTTGTGCTTTGACACGCACAGTCAACCCTGGGACCTTATATAGTATAGACAGGTGTATGCCTTTTCAAATCATGTCCAATCAACTGAATTTACCACAGGTGAACTCCAATTTAGCTGCTGAAACATCTCAAGAATAATCAGTGGAAACAGAATGTACCTGAGCTCAATTTAGAGCTTCACAGCAAAGGCTGTGAATACTTATGTACATGTCATTTTTCAGGGTTTTTTTAATTTTTAATAAAAAAATTTCACATTGTCATTATGGGATATTGTGTGTAGAATTTTGAGAAAATAAATGAATTTAATCCATTTTGGAATAAGGCTGTAACACAAAAAAATGTGGAAAAAGTAAAGTCAAGTCAAGTCAAGTTTATTTATAAAGCGCTTTTTAAAAAACAACAAGTGCTTACCAAAGTGCTGTACACACATACACCATCTAAAACAAAAGACAAATACAACAGACACATGACTCTCATATGACATTAAAAGCCAAAGAGTAAAAACGGGTTTTAAGACTGGATTTAAAAACAGAAAGGGTTGCGGCCTGCCTAACATGGAGAGGCAAATTATTCCAAAGTTTGGGGGCCACCGCTGCAAAGGCACGGTCCCCCCCCCCCTGGTTTTTAACCTTGTGCGTGGAACAGCCAAAAGTAGCTGATCAGCACATCTAAGTGCTCTTGAAGGAGTGTACAATTAGATTAATGAGGACAAGTAACTTAGTGCTAGTCCATTTAGGCATTTAAACACCAAAACTAAAATCTTAAAATGCATTCTAAACTGTACAGGAAGCCAATGAAGAGAAGCCAGTATGAGTGTAATGTGCTCCCGTTTGCGTGTCCCCGTCAGCAAACGAGCAGCAGCATTCTGCACCCTCTGCAGACGAGTAATGGAGGTATGGCTAATACCCACATAGAGGGAATTCCAATAATCTAGCCTAATCTAAAAGCGCTGTAAATACTTTCCGGATGCAATGTATATAGTCAACAGAATGTCTAAGCCTGGCACACAGCAAGCTGATGTCAAAAAAACAGTGGCAACAAAACAGACTGCGTTTTCGCCTCACATCGGCTGCGTTTGGTCCAAAAATACGTGTGAACACACCAAATGGACAACAGCCGACTGAAACAAGAACATATAGTACATTTTGCCGCTGTGTAAAAGGATATCTTTCTATACCCACAGCAGGTGGCAGTATTCTGTATTATCAACCCACAAAAGGGAAACCAGAACTAGTGCTTCACACACACACACCACAAACAGATTCGCTTGTGCCAATACTGTATGTTTAAAATCTGATAAAAAAAAAACAGCCAATCTACTACATGCTACGTCCCAACCTTAAAGGTCCCATGAAGTGCTTTGAAATGTGCATTTTGTATTTAATGTTTGACGTAATCTCAACTAAAAGATGAAGAGAGGGTGGGACATAGTGTAGCTCCTCCTCTTTTAGAAAAGCAGCCAATAGCGTTTTGTTTTATCACCGCTCTTCCAGTGAGAGTAGTTGAGCTCAAGCGCATTAAATGAGAAGCATCTTAAAGGGGGCTGCGCATGGAAGATAATAAAAAGCATTGGATTGGTCAAGATTTAATTAGAAACTAGTATGAGGTGATGTGAAAAATCGTAAGAGACAAACTACAAGCTTTACATGTTTATATCAGTTTTATATCTCCTAAATGCGAATTTGGCACTGTTTTGGTGCGCACTAGCTTATAGATATCCTATAAACTAACAATACTCATACTAACATCTAAACAAAGCTTTCATGGGATCTTTAAAGGGAATAAAATGACTGGCAAAAGCAATATGCCACCTGCTTATACTCATCTTTATGCACACAGGTCCTTCAATCTATCAGATATTCACATGTGAACTTTCTGTGGAGTAATCAACAGTACAGAGATGCATGTAATTATTTGTACTGGTGTATAACAGTTGCTTCCAAATTAATTAAAAAGTTCCCTTGTGTAATATGCCTTTCTACAGTATTGTGTGTGTGCATTTGAACGTGTCCTGCGAGTGTTTGTGTGTACGTTAAAAATGTACAAGAGCCAGTTTTAGCAAACTCACTCTGCTAAAATTACAGACTGAGGAAATGAAACACAATCCCAGAATGCAGACCAACTGCCTGGGAGAAAAAGAGGAACGGAGGGACTGAAAAACAGAGAGACATGAACAGAGGTATGGAGAGAGAATAAAACCATGGTTAAGCACACTGTTAACATTTTTTATAAACTACACAGTATTTAACTGTAATATGAACTATATTTTACAGTAAGACATTTATGCGGTATGTTACTGTATTTTCAAGCTCCATTGTGAAAATTACTGTATATTTTACAGTATATACATGCAATTGTGTAAATACATATACAGCGAGATAAATGGTGCTGTAAATGTAAATGCAGCATTTTTCGGTGTAATTGATTTACAGTAAGTTACTGGCGAACAGCTGCCAGTGAGTTACTGTAGATTCTACAGGAAATTGTTAACAGTGCACTGAAAATTATCATTTTTTCCTCCCAATCTTGTTCAAAAACATTTCTATGTTTTTTTTATGTTCAAGATATCAAGTCACACCATCTTTAACCAGCTAAGAATTTTCTCAGCAGAGAATACACAAAAACAATTCATATTTTATACATTTCATTGTATACCATACTGTATATATGGATTAATGATAGTGAATTCACAAACTCAGTCATGATTGATAAAGGACTAACTCAGTAAATAGACCATTTTGAGGGATGTAAACAAAAACAACGGTCCCAAGGTAGTTTCTGTTTCACATTTTTAATTTCTATAGTTTCTGAAAATCCAAAAAAGAGCCACATATTGATAGACATTGTTATGATAGCTGTTTTACCATTAGGTTATGATTGAATTGCCTTTTGTTACAGTTATGAAATAGTTTGATAAGCAGGAAATGTTCATGGGACATGACCACATTGAAATGGTCCTGTCTAGCTTGGCCCATCAGGTTGGCCCACAGGGGCCACAGGTTTCTTAGTTAAGGTTGGTATAGTCACTTCCCCTTCTGCTCTATTGACTTCTGCTGGTGCACAAGCTTCAATTTAGGGCCCTGTTTTATTTTCATTATACAGTACGTGCTGCCATTAGAGTCAATCATGATAAATCATAATAACTCCTTACATTTATATAGCGCTTTTCTGGACACTCAAACCGCTTTACACATTTTTGGTGGGAATCTTTTCATCCACCACCAGTGTTCAGCATCCACCTGGATGACATGACGGAAAGCATATTGCGCCAGACCGCACACCACACACCAGCTAATTGGTGGAGCAGTGACAGGGTGATGAAGCAAATTATGATATGAGGATGGTTAGAAGGCCATGATGGACAGCGGCCAGTGGGCAAATTTGGCCAGGGGCTAAACCCTACTCTTTTTCAAAGGACATCCTGAGATTTTTAAAAAAAAAAACACAGAGAGTCAGGACCTCGGTTTAATGTCTCATGCGAAAGACGGCGCTCACTGAGCAGCAGAGTCCCCTTCACTCTACTGGGGCGTTAGGACCCACACAGACCGCAGGTTGAGCGCCCCCTGCTGGTCTCACTAACACCACTTCCGGCAACAACCTAGCTTTCCCATGTGGTCTCCCATCCATATACTGACCAAGTGCAGCCCTGCTTAGCTTCAGTGGGCAACCATGATAGATGGACAGACAGAAGGATGGAAGAAGGACAGACAGACAGATGGATGACAGAAGGATGATGGATGGATGGACAGACAGAAGGATGGATGGATGGACAGACAGAAGGATGGAGGACGGACGGATGGATGACAGAAGGATAATGGATGAATGGACAGATAAAAGGATGGAGGACGGAAGAACAGATGGATAAGAAAAGATGGATGAATGGACAAATGAAAGGATGGAGAACGGATGGATGGATAACAGAAGGATGATGGAAGGATGGACAGATAGAATGATAGAAAATGAACAGACGAATGGATGACAGAAGGATGGGCATACAGAAGGATGGATGGACAAAAACTGTAGATGGATAGATCAACAGATCGAGTAGGCAGATATATAGATGGACAACTGAATGTATGGAATGATGACAGATAGATGGATGTACAGATGGATGGATGTAAAAACAGAAGATGGATAGAAGGATGAATGGTTAGAGAGACAGATGGATATATTCTCTTTCTCTGCGTGTGTATAGATATGAAATCATCTCTTTATTTAGCCCTAAAGTCTTGGCTTGGTTCTGCTACAGTACATGAGGGTTCCTCTGGCATGACGTGTGCCGCCCCTGCGATGGCATCACCCACGCACTGCTATAAATACACTCAGCACGGGTGCACTGCTATAAAGCCACTGAGCAGCTCCCGATAGCTCCTGACGCTTCAACAGACCACAACTTCAGCACTGAAGGCCAAACACACTTTTTTTCTGAGAGTTGCTGGCAAAATGCAAAGGCAACAGTATTTGATTTCTTTCACTGCAGAGGATAAGGGAGAATAAACCCAGCCTGACTCTTGATTTGACAGATGCTCTGTGTAAACTGTCACTGCTCTCTGTTGTCTTGATTGCACTGTGTGCACTTGGCATTTGATGTCGCTGTTCTTTTGTATCTGATATTTCACAGAGTTTCAAAGCTCCGTCCTTGAGATCTGAACTGATTCTGGAGGAACATCATGTCTTTAGAAGCATACACTATAAAGGAATAAGAAAATACTAAAGAAATAAAGGATAAACAATAAACTGTAGTTTTTTCCACCATCCATTTACTTAAAAATGCAGTTATCGTGATATTATAAGGTCTACAAGAAAAATGAGCCAAACATGAAAAAGTCGTCCAACTAATGTCCAATTTAATATTTGAATTTAAAATATTATACTCAATCAGATCCTAGACAGTCAAACCAAACATTATTTAGATGGTGTTTTTAACCTTTCCAGTCAAATTAAAGCATTTTTCAAGCACTTTCTAGGTGCATTAAACATTTTTCCAGCACTTCCAATGCTACCAATAACGTTACATATATATACTTGACCACACTACATCAGATGCTATTTGTTACAGTATTCTATATACAGGGTTTCTACAGGTGTCACCAAGCCAAATTTAAGACTTTATAAGACCTTTTTAGGACCATTATGAATGAAATTTCAGACTTCAAATTTCAGGGCAAAAAATGATTGTTTTGTAATGGCCAGTGAATTTTTTTTTACTTGCCCAATTAAAATTCAGATATTCAAAATAAGCAAACTAAATTATATGTATATGTAAAAAAAAATTCACTGGCCATTACAAAAAAATCTATATGTAAAAAAAATCTATATATCCATTTACAAACTCTATGTATTCTCCATGTATTTATGCATAAATGTTGTGCATAAATTTTGTTTATTGAAATTGTTAAAACTTGTCTTATATATATATATATGTGTGTATGTGTGTATGCGTGTATGTATGTATGTATGTATGTATGTATGTATGTATGTATGTATGCATGTGTATATATATATATATATATATATATATATATATATATATATATATATATATATATATATATATATATATAAATAAACTTGACAAATAAAATGTAAAACTCAAACTCTGTCAACAACACAAATTATGATAATCAAATCTGAGCTTGCAAGTAAAGGAACCAGCCATCATTATTCAAATACATACTGCATTATAATTAAAATTAAAATAATTCAAATTGTGAAGTTGAATGACTATATTTGCCCTATACTAAAAAATCTTTCAGATGGGGAGCTAGTGGCTGGGATGCACAAGAAAAGAAACCAAAAAGCCACTCTGGCACATCCTTTTTATTTACAATATCCTCACTGCTGATAGCCACCGCA
The DNA here is from genome assembly GCA_903798195.1 of Danio kyathit. NCBI lineage: Eukaryota > Metazoa > Chordata > Actinopteri > Cypriniformes > Danionidae > Danio > Danio kyathit. The sequence goes on along the minus strand of LR812521.1, from coordinate 24,094,479 downwards.
CTCATTTTCACATGTTGTTATTCTGACCTAAAGTGAAAAGCGCAGTTCAATGGACTTTGAGCTCGCACTTCCCTGCCGTCTTTGAGAAAATAGTTGATGGTCGCCTAGTTACAAAGAGGATGACAAAGTGAAAAATCATTGCTGCAGCTCCGATACAAATTTATGGAGAAAAGTAAAAGGCACTACAGTGTTTGAGTTGTGCTGTGTTTGTCTGAGGTAATTAGTCTGCCGTTATTACTGAAATGTGTATACTCCATGCAAAGTATGAAGCAGATTGGTTAGTTCTACTTGCAACGACCTACTTTGGAAATGAGAAACTTACACCCCAAGTTTATTGGCATTGCTTCCAAGGCGCGCATTCAGCAGTCACATTTTAATAAACCTATAGCGCTTCATACCGAAACTTCATACTGTACTTTTTTTTTTTTTTTAATTGATATTGACAATGGTGTTCGGTCAATACAGTTGAAACCAGGAGTTTACACACCCCCAAAAAAAGGAACATAACCATTTTTTTTTAAATGTCTGATGGTAAATCATACTAAACGTTTACTATTTTAGGTCTGTTAGGATTACCTAAATCATTTACATTTGCTAAATGCCAGAATAATGAGAGAATTGTTTTTTTGAGAATGTTTTATTAATTTCTAGACAGTCAAATGTTTACATACATTTCCTTGGTATTTTTTTTTTTTTTTGCTTTGCTTTTAAACTGTATAACTTTGGTCAAATTTTGGGTATCCTTCCACAAGCTTCTCACAATAGTTTGAAGGAATTTTGACCCATTCCTCCTGACAGAATTGATGTTTTTTCCACAAATTTTCTATAGGATTGAGGACAGGGCTTTGTGATGGCCACTCCAAAACATTCACTCTGTTGTCCTTAAAGCACATTTTAACTAATTTGTCAGTATGCTTAGGGTCATGGTCTGTTTGGAAGACCCATTTGTGGCCAAGGTTTAATTTCCTGGCTGATGTCTTGAGATGTTGCTTCAGTATTTCTACATAATGTTCTTTCTTCATGATGCCGTCTATGCTGTGAATTGGACCAGTCCCTCCTGCAGCAAAACAGCCCCACAACATAATGCTGCCGCCCCCATACTTCACATTTGGGATGGTGTTCCTAGGCTTGTAAGCTTTCCCCTTTGTCCTCCAAATGTAATACTGGTCATTATGGCCAAACAGTTCGATCTTAGTTCCATCAGACCACAGGACATGTCTCCAAAAATTTGTCTTTTTCCTAGTGTAATTTAGCAAATTTTAATCTGGCTTTTTTGTTGATTTTGGCTTGTTGATTTTCCCATGTTGTCACACAAGGAAGCAGTGTGTTTGAGGTTTTCCTTAAATACTATTCTACAGTTGTGCTTCCAATTAACTCAAATGTTGTCAATTAGCCAATCAGAAACTTCCAAAACCTTGACACCATCATCTGAGCTTTTTCAGAGGCATAATAATCTTATTGTATGTAAACTTGACTTTCAAGAAAAGTTATAACAATTTCTTTAAAAATCTCTCTCATTATTCTGCTATTAAGCATAACAGAAACAAATGTGATAATCCTAACTTACCTAAAAGAGAAAAAGTTTAGTCACATTAACATCTGACTTTTTTTTAAATGGTTATGTGCCTTTTTATACAGTGCATGTAAACTTCTGGTTTCAACTGTAAATATCGATACCGATATTATTACCCAGCCCTAGCTGCAGCAACAAATCTTTTTTTACAAATAAATTTTCATACTAGATATACTAGATTATAATACGCCTACAAATAATCAAGATGAATTTGTTCTCATAGAGTCTAACTGCTAAATCCTGAGGTCATGTTTAATTACCATTTTGTAGACTATAGCAAATAAACTGTAATAATTCAAAAAAGTTAATAATTCTTGGTTTGACTGTGTATTACAAAATATCCAACAGTACCATCAGAACACATCTTAACGGAGCATCTCACTGTTTAAAGGAGTTGTAGGACATGTTAATTGTCTTTATGCCACTCAGCATCTACATACACACTAAAGGTGACCCTCTGATTACCCAGAAGGCACTGCGGCCCAATATCAAGGCCACCTACCCTGTGGAAGTAGGACGCTGGAAACCCTGCGCATACTTTCTGCTTCCTTAGGGAGAAGGAGCAGTGTGTACCCCGGTAAGTACCTCTGCAGGAGCGGAAACAACTCCTCTTCTCACCTTGCTTCCCAAGGGCTCGACACAAAAGAACAAACAGCGCAAAGTCTCTCTGACCTGAATTCGGTCTCGCAGTTTCCATTACAGCAGCAGCGTATGTGGGCCGAAGTGAAGAAGACCCCAGGTACACTGTAAAAAATATGTTGCTCACTTAAATTAAGTTGAACCAATTTACTTTTACACGTCATTTTAACTTGCATAAATTAAGCTGACTTAAAACATCAAGTTCAAATTTGTTTAATATACAAAATATAAGTTGAAACCAGATTAACTTTCTAAAATAAGTTGAAGTAACGTTAAAAAAAATGTAAATTATAATGACTTTTTTAATTTTTATACAATAAACCAATTTAACTTTACAAGTCATTTCATTCATTCATTCATTCATTTTCCTTCAGGTTAGTCCTTTATTTATTAGGGTTCACCACAGAGGAATCAACCGCCAACTATTCCGGCATATATTTTACACAGCGGATGACCTTCCAGCCACAACCCAGTGCTGGGAAACACCTATACATTCTCACACTCATACACTACTGCCAATTTAGTTTATTCAATTTACCTATACCGCATGTCTTTGGACTGTGGGGGAAATTGGAGCACCCGGGAGAAACCCACATGAACACAGGTAGAACATGCAAATTCCACACAGAAATGCCAACTGGCCCAGCTGGGACTCGAACCAGCGACCTTCTTGCTGTGAGGCGACAGTGCTAACCACTGAGCCACCGTGCCGCCCCAAGTCATTTTAACTTGCATCAATTAAAACTTGATTTAAACATCAAGTTAAAATGTGTTTAACTTATAAAAAATAAGTTGAAACCTGATCAACTTTCTAAATTAAGTTAGAGTAAGTTGTCATTACTTTTTTTTTTTTACAGTGTACACACCAATTCTAGATTCACGAAGACCCACTGGTGTGAAGAACAATGTTCAAACTTTAAAAGTGTTTGATATTGTAAGTAAACGGACACTGCAACGTTTCTTTGTTTTTTTTGGCGATATGAAAAAATAGAGGAAGTCTTATCAGATGTTTTGAATAGGTTTGTTGGGGAGGAAATAAATGGGGTGGTTTTGTTATGGAGTGAATCTGCTCGGAAAAAAGAAAGCAGCGTTACTTTTTACTTAAGACCTTTCAAAAAAGTGCAAAATCCTGATATAATGGAGCAATTCAGAGCATAATCTTGGTTCTTTCTTGGGGTAGGCTTTACAAACCCCACTAAAAATCAAAGTAACTCGTTTAAAAAAAAAATCTTTCAAAGTGCACACTGACACTCTTTTTGGGTATTTACTTTGACTTAAGATATTAATTATTATTGTACTCTGATGATTACAAATTACAATAAACAACAAAGAATGCTGTAATAATATGACTGTACTGTAAATGGATGTCATTATTTACGTTCTTGGAGAATGTTGATTAATGTACACGGTCCCTTAATGTGAAAATAAAAAAATAACAATAATAATATTGCAACACTATAAAGCGCAGCCTATATCTTAAATGTTCAAGTGTCATCAAGTTTTTATTTTTATGGTTTTGTCAGAAAAAAAAATTAAAATTATTGCTGCAAGTTTGAGTTTGAACACTGTATTAGTCCTCTTGGGAAATTTACATGTTGAAAAGTTCTATTAAAATAAAAGGATCAAATTTGACCAGAAACCAGTGTTAGTTTTTACATTTCATTATTTAATTTCTTTATGTTTAACACTGGAACTACTTAAATGGCTATAACAGTCATCCTGATGATTCCTATAAGACTGAACAGATTTGAATTTTTGCCATGTCATGTTTACATTTGAAGCTTCTATTTAGATTATAAAATTAAGCTTTAAATAGCTGTCATCATATTAAGTCACTACCCTAAAAATACAAGTGCATTGTACTTTTTTGTAATACAGCCTCTAATTGGGAGTTACTACATGTGAATACCTCACTTCTGTGTGTAGTGCTGATCTGCTTTAAGCATCTTTTAAACTGATTTACTGACTGATTTGTTAAAGGGCACCTATTTTACCCCTATTAGTACACCATTACTACTTTTTTCAAGATTTAGGATAAGTCTTTTGTGTCTCCAGAATGTGTCTGTAAAGTTTCATCTCAAAACATCCATCAGACTATTTATTAGACCTTTCAGCATATTGGAAGTTTGTCAGATAAACAGCACAGTGACAGACATGAAAAAAGCAGATTTGAGAAATACTACAGTAAGAACTTTCCCAATGATTATTTGATGTATTTGTTGTGGAGTTAATTCAAGCCTTTCTGCAATGATGAGTCACACACAATTAGGGATGTGCACAATTATTCGATTAATCGAACCCATCAGCGACGATCGAGCATAAAAACGATGATCGATTGGCTCTAAAATTAAATTACTTTCAATCTTTCTGATTGGTTATGCTGGTATTTGGGCAGTAGTTTGATATTTAATTGGTTATGGCTGCAGGGAGTTGCGGTCTAGAGAGGACACCTGAGCGCAGATTGAGTATAGGTAGTAGAAGCGCCGCGTCGCGCCACGCAGCACATTTCAGAATTCTAAACTTAGGTTTCTTTCAGGGTACACAGCGGTGCCCATCACGACTCAGGACACTGTTCATATTTCTGCCGCGCCACAGAGTGCCATCTGAATAGTTTCATATTAAATACTATGCGAATGTGCGCGTCTGGTGTGATACTTTCAGCTGTCATGTGCGCGCCGTGTCTTGACACTCTTTTTGGCGAGGACTAGCCTACAGCATGAGTGATGTTTCACCGGATGACACCAAAATCGAAAGCTACTTCAGGGAGCCATGCATCACTCTAAACCGTTTGGTTAAGTTTTGGTGAAACTTTATTTTTGCAAACCTTTTAATTTTCCCATAATTGAGCATCCCTAATTTATATACCATTTGAGCATGCCTCTGCATATACAAAACCAGTAATCATCAGACTGAAAAGCATTTTGGGAAAATCATCATTTTAACGAGCAGGTCCTTCACAATGATGACTTTTTTGTTTAGGGTCAACAGCAGCAATTTTCCCTCCGTTCAAAGGAACAACACAGAAACACGCTTGCACTCTACACTCTGAACCAAAACACAGGACTCACAGAATAGCAGGTTATAAAGTTCACAACATCACTCTGAAGTGAATAAAAAACAGTCAAAAGTATCCTCGCAGCCGGCTTTTGATAAACGGCTCACTTCTGCTTTCCATAAAGCTCCCTATCACAGTGAACACAAGTACTGAAGCACAGCGTGACTTACAAAAGCCAGCAGGTGCATGCGTACTCATTCTTAAAACCAGATCTCACTCTGTGAGTAACACAAATACACTCGGACTGAAATGGAGACTGCAAGCAGAAAAGAAATTAAACTTTAGAATAATGCCAAGCGCTAGATATAAATATGTAGACCTGTAGCCTGATCAAAGTCCAGAATGTCTCATTTTTATCCCAAACATGAGCTCCTTTGTCCAGTTTTTGACTGATATGCCATCATAAATTTTAAAAATAACCATTCGAAGAAGACTTAAAGGTCTCGTGAAGTGCTTAGAAATGTAATTTTTTGTTCGATGTGTGACGTAATTTAAAACATGAAGACAAGGCTGGTTAAAGAGTAGCCTCTCCCACTGTAAAAGAAAACAGCTCATTAATATTAAAGCTGAATATTCTTGGAAGTAGTTTTTAGTTTGTTTTTAGTTTGAGCTATTTTAGGAGGATATCTGTGTGTGCAGGTGACTATTACTGTGCAGAATTATTAGGCAACTTAACAAAAAACAAATATATACCCATTTAATTATTTATTTTCACCAGTGAAACCAATATAACATCTCAACATTCACAAATATACATTTCTGACATTCAAAAACAAAACAAAAACAAATCAGTGACCAATATAGACACCTTTCTTTGCAAGGACACTCAAAAGCCTGCCATCCATGGATTCTGTCAGTGTTTTGATCTGTTCACCATCAACATTGCGTGCAGCAGCAACCACAGCCTCCCAGACACTGTTCAGAGAGGTGTACTGTTTTCCCTCCTTGTAAATCTCACATTTAATGATGGACCACAGATTCTCTATGGGGTTCAGTCAGGTGAACAAGGACGCCAGGTCATTAGTTTTTCTTCTTTTAGACCCTTTCTTGCCAGCCACGCTGTGGAGTACTTGGACGCGTGTGATGGAGCATTGTCCTGCATGAAAATCATGTTTTTCTTGAAGGATGCAGACTTCTTCCTGTACCACTGCTTGAAGGTGTCTTCCAGAAACAGTAGGACTGGGAGTTGAGCTTGACTCCATCCTCAACCCGAAAAGGCCCCACATCTTTGATGATACCAGCCCAAACCAGTACTCCACCTCCACCTTGCTGGCGTCTGAGTCGGACTGGAGCTCTCTGCCCTTTACCGATCCAGCCACGGGCCCATCAAGACTCACTCTCATTTCATCAGTCCATAAAACCTTAGAAAAATCAGTCTTGAGATATTTCTTGGCCCAGTCTTGACGTTTCAGCTTGTGTGTCTTGTTCAGTGGTGGTCGTTTTTCAGCCTTTCTTACCTTGGCCATGTCTCTGAGTATTGCACACCTTGTGCTTTTGGGCACCACAGTGATGTTGCAGCTCTGAAATAGGGCAAAACTGGTGGCAAGTGGCATCTTGGCAGCTGCACGCTTGACTTTTCTCAGTTCATGGTTCAGTTCTCAGTTTATTTTGCGCCTTGGTTTTTCCACACGCTTCTTGCGACCCTGTTGACTATTTTGAATGAAACGCTTGATTGTTCGATGATCACTCTTCAGAAGCTTGGCAATTTTAAGAGTGCTGCAACCCTCTGCAAGGTGCTGCATCCCTCTGCAAGATATCTCACTATTTTTGACTTTTCTGAGCCTGTCAAGTCCAAAGGAAAGGAAGGAAAGGAAAGGAAGTTGCCTAATAATTATGCACACCTGATATAGGGTGTTGATGTCATTAGACCACACCCCTTCTTATTACAGAGATGCACATCACCTAATATGCTTAATTGGTAGTAGGCTTTTGAGCCTATACAGCTTGGAGTAAGACAACATGCATAAAGAGGATGATGTGGTCAAAATACTCATTTGCCTAATAATTCTGTACTGCCTGTATTTATAAAATTGTAATATTAAGCAAACAGTTTACATAAAATTGTAAATAAATAGTTAGGATATAAAATTGTATGGCAAGCAATTAAAAAAAAACAATTGTAGGAAGTATTTAGTGCATTAAAAGCATGCACATTATGATACAAGCCAACAAGCTAATCCAGCAATAATTAGTGCTTAAAATGTCACTAAAATGCAGTATTTGAACCTCATAATTAAATATAAAACCAGTGGAATAGATGCACTTATTAAAAAAAAAAGTTTCACCAGGCTGGCTAAGGGCCTGACATGCACAAAAGACTGTTGCATATGCACACACACACACGGTGAAGTACAGAATTAGTCAGAGCTCTTCAGAGAGAGAAGAGGACCTGTTTGTATGTTTCAAAAGGTAAATGGTCGTCCATGACTAATAAAAAACTGCTTTTAATGACGGTCTCTCAGCCGAGGAGGCGTGTGTCGAGTGGACCAGAACGCTCCGTCTGGGGGAGGAAGGCTGTACAGAATTAGCACATCTGAATCAACTCACCAAAAAGCACCTGTATGTCATTGTCTGCTATTGAATGAAGAGCGGGGATGAGTGAAAAACATGCTCTAAACAATCTAGCACTCATCCCAACATATATCATCATCAATTAATTTATCTATTTGCTGTTGGTGGTTTCAAAACATAATTCAGGTTTCCAAGTATTGCCTAATTGCACATGCATTTCTGTATCTACTTGGCCCTAAACATTCACTTTCGCTTAAATCAATTAGCAGATGCTTGCTTTTGTGTGAAGGAACGTACAGAAGAGAACAATAGAAGCAATCAAACTAACAACAGAGCAATAATATGCATGCAGTACTACTGTGACAAGTTACCGTTAAAAGTACGCAGTGAATTCATTTCTATTTGCTAATGTGAATGCTAATGATTCTTAATGAAATTTAATGCATTGTGTTGCTATAGCTGACAAAGCGTAATCTGAAAGACAAAAATCATGCAGTGTTCAGTAGTTTAATGATAATCGTGCTAATTACAGCAAACTAACGTGCTAAATAAAACATTTAAAGTGCCTGTATTATGCACCAAAACGAAAATACTGGGTGAAATGAAAAGTGAAGATTCTGGATGCACTTGGCCTGAAAACCAAAATCAAAAATGCTTTTAGTAAATATTAAATAAATATTATCAAGTAGACTCAGTGGAACTTTTTTCATCAAGTACCACCTCAGAAAAGAATCCTCTCTTCAAGTACCACCATAATGAGCAGTATTGAAATACAGTAGCGTAGTAGGCCCAATGAAGCAGCTACAGCTCTGCACAGTTCAAAAACGTGGCAGATTAATTCTTATTATTAAGAATATTTATTATTGTCAACCACTTTAAACATTTTAAATAGTTTAAACATTAACACTGTACTGTGCATACAGGTAAAAAAAAATAATAATAAAAGTCAACGTTTAAATGTAAATGTGCTTTTAAAAGTTAAAAATAGTAGGCTACTGTTTTTAAAAAGTAAAAAGAAAACTGCTGTACTTAGATGTAAAGTAATAACATATAGTAGCCTATTCATCAAAACCTGGTATTGTAGCTTGAATCTCATAAATATAGGGTATTGTGTCATCATATTTATATATAAACCATTTTTGCTAAATTTTGAAATATATGTAGCATGGACATATTTGATTCCTCCGCGTACCATTAGTGGTAGACTAATAAGACTTTAATTTAGCTCAATATCTTAAATTACAGTATACTGATAAAAAAAAAAAACAAGTCAATAAAATAACCACAAATAACCAAAGAGAGACTTCAGTTTACCAGCATTGCCATGACAATGCAGTAGGACTATTGAAAGCAGCAGGAACAAGTATACTGCAAAGAAATGTCCTATCGGCATGTTATGTGAAGGGAAGGGGCTTTTCTGAAGTGAAATGAGCATGTGTGGTTAAGTACAAGATGGGGTGCACATTACTTTTTTGGTCCAAATGAGAACCTGGGAGATAAGGGGTCCTCAGCTAACTGTCATATTCATATATAAACAACTAAATTTATTTTAAATATGTGTTGCATATATGTACATGTATAACATACAATTTTAATATCTTTGAAATCTAAAAATTGTATTTTAAAAATATGATTTGCATATATTGACGTTTCTCAAATGTTTATATGCAATGTTTCTCAGATGTTGATGTAGATATGTTTATGTTAAAATTTGGACTTAAAAAGTCCTGCTTTCAGCGTGCTAAAACTTCTTATTTTTGTAATTTGGCTGAGAAAGTAACATCAAGCTTTATATGTATTTATTGGCCTATATACTACCTGACAAAATTCTTGAACATGGACCTTATTTTTTAAAAACACAAATAACTTATTAATAAAGTCATCTGGATTGGCAAAAGCAAGCGTTCTTGCAAGACTCCCGGAGTTCATCAAGATTCTTTGGATTCATCTTCAATGCCTCCTCCTCCATCTTACCCCAGACATGCTCAATAATGTTCATTTTGGTAACTGGGCTGGCCAATCCTGGAGCACCTTTACCTTCTTTGCTTTCAGAAACTGATGTGGAGGCTGAAGTATGAGTAGAAGCGCTATCCTGCTGAAGAATTTGCCCTCTCCTGTGGTTTGTAATGTAATGGGCAGCACAAATGTCTTGATACCTCAGGCTGTTGATGTTGTCATCCACTCTGCAGATCTCTCGCATGCCCCCATACTGAATGTAACCCCAAACCATGATTTTTTTCTCCACCAAACTTGACTGACTTTTGTGTGAATCTTGGGTCCATGCGGGTTCGAATAAGTCTTCTGCAGTATTTGTGATGATTGGGATGCAGTTCAACAGATGATTCATCAGTAAAAAAAAAATCTACCTTTTGCCACTTTTCCAAATGATCAACTACAAGTCAAGTTATTAATTGTTGCTCTTACAACTGGGATCGACGACAAGACTTTTGTCAGGTAGTGTAGATCAGTTAGAGTTATTAGTTATTGGTATCGACCAAATAAAAAGAAAAAAAAAGCACCCTTCAATATAATTACCATGGTTTCATTTCATCAATGCTAATTTTCTATGAAAGCCAACTCATCTCTGATTGGTCAAATGGCCAGGTATGTTGTGTTATACAGTTACTAGCATACAGTCTACACCTTAAAATATTGAGCTTACTTTCACATCCTTAGAAAATGCAAGCAAAGAGGATTTGTTTGCAGCATCTTCTCGACATGTTGACAACACAAACCAAACTTCTCCAAGCCTCATCTTCAACTAAAATATTTAAGGGGGGGTCAAAGTAGAGATTGGTCATGGGCAGCAGGGCTGGGCCGATACACGATATTACATCATATCGCGATAAAATTTATGTCAATAACAATGATAAGCTCTGAACTTTTTAACTTTATATTGATCTACGAGTCAATCACAGAGCAGAATTGTGCAACAATGGACATCTAAAAGTGTGTTGATCTTAAAGATGTACTGATGACCCTTTAATGTGGCCTCAGTCATTGTTGGGTTACTCTTTTAAATCTGGAAGCATTAACAACTTGTATACTAAATAAATATCGGTATCGTTCAATATGGAAAATAATTATCAAGATTGCATTTTTGCGCTAATGGGCAGCCAATCAAAATCATACAAAATGGCATTATGCAATACTTTGCAAACTTAGACTTGTGCAGGAATTCTAGCCTGCCATTTTTCTGTTCTCTTTGAAAATTGGCAGGCTTTTTACATTTAAAAACAGCCATATTACACACTACATGAAAGGTAATGCCTCAAAAGGCATAGTAGGCAAGAGAAAGAGCCAGTCTGAGAGTGAGGATGATGTTTTTTTCGAGAGATTGTGCGCAGGTGTTATGTTGGAAAGCTTTGAGATGCTGCCAGCCTCCCAATGAACACAAAATGTACTTTTTTGGCTTTCTCCACACGGTGCGACCTCTTCTCAACACACCACATACAAAACTGCCTACAGCTGCGCTAGATCTCACCCTCTCCCCCACACACACACATCAGCTTTCAGCAGGAGAAATAATAATATTTGCTCATATATTTGCCAGAGGTCTTTTCCTGTCAAAAGACTCTGTTGGTTGCTGGGTATTTTTAGACGGGCAGGTCCAAGGCTACTACCACACACACAAGTGCTGCCTTTTGTTTTCCTATCAGACCTCAGGAAACTTACTCTAAAGGTGCGGTCCGTTTCACTGTTTTTTTAGGCAAAATTTTGTGGATAAAATCCAGCCATTTAAATAGAAATCTGCACATCGTGAGTTTTATGTAAGGTTGAAAAAGTTCCCCACACAGATTTCACTGGTGTTTAAATGGTCTCTCGAATTACGTTCACCAACAGAAAGCTGCTCAGTTTGAACATGACTTGAACCATTGCTATGCTGCAAACAAGAGGCAGCAGACCTGTGGAATTTGATTGAAATGTCACTAATGTGACTGCACCCGCATTAGCATTTTTCACATACTTCTCCATCCACCAGCAAATCATTGGCACTCACATTTTTTACCCCTTTAGAAGTAATTTTGAATTGAAGCATAATTGAATATGTACATAAATGCAAATTGTGGAATGCCTCTTTAAAGTTTGGGTTATTTAAATTCTAAATTTAAGTGATGTTTATTTACAAACAAATTTCAAAAGGATTAGTCGTTGTATCAGCTCACGACTAATTATCCAATCAGTTGATTCCTAACTCACTATAAATAACCGGAGCTTTCTTATCTCTATATCTTTGTCTTGAAGAACCAATGAAGACAGCAGAAGTCAATAATTCATTTAGCCTGACATGTTTACTGTTCCAAAATATTTTAAATGTTTCTTAAAATAAAATATACTGTGTTCAAAAGAGAAAAAAAAGTTTTAGCTATTTACCCAGACATTTAAAAAGAACATATTTTAGAGCAGTAATCACAATACCGCGAAACTGTGATATTTTTATGCAAGGTTAACATACCGTCAGAATTTTATACCGGCCCATGCCTAGCCACATCACACAAATAGTTAACTATATGCGACAAACAAAACAATTAAATTTTTAACAATAATTTTATTTATTATGACACTGTTATACATGGTTTCTTTTCAATAAGTTAAAGCAAAAAAAAAAAAAAAGAGTGTTAAAATAAAAAAGAAATCCACAATTTTCCTTACTTTTATGCTATTCAGGAGCCATGTGCACCCTCTCTCTTTCAAGTACACAGCAAACTTGAATGCCAAAGCATTTTAGATATGTATATAAAATAGCTTATGTAATATCAACATCATCAAATTAATAAAACAATCAGCAAGTGAGAAATGACAGAAAAAGCAATAAAAACAGAAAATATCTCTAAAAAGTATCCTAATTACAAGATAAAAAAGTGTAGATTATTTAAATAAGGCAAATGCCTTGATTAACCATTACTAATGGTGTACATATATTTTGCAGTCAGTTTAGACCAGTCATTTCGTCCTCTTCGAGTATATAGTAAAGTTTTCTTAGTCGTTCAGACTAAAGAATTAATTATTTTATGTTACTGTTACGGTTTATTATATTTATTTATTAATTATTATTATTATTATTATTATTATTATTATTATTATTATTATTCTTGTTTTGAAGTGTTTTCGCCTTGCACCTGCCACTAATTCAGATTGTCGGCTTTATAAGCGGAAGCGGAGTGTGCGTTTGGGTGGCTCTTTGTTTTCCAGCGAGTGTCTGACTGATCCTCACGATTTTTGCTCTGTTGTGAGCATGACCCGTACTTGCTGAGAATCTCTATGTATCTTGTTGTCCTGATAAAGGTCTGAGAATTCTGTGCGCGACCGCTGCTGAGGAGCCATGCTGGTGTTGTTGCTGTTTATTCAATTCTTGGTTGATCTATGTTTTTTGTAAGTTTGTTTGTTAAATTAATTATCTATAATTTTGTTGCCACTTTATTTGATAAAAGACACAAATCTTTGTCTCTAAATAAATTGTACTTCTTGAGTTGCGTGTCCTTTTTATGTTGCTCCCTAGACAAGCATTATAAATTGGGGTTCGTAATGCTGCGTTCACACCAGACGCGGAACACGCGGCTAAATCACGCTATTCGCGAGTAATTAGACGCATGAACATTTGAGTTTACTCAGGGCTTCTGTCTGCCCGGTGAATGGAGCAGTGTCTGAGTCCACTAGATACTTTCAGAGGTGCAGCAGCTCTGTGAGCTCATTAACTCCTCCAGAAACTTAACCTGGATGACGGAGGCTTCCAGCGGTGCTTCTGACTGAGCCAAGCCCAGTTTGATGAACTGTTGTCGGTGTCGGCTGGAGGATTTCCCCCGGACACCAACAACAGGTGCTACGTCACAATCATGCTCCCACAAGAGCAAGCTCCTGATTGGTTAACACGGCGTGAATGTCCGCAGAAGTTCAGATTTTTGAACTCGAGCGATTCGCGAGATTTGCGCGTTAAGCGCGTCTCAAACGCCCCATTCGCGTGGCGCCATCCGTGCCGCGCAATTCGCGTCATTTGCGCCGCGCCATTCGCGTGTATCGCGCCGCAAGATGCCTATTCGCGTGTTTGCATTGACTTAACATGTAAATCACTCGCGCTTGACGCTTCTTCCGCGTCTGGTGTGAACGCAGCATAACACTCGCTCTGTGCGCACAGTCAGCTGCGAAGCCAAGCAATTGAAGGCTGAAAAAGATCATGCAAAAACTCATATAAGTTTTAGAAAGCAAAAGCAAAAATTGAATCCCAGACATTTTAGGAGATTTAGAAACCTTGGCCACATGTCTCTCTGTGTGTCGGCAGAGCACGTGAGACTGTCTGTAGGAGTGTTGACAGGTTCTAAATCACACCAGTGTGATCGTATGCTTCAGGAACCAACCAAAGCTGATCACACCGGTGTGATTATATGCGTGAAAGGGTTAATGAGTGCAATATGTCTCTAAGAGGTACATATTAATACCTAAAAAGTACAAAAGTGTATCTCACAATACCTTTAAGTTAAAAAAGGAACATTAAAAAGGTTCACCTGTATGGTGCAAAAGTGTACCTTTTGAAAAGGTAAAACCCCAGTGACAAATTTTGTGCCTTCATTTCTGGAGTGTATAGTATTGGATTGTTTAAAGGTACTAAAGTTATTACATTACAACAGCAATAGTATTTTATTATAGTATAGTTTTAAAAAATGGTATTGTGGGTATTGAATCTGTTCCTCATATAAAGTGATCATGTCTCTTCAGAGTACTCAATTAATCTGGATACGCTGTAGTTAAAACAGAAAAAAGAAACTAATTCAATTGTGCTTTATGTGTTTTAGTTTGTTCATGTTTTGTTGGTATTACCTAACAGTACTTGTGTACAGAAATAATTAAAATGTAAAACACCGTATAAATTACCACGCAAACAGTCTTCACTGTATAAATTAAACACAATTAATCTTTGTTAAAGCATTTTCGTTTCTTGCGCCTGATTGCTCTGAATTATTTACCAGATACTGCTTAATTATTAGTTCTCAGGAAAAATGAGAAAAATCGGTTCTCAGGTTTCCATCCTGTAGTTATATCCCACATTATTTCCAATATCTTGTTCTTACTAAGCTCTGTTCCACACAAGGTCATCCGCTCAGGCACAGCTGTATCACTTTTTAAGGGGCCGCTGTCATCTGTAATGCTCTAAAACTGGGCCTGACGAAGGCTTATTTGAGTAGAACAGCATCAGTGATTGATGGCAGGAGGAAACTGCGCACTAATGTTCTGCAAACGTTCCTGCAACCTCCCCTCTAATGTCCTCCAAACGTTTAAGTGACATTGAAACGAAGCAATAGCAAAAGAGATAAAGAGAACGAATCGGACTAAAGGATGACAAATCAATGTGCGCTCTCAATCCCTTTAAATACTCAATCTATTTTTTGTCTTTTCTTCCATCCATTCTTCCCTTTTCCCTTCTCTCCTTCCTTTCTTTCCTGTCAAGCATAATCACCGTTATCAAACAAGAGCAATTTGTATCTCTGAGCAATCTGTCCATCTCTATTAGGACACATCTGTTATGCGAGCCTAAATTTGAGTTTGGTCGATCTTTTGCAGGCGCTGGTAGGGCTTTGCATTATGACAAAAATCTCATATCACAACACAAGTCATGGATTATCCTGATAACAATAAATATAATGATATAGCACCATTTTTGTAAATTATTAATTGATTCAATGTATATAAACAAAGATCATGTGTAAAAGGACATTTTTGGCTTATACACCAACACAATCGATTTGAAATGAAACGAACAAGATGTGCTTTACCTGCAGACTGTCAGCTTTAATTTGAGGGTATTTACAGGTGAACAGGTGAACGCTGTAGGAATTACATCAGTTTGCATATGTGCCTCCCACTTGTTAAGGGTCCAAAAGTAATTGGACAGAATAATGATCATAAATCAACTAAGTGTTGTCAAAGAGAGAATTTGTCATTTTAATTTTCACCAAACTGAAGCCAAGTAACCCAGCACACACTCACAACTCATTAAATGACTGCACTAACACATTAAACGACTTCAAGAGTCAGTAATTACTCTGCTAATTGTCCATGCTGATATTGACACAGAATTAGATTATTAACCATTTGCCACACCCAATTAGCCGGTCAACCGAATGCTGAGCTAATTAAGGAGCTGAATCATAATACTGGATTAGCTCACTATACCAGTGTTAAGTCAAAGCATTGTCCATTTACTATAGAAACGCCATTCAGGACCCATTTTACATAAAAAAATCAAATGTATTTTCAACTGAAGAAAAAAAAAAACGATAACACTTTACAATAAGTTTGTATTAGTTAACATTTACTAACATGAACAAACAATGAACAATATATTTATTATAGTATTTGTTCATGTTAGTTAACATTAGATCATATTAATACAATTGTTCATTGTTAATTCATGTTAATTCACAGTGCATTAACTAATGTTAACAAAAATACATTTGAATGTTAATAATGCATTAGTAAATGTTAAATTTTGATTAATAAATGGTGTACAAGCATTGCTCATATGTAGTCCATGTTAGTAAATGCATGCAAACTAATGAACCTTATTGTAAAGTGTGACCAAAAACACTGATTTTATCCCTCAAGAAATGGTCAAATAAAAAAAAGCAATTAATTCCATATTCAGGGGAAGATTTTTGGATACAATAGTGATTTTATTTGGAGTTACGTGAAGGAGTGGTTTTTGCACAATACAACCAACATAAAAAAAAAAAACACAGTTGAAGTCTAAAAATTAGCCCTCCTGAATTTTTAGCTCCCATGTATATTTTTCCCCCAACTTTGGTCTAGTGGAAAGATAAGTTAGGTTAATTAGGCAGGTTAGGGTAATTAGTGATGGTTTGTTCTCTAAATATATATATATAACTTTCTCCAGAAGCAGAAATAATACAAAAAAAAAATTCCTTGCCACCAGACACAGGACATCAAAATTACATCAGATTTACATTGTACCCCAACATTGTGGGACATTGCATTTTGTTTGGAAATGATCAGTTGATGTCAGAACCCAGCATCAGGCTGACGTCAATGTCCAACGCCCAACCTAAAATCAACCAAATATCAACGTCTAATAATGTTACAGCTTGATGTGTGGATGTTACCACTATGACGTCTATCAGACATTGGATTTTGGTTGCCATATCTGGCGAATAAATTTCAGTATTTGATGTCAATATGATGTTGGTTTAAGAAGTTAGCTTACACAACCTAAAATCAACTAAATATCAACGTCATTTGATGTCATTATTGGACGTCAAAATAATATTGCCCTTAGACCAGAACTCTCAAACTGCCGGCCCACGGGCCATTTTCGTTTAACTCTTTTCCTGCAGTTAACGAAAGAAAACGCTTCCCTGTCATTGAATTTGAGGGGTTAAAAAGGAACAAAAAGAGACTTAATGGAGTCGAGTCCTCGTTGTCCTGCTATAAATTACCTACTGACAAAAAGAGGCCATGGAGAGAAGGGACACAGGAAATCCACCTCTTAGAAGCTCTCAATCTCATTAAAGTGTTAAGCACTAATCAGGAACGCCAGCCAAGAATGCTTTAGAGATGGAGCAGTGAT
Source organism: Danio kyathit (assembly GCA_903798195.1). Classification (NCBI taxonomy): domain Eukaryota; kingdom Metazoa; phylum Chordata; class Actinopteri; order Cypriniformes; family Danionidae; genus Danio; species Danio kyathit. Next base: position 24,077,124 of record LR812521.1, on the reverse strand, counting down.
GGATGTCAGACAATGACGGCGGCTAAAACCAAAGCAATTTTTGTCTGTCTGTCTACCTATCTGTACATATGCATATACACTCACATAGACTTTATATGCAGCAAATTCTTGTGTATTGCATAATTATGGGACCTTGATCTGTGCTCCAACAACTTTTGATGCTCACAGAAAATGATATTATTGAACCTGCTGCAGTCATGGTGTACTGTATGAAAGTAAAATGAGAACCAGAATTAAAGCAGAATGAGTGTAGTACAGTTCCCTGACATATAGCAACTTTTGATTTTCCCCCAGTTTTAGTACACAATGTAACTATAGAAGAGCCCTACACAAAAAAAAAAAATGACTTATTGGACTTAAGTGGTTGCAAACGACTTAAATGGGCTGAATTGAAACAAATTAAATTTAGTGATGTTCAACTTAATTTATTTAAATTCAGCCCATATCAATTGTTTGCAACCACTTAAATCCAATGAATTATTTTTTTCAGTGTATAATAGGTAGGACTATTCAGAGCATGCTTTTTCCTCTATATGATTCATGTTTTATGTATTGTATGTTGTTTTAGTGTTGTTTATTGTATATTTATGTGGTATTGTGCTATTTAAAAAAGTAAAAAGTCAAGCTTTAAATAGGAAAATTATTTAAAAAAAAATCTTAATCAGCATACTATCATCTAAAAACATTTCAAGAATTAGATGTTTTGTTTCCAGTGAGGCCTTAGAGAAACTTGTTCATGGTTTTATCAGCAGCAGGGTGGATTACTGTAGCGGCCTCCTCACTGGCCTTCCCAAAAAGACAGTCTGACAGTTGCAGCTCATCCAGAACCAGAAAATCAGAGCACATCACACCTGTCCTTAGGTGTTTGCACTGGCTCCCAGTTACAATCAGAATAGATTTTAAAGTATTATTACTTGTCTATAAATCCCTAAACGGCCTAGGACCTCAATACATCACAGATATGCTTATTGAATACAAACCTAGAAGAACACTCAGATCTTTAGGATCATATAAACTAGAAATTCCAAGAGTTCAGTCAAAGCAGGGTGAATCGGCCTTCAGCTACTACGCCACCTGCTGCTGGAATCAGCTTCCAGAAATGATCAGATGTGCTCCAACATTAGGCACATTCAATTCCAGACTGAAAACACATCTGTTTAGCTGTGCCTTTACTGAATGAGCACTGTTCTACGTCTGACAGATAACAATATTATATCTTACTTTTTCATTTTCATTCCTTTAAAACATGTTTTAACACATTTAAATCTGTTTTTAATCTTTTTTTTTTAAATTTATTTTCTTATACTTGTCTCTTTTATTCCTGTTTATGTAAAGCACTTTGAATTACCATTGTGTAAGAAATGCGCTACAGTATATAAATAAACTTGCCTTGCTTTTGGTTATTTTGAGGGAGATGCTAATGGTCTAATTCGATTCTATGATCTATGCTAAGCTAAGCTAAAATTGCTCCGGCCAGACCCACACTGTAAAAAAAGACTGGTTGCCTTAATTTAAGATAAATCAAACTAACCTTATGAATTATTTGGACTTTTATTATATCATACCGACTTAAAACAGCTTGCTTAACTCATAAAATCAAGTTGGAGCATGATTAACTTAGTTTAAGTTACAATCAACTACAAACATATGCTGTCATGACTTATTGATCACAAACGTTTTTACAGTGCAGGGATTTGGCTGAATGGATTTAAAAAATGGTAAAACTCTACTGTTTAACTTGTTGGAAAATGAAACAAAATATATAGATATATAAAAACTGGAGTGTTTCTTTATTACCATTACCATCAAGTTGCTAGAGCAGCCCACAGTAGTATTGGTAACCTAGCAACCCACAGTAATCAATGCAAGCATAATGGGGACAGCTGATTTATCACATGGGTGTAATGTAAAGTTTATTTGGCAAGTGTTTCAATCTCTCATTATTCACATTAACCTCTTTTTCCCATGTATTACTTTAAGATTTATTTTTCAGCATTTTGGCCTTATTTCACAGGACAGTAGAATGACAGGAAGTGAAGAGGGAGAGAGAGGAGAATAGGATCAGGAACGGTCCACAAGCCTTGATCTGAACACCTGGAGCACTGTTGCACTTATGTCAGCGCACTAACCACTAGGCCACAGATGTCAATTCCAGTTCCTGGAGGGCCACAGCTCTGCACAGTTTAGTTCCAACCCTGCTCCAACACCCTTACCTGTAATTTCAAACAAGCCTGAATGATTAATATTAATTAATATTAATTAGGGTTGAAACTAAACTATGCAGGAACTGGAATTGACACCTGTGCACTACAGGCTATCACATCCATGTGTATGTATTTCTAATATATAAAGTCTACATGATCCGGAAGTTGCAGACTTATTTTAGTACGTTGATGTACATAAATAGATTATTGAGTATGGAGCGGGGCTTTCTTTTTGACATCAAACTGACACCATTAGAGAAAGACCACCACTCCAAACATGGAAGTAAATGGTTAGACTTTGATTGAAGATTACCAAAAAAATATTCACTGGATTAATTAGCATTTACCCCATAAAGAAAAACATAAATAGATATTGTATATTTGGATTTCACATGGGCCTTTATTGTCTGAAAACACACAACAAGGATATTCTATACTGACCAATGGTCACATTATCAGTAGTTTATAAAATAATCAATAAAACAATGATATATTCATCCATCTTTCTGCTTGCCTGTCTTTCCACTGTCATTGAAGATATCAGTGACGGACAGCTTTCAGCAGCATTGCCTACTTTCTATCACTGCAGACACAGCTGCCAGAGGAAGTAGAGGACAGTTTGGTTGCTAGGCAATATGATGATGCCTTTTAAAACATGGTTGAGATGGCAAGGTCAAGGACTCCTCCCTCAGACTTTGCCCTTGTTCTCAGTACAAAGACTAAGTGAAACAAAACCACACAGCACAGCAATACTAGGCTTTTTCCATGCAATAGACTGCTTGTTTTACTGCATCACTAATGATTAAAGACCAATGAATGGGCGAGTGTAAAAACATTGTGTATTAAACATTACTGCTCAGTTTGCATAACATGCTATTCATCATCTGTCCTAAACTACTGTTTTCCTATTACACTCGATGAGGGCTACCATAGTGCCAGTGGCCTAAATCGTGAATAAAAAGAGTGATTGCTTTGATTGCTCGCAAACTCAAGTGTGCTTGGTTCAAACCCCCTACGAGTTTCTTTTCACTTTGTCATGAATACAGTAGCTGGATTTCCATCATCCTGTGTTAATGTGCATTTTAAAGTATAGCATAAAAAACGAGTGATGGGAGGACCAAATTTCGAATATGAATTCCCTAATTTGCAAACAAGTTTTTACACTCGCTTGAGGTGGTTTTGGATATGGGAAAAAGAGGTTAATGTGAATAATGAGAGATTGAAACACTTGCCAAATAAACTCTACATCACACCCATGTGATAAATCGGCTCTCTCCATTATGCTTGCATCAATTACTGTGGGTTGCTAGGTTACCAATACTACATTGGACTGCTAAAAACTTTATGGAAATAACCAAATTCACATTTTTAAAGATTTTTTGTGAACTTTAGGGAGGAATCTTTGACCAATACCAAGAACTCTATAGATTTGGAGGCCGATAGACAATATATTAGCTTATAATTCTAAATATTAAATTTTGTTTTTGCATGATTGCAAAAACAATGGCAAACATGCAGTGAACAGCTGAGTTTTATTTTAAAACCTTAACTTCAGAAAAGTTTGAGCTAAATAATGAGAACTTTATTAATCAACTATTCTTTTCTATGGCAAACTTTCTTTTATATAAATAAAAAAAATAATCTACTTCCTGACCGATAAAAATACATAAATAAAGCTACCAAGTCATTAAACATCAACCAAAATATCAGTAAAAAGTGGTAAATGGAAAGCACAGAGTGGTTTAACCAGTAAAAATGACCCAATTTATCAAAGTAAATATGTGAAGTTTATTTATAAACTAATTTCGAGAGGATCATGTGCTTTTGACTGATGGTCCCGCATTATTCAATTTATGATTCACCAATTACATGATTCCTATATCTCCCTAAATAACCTAAGTTCTATACCATTGTCATCTTCGATTTGAAGAATCCCCCCTTCCTCCCCTACTCCTCCTCCTTTCCTAGATGGGTGGCACAGCGGCCCAGTGGTTAGCACTGTTTTCCCACAGCAAGAACGTCACTGGTTCTTACCAAGCCAGTAGACGTTTCTGTGCAGAGTTCACATGTTCCCCCTTGAAATTAGCCTAATTTTATTATCAGATCGATAACGTTAACATTAAAAATAGCATTTATCAGCCGATATTGATATGGCCACCGATATCTCATGCATCCCTAGTGAACCTTAAAAATTATTGCTTCACATTAGGATTATAAGTCAACTAGTGAGTGAGTACTAGACTTGTTTACCATTCATTCATTCGTTTATTTATTAATTTTCCTCTGGCTTAGTCCCTTATTTATCACTACATAGGAATGAACCGCCAACAATTCTGGCATATGTTTTATGCATAAAACATATGACAGAATTGTTGGCGGTTCATACCGATTTAGCGATAAATAAGGGACTAAGCCAGAGGAAAATGAATGAATAAACGAATGAATGCTCTTCCAGCTGCAACACAGTACTGGGAAACACCTATAGACACTCTCATTCACACTCTTACACTACGGCCAATTATTTCATCCAATTCACCTATAGCGCATGTTTTTGGACTGTGGGGGAAACTGGAGCACCCGGAGGAAACCCACTCCAACATGGGGAGAACATGCAAACTCCAGACAGAAATGCCAACTGGCCCAGCCGGGACTCGAACCAGTGACCTTCTTGCTGTGAGGCAACAATGCTAACCAATGTGCCACCCCTTTGTTTACTATTGTAGAGAAGTAATAACGACTCTGAAAGAGATGTCCATTGAACTGCAAAACGTGCACTTGCTTGTATGCTGCAGATGGATTGCAACTTGGAAGAGGTGCCAAAAAATGCAAGTCACTCTCACTCTGTTATACTTGTGAGGAAAATTTGAATATTGCAAAAATAATTTGAGGGAAAAAAAACAAACAAACAAACACTGTTTCCATCCTACACGTTTAAAAGAACTAAATCAGCACTTGCTGAGAAAGTGATCCAAAATATTAAAAATAAATGTTGATGCAACTGGGGAAGCCTGTCGCTCTGTCTTTCTTACACAATAAGGGAATGCTATGGAGCCAGATCAGCCTCAAAAATAATACATTTACAAAATATTATTCATATATCCACAACACATTCACCCGATTTGTAAATACACAAATCCAATTCGCAAATTCAAAACACGATTCATAAAAACACAAATCCAATTCGCATATTTAAAACATGATTCAAAAATATACAAATCCAATACGCAAATTCAAAACATAATTCAAAAATACACAAATCCAACTCTTAACTTCAAAGCACTATTCAAAAGTACACAAATCCAACTCTCAACTTCAAAGCACTATTCAAAAATACACAAATCCAATTCGTGAATTCAAAACACGATTCTTAAATACACAAATCCAACTCTTAACTTCAAAGCACTATTCAAAAATACACATATCCAATTCCTAAGTTTAAAACATGATTTGTAAATGCATAAATCCAATTCGTAAATTGAAAAAACTATTCATAATGTTCACAAATCCAATTCAATACAAACTGTGTATTGTATTTATGAATTGGGTTTTTAATTTACAAATTGGATTTTGTAAATGTGAATTGTGCTGTGCATATATGAATTTTATATTGTAAATGTATTATTTTTGAGACTGATCTGGCTGCATAGTATACTTGCATGACAATGATGTATTACAATCTTTTCCAACTGCTTACACAAAATATTTTCTTGTCACACGATTTCTGAAACATCTCACTCAAAATGCAAAACTACATGTCAAATCTCCAAAACCAGAAGCTGTTTCTCAACATTGAACTCAATTTTCAATCAAATAAAACTCTACACACAACTCTCTTCCTAAAACACACAAATCTAACAGGAAGCTACTTGCTTTCCTTTTTCAAACACAACCAATCAAAAGGCTACACTTATTCACAAGGTTGCACACACACGCTCCTCAAATGTGGAAACACTCATTTCTTAACTGATCACTAACCAATCACTGCTTTTGTCTAGTATAGGCCAAAGGTCATGGGACACTGGGCTGTTCTGGTCCAATAAAAACTGGTTTTCCACCCATCCACAATTTGTGGTTTTGTACCTACCCCATTTTCTCTTTTTCTGAATCCTAAATCCCCCTAAAAAAAAGAATAGAGAAATTCTTCTGAGCCTGGTGCTGGAAGGTGTATGATGGCCATCCCTATGCCCACATGAAGCTTTTCAAGGCAATGGACGCTTCCCTCCCCCCTAAAACTCCCTTCACACACAATTGTGTTCTTTACTGTATTCTAAAGAACATCCTTTTGCTTTACATATGTTCTATTTCTATTTTTTAAAAATTACATACAGAATGTTTATGTTTGTTTTATGCTATAAACACCATTAATGTTTGGCCCTATAAATATTTTCTGTTTCTTCATTGCAATTGGTGTTTAAAGTGTACCTGTTACTCCTCTCAGCAGATTACGGTCACTGTAAAACATTGTATTGAACTTTAGATATAGGCCTAAAGAGCAAAGAGCTTTAGATTTAGAACAACAGTGGTACATGGTTTACCCAAACATTTACTATCATGAAAGAAGTTTGCCATTTGATGCAAATGCTTCATTCTGACGTGCGTTTATGGCATTTTAAACGCAGTGTTACATTTTAAAGGAGAGGTATGGCATTTTGTGTGTGCAGTTTTGGGAATTGTGTGTATAGTTTTGAAAAAATGGGACACTGTTTTGAAAACAGGTGTAAGCAGTTGGAAAAAACTGTAAAGGGACAGCTCACCTCAAAAAAAATCTCATCCTCCTCCACTTGTTCCAAACCTGTTTGAGTTTCTTATTTCTTTCAACACAAAAGATATTTTAAATATTGTTAAAAACAGGATTTGACATATATCAAACCTCAATTATATAAATATGATCCGATAATAAAAAATAAAAAAAAGCAATTCTCAAATGCACTTACTTTATGTTGCTGCTTGTGTTATGACGTTTTAGGTTTGATATTCACTGGATATTTGACTATGCTGCTTTAGGGACCATTGACCAATTACATCAAAAATTGCAAAACAAAAAAATGGATAAATATATGGGACAGTATGGGATTTCTATAACTACTATAACTCTATTAATGTGCACACAGTAAACAATTATTTTTAAAAAACAAAATAATATGATTAATCTTTTTATATTTTCCAAAGATTTGTAGTCCATTTCTACTGGCCTATAGATTATATTTTCCTTCTTATTAACGTAAACTACAAAGTAAATAAAAAATTAAAAAGTCTCTAATTTGTCTGTATATTGACTTAAAACTGATGACATTATGCAAATGCATCTCTTAATATGTATACAGTACACAATTAATTTACTATATTTGTATGTGCTCCTAATTTTGACCATGATCCTGATTAAAAATTTGTATAAAGCTCTGAGATATAGAATACAAAGATGCACTTTAACCTCCCCAAATTTTGTATTTTGCATGCTATACTGCTTAAAAATGATAAATTGGCAGCTTTCACAAAGTGTTTACTATCATAGTACATTCCTGGCCTGATAAACGCGAGGGCTGAAACAGATCTTAATGACTGTAATTCCCAAAGAGAGCTGAATCCTGACACGCTCATCCACTGTTGACAGGAATATATGCTGCCCGCTCATAATGAGTCTGTGGCTTTAGGGAAGAACAGAAGCCCTGGAATGCAGCGCAGACAGGAATCAGCTGCCTGGCAGGGATGGATCTGTTCATCTGGCCTTGTGTGCCAGGTCAGCAGGAAAGCAGAGGCATCCTGACCTCGTCTGAACTCTGAATCAAACTCAAAGAGTTGCTAGAGTTTCAGAGAAAGCTGCATGCATAAACAAACATGCAATTAAAAGTTTCTATGCATCATATGCACCTTTTTCCCGCATGAGACTTTCAAATTATGGGTTGCACCTTTGCCTTGGGGAACTACGATTCAAAAGACTAAAACAAAATCCCTTTAAAATAGGGATGTCCAAATCCGATCACATGATCAGAAATCGGGCCCGATCACAAGGTTTTAGACTCAATCGGAATTGGACGTTACCTCCCAATCAGGACTTTCATAAATATGTATATATCTATATTCTGATTATTTTTGAACACATTTATGCGATGGCACAGAGTTATACCTCTTTCTTGACTTCACACAGAAACAGCAACGTGCGCGGCATGACATCACTTTGTTGCAGAGATGCCGGCAAAGTAGAACACGGAAGCAGCTTAAAGCAGAAAGCGCGAGTTTTGATAAAGTTGATGACGACAACATTGCCATTGCCAACATTGTGAGATATGTAAACTTGGCATTGCAAGAGGTGGAAAGGAAAAGGCTACATTTAACACAACAAACCTGATAAAACACCTCAAAAAACAAACGTAGAAATCGATTTGAAATGCCATCCTGCCACTATTTCATCCTCCTCCACTTGTTCCAAACCTGTTTGAGTGTCTTATTTCTTTTAACTGTGGTTTGGGGGTGTTATAAAGCTGATGACGACAACATTGCCATTGCCAACATTGTGAGATATGTAAACTTGGCATTGCAAGAGGTGGAAAGCAAAAGGCTACATTTAACACAACAAACCTGATAAAACACCTCAAACCTGCAAATCAATTTGAAATGCCGTCTTGCCACAATTTCATCCTCCTCCACTTGTTCCAAATCTGTTTGAGTTTCTCATTTCTTTCAACACAAAAGATATTTTGAAGAATGTTAAAAACAGGATTTGACATATCAAAGCTCAATTATATAAATGCGATTAGACATACTGTATATAAAAAAAACAATTCTCAAATGCACTTACTTACATTATGTTGCTGCTTGTGTTATGACGTTTTATAAAGTTGATGATGACAACATTGCCAACACTGTGAGATATGTAAACTTGGCATTACAAGAGGTGGAAAGGAAAAGGCTACATTTAACACAACAAACCTGATAAGACACCTTAAAAACAAACGTAGAACCTCGATTTGAAACGCAGTTTCACCACTATTTCACAGAGAAAGCTCTGTTAGCCGTTTATAAGAAGATTTCTGACAAACTACTTGTCCTGTTGTAAGATGTACCCCATGTTTCCACAGACATATGGAGTTCATCTGTCTCTACTAGGCCTTTATGTATTACAGAAGTATAGGATCGGGTTTCTGTATTGGTAGCAACTCAAAATCAAATGACACGGACTCAAGGGCAAAAAAAAAAAAAAACTGATCAGGACATCCCTACTTTAAAGAGATAGTTCGCCCAAAAATGATTCACAATTTCCTCACTTTTTTGGTAAGAAAACCTGTTTGAGTCTCCTTATTATATTAAAATGTTAAGTAATTGTATTATATCCCGGACGAGCCCCCATTTACATTACATTGCTTGTATGTTATTATTAAGCTAGGGATATTTATGTGACATAGTATTTGTGACATTAGTTTTGTGTGTGTGTGCCAAGGTGGAGAAAGTAAATGGAAAACTGAATACACAAAATATATCACATATCTCACAAAGAAGAATTAAGATAAGAGCATTGAAGGCAAATCAAAAACTAAATCAACATTCTCTCAGACCAGCATCTCACAATAGAGAGATGTCCTCACAGCGACAGCCACTCACAAAGCTCAAAGAACTCACAATTGTAACAATTGTAAACAATGGTCCAACATATTTCCTGTTTTACATTTTTAATATCTATAGCTTCCGAAAATCCATTTTTAATATATTGATAATGTTTTGAGAGCCGTTTTAACATTAAGTTATGATTGAATTGCCTTAACTTAATTGTTACAGTTATGAAATAGTTTGATAACAAGCAGGAAATGTTCATGGGCCAATGACATTACTACACTGAAATGGTCTACAGGGAGTGCAGAATTATCAGGAAAGTTGTATTATTGATGATTAATTTTATTATTGAACAACAAGCATGTTCTCAATGAACCCAAAAAACTCATTAATATTAAAGCTGAATATTTTTGGAAGTAGTTTTTAGTTTGTTTTTAGTTTTAGCTATTTTAGGAGGATATCTGTGTGTGCAGGTGGCTATTACTGTGCATAATTATTAGGCAACTTAACAAAAAACAAATATATACCCATTTAATTATTTATTTTCACCAGTGAAACCAATATAACATCTCAACATTCACAAATATACATTTCTGACATTCAAAAACAAAACAAAAACAAATCAGTGACCAATATAGCCACCTTTCTTTGCAAGGATACTCAAAAGCCTGCCATTCATGGATTCTGTCAGTGTTTTGATCTGTTCACCATCATCATTGCGTGCAGCAGCAACCACAGCCTCCCAGACACTGTTCAGAGAGGTGTACTGTTTTCCCTCCTTGTAAATCTCACATTTAATGATGGACCACAGGTTCTCTATGGGGTTCAGATCAGGTGAACAAGGACGCCATGTCATTAGTTTTTCTTCTTTTAGACCCTTTCTTGCCAGCCACGCTGTGGAGTACTTGGACGCGTGTGATGGAGCATTGTCCTGCATGAAAATCATGTTTTTCTTGAAGGATGCAGACTTCTTTCTGTACCACTGCTTGAAGGTGTCTTCCAGAAACTGGCAGTAGGACTGGGAGTTGAGCTTGACTCCATCCTCAACCCGAAAAGGCCCCACAAGTTATCTTTGATGATACCAGCCCAAACCAGTACTCCACCTCCACCTTGCTGGCGTCTGAGCTGGACTGGAGCTCTCTGCCCTTTACCGATCCATCCACGGGCCCCATCAAGACTCACTCTTATTTCATCAGTCCATAAAACCTTAGAAAAATCAGTCTTGAGATATTTCTTGGCCCAGTCTTGATGTTTCAGCTTGTGTGTCTTGTTCAGTGGTGGTCGTTTTTCAGCCTTTCTTACCTTGGCCATGTCTCTGAGTATTGCACAGCTTCTGCTTTTGGCACTCCAGTGATGTTTCAACTCTGAAATATGGCAAAACTGGTGGCAAGTGGCATCTTGGCAGCTGCACGCTTGACTTTTCTCAGTTCATGGGCAGTTATTTTGCGCCTTGGTTTTTGGTTTGGTTTTTCCACACGCTTCTTGCGACCCTGTTGACTATTTTGAATGAAACGCTTGATTGTTCGATGATCACGCTTCAGACGCTGGGCAATTTTAAGAGTGCTGCATCCCTCTGCAAGATATCCCACTATTTTTGACTTTTCGGAGCCTGTCAAGCCCTTCTTTTGACCCATTTTGCCAAAGAAAGAAAATTTGCTAATAATTCTGCACTCCCTGTATACACCAAAAGCAAACACACAGCCCGAACTTAATTTCAGCAACGAATGTAACACTGTTGAACACAAAAGAAGATATTTCAAAGAAAGCTAAAAGCTGTAATCATTGACAACCATAGCATGAAAAATAAAAACTATGGAAGTTACTGTTACTTTTCTTCAAAATATCTTTGTTGACGTTTAACAGAAGTCAAATGAGTTAACTATAAAAAGTGAGTAAATGATGACCAAATTTTCAGCTTCGTGTGAACTATTCCCTCAAATAAAAAGGCTGCACTACAAAAAAAATATTTATATACGTGACAAAAACTGAGGGAATTATGTTTCGTGTGAGCTTTATTAATATTATCCATCATGTAAACAGTTTCATTCTTGGTATTTTAACATGACATTAGAATCACAAGCATATCTGTGGCTAAAGCTCAGTTGAGTTCACTGGTTGGTTCCTCCAAATTACTTTCTCACTTACAATAATATTCAACCAATGTGGCTGGAAAGGCATCCGCCACATAAAACACATGCCAGAGTAATTGGTGATTCATTCCACTGTGGCAACCCCATATAAATCAGGGACTAACCCAAATGATTGAGAGTAAGTGAATATTTAGCACACATTCACATTAGTGCTGGAGAAAGACTCTTCTGGAGGTTTTAGGTTACTCATGGTCTATGGAATGTAATTTGTTAATTCTAATAAGTTGCCATTTAATATTTGATTGATGAACTGAGGAGAAAAAGGATACTTCATTGTTTGTACGCTGCTTGTTTATAGTTTAGTAGAAGATACTCTCACAAATCATGCATAGCATCATGGGGTGTAGGAAAAACTGGATGAGACCTCCAAAAATATGAACGATTTGCAATGTTTGTTTGCATGTACATATGCTAGTATTTTTTAGTTTGTGGTTCCTACAAAGCAGCTGAGTGTACTTTTAGACAAACTCTCACACTGCAGAATACTTTAGCAGATCACACTTGATTTCCTGTCTCTTCTGCTACAACTTTCATATCAAATACACGCTTTAAATACACACACCCACAGGCATGGTAGTTTTGCTATCATGTTGGGGACTTTCCTTTGACTTCTACAAAATTTTTGGCTTTGTAAACTTAAAGCTAAGCCTCACAAAAGCTTTTCTGCTCCTTATTTTTCCAATAATACATTAATACACAAGTGTTTCTAAACCCACGTTCCTCAGCGGGACAATTTACCTGGTCCCAAAAAATTATTTCAGGTGTTATTATGCTTAGAGACAGTCGGTTCCTAGAATGTAGACCATATTAGATACACAAATACACAGACATCTATAACTGGCTCTCATTGGAGCCATGGGTACTTTGTTAAAGATGAATAATTTAAAAGATGATGTGTTGTTGATATCGGTCCAAGCCCTTAGTGAAACACTCAAACACTAAAACTCTTACTATCAAATCAGTCTGATAGTGACTCGATGCACTTCCTATGAGTGAAAGAAAGGAAGGAGGAATCGGAAAACAATCTAAGCATAGAGCCCTATTAGAGGATACATATATGCACTTTAACACACCCTATTTTATATTTATCATGCTAAAAAAAAAGAGCAGCCCTAAAGGGATAGCCCTCAAGTGACTTTTTTTTTTTTTGACAAACTCATTCATTTTTGATTTTTTAAATATATTGTTTCCCTAATCTGAGCAGTTCAAGACTTAGCTAGTTTGTCCAAGTTAGTCATTTTGAATGCACACAAAAAAAGAACTCGATTCAACAAAGTTGTTAAAAACAAAACAAAAAATCTTTCAACATGTTTTTCTTTGTGATTACAAATGGACAACCATGGGAAAGTAATGGGAAATACTAAAATTATGCAGATACCTCACCCTCACAAACACAAAGACACCCCCCCCCCCAAAAAAAAAAAATGCCATAGAAAAACAATTCCCATTTACTTTCTATTGTTTATTTAGATATATTCATTTATTCATAAGACACCAGATTTTACCACATACATGCATATTTTACATAAAAACATGGTACTTTTAGAGGAACATAAATAAAGAAAACATAAATTGATAGATTATATTTGATCAAAAATGTTTGACATATGCCGCGTTTAAAAAAAGTGAGACATTCATGTCCAAATGTCCCCACATTTAAAAAAAATGAAGAGCTGCAATATGAAAGATGCATGAGGAGTAAAATGTCTTCTTGACTTGACTTACATAAAATTATAATTGAAAAAAAAAATTTTTTTGAATCACTGTGAGCATCAATGACAATGTGAGAAGGTGATCTAAAAATCCCTATCCCTTTAACAATGAGTTTCTAAGGAAAGCAAAGCAAGCAAGAAAGGAAGGAAGGAAGGAAGGAAGGAAGGAAGAAAGGGAAAGGAAAGGAAAGGAAAAGAAAAGAAAAGAAAAGAAAAGAAAAGAAAAGAAAAGAAAAGAAAAGAAAAGAAAAGAAAAGAAAAGAAAAGAAAAGAAAAGAAAAGAAAAGAAAAGAAAAGAAAAGAAAAGAAAAGGCAAGCATGAAAGATTTCAAAACTAACTTGCTGAAAAATCATTACCTGAAGTGGCAAGCCAAACAAGGTTTCCCACAAACCAATTGGCTATCTGAGGGCCATCTGGATTGCTGTGGCCAGATTCAATAGAAAACCCATTCAATTCAGCCCCACAGCCATTAGACAGCCCGGGACACATTTCCAAAAAGTCAAGGACTCTGAAGGGACAGATTATATGCTGGGAAGAGATGCTTTCACTGCCTGATGACGTACAGATCAGCATCCACTACAGGATAACAGCAGTGTATGTCACAGCTAATGTTCAAAACCACTCAAGATCACACACACACAGGCTTATACATGAACCACAGTTTCCGAGACAAGATTTAAGACTAGTCCTAGACTAAAGTGCATGTATGAGCACTTAAAAGTTCTCCAAAAAAATTTTAATTACCCCATAATTTATATTGTATATTATGATTTCTTCTGTCAGATGAACAGAGTTTTGGGCTCTTTAATGCTGTATATGTAGTGGCTATTTTTTATTTTATTTTGAAGCTTCCAAAAGTGCATAAATCCTTTGTAAAACTAACCTATAGACCACCATGGGAGATAATGCATCCTGTATTAATATTTCTCATTTTCAGATTATAAACTGCCATCAATTACTTTTGATGGCAGCCAAATTTATCTAGCATTGTAAGAGCAATATGCTATATAACTAGGGTTGTTAAAAGTATCAACTTCGGTACCAATCGGTATTGAGATTTTTACAAAAATGTCTATTGCCCTCTAAAATGTAAGCACTGTTAAGCATGTTCTTAAACACAGCTGATTGGCAATTGCGTTCCCTTACTCAACAGATATGACAGTGATTGGCCATGAAGGTCATCGATTTACTACTCTATTGCCATTTTTACCACTCTTTTACAATTTACCACTGTTTACCGAGTCCAAACACAGATACACAATGGAGCATTTGAAAGCTGCGTCAATCAGTCGATCCATCAGTGAATCGCTCATATGTCAGTTTATAGACCGATCAGCTGATCAACGCAGCTTTGAAATGTGGTTTTTACAAGTTGAAAACTAGTGATAAACTACATGCTCAAAGGATAGCGGGAAACGGGAAGCAGGTAAATGTTACTTGGTACACACGTTGATCCTTTTAAGTAATGCCAAATGAACTAGTTTTCTTGTTCATAGTTGTCTTCTGTGATTAAAAAAAACTAACAAAAAAACACTGTGTGGCAAGTGATGTCTATTCCAGAAGTTTTGCTCCAAATGCATCTTACATCATGTGTCGCAAATGTCAGTCGCAAAATGCATTTGGTTGCAGCATAGGTCAATTATTGCAGTTTATCATTTAAAAAGAGTAGCAGAAACACATTAATTAAATTGAATAATTTAAAAACGATTACAGAAACACTCATTCACTTCAATGACTTTATAAGACATGCATTAACTCGTGTAGTGTACGATGTTAGTTTTTTACAAATTTGGTGTATGAGTCAATTTTTTACAAATTTTTACAAATTTATCCACAAACTAAATCTGTAAAAGCTTCCAAATAAAAGCCACTACCTAACACTATTTTACAGCATGAAGAGAAAGACCATGGATAAAATTTAGAAGTACTCAAACTTTACTTATCAGACAGAAAAAAAAGTCATATATAGTAAGGATGGCTTGAGTATATTATTGGGTAATGTTCATATTTGTGTGAACTATTTCTTTTACTAAAAATAACCTGGAGTGACAAACAAAACAAAAATGCGTCTGTGCCATAGAATAGTTTCAAGATGCACACCATTAATGGTTTTCAAAAGTTTTTTTAAGTATTTTATTTTTAATAAAAGCTGGTTAATTAGTGAAGTTTAATAAACTAATTTTGAGAGGAGCACATGTTATGATTGATCGTGGCTGGTCTCTCCTCTGCAATCATTGATAAACCAATCAGATTAATCCAAGCCTACAATATATAGCCCATTTCACCTTACTACCCTTATCTTCGTTGTTTGAAGAATCCCTCCCCCCATCCTTCCCATCTCCTGTTTTTCCTTCTTTAACAGGGGGAGCTCTCGAGAACTACCTGATCTCGTACCCCCTTACATGTAGCCCTGGGCTCAATTATCTCTGAGCTCAGGGCTCTCTCCTGAGACAGCATGCCAAACCCGCAATTAGGCCCCGTTTTCACTAATGTGTTTTCGTTTTGAAACGGCGTTTTAGATAAAAAAAAATATCCGTGTCCATACTAGGGTTTCATCTAGCATTTCTAAACATATCTTCGTCCACACTACTCCACCAAAAACGTATATCACGTGACCATTCGCGCACTCTGGGCATGCGCGTTCAAGTATAAACAGGAAGCATGTGTCTCGCTCGACATTTGGTTATTGTTAGTCAACAAACGCTGGTTGAACGATGAACGCGAGCAATTTGCGAGTGCTCGAACAATAGCTTGCCTCTTGCAAATATATGCAGCTGCTGTAGTAAAAAAGGCAGAGTTTAACTGCACAATGGCGCCTAAAACGGACAATAGTGCAAACAAAGCTCCCATTTCTGTGTCCATGCTGTTGTTTACAATGAAGGCTGGTCTGCCGTCTTCCGGTAGCGTTATAGTCACGTGATAGGGGCTTGACGAATAAGGGAAGGATACGCAATGACCTAAAAGCCCCAATCAGGTAGCGAATCTCAGCAGCCACGCCTCGGTTTTCAGATGTCTTCGTTTTCCCCCATCCACACTGAGATGGAGCAGCAGCGTTTTAGAATGAAAACGGCCTCTCCAGCGTTTTCAAAACGCTCCGTTTTTGGGGCTCGAAAACTCCGTTGTAGTGTGGACGGATGGCGTAACCGTAGCAAAACTTATGCGTTTTAAAACGAAAATGCATTAGTGTAAACGGGGCCTTAGTATCAAGCAATATCTAAGAGTGAAACCTAGTCCTGGCTTAAGATAATATCCCAAACATTTCTGTTCAAAAGGATTAGAGAATTAAATAAATGAGTGGAAATTACATTTGCTGTATTGTGATTTCAGTTTTCAATACGAATGAGAACACTATATACAAGTATGAGTGCAAAAGTGCTTATGTTTATAAAATTATTCCATACAAAGAAATGTAATGTAAAACATTCCTTCTGATTTGAGCAATAAATATATTAATTTACAAATCGAAGCAGTTGCATTCAGTTTGTTAGGAATTAGTAAGATTTTTTAAGAGATACACTTTTACTGAGCAAGGAAGCATTATTACATGGATCAAAAGTGACAGAAGAGTTGTTTACAATATATTTTAAACAGATGTTGTGCTTTTGATCATTCAAATAATAAAAAAAGCTGAAAAACACATAACTTCCTTGACATTGTGCTGATTCATTGTTGGTTTTCAACAGTGATATAGTACTATTATAATAGCTTCTGCAAGATATCTGAGACAAGACTGGAGTAATGATACTAAAAATTCAGTTTTGCCATCACATGAATAAATTAGTTCATTTTAAAATATAATAAGCCACAAAATGCATTGTTGTCTGCAATAATATTTAACAATATTAACCTCATTACCGCATTTTAATCAAACAAAGTCAGCCTTAACAAGAATCTTCAAATAAAAACAAAGTTTATACTCCATTGAAGTTTAGGTAAAGTTAATATGGTAAAAGTATGATTAAAACACCTAATTTGTGTCTAAAGAGGTGTAAAGGTTAAACTCTTCCTTTTCTAATGCAGTAAATGTCTACATGTTTGATAAATGGCACCCTTATCTCATTCAATCGTTTTCATCTCCTAATTTAACATCCTTCCCCTCTGATTTCTCAGTTTCCTCATCATGTCTTCTTACCTCCCTTCAGGCAATCGACATCTGTCTACTGTAAGCATGTGAATATTCATCATATACAAACTAAGGAGACTATTAAACAGATGGTGCGGGTGTGCGCAAGGGTGCATTGTCATTACAGGTCACAGTTATTCATTTTTAGTTTACCGTTTTATGCATGCAACTTGTTGGAATAAAAGAAGAGCCCATTTATAACTCATTTCTATACAGTCAAAGGCAGAATTATTTTTCAAATATTTCCCAAGTGATATTTAACAGAGTGAGGGCATTTGCCGTACTTCTATTATATTTGTATGTATATTTTTATATTGCTCAGTATTCATTATATATATATTTTTCTTCTGGAAAGGGTCCTTATTCGTTTAGTTTGGCTGGGATAAAAGCGGTTTTTATTATAAAAAAAAATAATAAAATAACAATAATAATATTTATTAATAATATTTAATAATAATTTAATATATATATTTTTCAGTCAATATTACTTGTTCTCTTTACAACTTTTTAAAAATTTGCTACAGAACAAACCACTGTCTTCCAGTGTAAGCAGCATGCAGTCCCCGTAAACCACACTCAAAAATTGGTTTGCTGAATAAACAGAATATTTAACTGCTTTCATTGAATCAGGGTGACTAAAAACACATGACTATATGCATAAACAGCATAATGACATGGATATGACCTAGTTACACCTCATTAAGGTGGTTTACAAGGACACTCATTTTTTTACACAAAAAAGTGCCAAGTAAAAAGTAATAGAGGCAGCGATATACCAGATCTATTGTCAGTTGTCAGACACCAACATGAAAATATACTATAGTAAATTATAGTAAATACTATAGTGTTTTTTTTTTTTACTATTCTGACACTGACACCTTCAATAGAGATCGAGAGGTTGCACAATGTGTCAATGTCAAGGTGTCAGCCAAAATGTGGCTAGAATTGGTTTTTATGTATGGGCGATCTATACTGCATCACCAAAAATGATTGAGGTCATGTACATGTGTTGTGCAATAAGTCCATATATTAATTACTGTGCCACAGGACTAATTGAAACCATTTTTTTAGTAGCTTATCAGTGAACTTCGACTGTAAAACTGCCATCAGGGGTGCCCAAACTTTTTTACATGAAGGGCCAAAAACCAAATATAATCAAGAGCCCTTGACTGAAGGTGAAAAAACCAAACTACTATACAATACATTAAAGTTGTCATGGGTAATTTTCTAGTTTATTTCATAATATTTCAAAATAAATAGAAAAATTTTACTTTACATCGCATTAACACAGTATAGCTTTTTAAATGTTAGCCTATTGAAATAAAAACAAACAATCACATTCAGTGTTCAATGTTGAATACAGTAGTCAAGCAGAATCTGCCTTTATAATAATTTGTTCACCAAACTCTCTACCTTGCCGGATAACAGCATGCACTTTTAAACAAAATCTGATTAATTTAAATGAAAAATTTAATTTCAGACAGCTTTTAACAATAAAACAAAACAAACAAAGGGTTACATTAAATTTGAATTGACAATCTCGAAACCATGCCTCTCTTCTCAGATGGGCCAAATCAAAGGTTACCATGAGCCAACTTTGGCCTGTGTGCCTTAGTTTGGGCATCACTGATCTAAACATACATGCTTGGAGGATTACTAGAACCGGCTTTACTGACAAAATGTGCACAAAAATAGTCTTGATTAAATCTCCAAGCCGTTGAATGGATGTAAACATGGTTGAATGTGGTAAACTGAGCTTACAAGCAGCAGAAAGCGCACTCAAATTGGCAGAAGTATTTAATAAACGACAACATTCCATGATGCCATGCATGCCTGCTTATGCCATTGTTTCTGGTCAGGGAAATGATCAAAATAAAACATCCCCAATGCACAATCTCTTTCTGCTTCTCTCGTTATAATAATTACAGTCATTTTCAGCATCCCGCAGCTTTTAAAAGGGGAGATGCGATTCAGAGATCTTGTGCTGTTCAAATTGGTCCTTAGTTGCTTAGTTGGATAAGTATGTGTGTGTGGGTACAGGTATATGTGGTTTAAGAGGACATAAAATTGTATAACAACATGGGTATGACCTACTTGTACACCAATCAGCTGGTTTACGAGGACATGTATTGTCTCCTAGTCATTTAAAATGCTAAAAATCATACATGGGGTCTTTTGACATTCAATATTTGCCAGTTTTTCTTAATAGGGTTGAGGTAGGGGTAGGGTAAGGCCACGTAATAAGCGCTTTTACAGTATAAAACACAATACGCCTATAGAGAGTCCTCATAAAACACACTCAAAAACATTATTTGGTTGCTCAAACTATTTATTTAAAATGAGCTAAACGACACAACTCTTCAGATTTTTGGGGGACAATTTAATTATTTTATATTCAATCCACTTAAATTTGTTAAGTTAACTAAATCAATTTTTGTTGGGACAACACGAATGAATTGTGGAGCCCTGCATTTTTTATAGTGCATATATACACAAGTATGTGTGTGTGTACCTTGCATTCAGTGTTGTGAGGACCAAATGTCCCCACAAGTCAGTAATACCAGTTAATTTCGACTTTATAGGGACAGTTTTGTTCCCCATAAGAAAAAAAGGTTCAAAAATCCCACAGAATTAAGTATTTAAAAATGCAGATTGTTTTCTGTGAGAGTTGGGTTTAGGGGTAGTGTTAATAGAATACAGTATGAAAATCATTAAGTCTATGGGAAGTCCTCTTAAAGATAGCTGTACAAATTTGTGTGCATGTGTGTTTGAGCAAGAATCTGAATATCTTTTCAGCCCAGATAGAGATCACACAATAACAAATAGATCTAAAGCAAACAAACACACACAAACACACACACACACACACACACACACACACACACACACACACACACACACACACACACACACACACACACACACACACACACAGTCAACAATACCCCAAGTTCTCAACTTTTCCATGCTTTTCACTCACAGACACACACTTGAGATGCTGGGATAAAGGCTGGAATGCGGCTGAGATGCCTCAGGATAACATCCTTCCCTCCAAACACACATATAGAAACACACATTGAGAAGGCTGCCGGGGAGCAGAGGAGGTGTGGTTGTTGTGACTCACACAAATAATGGAGAGAAAAAAACCCTGAAAAAAAACTATTTGATATGTGAATAAAGAATGCAAAAGCCAGCAATAATCTACTCAATCTTAGAAAATAATACATTATAATACACTACATTATAAATAAACTGCAGGCATAAACTGCTTTTATTCTAGCTGAATGAAAACAAATAAGACTTTCTCCAGAAGAAAAATAATATAGTAGGAAATACTGTGGAAAAGTCCTTGCTCTGTTAATCATTGTTTGGGAAATATTTGAAAAAGGAAAATCAAAATTCACAAGAGGGCGAACAATTCAAGTGACTTCAAATGTATATTAAGATATCCCATTTCTAAACAGGTCTAGAAATGCCTGAGCTTATCAACCGTGCACTGCAGAGGACAGAAACAAGAGAGACATTGATGCATGGGTTTGACAGCACATGCTCAGTCTCCCAGTGGCAGGACGTGTCACAGAGGTCAATATGCTTTGCAAATGGAAATAAAAGCACTAATGGAATGGTGACAAGTCATTGCACTCTTCTCGGATCTTTCTCAGAAACCAGCAGTACTGAACGTTTATTCGAGTTGAACCTCTCTAAGGACAAACAAGGCATCAAAGAGTGTACCAGAATATTATGTTTTCAATATTTTACATGTACAGTTGAAGTCAGAATTATTAGCCCCCCTTTTAATTTATTATTCTTTTTTAAATATTTCTCAAATTATGTTTAACAGAGGAAGGACATTTTTACAGTATGTCTGATAATATTTTTTCTTCGGGAGAAAGTCTTATTTGTTTTATTTCAGCTAGAATAAAAGCAGTTTTTTAATTTTTTAAAAACCATTTTAAGGTCAAAATTATTAGCCCCTTTAAGCAATATTTTTTTCGATAATCTACAGAACAAACATCGTTATACAATAACTTGCCTAATTACCCTAACCTGCCTAGTTAACCTAATTAACCTAGTTAAGCCTTTAAATGTCACTTTAAGCTGTATAGAAGTGTCTTGAAAAATATCTAGTCAACTATTATGTACTGTCATCATGGCAAAGATAAAATAAATCAGTTATTAGAAATGAGTTATTAAAACTATTATGTTTAGAAATGTGTTTAAAAAAAAAAAACTTTGTCTCTCCGTTAACAGAAGTTGGGAAAAAAAATTATTCAGGGGGAGGGGGAGGGGGGGCTAATAATTCTGACTTCATCTGTAAATGTGCTTAACGCCTAACTTTAACACTGTAATGCTCACTTAAAGTTAATCTTTAAATCATTTTATAGCTCTGATATTACATGCTGCAGATAAATAGGGTTTAAGAAACTATTAATAGTCATAGTCAGTTGATTTCGTTAAAAAAAATATTTGTAGGAGGTGTTTTTGAACTGTGAAAAATTGAGATATTGAAGAAGCTTTGGAAGACTGAAGTTGTGGAATGTGGATTGGTGTTTGATTAGATTATTTAATTATTATTTCTACGTTTTGAGTGTTAGGGTTTGATTTGTTGTAAAATCTTGTAAAACTTAATAAAGACATGTTATTAGAGTTATTGTATGTATTGTATTGTAACGATGGTTTGTTCTGTAGACTATCGAAAAAAAATGTTGCTTAAAGGGGATAATAATTTTGACCTTAAAATGCTTTTTAAAAAATTAAAAACTGCTTTTATTCTAGCTGAAATAAACCAAGACGACTTCCAGGTAACAATTTCTAGCTATAGAAGGTTAAAATAAATATTTTAAGTTTAATTTAAATACAAAAGTCAATTTGATTCCATAATTATAATACAATATTATTAATATAATAATAATAATAATAGTAATAAATCATTATAATATAATATAATATAATATAATATAATATAATATAATAGTTATGATCACCAGTGATCTAGCGGCTGCAGATCACCAAAGGACTACAAATCCACCATTTATGGACTACAAGATCCATTCATGCACCGCTTACACACACATGCTCCTAGTTCCGGTGATTGCATGCACACACAGTCTCAGCTGAAGCCGCTCATGATGTGATTACATGGACTATAAAAACAGCACAAACACACACATTGGCTGAATCTTGTTATACGTTACTGTGAACATTACGATGCGTTTCCCTTGCCTAGTACCAATCTTAGCTTTGTTTTGTTTGTTTATTCATGTCTGCTTTTGACCATCTTTGCTTATTGACTACAATTCTGGATTCCCTGTATACATCGGTTTGCTCCTGTGTTGACTGTTGCTTGCCTGACCATTCTGCTAAATAAACCTGTGTTTGGATGCGCACCCCTTTGTCCAGCGTCACTTCACGTTACAATAATATAATATAATATAATATAATATAATATAATATAATATAATATAATATAATATAATATAATATAATATAATATAATTCACTGGAGAGTGTTAAAAAATTATGATATAAATTTTAGCTCATATCATTCACCCATATTGCAAACACACCTCATAGCACCATAAATATCCTAAAATCAACAGTGTGTAGGCTGTAATCTGAATAATTCAACTACAACAGACCCATAAGCCAGCGGGCAGCACAGCATGAGGAACGTTCCAGAGACCCGGGGCTGATCTGCCGACAGTCCCGACAGTCTCCTGCCCTTCAGCCGCTCCACTTAAGAGCTGTCTTGAGATCAGCACTGGCACAGTTCAGCTCCAAAACTCTAAAGTCTATACTGAATAATTTCACCGCACTGCTGCTGGAGAAAAACACACACCCATAAGCAAGATCCCAGCAAAAAAAAAACGAGAAAATAAAAACTTTGAGCAACAGATTGAATCAACGTGACAGCCAAAAACAAGGATGCTATTTCCATTTGCACATGACCAAATCCTACACAGCATGTGCGCACACACACAAACGCACACCGTACTCGCCTCCTCCACTTTCATGGCACAATTTGCCATCGTATATCGAAGCCATCTGTGTACCAGCAGTACTGGCACCTTGGGCAGAGCGAGCAGGGATAGAGAGTTGGGTCTGCGGTGCCAGAGAAGAATAATATCAGACACTCATTTACTGTACAACTCCTGTGCTTTAAAGCAAACCAAAGAAAAAAAAAAGCTGATGGGTTTATGAGGTGTTTAAGGCATTATTTATCGAGATTATCATCAAGTAAATTGGCAGTCATTTGGCAAGTCTTTGGCATTGTTGCTTGTTAGTAGGCGTTCTCATTTACAGTATCACACTGCTTCTGATACATGATTCGATGAAATACAGATTAAATGTTATGAGAATTTCATATCATGATTATAGGGATTATTAGGGCTGCATGATATTGGACAAATCTGACATATTTTGTTTTGCCAGATATGATTCTAATTTCACCAGATGATTCGAATAGCTCTATTTGGAAAGATTTCATTCATTTAGATCGATTGGGATGGTCAAGTCTTTTTCTGTGCAGTGCATCTGCATAAATTATAATAAATTACAAGCAAAAATAAGTAAATAAACAGTGCTTTTTGGTTTTCTGGGAGTCTAACAGTATTCGAGTACAGAAATTGAACAATCAATTAAACAATCGAGTGTCAAAATCTTGATAGTTCTGTGGGTTTTGTCTCTCAAATCTAATCTTTATTTTGTATTTTTTATTGGATTCAAGTGAGGTGATTGACTAGGCCATTCTACAGATTGCTTTTCTTTTTCTGAAAGCATTTGAGAGTTTCCTTGGCTGTGTTTTGGATCATTGTCTTGCTGAAATGTCCACTCTGGTTTCATCTTCATCCTCCTGGTAATGTAGATGTTGGACTGAAGCAGCTAATATTAATTTACACTGATGAAGGGCAGAGTGTTGCTGAATGACTACTGAGAGACTTCAGCTGCTGTCTGGGCTTTCTACACCTCCCTTTCTTCATGTGTTCAATACTTTTTCCCTGTGTCATTTCATTTTATTACGCATATTTTGTAAGCTAATTAGATTGTTTTCTTTGCATGAATGGATTTCTTTGGTTGTTACCCACATCTGGTGAATACTGTATAAGCCAACAGGGCCAATGTATAAATAACTTTTAAAAATTATATATTTATCTTTTAATCTTTAGAATAATTTTTTCACCCTAATAGGGACCAAATTTATCATCACGGCTATCAATAAAATCCAGTTTTTGGTAAAACAAGCTAAACATGTTCAAAAATAAATCACACACACACTTCAAGCATTACAAGTTCTGTATCTGAAATGGAAAAAAATAATAAAATGTGCAGCTTTGTGTAATTTTGTGGCAAACAACTTAATTGAGGATCTCTGCGTTTTGTATTTCTTTACTTGTCTCTGTATTATTTCATACATTATATATCCCATTGTTTTTTAGACGTGTGTGTTTTATTATAGGTTAAACCTGTATTTAAAAAAACTACCTTCATCTACAGGGATCCACTTTTACCTTGTTTTTTTTTTCCACAAAATTGTATAAAGCTGCTCATTAAAAGCCAAAAAGCATTGTACGATTATTATTTTAAAAATATTTTTATTGTTTCAGAAAAATGTGATACAGATATACTGTATTAGTAACCAAATACCAGTCAAAGAACACCCACCCCATCCCGACAGAGCCATAAAAAAGTATGTATTCACATGCAAAAAAAATAATACATAAATAAATGAAAAATAAACTAAAATAAGATCAAATAATAATTATAAAAAGGACAATTGTGTAAAAATATAAATAAAAATACCATTTAGACACTAATATATTTTTCACTTTCACTGGAATGTACGTGTTAAAATGTCAAAGTTAATCATAAACACAGTGCACATTAACACGGTCACATTGTTTGTGATTACTAAAAGAAGTCCTAAATTTTGTAAAATATTTACATTTTTTGTTTGATTAAGTCAGTCTTTCCATTGTTATACACGAAGACATTTAATACAGAGTGACAAAGATGTACCATGAATACTTTTCCAGTGAATGGCAGGTGAATCAGGTGCTTCGCATGCAATAGACACAGATTTTAAAAAAAAAACTGTTCGTATGACTTCAGCAGTAAGGCAGGTGAGAAAAGACCAAGAATACAGATTTTAGGGCAAGCTTTGTGCGATTTGATAAAAAATATCAAATTGCGATTTTTTTTCTGACTGAATTGACTTTCATTTTATTATTGTGAAGTCCAACTACAGCTCAATATACTCAATGTGCAGCACACACTTTAATTGAAAGGTACACAACATACTTTGTGTATATAATAATACATTTAACTGTCTATATAAACCGTTCATATAACAGCTAATTGCAATGTTACAGGACTTACCTTGAGCTTTCATAATTATGATAATTCCATTTTAATGATAGCAAAAATGTGGAATGGTAATATGAACCATCAGAAAATTCACTATGGTACACATTGTAACTGGTATTCATGACAATAATACTGTCAATATAATATTTTGGATTATGAAGTCATATTTTCTGCAAATAAATTTGCAATATTGTTGTATTGCTAAATGACAATATTGTGATTTCTAGTTTAGATAAACTCAAAACACATGCCTATATAGTATACTGTATAGTTGAAGACAAAATTATTAGCTTAGTCTAATTATTGATTTTTTTTTTCAGATTTTTTTCTTCAACATTTTTAAACAAGATGATTTTAAAAACTAATTTCTCTTGCCCGTTTGCCATAATGATGGTAAATAATATTTTGCAAGTTATTTGTCAAAGATTATTTAGCACAAAGTGCAATTTAACGGCTTAACTAGGTTAATTAGGTTAACTAGACATGTTACAGTAGGTTAATTAGGCACATCAATAGATAACAGTGGTTTGTTTCGTACCAATATATATATATATATATATATATATATATATATATATATATATATATATATATATATATATATATATATATATATATATATATATATATATATATATATATATATATATTATATATATATATATATATATATATAAATAAATAAATAAATATATATATATATATATATATATATATATATACAAAATATAATTTCTTAATAAGGCTAATAACATTGTTGACCTTTCAAAAAAAAAAAAAAAGTATTCCAAACAAAACTTTAAACAATAAGACTTTAATAAGATAAATATAATGAGAAGTACTGCAAAAAAATCCTTGCTCTGTTAAACATCACTTGATAAAATTAGATAAATATTAGAAAAACAATTCAAATTTTGCAGGAGGGCTAATAATTTATCATTCAACTTTATAAATAAAATATAAATTTACTACCCTTTGTTACTGAATAAATATCAATGGCACTTTATGCTAAATAAATGTAGCCATATATTTTTTTTTAAGAAAATTGATGCTTTTCGCCTCTTGCCGAGATTTATATATGCATCTGCCAGCTTCTTGTTTGCTGTCTTGTTTCAAAGCATTTGAAGTTTGAACCTTCATGTATTATTATTACTTTTTTTTTTTATCTCATTAGTTGCTACTGCTCAGATGACTTAGTTCCAAAAACTGAGCAAAACTAGACTGGACTGTTTTAGAAAACATTTGTATAACAGAGGCACAACCGACTATAACGTGATCAGCACACAGCCTGCACAGACTGGGAGTAAAGGACAAATTTATTACTTATAAAGCCATAAGTTATGAAACGAAAAAGTCTTCATATGAAGTATAACACACAAACACATTGCTTTATTACTGACAGGGGAACAGCAATGCAGTATAGCATAGTGCACACTATATTAACACACACACACACACACACACACACACACACACACACACAGAGGATTTATGTTGAAGTTGTTAAGTTGGTGGAAGGCGATTGATCAAGTTATGATGACTCATGTTAAAAACCATCTGCAGCTCTGCTCTGAGATCAGTCTACCCACCACAACCCCATTCACTAGCTGGTTGGCCTGAATCGGAGCCAGGCGCCTGGCTGAGAGCGTTGGCGAACTGTCAAAATTGTGTCTTCGGGACTTTTTTTAAAGCAGTTTGAGCGTTCCCGCTGGTCTTTACTCTACCCCGTGGGAACAAGTGTCTTCAGGGTGCGGAGTCAAGAGTCTGTGCAGCTCTGATAAACTTACCCCGCAGCTACTGATCTGAGGAGATTTTTTAATGACTGCACTCAGAAATGTATGCAAGCATGCTGGATCAACAGTTAAAGCTAAACAACTGCAGATCAATGCAAGATATGACTTTCTAAATACTTCCTTGGAACAAAGTCATGCAGGTTTGGAAACAAGTCAGCGATGATGGCTTTCACTTTGGGGTGTACTGTCTCTTTAAGGGGAATGACAATGTTTTCAGCCAAAAATGTGAAAGTTTATGCGTTTTGTCTGTTCGTTTTACACAACAATGGTGTTTTTGTGACTGAAAACATGAATAAAATAAAATATAAAAATAGTATAAAATAAAATAAGTATAAAATACTGCCGTTGATTAGGGATGGGCGATATGGCCTAAAATCCATATTGCGATATACATTGCAGCCTCTTGCGATAACGATATATATTGCGATATATAAATTATAATAGAACCATTTCAGAACAGGTTACATAGACCCTTAGGAAAGCCAAACTGCTATTTTTTTTAAGAAATAAAGAAACGTTGCATATCATTTTGAGAACATTTATTGTGCAAAAGCAAAACTGTAATTAAACAACACAATGTTGCAGATAAATAAACTAAATGTAGTGCCTTTTAGAAAGAAATACTTTTGTCGGCGCCAGTGGTGTAGTGGTTAGTGCGTCGACACATGCACTCCAGTGTTCACGGCGACCCGAGTTCGATTCCGCCTCGCGGTCCTATGCCGATCCTTCCCCTCTCTCTGCTCCCCATTCTTTCCTGTCAATACTCTCTACTGTCCTATCAAATAAAGGTGAAAACCCCTAAAAAATTATAAAAAAAAAAAAAAAAAAAAAATAGAAAGAAATACTTTTCTTTTAAGTCCTTGGTTCCTAAATGCCAAGTTGCAGAGAACAAAAAAACTGGTGTCTTTTTAGTTAAGGAACTTACACTGTACTGAAATTACTTCCAGTATTAAATTAGTCAAATAAAATTGTGTATTGCAGATACTTTAAATAAAAACATATTTCTAACCTGCAGCCTAAGGTAACGCATTTTATTTTAAACATTTTGTTCTCCTAATGAAATTAAAACTGGTGTCTTGATCTGCTCTTTCTCTCTCTCTCCCTCACTCTCTCTCTCTCTGTCTGCGTGCTGCTGAGAGATTGAGACGCACCAGACAAAGTTTGCTTATAAAGTAATGCAAAAATGAATACAATTAATATCGAAAGCGAAAGCAGATTCTCGGACATGTCCGGGGAAAATGTATTGTCACCCCAAATAATGAGCTGGATCAGTCTATTTAGTCTTCGCGCTCTTCTGTATCCAGCGCGTCTCTGTGGGTCTGCATGCAGAGCATGTGAGTCTGTGGCAGAGTGTTCTCAGTTTCTCGCGAACACAGAACCGGGCCGCCCCAATAATATATTGGCCGCAGCCAAATGGTCGCACTGTTGTTTATTCAAGATGATGCGTTGCAGCCGGCTGCAGCTCGTTGCTCTTAATTTCGCGGGTAGATTGCATCATCAAACATGCATTATCGCGATAGTGCAATAGAATTAGAATCTCTATCGTAGGCCAATTTTGTATTGTTTATATCGCATATCGTTTATATCGCCCATTACTACCGTTGATGTGTTATAATAAACCCCCATAATAAATATTATAATAAATACATGTGTGTCATATAAACCCCCGAAAACAAGAGACTATGAAAACTATAATCTCAAGCCATCTTAATGATTTGTTGTTTAAATAGGTTAACCACTCTTATCTCCTTTACATAATGTTGGTGTTTTAGTTTATATTGTTTATATACACTACCTGACAAAAGTCTTGTCGTCGATTCCAGTTGAAAATAACAAAATAACATATAAAAAAATAACAAAATAACAAATAATAACTTGACTTCTAATTGATCATTTGGAAAAGTGGCAGAAGGTGGATTTTTCTGATGAATCATCTGTTGAACTGCATCCCAATCATCACAAATACTGCAGAAGACCTATTGGAACCCGCATGGACCTAAGATTCTCACAGAAATCAGTCAAGTTTGGTGAAGGAAAATGGGGGCGTGCGAGAGATCTGCAGAGTGGATTGCAACATCAACAGCCTGAGGTACTGTATCAAGAAATTTGTGCTCCATTACATTACAAACCATAGGAGAGGGCAAATTCTTCAGCAGGATAGCGCTCCTTCTCATACTTCAGCCTCCACTACAAAGTTCCTGAAAGCAAAGGTCAAGGTGCTCAAGCATTGGCCAGCCCAGTCACCAGACATGAACATTATTGAGCATGTCTGGGGTAAGATGAAGGAGGAGGCATTGTAGATGAATTCAAAGAATTTTTATGGACTCTGGGAGTCCTGCACGCTTTCTTTGCCATTCCAGATGACTTTATTAATAAGTTATTTGAGTCATTGCAGAGATGTGTGGATGCAGTCCTCTAAGCTCATGGAAGTCACACACAATATTCATTCTTTTTTCACTGCACCATGACTTTATATTCTATACTGTACATTATTTCTGTTAAGTGACTTTTGTCTAAGCAAAGTCAGACTTCACTGTCCTAATTAAATAATTAAAAATCAAGGCATGATCATATTTTATTTTGCATAATATATAGGCCTTTGCCTTTCATATAAGCCACTTCTGATACCAAACGATCAACTAGAAGTTATTTGTTGTTCCTAAAACTTGGATAGGCAACAAAACTTTTGTCAGGTACTGTAGTGTGCATTATATTTATTAGGATCTACTTAACTAGGTCCTTTTTAGTTATGCTTGGTACATTAAATCATTTTTGTATTGTTTTTAGGGTGACAATTTTAACATCTGTGCAGGGACAACGGATGAAAAATAGCATTTTGGCTAACTCTGGTGCATTTACAGATATACACTAAAATAACGCTAGGTTCCACACAATCATTCATGTTGTCCCTACACAAATCGATTAAGCTAACTTCATTGTTTGTACAAATTTGAGTGGATTGAACAAAACAATTAAGTTTTCCAATAAATAGTAAATAAATAGTATAAAATAAACTAGATTACATAAACTGCCAAATAAACAAATAAAAAAATATAATTAAAAAAGCATGTACATAGTATGTGTTTAGTGGTGGTGTAGATTAAATGGAAGAGTGAACATGCATACATCAGCAGAGCAGGGATGTGCCGAGACCTTTTAAGGGGCAGGGGCTCAAGTGGAAAAAAGGGCACCTTTTATTAAATAATAATAATTGTACTTTAATAAATAAAATATATTAAAGGAGATTTCATTCTAAATTCACTATATACTTACCCTTAAAAGGATAGTTCATTCAAAACTGATAATTCTGTCACCACTTACTTGTTCCAAACCTATTTGACTTTTTTTCTTCTGTCAACCACACAAAATATTTTGAAGAAAGCAGGAAACCTGTAACCATTGACTTTCATGGTATTTGTTTTTCCTACTCTGGAAGTCAATGATTTCAAGTTTATAGCTTTCTTTAAAATATATATTTTAATCTTTTATTTGTTAGTGTTCAACAAAATAAAGAGACAAAGATTTGGAACCACCTGAGGGTAAGTAAATTAAAAATTTTGGGGTGAACTATCTCTTTTCAATCTATTATTTGTGTTTGAGTTTTTTTTTCTTCTGTTGAACAAAATAATAAAATATTTTGAAGAATGTAGGACACACTGATAGCCACTGACTTCCATAGCTAGCCTATATGTACATGTTTTATAGCTTCAATTAACATAATATATTCTAGACTGCGAAAACGAGAGGGCATTATTGTCACTATCCAGCTGTCATTTCTACATTACATTAGCCTATGATATTGCCATGGCTAAACTTTAGCTAACTTATTACATGGTTGTTAATCAGGAGGATGTTAGCAAGACAAAATAGACTATTTGCTTTTGAACTTTTGGATAAATAGCTGACGTTAAATTTGAGCCTCAGGTAGTCTTTTGTTAACCGTTACTCACCTCCACACAATACAGATGAATTACGAATGAATTTTACATCGGCGGTTCTGTCGATCATATCGTGCTGCCATAACGGAGGTCAGCTAGTAATGTATATTTTACACACACTTCGTCTGCAGTGTGTGTATGGGCCAAAAGCTATGGCCCAGTCCGTGTGCAGTGCGGATGCAGGAGTTGGCGTAAGTGCTGATAGACGTTACTCCTTACACTGTTGACACCTCACTTTTAAATACAGAGTAACAATGTACATGTAAATAGAGTCTTCAATAAAGCATTTCCCTCGCATGTGGTCTTTCATTCCAAATCGCCGGTTCGAGGCTCGCTTGGAGCGGCTAGACCTTAAATAGAACACGCATTAACTTATACATATATTATACTATTATTATTAGTATTTATAAAATAATTATTATCCCCAGGAAAAAAGGGCACTTTCTCTCCAGGAGAAACAAAGGGCAGGGGCCCCCACCTCTGCACGTGCCTGCAGCTGAGTATGTGGTAGTGTTGTTGTTGTTGCTCAAGAGTTTTCCAACACTTCATCAGCAAAGAGTGGATTTACTTTACATAATCACTAAACTAAAATCAGAAATGCATCTTACACACACACACACACACACAGTCAATTCTACATTCGAGATGCCAATGACACCATATAATCACTTCCCTACAAGTATTGTTTACTACAGCAGCAAATATTGACTATACTGTACATAAGCATCCATTTTTGTAGAAATGTGTAAACATGGATCATTTTGACAATCATTTGTCATGTAAACATGAATTTTTTTTTAGTTTTCGGCTACTTCTCTGTCATGTAAATGTAAAGTTTTGTTAGATTTTGCTGTATCTGGCTTAACCGTTGTTGGGTCGCTCGCCAATGTATTAGATGACTCTAATACATAAAGTAAGTAAGCTCACCAAAGTTCTTACGCGGAGAAGACTTTGTAGAAGACAATGAATAGTACAGTTCTCAGCATCGATGAAGTTAACCCGTCGGTCTTCAAGTAACTTAACCAAAAGTCCTGTCTGTGAGACACTACTTTATAACAAAGGATATGACCCCCCTCAGAGATTAGTTGGGTCACAACTCTTGACTTTCTGTAGGCCATTTGCATCACACCATTTCAGATGCAGATACTTGTTGGCATATGAAACAAGCTAAACAATCTATTAGTTTCCAGATGAAAAAAGTATTCAGTAGAGATGCATGATCCTTTTCAAACTAAGATATTTTATATTTCATAAGATATTTGAGTTGTCATAACCCAACACTGGGACAAATATTGACAAAACTTTAATTTAAATGGCACATTTAAACCAATAATTAGAATGTCCATACTTGACCCAACATTGGGTTACAACAACCCAGCATATTGTTTAGAGTGTACAAATGCACTAGACGTGTTCTTTTATTTATTTTTTTTCTTCTTCAAATTGTTTTGTAGCCATTTTCCAAAATGACACTGGTGTGGAAATATCACACATTCTGACATTAAACAACTCATGGTTCATGACGAGCAAAGATATTGGAAGAAAATATGAAGTATATAAAAGCTATATGAAGGTTATATCTTATATCAAATGGAAAAACAGATTGTGTGAAGGAGTCAGTAAAGAACTCTGCAACAATGACTTATGAGAATTCTTCTAAGCATACAGCACAATGGTATAACCCACGCAATAGCAAACTGCATTGCCAAAGAAATATTGCCGCTAAACCTGGTAGAAGAGCTCTCCAACATCTCACACTTTGCAACAACTTCTATAATGGGGTATTGACTATTTGTCTGTCAAAACTAGGTTAATAATGGCATCAAATATCCTTTTTTTTGTGATCAATTGTTGAAGACTTTATCAGATTATGATTACTATTTTAAGGCAATATTAGGCGTTAACTAATAAATGAACATCACTTAAAAGTTAAAGCTTTCATTTTTTCAAAAGGTTTTATCAGGAGTTGAATTAAATTAGCTAATGTTAACTATTGGAGCCTCATTGCACAGTGTTTACATACAATAGCTCTAAAAATGGTAAATTTTCGATCAATATTTCATGGGAGATTAATATTGGAAAATGTTCATATTTGAGCTATTAAGCCAATTATATTCCCAAGCATTTGAGGCTGTTATGATCACTACTGCAAATACAATGCGAATACTCTTAAAAGGTACTCTAGAAGATTAAATAATAAATAATTATCACAGTATTTCGAAGTGCCCACAATATCAATATTGCACATGTTCATTATCATTCATTCATTTTCCTTCGGCTTAGTCTCTATTTCAGAGGTGGCCACAGTGGAATGAACCGCCAACTATTCCAGCATATGTTTTTCACAGAGGATGCCCTTAAAGCCGGAACCCATTACTTGGAAACATCCATACAGACTCATTCACACACACTTATACACTATGGCCAATTTAGTTCATCCGATTCACTTATACCGCATGTCTTTGGACTGTGGGGGAAACCGGAGCACCTGGAGGAAACCCACAAGAACACAGGACATGCAAACTCCACACAGAAACACCAACTGGCTCAGCCAGGACTCAAACCAGCGACCTTCTTGTTGTGAGGCAACGGTGCTAACCACTGAGCCACCATGCCACCCATGTTCATTATCAAAATATACTAAGGCCCAATCCCAATTCTACCCCTTAGCCCAGGGGTGTCCAAACTTGGGGACAGGTGTGTCCCAATTCTCTTTAGCTTGAAGGCGTAGGGCTAAGGGAAAGGGGTAGATACCCCTTCGAACTAAGTTTTTCAGGACGACACTCGAAACCAAGTGGTAAGAAAATTTCCCAGAATACACCAGCCACAACGGCAGCATAGCTGCACCTGGAAGTAAGGAGATCCACAAATGTGTATTTTTGGTCATTATTATGAATTTTTACAATAAACAAGCAAATGTTAGAATACATTCATAACCGCCTTTGTGTTTTACCCTCATGCTTAAAAAAAAAAATAAATAAATAAATAAATAAACGCTAAATTTCACTCAGTCAGAAAAGTCTAGTGGCTGGGAATTACCTTAATTTAAATTTTTTTTTTTTTTTTGGGGGGGGGGGGGGGGGGGGGGGGGGGGGGTTCACCTTTATTTGGAAAAAACAGCAGAGGTTGCAGACAGGAAAGTATTGGGAGCAGAGAGAGGGTAAGGGTCGACAAAGGACCTCAAGCCGGAAACCGAACTCGGGTTGCCGTGAGCAACATGGTGCTATATGCCGGCACACTTAACCACTAGGCTATTGGCGCCAATGGGAATGACCTTGTTACAGTGTCTGCTATAATGTTAATGTTGTTTTTTGTGTGTTTACATAGACGAACATGGCCACTGTGTAAATGCACAGCACAGTTCCGATCTTATAGCCGCATTAGATCATTATGATAACATAATAAAATCCTTCAGTGATTTCCTGAAGATAAATACTAAAAAATAAAGCAACTGGAATAACTACAGCAGGCGCCATTGTCTGATCTCATACTGTATGAAGCAAGAGATCGCGATGACATATGATGATGTGTGCAGGTGTTGTAGTGTTGTCCCATTTCTTAGGGGTAAATTTTGAAGCCCTTCCCCTTCACACTCTGTTTCAAGGGCCAAGGGGACGGGGTAAAAAAATTGAATTGGGCCTAAATAATTGAATATCGGCATAAGTCTAGTGAGTCAAAACATTTATTTTAAGGTGCCATAGAATGAAAATATAAAAATACCGTGGCATAGCTGAGAAGTAAGGGTTCAGTACATGGTAATGACATACTGCGGAGCCTCAAGCACCATGGCTTCCTTGTTCTCATATGAATCCCATGAGTTTTAAATCCCAGTGGAGAAACAGGCCGATCAGAACAAAACACCAACTGTAACAATCCACACGGGATCATTAATATGGATGCCATAGGCAGCATTTAACTGGCCAAAAGGGGAGATTACAACACATTTTTTCCACTTATATTCTAAGTATAACACAACTTATTATATTTCCTGAGTATGTGGAACTCTTTAAAAAATAAAATAAAATGAAAGGTTTAAATGAACATGAGGAAGCAAGCAGTTATACATAGCCACACAGCAAGTTACCCAATCCCTTAGCCCTTCCCTTTAACTTACTTATCCCAATTCTCTTTAGTTTCAAGGTGTAGGGCTAAACGGAAGGGGTAGATATCCAGCCTGATCTCACGAGGAAACGCAAGTATTTTACGTTTTGTCAGTTTAGTGGCTAATTCGTACGAGTTCAGTCGTACGAAAATGTACGATTTCAAAAAGGAGGCGTGGCACCTAACCCCACCCCTAACCCCAACCGTCATTGGGTGATGAGCAAATCGTACTAATTTGTACGAATCAGATTGTACGAATTCATACGAATTAGCCACTAAATCAAAAATTTACAAACTGCCGTGAGATTGCGTTGAGATATCCCTTGAAACTGAGATTTTCCAGGACCACACTTGAAACCAAGGGGTATGAACATTTTTCAAAATACACCAGCTACAATGACAACATGGCTGTTCACGCGAGTCAGAAGCATTTTTTTTGCCATTATTAAGAATTTTGAAAACAAACAAACATATGTTTTAATGCATTCATAACAGCGTTTATGTTTTACCGTCATGCTTTTATAAAAAACTAAATAAAAAAATAAAAATAAAAAATACTAAATTTGGCTATCTATAATCCATAACAATAACTCCAGTATGTAGCAGTCCTACAACATACTTTTACATTGGTCACTCGATGACACTCGAATACTCTATCACAGGGGTTCTCAAACTTTTCAGCCCGCGACCCCCAAAATAACAATGCCAGTGACTCGCGACCCCCAATATCCTCTGAGGGGGTTATAAATACAGAAACCTTGCATGCAATGGCGCACACACACCAATAGACCCAAGTCTATTCTTCGTTTAATTTTTTTTTAATGTATCTCAGTGCTGTAAATGTGCCAGAAAGTTTAACCTGGTGTTATAAAATCTGCTGCATCTGACGCTATTGCTGTGTCTTTAATATAATGTAATTACCCCAGGGGTCGCAATCCAATAGAACTAGTAACTATATAGTATATAGTAACTGTAAACGACTATTTTTTCTGTAGGTTATGGATAAAATATGGTAGCTCTTATGGTTAAATAAAAATAAATAGATTTTTGGAAATGACCAGGCGACCCCCCTTCATTGTCCCGCGACCCCTCGGGGGGTCCCGACCCCCACTTTGAGAACCACTGCTCTATCAGAAAAGTCTGGTGACCGGAAATGAGCTTTTTACAGTGTGCATGTTAATGTTGTTTTCTTGTGTTTACATTGATGAATATGGCCACGGTGTAAATACACAGTACAGTTAGGATCTTATCGCCACATTATATTGTTATGATAACATATCGTTGCCTTCAGTGATTTCCTGAAGATAAACACCAAAAAATAAACTGGAATATTTACAGCAGTCGCTATCGTCATTCTCATATGAAAAGCTCACAACAACATATGACGTGTGCGGTTGTTGTTGTGTCCCATTTCTTAGAGGTACATTTGAAGCCCTTCCCCTTCACACTTTGTATAAAAGGGCCAAGAGGAAGGGCTAGGGGTATAAAAATTGAATTGGGATTCTATTATCGCACCTGTTTACAGCTTGTCAGAATGTACAAAGACATAAGATCTGTACAACAGCATCTTTTGTTATTTAACATGTATATTGTGAAATGTACTGCTGTATATGTTTATA
Organism: Danio kyathit; assembly: GCA_903798195.1. Classification (NCBI taxonomy): domain Eukaryota; kingdom Metazoa; phylum Chordata; class Actinopteri; order Cypriniformes; family Danionidae; genus Danio; species Danio kyathit. Next base: position 24,039,574 of record LR812521.1, on the reverse strand, counting down.
ACGAGGCAACATATACATGAAAACCGTTGAATATAGGTGTTTATGCACATTTATGCACCAGGTCATATCACTCAGCTCTTACTGTGATTTTTCTACAGCGAAACTCATTGGTAGGCCAACATGGAATCTGCGCACACAGAAATACACAGATTTTCTGCCCATCATTGAGTCTACTTATTTAGTTGTGTGTGAATATTATATTTATGTAGTTTTTAAATTAATTTCAGTAATATTACTGACTAATATGAAAACGTTTATATGATTTACTTACAATACAGTTTGTAAAGTAATAATTTCTGTCTTGTAGTAGACAGATTATATGAGAGACTTGCTTTGTTTACCAAATAAATGGATCTAATCGCATTTGCATTTAAACATTAAATAAAAGTTAAAGATGTATCATTTTTTTATTTAACATACTAAGTTTTCAGTTACGGTACACCCGAAACCATTCCGCATACATCCGCAGATTTTTCACAATATTCTGCGCAGAAACAACAAAAAATGTCTGCAGATTCTTTCTGGCCCTACTCATCGGTTTAAGCAGAAAATGAAATTAATTCCTGTACTGTAAAAATATCTGTTAATGAACAGTTTCCGTATTTTGTTCTGTATTCTGTTTATTAATTGTTGTGAATTGCATTGTGGGATCTTAATCTCTGCTCTGTTGACTTTTGATGTTGAAAATTAAACTCCACATTTTAACACAGTGACTTTTATTGACATTTTAGTAGTTTGAAATTATATGTATAATAAATAATATATAGAGATATAAGTCTGTGAAATAACAGAAAATGTGCTGGCAGTTTATTACAAGGTTTTTGTACCGTAATACAACACCAACCCAGACAATATCACTTTAAACTATTAAAAATGCTAATAAAAGTCACTTTTTCGAAATTTGCAAGGTTAAAATTTGTTGAAAGACAGATCAAGGTGCCATATTGCAATTGAAAAGCATAAATAAATGGGAAAATAAAAACATGAATCAAAAACTACTGCTAATTTGGGAATATTTTTAGAGTGTATGTATTCACATACGTACGTTAAACCCACAAAATAAAACCCTAAACACATTCCTCTCAGTTTCTGAGATAAAATGATGTTCCCAAATAATCTACAATGCAAATTAAGGCATAAATAAAACAGATCTACAGTTAGCCTACAGGCGAAGACACACTGATTTCCTATGCATGTGACAACCACAAACTACAGTGCTGAAACATGACATGCAATGTGCTGATAACTACTCTCATTTCCTGTTTTTTTTTTCTTTTCTTTCTGAAAGCGGGCCAACTTCCTCCATGCTTCATGCACTTGTCATCCAGGCAAGACTTGGTCACGTGACACAATGATGAGGACAAAAGGAGAGAAAATGCAGATGCACTGAGCAGTCAAAGTAAACAAACCAATCAGTCAGAACATTAGCTGGGATTTTAATGAAAGAGGATAAATCTGTTCCCTTTCTAGGGACTCTCTGTCATCGTGTTCTCTCACTATTTACTGACACCTGACTTTCTCCTCTCAGAACTTGATGGATGGATATAATTATGCATGCATGCACACGACTGATGAATGATTCAGTGAAATTTATGCGATTAGATTCTCTGGTTGAAATGCCATATAAATAATACTGCAACAGACAACAGTCTTTCTTTATGAGATAGATTAATCTACTTACAGCAAGAAAGCAATAATTTTTCAAACATATATCCATCTAACTATATAGCAAGTCATTTATACCTTCAGAAAGAGTGTTAGAAATGCATAAAAAGTGCTTAGTGTATTAAAAAAAATTTGTTCCATTCATGAAGGATCTTTCACGATTTGCTGTGATTTTTAAATGCAATTAAAATAACAATAAAAAAAGATTGATAGGGTCTCATTTTTTAGGGAAATCATTTTTAACATTTAGAAATAATAAACAAATTAAATGAATATTGAGTATTTCTAAAGTGTTTTTAGAAGAATTTGTGAATCATTTTACATGTGGATTGAAAAAAAGCATGCAAGATTCTCAATTATTTCTTTGATAATTATTAATTTAGTCATTTTTGGCACATGAAAACAATTAAAGTTGCATCATTAATAGATAAATCTACATATAATACAACAAAGAAATAGATGAGAATTAATCTCATTAAATGTGTAGCTAAAAACTCATTCATTAAAAAGTATATGTTCATAACTTTGCTTAGTTCACAAATGTAAATCATTTTAAAATTGATTGTGGCTAAATAATATACAAATATTTCAAGAGGAAATTCAGAAGGTACAATATGCACATTGCAAGTCTGTTCCTGCGTCAGAATATATTTTAATACTGTATAATACCGTATTTAATATGATAATATTGTGATAAAAACATCAGCATTTAAACAAATTATACTGGTGTTCTGATCATTTGCCATTTTATCTAACGAAACGGGTAGTCTATCAGAACAAACTATTTGAAATTTCTGTATTGTTTATAAGCAGTTAGAAAGTTCACTTTGATATACAATTGAAAGCTGACAAAATGTGCTACCTCTGTTTTATTAGAAGCATGACAGCATGAAGCATGATTGAGCTATAAATATAAATAGTACATTCTGAAGTGGTAGCACAGACCTTCAGAACAATGGCAAAAGCCTATTCTCCACGTACTGTTAAAAAAAATAAACGACTGTAGCCACGTAAAAAAAAAAAAAATACAAAAAAATAAAAATAAATTACAAATCTGAAGTTACGAGATAAAAGGCGTAATATTTTGGAGAATAAAGTCAAAATATTATGAGAATAAAGTTGGAGTTATATGAGATTAAAGTTGAAATATTACGACAAAAAAATAAAATTTTATCCTAAATAGTGACTTTATTCTCATAACTTTATTCCCAAAATTTCTATTTTATGCTCAAGATATTATGACTTTAATCTAGTGTAAATCTGACTTTATTCTTGTAACATTTCAACTTTAATTACTCAAAATTTCAACATTATTCTCAAAATAATGTGACTTTAATCTCGTATAACTCTGTCTTTCGAGAAGTCAAAATATTACACGAATAATCGTGTAACTCCAACTTTGCTTTCGCAAAAATTCAACTTTATTCTCGTAACATTTTAACTTTAATTCTTTGAAATCTCAACGGTATTCCAGAAATATTATGACTTTAATCTCGTTTAAATCAGACTTTATTCTTGTAATATTTCGACTTTATTCTCAAAATAATATGACTTTAATCTTTTATAACTCCGACTTTATTCTCGTAGCATTTTAACTTTAATTCTTCGAAATTTCAACGTCATTTTCAAAATATTATAACTTTAATCTCGTATAACTCTGACTTTGAAGTGGTGATATTTCAAGAATGAAATCAAAATATTACAAGAATAATCTTGTGAAAATCCTGTTTCAATTTTATTCCTGTAACATTTCAACTTTAATTCACAAAATTTAAACGCTATTCTCAAAATTCTAGCTTTAATCTCGTATAAATCTGACTTTATTCTTGTAATATTTCGATTTTATTCTTAAAATATGACTTTAATCTTGCACAACTCCGACTTTATTCTCGTAACAAATCAACTTTTTTTTCGAAATATATGATTTTCATCTTGTATAAATTTGACTTTATTCTTGTAATATTTCAATTTTAATTCTTTGAAATTTTTACGTTATTCTCAAGATATTATGACTTTAATATTGTATAAATCTGATTTTATTCTTGTAATATTTCGACTTAATTCTTAAAATAATGACTTTAATCTTGTATAACTCTGACTTTATTCTTGTAACATTTCAACTTTAATTCTTTGAAATTTCAACGTTATTCTCAAGATAATATGACTTTAATATTGTATAAATCTGATTTTATTCTTGTAATATTTCGACTTATTCTCAAAATAATATGACTTTAATCTTGTATAAATTTGACTTTATTCTCGCAACATTTCAACTTTATCCTCGTAACATTTTAACTTTAATTGAAATTTCAACTTTACTCTCAAGATATTATGACTTTAATCTAGTATAAATCTGACTTTATTCTTGTAATATTTTAACTTTTTCTCGAAATATTATGATTTTAATCTTGTATAAATTTGACTTTATTCTCGCAACATTTCAACTTTATCCTCGTAACATTTTAACTTTAATTGAAATTTCAACTTTACTCTCAAGATATTATGACTTTAATCTAGTATAAATCTGACTTTATTCTTGTAATATTTTAACTTTTTCTCGAAATATTATGATTTTAATCTTGTATAAATTTGACTTTATTCTCGTAACATTTCAACTTTAATTCAAAAAATTTCATTGTTATTCTCAAAAGATTATGACTTTGATCTAGTAGCTTCACATTTTTAGTTTTTTTTTTTTTACGTGGAAGTAAAACGGCATTGAAAAACCCAAATCTCTATGGAACTTATCGGAAAGTGCACCAAAACATTGGTCTGTCATATCAAAACACACAAATTACAATGAAATCACATTTGTTTATAGCATTGTGTTGTGACCAAATCCCTAAATATGCATTTCCACAAAAGGCCTCAAGCTCAAACAATCAGTTTTGGGTTTGTCTGATGTTAATCTAGTGCTTCACACCGACTGACCTGAATTTTCATGACTGGAATAGGTCTGTCTACCAATAGTGATGAAATCCCAAAGCCTCTATGTACTGTAAAAGCCTGTCTCTATATCAGCCCAGTGCGACGGCTGAGGGGATGACAAATGTGTGGTCAGCCCGATAGGCTTACAATAGATGTAAACAGCTCCTGGCTTTTCACTGAAGTCGCTGTGGTAATTTGTAGCATGTGATATACTGAGCTTCACACAGAGGATCGGGAGTCGATGAGAAAGTGCCACAAACTGGGCCCGCAGCCAAACGCCCTACCTGCTTGCCAGGAGGGCCAGACAAAAAAAAGAGGGGAAAACGGCTTTCTTGAATTACCTTTCTGTTGTGTATGCATGAAATAAGTACACAATGATCGGTATGAGTTTACACCGAGGAGAGACGATATCTCATCTACCTGCGTTCTTGAGACACAAAGACTGGAATCAGAGACAAGAAGAGAAAGCATCCAGGTTAGGGTGTAAAATAGCTTTTTCTGTGAAATAAACCTCCTGAGCAGCTTCAAAGGGCCGGCATGAGGATTCCATGACCAGCTTGACTGAAATGCAAGACTGCGTAACACTTTGCAAGTCATCCATACTGTAGTTCATAGAATTTTACTACTAAAATTCTATGGAGCCAGATCAGTCTAAAAAATTATATATTTACAATAGAAAATTCATACAGTACATGCACAGCACAATTCACATTTGTAATTCACAATTCAAAAAATGTAATTTGTAAATTCAAAACAAAATTTATAATAAATATAACACACAATTTGTAAAAATATTTTTGCCAAATGGATTTGTGTATTTACGAATTGTGTTTTGAACTTTCGAATTGGATTTGTGTGCATTTACGACTTGTTTTAAACTTACGAATTGAATGTGTATTTTTTTTATTGTGTTTTGAACTTACGAATTGGATTTGTGTATTTACGAATCGTGTTTTAAATTTACGAATTGGATGAGTGCATTTACAAATTGTGTTTTGAATTTATGAATTGTATTTGAGTATTTTTAAATCATGTTATGAATTCACGAATTGGATTTGTGTATTTACAAATTGTGTTTTGAATTTACAAATTGGATTTGTATTTTCGAATTGTGTTTTGAATTTATGAATTGTATTTGTGTATTTTTAAATCCTGTTATGAATTTACGAATTGGATTTGTGTATTTACAAATTGTGTTTTGAAATTACGAATTGGATTTATGCATTTATGTATAGTGTTTTGAACTTATGGATTGGATTTGTGTATTTACGAATCGTGTTTTAAATTTACGAATTAAATGTGTATTTATAAATCGTGTTTTGAACTTACGAATTTGGATTTACACAGCATATCAAAAAACATGCGACAATCTATGTAACCTATGCTTATTTTTATATCTATAAAATTGTTTTTAGAAAGTATCTTGCAGTCTGTGTGAAACTATTTAAGAAATGCTGGCTTGTGTTTATAAGACTTATAGGAATAGTACAAATTAGCTTTTAGCACCCACATTGTGTTACCCCTGCAGTTAGAGATTGTTTCTGAACACCACACTCAAAATGTAGCTTGAATTATGGTGAAAGCGTGTGAAAGAAGAGGCGAAGCTAAAACTGCGAGTTGCTTTTTTTTTTACCCCACACAAATAACGTCAAGTGAAGAGACGAAATGCGCAAATGAATTTAAAATTTACCCGAAATTATCATCTCAAATATATTCAAGTACACAGATATTTGTTATAGAAATGTCCATGACTTTTCCAAAACATTTGTGGGTTTATTTGTTTTTCCAAAACTTTTCCAGGCCTGGAAAATGTCATGTCAAAATTCAATGACTTTTCCAAGTTTTCCAGGTATGAATCCTGTATATTGGAACACTATGACTAGTATTTTTAGAATACATGGACTTTCAGAATTAAAGTATAATATAATATAATATAACATAATATAATATAGGCAACACTAAAGCAGTGTTCGTAAAACTGTCATTAAAACTTTATAATTTTTATTATGATTATAATTATGACATCATAAATGTGAATGAGATTTTATGCATGCTTATAACAACTGTCATTAAGTGTCACTCACTTAGTTATGTCATTTAAATGCAAAGATGACATTGTTTCTTATGACAACTTGACATTGTGATATCATGACAACTAGACTGGTTGTGATGTGTTTGTTTTTTTATGACAACCTGACAAAAACAATGTCATCTTTGCATTTAAAATGACATAACTGAGCAAATGACATTTCATTACAGTTGTCATAAGCACGCATGAAATGTCATTCACATTCATGATTATGAATGCGTCATGTCATGATTAGATTAGATTCAACTTTATTGTCATTACACATGTACAAGTACAAGGAAACAAAATGCAGTTTAGGTCTAACCAGGAGTGCAATAGCAGCAAGTGCAGGATACAGGTATAAGTTATAAAGTGCAGTTATAGAAAAACTATGGTGATATTCACAAATGGATGTACTATGAACAATATGTACAGGTTGTATTAGCTATGAACAGATTTACAATAGATGGATACATGTACAGGTTGCTATTAATAATCAGAAGTGTGCAGATAGATAAACATATTTACAAATGTGTATGTACAGTGGGTGTGTACATAATTACAAATGTACATGTGCAGTGGGTATGTATAGTTCAAATAAATGAATCAGTGCAATGAATATGTGCAATTTTTAAATGTGCAAATGTTAAATAGTGCAGTGATTATGAGGAGTAAGAGTTATGAGGAGAGTGGGGGGTGTATTAGGGGGGCAAAAGAGTCAGTGGGCGGCAGAGTTCAAAAGGGAGACAGCTCTGGGGAAAAAGCTGTTCCTTAGTTTACTCGTTTTTTTGTCCGGGGGAGCCTAAAGCGCCTGCCGGAAGGCAGGAGAGAAAACAGTCTGTGAGCAGGGTGAGAGGAATCCTTAAGAATACTGCGTGCTCGGCGCAAATAGTGTTTCTTCTGGATGTCCTCTATGGCTGGCAATGTGGTCCCTGTGATGCGTTGGGCAGTTTTCACCACACGCTGCAGTGCCTTACGCTCAGCAACAGAGCAGTTTCTATACCAGACTGTGATGCAGTTCGTCAGGATGCTTTCTATTGTAAGATTACTGTATATAGGTTTCATGACAGGTCTTATGAATACCTTCAAGTAAAGTGTTATAATATAATATAATATAATATAATATAATATAATATAATATAATATAATATAATATAATATAATATAAGGCGACGCAGTAGGTAGTGCTGTCGCCTCACAGCAAGGAGGTTGCTGGTTCGAGCCTCGGCTGGGTCAGTTGGCGTTTCTGTGTGCAGTTTGCATGTTCTCCCTGCGTTTGCGTGGGTTTACTCAGGGTGCTCCGGTTTCCCCCACAATCCAAAGACATGCGGTACAGGTGAATTGGGTAGGCTAAATTGTCCGTAGTGTATGAGTGTGAATGAGTGTGTGTGTGTGGATGTTTCCCAGAGATGGGTTGCGGCTGGAAGGGCATCCGCTGCGTAAAAATGTGCTGGATATGTTGGCGGTTCATTCCGCTGTGGCGACCCCGGATTAATAAAAAGGACTAAGCCAAAAAGAAAATAATTAAATGAATTAATATAATATAATTATTATTCATAACCTTATTAATATAAATATAAAAATGTTACAATTCTCCATTGTACAGAATGTGATGTAGTTGTGAAGCATGGGATACAATTTGTCTTCTGTATATCTGACAGGCAATCTCTGGTCTTATGAAACGCCTTTGTTTGGAACAATTTTCCTTGGCAAAACAGAAAAAAATATAGACAATAGTAAAATGTGACTCACTCAATATTAACCTCTTGTTTGCTGAACTGTTGTTCGTGCACTGAAAAACAGAATTATTGCTTGCATGTAACATGCGGTCTAAATAAATAAATAATTAAAAACATGCAGGGATATAATGTCTGGTCGCCACAGCGGAATGAACTGCCAACTTATCCAGCATATGTTTTACGCAGCAGATGCCCTTCCAGCTGCAACCCATCACTGGGAAACATCCATACAGACTCATTCACACATACACTACGGACAATTTAGCCTACCCAATTCACCTATAGCCCATGTCTTTGGACTTGTGGGGGAAACCGGAGCACCCGGAGGAAACCCACGTCAACACAGGGGGAGGACATGCAAACTCCACACAGTAATGCCAAATGACCCAGCCGGAGCTCGAACCAGCAACCTTCTTGCTGTGAGGTGATTGTGCTACCCACTGTGCCACCATGCTGCCCCATGTTTAGTTTTTCACAAAATTGCACAAAGCAGCTTTATGAAAGCCAAAAACGGTTGTACGATTTAATGAAAATATCGAATTGCTTTTCGTAATTATCAAATCGCGATGTTTCAGAATTTACTTATCAAAATTGTCATATGTTTATATTCAAAATATGATAATGAAAATTTGGAATGTAATACTAACAAATTGGAATAATCAAATAATCCAAATTGGAGTCAGATTGAACTTGGACCTAGAAACAAATATAAATAAATACTAATTAAATAACCAGATTCTTTTCAGAAGCTCTAGAAAAGGCTTACACACATTTAACCTTCGACCATTCATCGGATTCCGTTGCTGGGCTGATAGAATGGAATCCATACCTATCTGTAACTATCAGACATTTTGCAATCAATACACACTTGTAGTTCACCTTATTCATACAGTTGAAGACAGAATATCTTTTTCACATATTTCCCAAACAATTTACAAGTACAACAAGGCAAATAAATATTTTTTTTCCTCTGGAGAAAATCTTAGTTTTTAAATTTGAATAAAACTGTTAATATTATTACCCCTCTTAAGACAACTGTATTCCACTGGCTACAAAACAAACCACTATTGTTCTATGCTTAGCCTAATTAACCCAAATTGCCTATAGTTAACCTAATTAACCTAGTTAAGCCTTTAAATTGCACTTTAAGCCGAATACTAGTATCCTGCAAAATAGTCTAGGGAGATTATGTTGGTCTGCTTTAATCAGATTTGATCTGTTTCTAACAGGGTTGACTGCTTAGATATCAACAACCAGCAGCTAGACCAGCAAAACCACATTAAGTTGATTTTAAGCACGGTCAGGGAAGTGGCTTTGTTTTGGCATAATAATGAGGCCAGTTTCTCCAGAACAACATCTAACTAACACACACCAGATGCAAAAGCATTAGTGAGAAAAACAGTGTCATTGGACCGCCGTCTCACGCTAGATGAGTATCCAGTTTCAGTTTCATCGCAGCCTCTGTGGATTCTGGGATATACTAGACTGAACGTATAGCTTTTTGGATGATAGAGAGGGGCTTTCTGAAAAGGGGGTGAGGGGAAGCACACTTCGTGGGGGGAGGTGAGAGGAAAACGAGGGAAAGAAAGAAGGGTCCCGGCCGCAATCTGGTACACATGAGGTCATTTCTGGGAAGAGCAGCGAAAGCATGCCCAGATTTCACACCATTAGCAACAGACTCGCAGATGCACTTTCTGTCTGTCTCGCACACAAACAAAATGTAATGAATAACAATACAAAAAAAAAACCCCGACTGTTGATACATTAAAACGAAAAATGAAAAGGTTAAACAGTATATTTGGGTAGCTCAAAAATATATATTTGACTGCATTACATGATCAAATCAGTTTGAATTGTATTTATTTATTATTTAGTCAGACTAATTGACTTTTTAAATGTCATATGCAATGAAGAGTTGGTTTGTTAATATTATAAATAAATAAAATTCAAACATTTGTGGTCTGTAGGAGTTTTGTAATGTTTCTGAAAAAGCTCACCAAAGCTGCATTTACAGTATTTGATCACCTGATGCAGTCAAAGTTAATATTGTAATAATAAATATTTATTTAATATATTTAAAATTATTTATTTTATTAACATTGAATATATTCCTGTGATTCGAATCTGAATTGTAATAATCATTACTCTAGTCTTGTTACATGATCATTAATTAGAGCTCAGTCTAATGTGCTGATTGGTGCTCAAGATCTAATACTTTATTATTTATCAATAGTTTGGGATTTTCTTTAATTTTATTACAGATTTTTTTATTCTTTTATTAAAAAAGTTAACTCAAAAGAAATTGTTATATCAAAATGATGAATAAATTTGTATATTTTGACATCAAAAGCACTTAATGTTGTCACTAATTGATGAGGTCAAAAATGCTGAACGTATAACAGTCATATAATAATTGTTAATAAATACATTTTCACAGATTCCTTTTGGAAACCTTGATTTTTATTCTTATTTCTTAATTCTTTAAAGAAGTGTAAACTAAAATGTACAATACTCATAAGAACAATATCAAAACTATGTAATATGCATATTTAGACATTAAAAGCACAACTATTTAATGTTGTCACTTAGTTTAATTGATGAGGTCATAAATGCATAACAGCCAAAAAACAATTATAATTAATAAACATATTTTTTAAAAGTATTTATGACAGATTCCTTTTATACACATGAAAATTTGTAGCATTTCTGGAAACCTTGATTTTTATTCTTATTTTTTTTTTATTCTTTGATGAAGTGTGAACTAACCTTACAAGAACAATATCATAAATATGTAATAAATTAGTATATTTTGGCATTAAAAGCTCAAATACTTAATATTGCCAATAACTGATGAGGTCATAAATGCTGAATGTATAACAGCCATAAAATAATTATAATTAATAAATACATTTCCAAAAGTATTTATGACAGATTACTTTTGACACACATGAAAATCTGTAGCATTTTTGGAAACTTTGATTACTATTCTTATTATTTCTTAATTCTTTGATGAAGTGTGAGCTCAAAAGAACAACATTTATTAAAAAAAAAAAAAAAAAAAAAAAAATGTAATAAATTAGTATATTTTGACATTAAAAGCACAAATATTGTCAATAACTGATGAGGTCATAAATGCTGAATGTATAACAGCCATAAACGTATTTATGACTTTTAATACACACATACTCACATACACGAATGCATTGCCATCATCCACACGTACACTGACTAGACTCTCTGACTGTCTGAGACTCAGGTGTTATGTAATACTGACAACTGAACACATCCTTCTGGAAATTTCTGGGGGTCTGCCGACAGCAAACTGTGAGCGACCAGACCATTACCACCATTAAGAAGACATAACACACATGCAGTAAATCACTAGCACAGTCTTAAAAACCTGCACACTGAGCCAATTAATTAAGGAATTGTTTAACCGATTGCTATCAGCTGTAAGAAGCTCAGTCCTTTATTTTACACAACTTGCGGTGTGAACATGCGGCTTAACTGTCTGCAGTGTGGAATTACGAAAGCAGCCCAATCGTGCTTTTAAGCAATTAATTTGTGACTAATCAAATACAAAAGTTACCCTTACATAATAATTGTTTGTTAATATATATATATATATATATATATATATATATATATATATATATATATATAAAAATATTAAATTATAGATATATATATTATAAATATATAGACTTATCGCACAACAGATGGACATGACATCAGTCATTTTTTTGATGCAATATTTGATGCCATACATAAAAACAATTCTATCAACATTTCAGCTTATTGCTCAACATCTCTATAGAAGGTGTCAGTGTGGCTATATAAACACTATAGTATTTACTATAAATTACTATAGTATATATTTATGTGGGTGTCTGGCCACTAAAAATAGATCTGGTAGCAGATATCGCAGCCTCTGTTACTTTTTACCTTGCACTTTTTTGTAAACAATCATTATTATTTATTTAGAATATGATTTTTCTCATTCTGATTCCAATGCCTCATTATTAAGATTAACATTAAGATTAAACTTAATAAAAATTACTATAATTTAATGAAATATTCTTAAGAATAAAATATATGTTTTTGGAAGAATGTACTTGCATTGTGATGATATTATATTGTCATTCTGGCATTATATAATGACACAAAAAAATGGCATAAAATGAAAATTATATCATTTAATCGCAATATATTTTGGTGCAATATATTGTACAACAGAAAATAGATAGCGTGACAGGCCTATGTATATTAAAGGTGCAGTAGATGATCTGCCAAAATGCTAACCAGTTAGCATATTATCTTTGGATGGCAGGGGAGAGACTGTGTTTTAAAGCCACGCCTCCTGAAATCGCAAACGCGTGCACATGACAGCAGACAACCCACTAGTTCATGTCATTCGCCAGTTAGAAATATAGTTAGTGGTTGGCCGGTGGCATGCATTACTAAGCCACACTTACATGCTATTTCAGAGCGAATATTCAGAGTACCATGGTAAACAGTATAGAGAGGCTGTCATTGTTCAGAAATGAACCAATGTGAATATAAAAGCAACTTCAGCTCAGTAAAGCAGGCTAGGTGGAAAAGCTGATGTTTTGTTGTTAAACTAAATAAAAATCTACATTATCGATGCTATAAAAGGGGCCTTATGAAACAGCAAATAGTCACATCAATCTTTCACCGGAACACCTGAACAACACTTCAGTGCAGATAACCTATTCATTAAACACAATCTACATCATCTTTGCGTGACTAAAATAGTTTTAAAACAGAACATTACCTGTCTAACAGAAATACTTCAGCCATGGTGTAGTCCTTCCTCCAGCGTGCAAAAGTAACTCCAATATTGATTCAGGGTTTTAAAAAGTTTCAATTCAGCATTTGATTTTACCGTGACTGTCTTGTGTGCACGTGAGATGCGCAGAAGATCAAATCTACATTTGTTGACAGACCGTTTGGGCTGTGTGAGATGTCAGCCCAACAATATTTAATTGGATGAACATTTTTTAGTTGTACGCCTTACCCAGAATATAAAAATTCATAAACGCATTTAGATCATTTACTTTAATCAGTACTACTGGACTGTGAAGAGACTTCCAACCAGCACAACAAAAAATGTTTCTGAAGACAATCACCTACTGCACCTTTAATAGATACATCTAGGGCTGCGCAATTAAACAAAATTCAGTTTCAATTTCGATTCTGGCCTCCAACGATTATGAAAAATCTAGATAAAACAATTGTGTCATATCCTGGCCCCTATCTTGCAGAAGGCATTTGTTTTAATTGTTTAATCGGAAAATATTTTATGGCATGCTTCAAAAAATAAAGATGATTTAGTATGCAAAAATGTTTTATTTAAAAAATTTTTTTTTTTAAATAAATTGGTATTACACTTCATATTTTCAGATTTTTCATAGTAATTATATGTAAATATTCTGGTACTTTTACCATAAAACGACATATCAACCATTTGGTAGAGGTTGAAATTTAAAAAATTATGGGATGTGTTGGAAAAAAAAATGCATTAAATGTGTTAACTAGCAACATTAGGAGTTAAGAAATTATTATTTTTTTCTTGGTGGGGTAGTTTAAGGGTTAAGTTAATGGTCAAACACATGCAAAATGTGTCAATGCAGCATTTGGTGTAATAATGTAAACTATTTAATGTACTCATGTAAAAATCTGATTATGTAAACAGCTTACTATGAAAACTTAATTCGCTTAAACATTTTAACTAAATCATAAACTTAATTGTTTTACATTCAAAATGTATGTGCAGTCTGTGGTTGTTTGTAACACATACAGTGGCATCTGGTGTCACCAATTTCTCAATTTGCAATGTCTACTCTGTTTCGTTTTGTTTTGTTTTACGGAAACAGTGGTATAATAAGCATTCCTTACATTTATATAGCGCTTTTCTGGACACATAAAGCACTTTACAGATTTTTTGTGGTGGGATCTCCTCATCCACCACCAGTGTGGAATTTGTTTTCCAATACCGCAACGTGATGTAGGAGTGTAGTTTCCCTGCCCACCGAATTAATTGACAGCCGTGTATTAACAAGTCTCGGTAGTAACACCTATGATCAGATCAACAAGACAGGACGAGCGCAAAGCAACTGGGGTTAAAAGATCTGTTCAGCACTCTGTGATCATCAATCATCATCCAATGTGATCAAGAATGAGTTTTACAAGTTTAAAATGTTTTAAAAGAGTGCATGTTAGTAATGAATTACAGCGATTTTACCGTCTTTATCACTACAGCCGCATGTCAGTACAATTATAAAAGAAGACACTTCAATCCCAGTTTGTGGACATTAAATCAGGTTTATTTTGTACATTAACATAACAGATATCCATACAGCAGAGGATATTAACGTGTATGCTGTAGGGCTAGGTGATTAATCAAAAATATCGAAATCGACATTCACAACCTATAATGAATCTAATTTTTCCGGGTGAATTTTTTAAATTTCTTTCCTTACAGCATGTGGAGTCGTGAACCTACTGTGTTTACACTTCTGTATCAAGCATAGCGAATGCTCTGGTGTAGAGCTGCACAATTCTGGCTAAAATGAGAATCGCAATCTTTTTGCTTAAAATAAAGATCACGATTTTCTCACGATTCTGTAGATGTAAAATAAAGGTTAGTATGAGTAGGCTATTACTATTATTTTAGAATACAACTAATCATAATTCTGATGTTGAATTATTGTGTTTGAGACATATGTTTGCAATCTGTCATTGACAACATTGTTAGACTATTCTTTTCTTCAGGTAAAATCAGACAGATTCCCTCTTGCATTATATTCAACATTATATCGGCTAGAGTAGTTATACTGACACTGTTAAACATTTATTTTCATGCACAACACTGTTCGCTATGATGAAAAACATTTTAAATGCTTGTCGTAATCATAACTCTAAAATGCGATATGATTATTAAAATTATGTGCGCGCGCTTTCGGTTTCATTTTCACTGCTAAGTGCGGTTCATACTTCCCGTGCGGCTTCCAACTGATCAGTTTGTGCCACAAACTGAACGTTATTTACAAATTTATTACCTGTTATTCACAGCCTATGCTGGTTCTGTTCACTAAACTGGGCATCATTCACAGGCGCCCGCCCGCCCTCTCTGTGGTAACAACTCACGGTCAGCTCACGTCACGTGTGTTTTCGCGGCCACGAATACATCATTACATGAAGACAGAAATTACATTTTTGGTTGAATTATACCATATAAATACAGTATGTGACTCTTTCAACACCAGTTGGAAGTGTCCACATTGCTGAACATTGTATGTAAAACAACGTGAAGACTTGTGCGGCCGTCTTTGCTTCTCTCCTGAACTTGACAATATGATTGGCAGAATCGTATAAATGCTGGATTAAGATAGTCTAGGGCACAGGTGTCAAAGCCAGTTTCTGGAGGGCCACAGCCCTGCACAGTTTAGTTCCAACCCTGCTCCAACACACTTACCTGTACTGTAGGTTTCAAACAAGCCTGAAGAACTCAATTAGTTTGATCAGGTGTGTTTAATTAGGGTTGGAATTAAACTGTGCAGAGCACCGACCCTCCAGGAACTGGCTTTGACACCTGTGGTCTAGGGGGTCGAATCGAGATCGCGATCTTTTTACGATTAATTGTGCAGCTCTACTCTGGTGCAGGCTTCACACAGTCGCATACTCCTCGTAGTGACTGACACCGATGCTGACCACTCAAAAAATGTAACTACACGTCACGACGACAGTGCAAGCTCTGTGATTGGTCAGTTTGGAAGCATTGATGAGCGTAGGGCAAAAAAAGTAAATAAAAGAATTGTTCATTAATCTTATTCGAGCTAAAATGTTCAATTAATCGAGATTTTGATTTTAGGCCAAATTGTCCAGCCCTAGTATGCTGTCACATTTGCCGTGCAAAAACACGGACGCTGTGTGTGCGTGTGTGTGTGAGAATTTTGTAACGACATTGTGTGACTCATCGAAAGGCTTGAATTAACTCCACAACAAATAATCATTAGGAAAGTTCTTACTCTAGTATTTCTCACAAACGTTACATGAGATCTGCTTCCTTCATGTCTGTCACTGTGCTGTTTATCTGACACAGCCGAGGCAGAGATTAAGGCACTCTTGAAAAAGGGGTAAAATAGGTGCCTTTTAATAACGTTACATATACCTAAAAGTAGGCAACGCAGTGGCGCAGTAGGTAGTGCTGTTGCCTCACAGCAAGAACGTCCCTGGGTCGCAGGTTCGAACCTCAGCTGGGCTTGGTCAGTTGGCGTTTCTGTGTGGAGTTTGCATGTTCTCCCTGCGTTTGCGTGGGTTTCCTCCGGGTGCTCCGGTTTCCCCCACAGTCCAAAGACATGCGGTACAGGTGAATTGGGTAAGCTAAATTGTCCATAGTGTATGAGTGTGAATGTGTGTGTGGAAGTTCCCAGAGATGGGTTGCGGCTGAAAGGGCATCCGCTGCGTAAAATCATGCTGGATAAGTTGGCGGTTCATTCCGCTGTGGCGACCCCGCAAGGGACAAAGCCGACAAGAAAATGAATGAATGAATACCTAAAAGTACACATGGCACAAAGACAATAATATTCAATATAAAATGTATCAGATCAGAGGCACACACACACAAAAAAAACATCTCCCTAATAACATCGCAAACACAGAAATCCCTCAAACATCAAATATGTTTGATCACGAAAATCCATGACCAGAGCTGAATCACACACACTTGCAGAAAGCCTGAGTGCATTTGATGTCTCCACTAAAGCGTATGTGTGAACTCCAGAGACCAGTGACCCAGATTCCCAGCATACTCCTATTCGGCATCTACGAGTGAGTCTTCCAAATGCCACTTTCATATGAGCGCTTACTCACAATGAACATGAACAGAGACAGCTTAACAACACTGAAGTCAAACCCCATTATGCGCAGGGCAGGCTGGGTGGTGCTGCACGCAAATTAGCTTAGCGGACGCCGGCATGAGGCAGCATTATCACACTCAGACCAAACCTCAGCGAAACTCGCATCTGATGAAGAAAAGGACCATTTCTCATTTCTCCAACATGCATATTTCCTTCAGCCATTCTAATCTTGCAACCTCCAGACGGCCGACCTGAGCCTTTCTGCCCAGATGAGACCAAAAACGATGGCCCAAATCCATTACCACACTGAAGAAAATCAATGATGGAGCATGGATTTGAGTGGACTGTTTATACCGGCGGTGTGTTTATTCTCAGGACTGGAATTCTGTCAGAAATGGAAATGGAAAAACACGAAGGAATCCCAGAATAATTATAGTAAATGTTTTGCTGTTAACCAAAACTGTAAGAAACGGTAATTTAAATACGCTAAATGGCATCAATATAGCATAATTTATGTGATACCATACAAAAATAATTGATATTTTTACATTACTGTGAGGGTTAGGTTTAGGGTTGAGGTAAGGGTAAATTTTAATAAAATAGAATTTAATGTGTAAGTTAATAAATAATGTAAATAGTACTCTGTATAATTACTGTTTTTACATTATTGTGATGGTTGGGGGCAAGGGAAGACTTTATTAAAATGCATTCATTCATTTTCCTTTGGCTTAGTCCCTTTATTTATCAGGGGTCGCCACAGCGGTATGAACCACCAATTTATCCAGCATATGTTTTATGCAGTGGCTGCCCTTCCAGCCACAACCCAGTACTGGAAAACACCCATGCACTCTCACATTCACACTCATACACTACGGCCAATTTAGTTAATTCAGTTCACCTATACCGCATGTCTTTGGACTGTGGGGGAAAGCAGAGCAATCGGGGGAAATCCACACGATCATGGGGAGACCCAGCCAGGGCTCGAACCTTGCTGCGAGGCGACAGTGCTAACCACTGAGCCACCGTGACGCCCACTATTAAAATACAATTTTATAAAATAAGTAATATAAATAATTCTTGTTAACTTTCCATCCGCAGCTGTATCCTTTCTAGCAACAACCCTGAAATACTGATGACAAACTAAAGTTAGAAATGTTGCCATGGCAACCGACGGTTTCTGAAATAAGTTTAAGTTGTGATTAACTGAAATATAATAAATATTGTAGTAAACCAAAATGAATAAAATCAAGAAAAATCAAGCACAAAATTATGAAAATATTAACAGAAGAAAAATCAACATATTAGTACAAACTTTAAATGTCTGCATACACACACAAAATAATTAACAAACATAACAAAAAAAATAAATCTAATAATTTAAAACAAATCCAATTAAAAAATAGGGCTGTGCAATTAATTGAAAAGTAATCGAAATCGACATTCAAAACCCATAATTGTTAAACATTTTTCAGGTCAAATTTTTTCAATTACTTTACTTACCGAGTGTGGAGTCACATGTCCCCACTCTGTTAAGCCTTTGTAACTCCCAAAGTGTAACTACACGTCACAATGTCTGTAAGTATTAGCTACTTATACATTAAATTTAGCATTCAGAAAACACAAAACAACCGCAAAGAAACTCGACACGACAAAAAAAAAAAAAAAAAAAAAAAAAAAAAAAAAAAAAAAAAAAACGCTGCTAGCTAGCGTTTCAAAAGTGTTATTGCAGAGCAACACAAACAGCCCACAGAAGTATAAATGCACGACTATGTGCAAGTTAGGGTTGCCCTGTGGGTTACGACGATCACTCGACGCAGAAGGATAAAGCAGCTAAGGCTGATTTATACTTCTGGAGCCACTTTGCAGCCACATCTGATCTCTGGTAGGACGATGCACCAATTCTTGAGCCTTACTTTGCACTACATTGATGATAATTGGAGGCTGCGCCAGAGATGCCTAGAGACGGCATATTTTCCATTATATAAATAAAATTAATATTTACATTAAAATACTTGTTTACAGAAGATACAAGAAATGCTAAAATATTATTTACAGGATATACAAGAGTTATTTTATTTTGAAGAGATACTGCTTGTTTTCTAATTTTAATATGAAAAACATTGAAAACAATTTACTTTGTTTACAAAAGTTATTTATTTTATTTTTTATAAGAAAAGTGAGTGTTGGTTTTAGGCAATGTGTGTTTTAATTTCAGTTGTTCAACGCTGATGTTCAATAAATAATCATAGATAGTAGATAGTGCGAGTTTCCGTCAATTATTTTAAAATCAAGTAATGCACCCTTCATTCAAAAATCTCTTGTAATATGTGAGCATATTTACTTTACAAAACTTATCAGTGTATTATTTAATAAATAAATAAAATAATCATTCATAATTTATAATAAAGCCGAAATGTTCAATTAATTGACTTTAAGCCAAATCACCCAGCCTTATTAAAAATATGTAAAGTTGGATAAAAAATATATTGATATATCTGAGTTTGAGGCGTTTGTGTCTTGGCAAGTGTACTGAGCTTGTTTAATTTTAACAACAATTTAAATAAACCTCAAGATTTTATAAGATAATTTAAGATAATAATAAGCCAAATAAATGTTAAAAAAAAAATCTAACTAAATGACAAATTTGGTGCTGTAGTATTAAGGCTTTGTGTGTTTTGCTAAGTGTTTGGCACTGCAGGAGATCTCCTATGAAAATACAAGCTAGAAAGATAGGAGATGAGTGAAATAGGAGTGAGATATCAAATGCATTTGTGATTTTTCCTTTCTATATGAACTGAATGTTCAATAATATAAACAACAGCCTAAAGCCGTTACACAGCCATAAACTAGTTACTTATTAATGACATAATTAATCTCCGTTCCACAGCACCACAATCATATAAACACTAGCTATGTGATTTGTAATAACCTAATCAGAAAATGTCACATTTGTAAGTAAGTACGCCATGGCCTGACTTCACCTGTAATTTCCTAATATACAAAAGGCGTGCAAGTTGCTATACGTTGCTAGACATTTTCCATTTGTCAATGACATTTGCTCAGTTTAACAGCGTCTGATTTGATTAAATGCTCCTGTGTTCACTCAACCAAATGCACAACCCACACGCAAACCCTTTCACTTTCTCCCTCTCTCGTGCACTATTGATAAAAAGCACCCACCGCTATTCTCTGGGTGCCGATATGAACTCAAAAGCAAGACGGTGAATTGATTACAGACAGAAGCCTCACTAATCCAGGTTTATTTTTCAGCCGTTACTTAATACAAGCATGACACATTTATGACTGACACCTGAGATTTAAAGCTGTCAATCATTATTCTAAGTGGACGGTGCATCTATTGCTTTCCTGATCAGCTTCTACATCCTTAGTCAGGATAACTGCCCACACAGGTTATAGTGGCCTAATCCCATTTTACTAGTAAGATCAAAGCAAAAGCCTCGAGCCTTAAGAGACGGGAAGGCAAGATTCAGAGCAGAGAGGAGAAGAAGTAAAGCTGAAAGCAGAGACAGACTCTACTCTCTGGGTTGCCATGGGCAGTTTGAGTAGAGGATCTGCTGTAGCAAGTATACCTAACATAGTTTTGGCAGATGACATGTTATGTTGCTAAACTCTCACTTGACTCAATAATAGACCCCACACTACACAAAAGACGATTTCATGACACACCATGCAACCCATATTAATATGATGGATTAAAATGCATCTGATAAAGAGAGAAGTGTGGTATTCCTGAGCAAAATAGTCGATTTCTCTGATCTTAGTATATGAATGTTGATTCATTTCAATGAATAAAGACTGAATGATTGCTTACTTTTAGGCTGCTAATCCCTAAATGCAAGTGTAACAGAGTCCAGCTAGTATAAGAGCTGTGCAAGCAATTCTTTCTCCTCTGGCCTTAAGAAGTGCATTAGCGAATGGATCTAAAGGTTAACCAAAGGTTAAAGTTTTAGACTACTTTTTTGCACACCTTCCATCCATGTCAGAAATGCCAGATCTAATCCTACTCAGAGAGGCACCAATAGATCCTGTTTTTTTGTGAAGTTCTGAGCGGCTTTAGTATATGTACTGTATCACCTCTGGGGTTGCTTTAGTGCTGTGAGCCAGATGAGAGTGAAGTTTAGAGGGGCGATTGTAAGTAAAGCTTATGGGGTTACATTGGTGCCATAACCCAAAGGGCAGTGAGATTTAACACAAACTACCAGAGCTCTATAACTACTAGAATTACCATAGCAGTCATTCTGAACCTTCCCATATAAGATGTCATATTGTCATGTAATATTTACATTCAAAGCTTCTATTGAGATAATAAAAATAAGCTTCACATGTCTGTCATCATATTTAATCAAGTCATCACCATAAAAACACAATCCTTTTGGTAATACAGTCTATAAATGTATAGTTAGGCTATGTTAGAGCACTAAAGGTCTGCTACTCACTTTTATTTTCACCTTCTCAAGCAGGGGATAAGGCTTTCACTTCACTGAATATGCTGTTATGAAAGACATATCTGAAGTACAGTTATGCATTTCCAACAGAAAGTTATGTTTTTGTTAGCAGGAAGTTGCTAGGCAACAGAGTGACACATATTTGAAGTCATGGGGAAAAGTAGCAGACAATGAAATGCATGGTAGTTCTAGCTAGAAATATTCAGAACTCTTGTGTTTTGTAATTTTAATAAAATAAAGTTAGAAGAAAATTTTAACAAAACTCAGGGAATTATACAGGTGTGTTTTATTTCAACAACTGAAAAAGTCAAAATGACAGCCTCTGTAGTTTTAGTGTTAAAGGGGTGATTGTAAGTAGACCCTCTGGGGTTATATTGGTGCCATGACCCAGATGGGAGTCAGCTTTAGAAGAATAATTGCAAGTAGAGGGAATGATTGCAAGTAGAACCTCTGGATTTATATTGGTGCCGTGACCCAGATGGGAGTCAGCTTTACAGAAATGATTGTAAGTAGAACCTCTAGAGTTATATTGGTGCCATGACCCGGATTGAAGTAAGCTTTAGAGAAATGATTGTACATAGAACCTCTGAGGTTATATTGGTGCCATGACCCAGTTGGGAGTCAGCTTTAGAGAAATGATTGTAAGTAAAACCTGTCGGGTTACATTGGTGCCATGACCTGGATTGAAGTGAGGTTTAGAGGGGTGATTGTAAGTAAAACCTCTAGGTTTAAATTGGTGCTATGATGCAGATGTAAATTGAAGTTCAGAAAGCTGATTGCAAGTCAAACCTCTGGGATTAGGTTGGTTCCATTACCCAGATAGAAGTGAGGTTTAAAGAGGTGATAGTAAGTAAAATCCCTGTATTTACATTGATGCCAGATAGGAATGAGGATTAAGTGGTAAGTGTAAGTAAACCATTATAGTAACATCGATGCCATAACCTGGAGGTTTTGGGGATGAGCTTATGTTCAACCTACGAAAGTCTATTTGAACCATGTTGGGAACAAGGTATGTAACAATTTCTGAGGCTACACTGGTGCCAAAACCCAGATAGGAGTCAGTTTTGGTGAGTGATTATAATAGCAACCTAAAGAGCTGTGCAACTAGACTTCACTGCCCTGGCCCTGAAAAGGTGTCCTAGCTACTGATGCTGGAAGGAGCATGGCGACTTTAGAGACAAGCCCTACAGTGAATTTAGCAGGCTGGGTGTTCCACAAATTCAAACAAGGGATGAAACAGATCTGATAAAAAGAAAATTGTGAGCAAAACAGTGCAATCCTATGGCGATTAGAAAGCTAGTTAATAGAGTCATTGATATTACATTTTGTGTTTTGACCCTGCTGCAAAATCTAGCGTAAACCAGGATGAATTCCATGTCTAGGCTGGATTTTGCTAGTTAGAACTGGTACCTAGGACTAGCAGGTGTACCAGTACAGTCACGCTTTTGTCAAGCAAATTTGAACTGATGTACCTGGTTTGTGAGCACTCCTACTTTCCAAGCCAGTGACCAGCAAAGCAGCAACCACCGCCGTATGCAGGCGCAGTATGCAAAACATACTGAAAGACTGAGTGATTGTTTAAGTCTTGGTATGCTCAATCTTCAGCACAGGCACTATAGAGATTTAGCAGAGTAGACATTTCATTCCTTTAAACAAGGGATGAAGTGGGTTCAATAAAGAGCTACTATTGGGTAAAAGTTGATTTCTAACAACTGGGCAACTGAGAAGTTGAATCCCCATATAAATTGCACTTGTGTGTGTTTTACTCTGGCTGCTAAACCTTCAACACAAGCACCCTACAATATTTTGCAGACTGTTGTATGGAGCCAGATCAGTCTCAAAAAATAATACATTTTCAATATAAAATTCATATGCACAGCACAATTATCATTTACAAAATACAATTTGTAAATGAAAAACAATTCATAAATACAACACAATTTATAAAAATCATAAATATTTGACAAATGAATTAGATGTGTATATTTTGAATTGTGTTTTGAAATTACAAATTGGATGTGCATTTACGAATTGTGTTTTAAATTTACAAATTGGATGTGCATTTTTAGATCATGTTTTGAATTTACAAATTGGATTTGTGTATTTACAAATCGTGTTTTGAATTTACAAATTGGATTTGTGTATTTACAAATGGTGCTTTGAATTTACGAATTGGATTTGTGTATTTACGAATCGTGTTTTTAATTTACGAATTGGATTTTTGTATTTACGAATTGGATTTGTGTATATTTATGAATAGCGTTTAAAATTTACAAATTGGATTTGTGCATTTTTGAATCGTGTTTTGAACTTACAAATTGGATTTGTGTATTTTTAGATAATGTTTTGAATTTCCGAATTGGATTTGTATTTACGAATCGTGTTTTGAACTTACGAATTGGATTTGTGTTGTTACGAATTGGGTTTTGAACTTACAAATTGGATTTTGCAAATGTGACTTGTGTTGTGGATGCATAAATTATATTTTGCAAATTTATTATTTTTGAGACTGATCTGGCTCCATACGGTTGTGTCTTTTTTTAACAGGTGACAAAACTGAGACATTACTGGCAATATATTGCCACCAAGTTAGTCAGATAATCAATATAAAACAATTGCTAAATGAAGACCAAAGTTGATTCTCCATATAATGACACATAAAATCCTTATTTAATGGGTGTCTTGAGGAAAAACTGAATGCTTGTTTACTTCCAAGCTTCTACACAAGCACCACAAATAAACACCAAGTCTACTTTGAGTGCTCAGATGTCTGCACGTTGAACGTTCCGCTCATTTTCCTGTCATACTGGTCCTCTCGTGGGTGCCAAGACACCCACACAATCACATAGGAATTCAATAAACCCAGGGAATGGGAGAGTATCACGCTGTTTAGTCAGTTGCTAAGCAAAGTGATTCAACCCGATGACAATTTTGACGTCTGGCTCCTGGTTAATCTCAAACAGCAGCACTAACTCACATAGAGTAAAATAGCCCCCACTTTGAGTTTGAACGCAAATGTTGATTTGATGTGCTGTCCTTCGTCTTTCTCTTCCATCGATCTCTCCTTTGACCTGAGAACAATCCTATGCCTGACATGATCAGCAATTAGCCAAAGAGCAGTGATTCCTAACAAGGTTGTGCTCTAAGAACTGAAGCCACTCCATCATCTATTGTTGACCGTGTTGCCAAATGCCAACTAATCAATCCTATAGATTCACTGATCCAAAGCAAAGCCATTGGTTTTCACTGACATGTATTAGAATCTAACAAATTCAGCCTTCGGTAAACTATAACAGATAACTTTTCCAATTAAAACACCACTTGACAGCTGTCCCCTTGTTGAGGTGCTTAAGTGCACTGCCCTGTCACATATGCTACGTACACAGCTGTCGAGTAAATATGCTTCCAAGTGCTTTAACAGGCATCCGTAAAAGAATAAAACATGTTATTAAATCAGGACTGTATCCAGGACATGGGTCGAACACAGTTACACTGACATGCATTTGTGATGCATGATGTCAAACAGATTTTGTAGTTCTGATTTAATGACTATGATGGTCTCTCAAAAGAGAAATCAGCCTAGCCAGGATTTATTTATTTGGTAATTCTGCACACACTTTTACTTTTTGGCAACTCTGTGGCTCTAATTTAAATGAGTTTGTACAATTTCAGTTGTGTTTTTGCTAAGTCTGCTTACATCACACTCAAAGTCTTTGCAATTCAGACCTTTTTTTATTAATGCAAAGTGAATTTAGTTTGCATAATTTGTTGTATTTAACAATGTTACATCATAATCTTTCTGCTTAATCACTTTAGAATAATGAGCAAACATCAGTTTGGTTATTGACTGATTTATTGTTTGGGCTAATGACTGATTTATTGAGAGGCGTCTGGCTGCAATCTGAGCTGCATCCAATGCTTTTTAATGCGTTCACCTCACAGTGACGTCACTAGCTCCATTGAGTGCATTGTGTCTGACAATGCATCTCTGAGCAATGCAGTCTCAGCTTGAATCATAGCATAGCATCCAGATACTATTGGAGAAATTGAGAGACAAACCAAGTGACTGTGTCTTTGAGTTGGCCATTCAGTCATTCCTTTGATTTGTATGGGTTTATATTCTAAATAAATGTAAAATGCAAGTCACTATATTAAGTTCTTGCTTGTTGAACTGGTGTATAATACTAATATCAATTTTGCATTTGTGCTGATATTCAGGAAAGCAACACTGTAGTATTGCTTACAGTAAGTACTGTATATATTGCTATGATATTACCAAGTATTATATTTGTCACAAATCTTGAGGTTATCCGCTTTTTTTTTTACCACAACCTTTGTCAGTTTCAGACCCTGGTGTGGGCATATATATTTGTTTATTTATTTATAAGGATATTTACAGTTTTTATATTCAATCACTAACTGTTTTTTTTTTTTTTTTTTTTTTTTTTTTTTAAATATTGGGGATTATTGATAAATGCTGCATTTGGTCGGAACCTATAGCATCTAAAAGGGGTTATTCCCTGTAAAAGTATTTGGAAAATTAGACAACTCAAAATAGCAATTTAAAAAGAATATAAATGGCATAATAATAATAATAATAATTATTATTATTGTTATTTATAGTCTGGTGAATTGAATAGCTTTTATCATCCTCATTTATAAGTCGATTTAAATTAAATGTAAATAATAACAACAAAAATAATGATAAATGACAATAACAATAATAGCTGAATAATAACATTAAATTTAAACATTCATAATAGATAGTAGCTGCAGTCTCATTCTTTATTAGCCTCCTTAAAAATAATAATAATATTGATTAATGATAATAAAATGGTGTGTCGATTTTGGCTGTAAAAAATGCTCGATCTGTTACTGAGCACAAGATCCCAAAATGTTCTAGACAGACATCTCCTCTGGTATTGAAGCAACATCAGGATATTCCAAAACACCATGAAACCTGCTGAAACTGTGGAGTAATGCCACAGAATGCGTTTCCATAGCAGAGGAAGATTGCATGGGCATGTGCATCGCTGCAGATTCTCTGAAAGTCCTCACTCAATAACAAAGTGATGACACTCACTCACCTTCATAATACCGCAAGGTGGATTCCCGGTGCCGGTGCACCTCTCTGCAGAACTGTCGCGGTTCCGGGTACCGACTCGCGGGCTGCTGTGCTCCCTGTACCGTCCGTTAGAGTACACCCCCTCGGCCCCGTATACCGGGTGTCCAGCCGCCGACACGTCCAGGTATGTCTGGTAGGTATCGCTGATGGTCAGCGCCGCAGCAGCCGCCGCCGCCGTGTCCCGGGTCGGAGTGGTCGCTCCGAGATCGTACAAGGGTCCCGCCACGGATTCGGAAGCCTGCGGCTCAGCCATCGCACACTCTGCCGTTAGCTACGCCAAAAAACTCACCATGGGAGTGAGCCTGTGATGTTAGGAGCCCACGCTGAGACGAACAGCCATCGGAGTCCCGTGCGTCCGCGCGAAACCGTAAAATCCATGAACGGACGGTGAAGGCACCGCGCGTCCTCTCTGTCAGCCGAGGTGGTGAATAGATTGTGCGGGCGGAGAGATTCAAACTCCCCTCTCCACCCTCCCTCTCAGCCACTAGGAGAAAATAAAGCGACCAGATGGCGCTCGCGCCGCGTTCTGCCGGTGGGCGTCCGTAACTACCGAGATAATACCGGGTTACGAGGGCCAATTAGGCTCGTTCTGTCCGTTGATTGCCAGACGCCCTGTAAAGCAGCGATGGAGGGATTTCCGCTGTCTAGCTGAGGTGTTGTCCCTTCTTCAGCGTCTCAACCTATCGAGGATGCCTAAAGATGGTTGTTGACTGGATTAGAGGCATTTTGAAGAGCCGGGTCCTGCCACTTGATTTGCAAACTATCCCATCACACCGTACAAGCCATTGACAAGAGCAGATTTACATAAACATGCTACAACGACTTCCAAGCCTGCCTGAAAAACAATGATAAACAAACACAATGCTTCCGCCTGTGGCACACTAAAGTACACCATGAAATTAGCTGGTAATTGCACCTTTTAAAGAGGCAGTCATATTTTGGTTTAAGTATGTAACTAATAGTGATGTGCAATTATAAAGTTATCACTACTATACAGTTAGTGTCAGTTTATAAACTTTTTAGTTCTTTATAGAGAGATCATTTGCATTAGCCTCTACCTGCATTTTAAACAATACATTAAATTAATATACTGCACTCTAAAAAAACGTTGAGTTATTTATTTAACCCAATGGTTGAGTTAAAAAATATTTGGTGCTTTGTTGGGTTGTTTTTAACCTTTTATGGGTTATTTATTTAATAACTCAACCAGTTGGGTTAAAAATTTAGAATTTCAACAGTCAACTGATTCAACTGACACAGAACAGCTGTATTAATATGCATACATAAATGTTGTTTTTGCATTGTTAAGTTTAAGCTATAACGCAATGTTGTTATTTTGTTTTTAAATTTACCTCTCTGTGTCGTGTTTTTTATATCCTTTTCACCAGCATTCTTAATTATTGATGATACAAACGTGCACTTCATAGCCGATCTTTATTAAACAGATAAAAACCCTTAAGTGTTTGGAACTTAAAATGTAATGAAAATAAAAGCATTTATATATAAATAATAGTAGTACTAGTAATAGCAATAGTAATACCAGAATGGAAAAAATAACATCAAAATAACCCAATGCATTGGGTTAAATAACATAACCCAATATATTGGGTTAAAATAACCCATAGTTGGGAAGGTGCTACAGTATAATAACCTATAGTTGGGTTATATGTTGGGGTATTTTTAACCCAACTATTTTAACAGAGTGTATAGACCATTTCAATGTGGTTATGTCATTGGCCCATGAACATTTCCTGCTTGTTATCAAACCATTTCATAACTGTAACAAAAGGCAATTCAATCATAACAATGTTAAAACAACTATCATAACATCATTTATCAATGTGTTTTTTTTTTTGGATTCTTGGAAGCTCTGGAAATTAAAAATGTAAAACAGGAAATACGTTGGGACCATTGTTTTTGTTTACATCCCTAAAAATGGTCTATATTACTACTCAGTTAAAATAGTTGGGTTAAAAAACAACAACAACAACAACATATAACCCAACTATAGGTTATTATAGCACCTTCCCAACTATGGGTTATTTTTATTAAATGTTATTTTTTCCATTATTACTTTTGCTACTATTACTAGTACTACTATTAATTTTATAATTATGGCTGTGTAAATAAATAACATGCAGTTTTAAAAAATATTGAAAATGCTTAATTTTAATTACATTTTAGGTTCCAGACACTTAAGGGTTTTTATCTGTTTAATATAGATCGACTATGAAGGGCGCGTTGTATCATCAGTAATTAAGAATGCTGGTGAAACGAATATAAAAAACACAACACAGAGAGGTAATTTGATTAAAAAATAACAACATTATTGCGTTAGAGCTTAAATAAACTTTATAATGCAAAAACAACATTGCGTACACATATTAATACAGCTGTTCTGTGTCCGTTAAATCAGTTGACTGTTGAAATGTAAAAATTTTAACCCAACTGGTTGAGTTATTAAATAAATAAACTAATGAAAGTAAAAAAAAAAAAAACCCAACAAAGCACTAAATATATTTAACCCAACTGGTCGAGTTATTAATAAATAACCCAATAAAGGTTAAAAATAACCCAAAAGTACCAAATATTTTTAACTCAACTATTGGGTTAAATAAATAACTCAATTTTTAGTGTAAACAATTACTTAAAAATCGAGAAAAGAGAGGATATTTTAAAATAAAATATAATCATATGTGATGTGTCATGAACACAAACGACAGTCATTTTACTATAAATGTATACCATTTAGAATTTATTCAATCACAATAGTAAGATTTATACACTGTAAAAAAATCCATAACTTAACAGTTTATTTCTGTAAAATAATGGCCGTTAAATGACAGAAATTTACTGTAAAATAACGAGTTGAATTACAGAAATTTACATTGAAGGAAATTTCTGTAATTTAATGTCCGTTATTTTATGGTTTATTTCCAGCACCCCAGCTGCCAGAAATAAACCATAAAATTACAGAGTTTTTTCAGTGTAGTTTTCCAGTTTAGATGTTTTCACTGCAGAATATTTACAGGCTATTTCAATAATTCAAATATTTTACAGTTCAGATACTATTCATTTTAGTTCACTGATGTTCTGGGAATGCAGACTTCTATGAAGTCATGAGAGATCTTTTACTTTTTTGTGCATATGCTGATACATACAGTACATTATATATTGTTTCACCCTTAGAGTCACGCACTGTTGACTAGGGATGTCCTGATAAGGTTTTTTTGCCCTCAAGTCTGAGTCATTTGATTTTGAGTATCTACCGATACCGAAACCCGATCCTTCTATAATACATAAATAATAAAGAAGAGCAAAGAAACATTTTTAAAATTTAATTTCACCTTATTTTAACATTCAACAACTCAGTTAACAAACAGAGGACTTCAGTGAGATAGCTTAAACAATCAAATAAATAACAAATTCTTCACTTTTGGACTTTAGTGCAACAGTAAATATAAAAATCTAATATATAAACAAACAGCACCTCAATTTAAAATACCCGGCAGGCAATCCCAAGTTTACAAATCTCAGTTTGCTATGGAAATGTAATCGTCATCAACTTTATAATACCTCCAGACCGCAGACATACTCACGCTTTCCACTTTAAGCTGCTTCCGTGTTCACTTTGTTGCAGAGACGGTATTGGTTAAATGCTGGCAAAGTTAAGGTCATGCTACACGCGTTGCTGTTTCTGTGTGAAGTTAAGAAAGAGGTCTAACTCTGTGCCACTGCATAGCTATAGATGTGTTAAAAAATAATGAGAATATATATTCGAGTCCTGATCGGGAGGTAACATCAGATTCCAATTGAGTCTGAAACCGCATGATCGTGCCCGATTTCCGATCACATGATCGGATCTGCACATCCCTACTGTTGACTCGCTTATAATTTCAGCTGTGTTTAACCTAATGTTAGCTAATCTACTAATGATATTCTCCATCCCTAACCCTGAACTTGACCTTCACACCAACCTTCTATCATTTCTACAATGTATGAAATTAATTAAAACCCCAGACTCCACACATGCATGCACACATAGACGAATCGGGAAAAACAGACAGACAGAAAGCAGGGGAATATTATACTGTCAAGTTATATCCTCCAGAAAAGCCAAATCACATTAGCTGGTGATGGCATGATAGAAATCATATGCTCCTCTGCCTGAGCAGCCATTACAGCATGATTCATCACTTCCAGACTGCAGCAATCAAACGCAGAGCTGGGGCATTAAGACCAGACAAGAGCAATATAACTCAGAACAAGGTCATTAACAGCTGACCTGAGCGCCAGCGGCACATACTCCTATACAAAACTGGACAATAGCATCAACTTTCAGGAGATCTGATGTTGTTGTGCTTTTTGAAGATGATGCAAGCTTGTCATTTATTTACTGTCAGACTAAAGGCATCACGGTGATGGATGAGGAATTGCCTCAAGAACAAAAGCCCATAATTCCCTCAGCACAATCAGTGGATGCCATCAAAACACTGCCTGCAATCCATTTCTGAGAAACTATTTTCTGGCCTGACTTAGACGTTGTGTTTCCTTTCACAATGAAGGCCTTCTGTTCTAATAAGGCCGAGAAATGCTTCGGTTACATCCACTTTTTTCCCTCTAGTGCTGAATGAGGACAACGGCCTTGCCATGACCCCAAAACGTCCTTGCAGATGACGCTCCACCCCCGCCGCAGCGCCGATTCATTGGGACTTTTTGGAGAAACGCTGTGATTTATTGAATGGTGTGGTTGTCTTGGTGTGAGAGCGCTGAGGAGGGACTGATGAAGGGAGAGTGGTGAGAGAAAACTAAAGAGTTTCCAACACACAGACAGACCACCACCCGTTTCTGACGGGGGTTAGAACGAAAGAAAACATTTCCTCCTACAGACTTTTCTCAAAGCAGGCT
This sequence comes from Danio kyathit, assembly GCA_903798195.1. NCBI lineage: Eukaryota > Metazoa > Chordata > Actinopteri > Cypriniformes > Danionidae > Danio > Danio kyathit. The sequence goes on along the minus strand of LR812521.1, from coordinate 24,007,793 downwards.
ACAGTTTGCTCTGGATATTCTTTATATAGGGACGCAAACTCAGCAGGAGTGAAAAAGGTGGCAAACTAAACTTTTAACTAGCTAATTATCAGTTTGTTATTAGAAAGTAATTCATAATCACATCATTAAAAAAGTTTCTTAGGAAATAATTTATTTTACTTTGTTCAATATCCATGGCCTAAATGGTTAGAGTTGGACTAGTGATCAAAAGGTCACATTGCAGTCTCAGCACTGGCCCCTTGAAAAAAAAATCCATTTAAATACCAAATAAATAGACATTAAACTCTTGATTCTTTAGAATTTAGATAAACAGGACCTTCAAAAATTTAACATGTACATTTGCATTTTAAAGTGCACCTATGATGAAAATCAACTTTTGTAAGCTGTTTGGAAAGTACTGTGTGTAGGTATAGTGTGTCCACAGTCATATTGGGGTGATAGAAACACAATAAGCCTCTTTTTTTAAACTTCCTGGTGTTAAAATAGGATCCAAATCCCTCCCATTTTGAGGCCCACCGCAATTTGATGTAGGAGTGCAGTTTTCCCCAGCCACCGATTTGACTGACAGCCGCATATTAACGTCTTATAGAAATATAGAAAAATCGCTATGTAATTAATCGCCACAGCTACATAGTGTCAGTAAAAATATAAAAGATGACGCTTCAATCCTGGTTTGTGGACTTAAATCAGGTTTATTTTGTACATTAACGAAAACGGATGTCCATACAGCAGTGGATATTAACGTGTATCCTGTCAGATTTGTCCTGCAAAAACAGTGCAAAGCTAAACCTGTGTGTGTGTGTGAGAGACTTATCATTGCAGAGAGGCTTGAATTATATATCCATAACAAATATATCAATTAACAGTAGGGAAAGCTCTTACTGTTAGTAAGGGAGCTCTGCTTCATTCTTGTCTGTCACTGTGCTGTTTATCTTTGTGAAAGCTACATGCATCAGATCTCTGACACACACGTGAGAACAGTGGGCGGGGAAAACAAGCTCATTTGCATTAAAGGCACAGGCAACAAAAACAGCAATGTCTTAACAGCTCAAATTTCCCAGATTTAAAAGGGTATAATAAATAATCTGATGGGTATTTTGAGTTGTAACTTTAGAGACGCACTCTGGAGCAACAAAAGACTTATATTAAAACTTGAAAAAGGGGTCAAATAGGTACCCTTTAAACAAAATATGCATCAAAGTATAAAACATTTTTAAAAGTAATGACATCATATTCTATACATGACATTAATTTAAAAAAAAAATAGATTGTTTCTAAAAGGATGTACAATTTTCAGATAGATCTATTCTTTAAATAAATATTTAGAATTTAGAATATTTATAAAAATAGCTCCGGTTTCCCCCACAGTCCAAAGCCATGCGGTACAGGTGAATTGGGTAGGCTAAATTGTCTGTAGTGTATGAGTGTGTATGGATGTTTCCCAGAAATGGGTTGCAGTTGGAAGGGCATACGCTGCGTAAAACATGTGCTGGATAAGTTGGCGGTTCCTTCCGCTGTGGCGACCCCGGATAAATAAGGGGACTAAGCCGAAAAGAAAATGAATGAATGAATTTATAAAAATATTACGCTATCTGAATAACTAATTCTGCTTCTCTGAATTGACTTGAATTTCTCTACATTCAAACAAGTATATTATAAGTAACTGTGATTAATTTACCTAAAAATGGAAAAAAAAAAAAAATCCCTTTTTAGTGGAAAAAAAAAAGTATTTAAATTACAGTAACTAGTTACAAACACGCTAATTTAACCAACAATCTGCTTGTTAAGTGTGATGTCACGCTAAGTGGCTTACGGGGCCTATCGCTATATACAACTGTATGGGGAGACCATCCATCCATCCATGGATATATATATATATATATATATGAGGAGTTCAGATGCAAAAGCCGCTAAACGCCACTTCCGCCAAAAATGCCTTTGAGAGCAAAAACTGCTATATCCTGAGAACCAATCAGAAGGCGCGAATCGAATCATACGTTTTCAATGCAGCAGCATGCTGATATGCCGGCTTGTATGAGGAGACGTATTCCGCTTTGGATTTTAAAAGACGGAGTTTGATGAACTGGATGAGGCTGTCCGACTGTCAGTGAGTGACAAATGAAAACGTCCTTTACCTCAAAACTCTGTGCATTATAAGAAAAAGGAAACACAATGTACAGTCGGAAGTGTAGCATGCATTCATAACGTTTTTTTGCACAGCGACGCTACTTTGAAAACAGCAACTTCATTTCACGAAAGACAGAGTTAAGATGTTCTTTTATCCCACATGGATGCTATGAGGATAAAAAAAGAGACCAAGACCTTAAGTATGGTGAGAATGAATGAATGGCCTACCTTGTGTTTTATTTGCTAATTTAAGCTATTTTTTAAAAGACAAATATAATTTATAAAACTAAACATTATTTGTATTACTTCATATTACCGTTTGATAAGCTTTTTATATTAATGGACAATGCACAGATATTGATGTTTCACAATGTTGTTACACTACATTATTTGAATCTACCAAAATTAGTTTACAATGTTTGCAATGTTTACATTGTTCTACTTACAGTACATTAAATCTAAATCCTAAATATCAATTTTTAAAATTTACTTTAACATCTACAATATCACTTTTTCTCACTGTTGAATGTTTTTAAAGGTCTCATGAAGTGCTTTGAAATGTGCATTTTTATTCAATGTTTGACGTAATCTCAACCGAAACACGAAGAGAGGGTGGGACATAGTGTAGCCTAGTAATGGGCGATATAAACGATATGCGATATAAACGATACAAAATTGGCCTATGATAGAGATTCTAATTCTATTGCACTATCGCGATAATGCATGTTTGATGACGCAATCTACCCGCGAAATTAAGAGCAACAAGCTGCAGCCGGCTGCAACGCATCATCTTGAATAAACAACAGTGCGACCATTTGGCTGCGGCCGATATATTATTGGGGCGGCCCGGTTCTGTGTTCGCGACAAACTGAGAACACTCTGCCACAGACTCGCATGCTCAGCATGCAGACCCACAGAGACGCGCTGGATACAGAAGAGCGCGAAGACTAAATAGACTGATCCAGCTCATTATTTGGGGTGACAATACATTTTCCCCGGACATGTCCGAGAATCTGCTTTCGCTTTCGATATTAATTGTATTCATTTTTGCATTACTTTATAAGCAAACTTTGTCTGGTGCGTCTCAATCTCTCAGCAGCACGCAGACAGAGAGAGAGTGAGGGAGAGAGAGAGAAAGAGCAGATCAAGACACCAGTTTTAATTTCAGTAGGAGAACAAAATGTTCAAAATCAAATGTGTTACCTTAGGCTGCAGGTTAGAAATATGTTTTTATTTAAAGTATCTGCAATACACAATTTTATTTGACTAATTTAATACTGGAAGTAATTTCAGTACAGTGTAAGTTCCTTAACTAAACATCAGTTTTTTTGTTCTCTGCAACTTGGCATTTAGGAACCAAGGACTTAAAAGAAAAGTCTTTCTTTCTAAAAGGCACTACATTTAGTTTATTTATCTGCAACATTGTGTTGTTTAATTACAGTTTTGCTTTTGCACAATAAATGTTCTCAAAATGACATGCAACGTTTCTTTATTTCTTAAAAAAAAAACAGTTTGGCTTTCCTAAGGGTCTATGTAACCTGTTCTGAAATGGTTCTATTATAATTTATATATCGCAATATATAACGTTATCGCAAGAGGCTGCAATGTATATCGCAATATGGATTTTAGGCCATATCGCCCATCCCTAGTGTAGCCCCTCCCCTTCTAAAAAAAAAAACAGCCAATAGCATTTTGTTTTATCACCGCCAGTGAGAGTAGTTGAACTTAAGTGCATAGAATGAAAAGCAAACAAGAAGTGTCATGAAGGGGGCGGGGCATGTCAGATACTAGAGAGCATTTGATTATGATGTGATAAGAAACTGCAGTGTGAGTTGACGTGAATAAAACCGTTCATTCATTTAGGCAGAAGTGACAAACTACAAGCTTTACATGTCGATATCAGTTTTATATCTTCTAAACATGAATTTTGTCACCGTTTTGGTGCACACTAGCTTAAAGACATCTTAAAAATGAACAATACTAACATCTAAAAAAAACTATTTTGATTTCATGGGACCTTTATTACATTAACTCTGAACATGTATGTGCAATAAAGGAATACACAAAGTATTGTTTTAGTTATTATACCTGGTAACAACTTTTTTTTGCAGCGCATGTCATTATCGTGATAAACTTCAGCAATTAATGCAACAACAATATGTAATACTGGCAGAAGGCTACATTTGAGTGAAGCAGACAGCAAACAGCAGATAAAGAGAAATATTTGATCACTTTTATCATTGTTTTGGCAATTCTTATATATAGGATATTAGTTTTCTTACCACAATAACAACCTGATACAGGAAGTGTGCTATACTCCACCCTGAACCATCCATGCAAGAACAACACTAAACATTTACATAAAAGCCACTGCACAGATTCATAGGTTAAAACCACACTACAGAAGAATTAACAAAATACAACACATTATAAATAACAATTAGTATGTTAATACTCCCCATTCAAAATATTGTAATAGTTAATTTAATAGTTTTATGATTTCACAGTTTTATAATGTTATATAGTGTTTACTCTCACACATCAAAGAACTCTACTACTGAAAAGCAAAAGTGGAAGGGAGAAAATAGAGTGAGATAAAAGAGAGAGAAAAAAAGTGTTTCCTGTCAGCATTCATCTGCACTTTATCTCAAAATCAACATCTGATGCACCAGTTCACATTTTTTTTAATCAGTAATCTTTAATACTCAGATGTGTATCACAATGCAAAAGAGAAGATCTTACGCTACTTCAATATCATTGCAAACTTCTATGTGGAAAATACAAAACAAATATATCATTTTAGTTATATACTATTAATATATATTTACAAAATATATTTATATCCATTATCTCAATCATAATATAAATGCAGCTGATATAAAATCAGGCCTAAAACACTTGAATTTTACTTTTCTTTTTTAAATTAACAGTCAAGCATTTATTTATTTATTTAGTCAAATTATGAACTACTATGGAGGAAACCTGCAAAAAGTATATATAGGCATATATTAAAATAAATGAGTAAATAAATCCATAAATTCCTGCATAAAACAATAAATATGCAAATAAATAAATAAATAAATGTATATAAAAAAACACAAATTTCTTCATAAATAAAAATAAATAATTGATAGTGCAGGCAAGTAAATAAATAAATTACATGAATGTTGGGGAAATAAGAAAATGCTACTCATAGCCCCCCTCCGACCCCCCCCTTAAACATTTATTCATTCTTGAATGCAGCTCCATATTTGTTTTTACTCCAGTCAACCTGCTAATGAGAGAGTGTCTATCAATCATCAGAAGCCAAAAGAAAAGAAATTGAATGCAAAATGTTTCTAATGATCAACCAATGATGGCATAAAGACCACCTTCTAATGATTGATAGACACCCTCCCATTAGCATGTTAACTAGCACGCAACTTAACCATGTTCAAGAATGAATAAACGTTTGAAAGGGGGGACAATAAACTTTCAGTTTAGCATTTTCTTATTCCCCCAACATTTGTGCAACTTATTTATTTACCTGCCGCACAATTAATTATTTATATATTTATTCATGCAGGAATTTGTGGATTTTTATATACATTTATTTCTTTATTTTCAGATTTCTTTATTTATTATTTTATGCAGAAATTTATGGATTTATTTACTCATTTATTTATATATTTGCGTGTTTATTTATTGTTTTTGCAGGTTTGCTCCTCCATACACTACTACTGAAAAGCAACAGTAAAAAAAAAAGAAAAAAAAAAAAAACGGTGAGAAAGAAAGGGTGTTATTTCCTGTCAACAGTCATCTAAACTACATCTCAAAATCAACATCTGAAGCATCAATCCAAGTTCACAGTTAGTTTGTCTTTCATAAGTAATCTGTTATACTCGCACGTATATCACAACACAGACTACTTCAAATGCACTGCAACTTTTATTTGGAAAATAAAGTTTTTAAAAGTGATACTGCAAATGAATAAAATAAATATATTATTAATTAATTAATATGCAATCTACATATTTACTCATCCACATCCTTATATACGTATTTATGCACAGTAGATGATGTAAATATCAGGCCTACAACACATAACATTGGAATAGGCATAGGAGATATTTAGGAAAAAGTCAAGGTTTTAAAACCACCAAAATTTTCTGTTATACCGTTCCTATGGTATATGTAAGATTGTGTGTGTGTGTGTGTGTGTGTGTCTAAAATATCCAAAGATGCAGTTTTAAATTGTAATGAAATCAGTGTTTTGAAACTAATGAAGTCAGCAGAAGTCAACGATTCATTTGAATAGTTTAGCCTGACATGTTTACTGCTCCAAAATATTATAAATGTTTCTCAAAATAAAATATATTGTGTTCAAAGAGGGAAAAAGTTTTTTTTTTTGTTTTTTTTACCCAGACAATTAAAAAGAATATATTTTAAAGCTGTAATCACAATACTGTGAAACCATGATATTTTTATCCAAGGGTACCATACAGAATCATATACCGGTCCATGCCTACGTGAGAAGGGGTATACTTACCATTTGAATTCATTAAAAATGAATATGAAATCATTCAAAATATTTTTCTACATGATTTGTATATCATTTAGAAGAATATATGGACAGTAATTAATTTGCCGAAAGCTTAACTATACTACTAAAAAGCAAATACAAACAAACAAACAAAAAAAAGTGAGAGAAAAGGAGTGGTATTTCCTGTAAGAGTCACCCGCCCATCGCAGAATGAGGATTTGAAAGCAACAATTTCTCACAGAGCTGAAGATTTGCAAAATCAGAGAGAAAAAAAAAACAAGGAAATTTCAGCATTAAGAAACTCTTAACCAGAACCATTCAACGCTTAACATTAATATTAGTTAGAAAGACATAGTATCACAAGTAGAGAAGAGACGCTGAACATTCACAGAGAAATACACTGAGGTAAAGTTAGTTTTATACTCACACATTCGTTCAGTGACAACTTATGACATGCTCCATATGGTATTTTGAATATTCAGTCTGAAATAGCATGCAAGTATGACTTCAAAACAACATTAGCACTATTTAACTGACTGTTAACAATGTTGAACTTTGATAGTCATTGGCTGATAATAATATAATTTCAGAAAAGTATTCTTTGCAAATTCTAAATAGGGAAATCACATTAAGGAGAAAGTCTGAATGTGCGAATATAAAACCAACTTTACCCAATGTGAAACACTACCAAAACAAAAAGCTCAGGAACTGAACTGAATCTTTTCAGCTCACTCTCACGTTGTATTTCAGCGACATCTGGTGGTGAAAATGATTAGATTAAACTCACTGGCACAGACACCCAGTATAAAGCCCTACACGGGCCTTAAATCTGAGCCCTAGTCCGGTCCCATAGATATTTACATTAGATATCGCCTGCCCTGTTGTTGTCAATTGGACGGAATGCGTCAATAGAGCCCCCATTTTAGTACAGGGTAACGCTCCTTTGAAATGAATGCGGGACCAAGCTGTAGTGGAGGACTGTGGCCATCCAGAGCCAGAGATATACTGTACACATATACATCTATGATCGGGAGTTTTCCCGGTGGTCAATACGCAAATTTTTTTTTTTTTACGAAAGTTATAATTTAATTTACATCACTTTTCTATATTGATGGATCCATGACCGCATGGGCATTGCTGACAAAGAGTGTGTGTTTGTGTGTATGTAAATGTATAATCCTCCCTCTTGTTAGATTTGATCTAATCCGTGTCCTGAAACACCCCCCCTCTCCTGCTTTCACTTCTCGTTCTGACGATTTAGAGAAATGTTTGGAGTTTTTTTTCTTTTTTTAATGTAAGTTTAAGTTAAGTGACATCGATATCCAAGCGGTATGTGATCCAGTTTACTCAACTTACAAGTTGTGCATAACCAGTTGGCTCATCATTTAAAGTTGTCACTATTTGAAAAGTTGAACAGAAGTTTGCCTTTCCTCTAGCATTTTTCACAGTTTTAAGTTCGCCAGTGGCAATTTTTATCTTTATGTTCTCCATTGTACGTGGCTGGAAATCTCTAAGCGCAAGGCAACACTGGTGCGTCCAGATCAAACGCATTAGATCGCAAACTTTTCTCAAAGTTTTTTTCTAAAGCAGGTCCGAAGCCCGATATGTGTGCTAGCTATGACTTAAAAATGGGCCCGAAGCCAGGCCCTAAGGGCATAAAAAAGTCGGGCCCTGACAGGCTGGGGCTCAAATGCAGGACTCTAACCCAGATTGTTTTTATTTGGCTTTCAAAAACATAACAATTTAGGCCAAACTCCATTCCAACATAATCTTTCACAAACTGACTGAGACATGTCAGATATACAATGAATCAAATATAAAGCCATAAAATTACACAAAACAAACTAACAAAAAATGTATAAAATAACTTAAACAATAAACAACATACTGTGCAGACATCAAACAGAAACTGGGGGTTCAGTAAGGGGTAGGGTTGCCATCCGTCATTTAAAATACGAAATAGTCTTGACAGAGAGTAGCCTAATGTCAGATGCTTCTCCAGGTAGCCCCCCGCGTCTTAAAGTTTCAGAGTTTAAACGCAAGCGGCTGAAAAATACCGCAGAGAGTGGGAGTAAACAAATACCTGGCTGCAGAGTGGTAGAAATTGTTATTAAGCCAACTGTAAGATTTGTCGGAGAGCGTTCTCTGTGGCTCATGCTGGACGTGCGACAACATGCCTCGGACAGCATCATTCCCGCAATGACAGAGCTCACAAAAATCAATGCACAGTCAGACAGTTCTTCGTACCCCAAGTCTCTCCCGAAGCAGACATGGTAATGACATTGACCCAGTCTGTGAAAATCTAGCTGGGGTCATTTTTTTTTTCTAATTTACTGTTTTCTACATAAAATAAAGAACAGTCTGTGAAAATAACAATAGTATATGCATTTAATATTAACTGAGTAAAACCGTATCAACAACTGAAATCACAGTGAAATGAATGACTACAATCAAACTTTCTTTCAGAATTAGATTTGGCCTGGTTTTCACACACTGGGTCAGAAATTGTAATTTGTAAAAATCCTGTAAATACAATGTAAGTGGATCACGGTCCAATGTAATATTATGATTTGCTTGTTAAGATTAAGTCAGGGACATAAGCATTAATTTATTACATCTAACATTACATTAATTACATTAATAAACAACATAATGCCCATGTAAAGAAAATAAACTAGTAAATTGCAACTTTCCATATTTTTAAATTAGAAATAGGCTATTTGAAAACTTTACTAGCTAATGTTTGCAGCTAGTTTATGTATGTGCTGTTTCCTTGTTTGGATAGTTACTGCTAATGACAAATATTTTAGCCAAAATCTGTAATCAATACCACACTTTAAAATTAGGTTCATAAGTATTTTCTCCTCTCCTTTAGGTTACAGCAGCTGAGTTAACATACTGTAGGTGTACCACTATTAAACATATTTTAACTTGGGATTTACCACCACTAGCATGCTATTGGGCCTGTGATTGGGGATGTGGCTCCCGCTGCAGTATGCGTCCCTAATTTTTTTGTATTAAAAGTGGTAACCCTAGAAGGGGTTAAATAAAACCATATTCTTGAAACAAATCATACAATTGTTTAGCCTTCTCAACCTTCATTATTTTTAAAGCCTCTACCTAGGTGGCAAACTCCTTTTAAAGACAAACAAATGATGAGCATTTATGAATGATGAATTCAACCCTTTGACTGCCCCTCTACCAAACGGTTGACCATGTTTTTACTGTTTTAAAAAATGCCTGTTAAAGTCATTTAACGAATGACTGTTTTAAATAATGGCGTACAGTGGACTGTATGGTCAATAGACACCGTATTGATTTTAAGTTCATTATTTACTCACTGTCAAGAAAATGAATAGGTCTAAACACGACAGAATGTAAATGAAGAGCTAAAGGTCGACTTATTTGGTTTAGTAAAGAGGGTTGACTTACGTGAGAGAGGACATTCGAAGTTCGTTTTGATGATTTCGAAATGGCATCCATTATACAAACTTTCAAGTGAATCAAACAATGCCAGTGCCGCCAAACACCGCTTCCTACGTCCAACATGATGCACATGTCACTTCCTGTTGGATTTAAAAATTAACACGATATAAAAGTGAAATTGAGACACTACAAACGTATAACAAGCTGTTTGTTTATGTTTAACGAAATGAAAATGTAGCATAGCCTAACTCTACAATTCTAGTCAGAAGTAGGCCCTGGCTAACAATTAGCCTCCCTTAAAATCAAAGTCTCCAATTTCAATTGTAAACACACAATAATACAGCAATGTGGCAGATAATTAATGCCTATAAAGAATTTTGAAAACGTGTTTAAGTTTATGGCTCTAATTGTTTCAGAATAAACAGCCAGATCCATTAATTATAGTTAAATTGTCTTTTCTACCGTGATTAAATTTTCCAAGTCATTGAATTTTCCGAGTAGGCTATAATTAAAGTGTTACCTGTTTCTCCATCAGGTCAAACGGCAAACCGGATGATTCTGAAATAACTTGTGGTTCGGCTTTGTGTGTGTGTGTGTGTGTGTGCATTACCTGCCACTGTTTTTCTATATATGGCTTTATTAAACACATGTTTCCGTATCCAAGCAACAGATGAGCTCTGTCCTCCAGCAATATTCTCTTTTCAATTAGTGACATAAAACATGTGCTACTGCCTGATGCTTCATTTTAATAAATTGTTTTTATAAACCATGCCTGAGAGGATAACAATTTTCCTACGAGGAGAAATGGTTTGAGCTTCTGCGGTGTCTAGATAATTAATTGAAGTCAGTTCATGAATTCGTTGCGGGCCTCTCATTTGAGTTGCATTTACTCAGTTTGACCAACAGAGGGAGGAAGATCACCTAGTAACTTAAATCAATGTAAACTGAAAATCAAATGTAAAATGTGTTTTATTGTGGGCTAAAGTATAAGTAACGCATAGCATTTATAAATTTGAAATTTATTTTATTTAACAGGGACAATGCTCATTAATCAACAGTGAAACTGTAAATAAGCCAGAGTTAGCCACAAAGGCAAATTTTCATCTGTTGCCCCCTGCCAGATTTTAAAACGGCAACCTAAAATCAAAAAACACATCATCACACATACAATAACAGTAAAGTTACATACACTAAAAAAGACATATAATAAGAGTTTCATAACAAGCTAGACAAAAGAATCACACATGATTACACTTGATTTGCGTTTAGCCATTTAACTTGTACTTAAATATTGAATAATTTGTAATACCCCAGGAAGTGTATTCCAGAAATGACTGGCTCTAACTGAGAAGACTGACGTCTAAACTGCACAGCACAGTCTCCTCTAGTAATAGATCGTGTTGCTCTTCTATTCTTCTTCTATACTATAAAAAAAACTATACAGGATGTTATTTCCCTTGCAGTTAAAGGGATAGTTCACACAAGCGTTTTAATTTACTCACGATTAATTCACTCTGGAATGAATTCAAACCTTTGTGGTTTTCTTTCTTCTGTTGAACACAGAAGAAGATATTTTGAAAAACGCTGAAAACCTGTAACCAGGGATGGGCAGAAATACATTGAAATGTATTTTAAAATAAAATACCAAATACCTCAATTTTAAGTGTATCAAAATAAACTACAAAATACAGCAGCCACAACAAGAATCAAAATAAAAATACTGTATTTTGTATTTTGAAAATAATACAAAATACTTTTACAAGGGAGCGAACCTTTAACCAATAAGCATATTTGATCAATCCCTTCACTATAAAACTGACTTTCTCTTTCATTTTAGCATAAATTTTGTACAAAATTCTTATAGAAAGTACTGTCTTGAAGATGATTTCTTTAATCACTGTATAACCATGTAATGCAAGTTGGAATATAGCACTATATTTCTTCATTGTGTTTCCATTCATTGCGTGACCAGTGAAATTATAACAATCTTATCTCATATTTTAAAACGGTAATATTATGCAGAGGTTATTTTATTTTAGTTTTGTTCAATAAATGTAGTTTCTTTGCAATTGAAATCTTCAATACTTAATGTAAAAACATGATTTCTGAAAACTGCTCAAATCTCCAGTATTAGTCATTTCCATAAATCATGGAATTTGCAATTGTACTTTTCAATGCACAACATAAAACATGATATCTCTAAAATATTGAGTTTTGCAATCGCTTTTTGCAAATAAACTCTTCATATACAGTTGAAACCAGAAGTTTACATACACTCTAAAAAAAGGAACATAACCATTTTTTTTTTTTTTAAATATCTGATGTTAAATCATACTAAACGTTTACTATTTTAGGTCTGTTAGGATTACCTAAATCATTTACATTTGCTAAATGCCAAAATAATGAGAGATTTTTTTTTTTGAGAATTTTTCAATTAATTTCTAGACAGTCAAAAGTTTACATACATTTCCTGGGTATTTTTTTTTTGCTTTGCTTTTAAACTGTATAACTTTGGTCAAATGTTTTGGGTATCCTTCCACAAGCTTCTCACAATAGTTTGCAGGAATTTTGGCCCATTCCTCCTGACAGAATTGGTGTAACTGAGTCAGATTTGTAGGCTGTCTTGCTCGCACAAGCATTTTTAACTCTGCCCACAAATATTCTATAGGATTGAGGACAGGGCTTTATGATGGCCACTGCAAAACATTCACTCTGTTGCCCTTAAAGCACATTTTAACTAATTTGGCAGTATGCTTAGGGTCATGGTCAGTGGTGTAGTCGGGGCTATACGCACGTATACTCAGTATGCCTACTTTTTTCCATGAGCTGTTTGGGTATTACGACTTCTGAGGATCAATAATTGCGTATACCCTCGGTATACTCACTTGTTTTTCTGATTAGACTTCCCTAATTTACGTGTATTCGCGTCCCCTTTAACTGTATACCAAATGTTTTTTTTACTTGCATCTTATTTGTTGCAATCAGTGGATTTTTGTTTAATTTGCGGCATTCCCCGCCCCCTGACGACCGCAGTAGCTGTGAGAAAATTTCGGGAGTTTTTCGATAACAACGACAAGTCAATTAGTCAACAAGTCAACTTTACCACAGCTTAATATACTCAGCCAATCTCCAGGTCTGCTGGGGGCACTATTAGCTAAGCATAAATCATTGAATATGATAAGGCTATTAGCATCTTGCTTTAAAATGAACAAATTTGTTTGAATATTTTTCCTTTTTTAATGGTTAGTTAATTCAAAAAAAGTAAAATTGTCATCCTTTACTCAACCTTTACTTGTTCCGAACCGGTTTGTCTTTTTTTTATTTTGTTTAACACAAAAGAAGATATTTTGAAGAAAGCTGGAAACCTGTAATCATTAACTTCCATAGTATTTGTTTTTTCTTTCAATAGTTACAGGTAACTTATGTTAAATTAAAAAATAAATAAATAAATAAATAAATAAATAAATAAATAAATAAATAAATAAATAAATAAATAAATAAATAAATAAATATATATATATATATATATATATATATATATATATATATATATATATATATATATATATATATATATATATATATATATATAGTTTCATCATTTCTTTGCCTACTTTTAATATTTGGGTTGGGTGGGTAATAGTACACGACTTTTTTTTTTTAGGACTACACCACTGGTCATGGTCTGTTTGGAAGACCCATTTGTGGCCAAGTTTTAATTTCCTGGCTGATGTCTTGAGATGTTGCTTCAATAGTTCTACATAATGTTCTTCCTTCATGATGCCGTCTATGCTGTGAAGTGGACCAGTCCCTCCTGCAGCAAAACAGCCCCACAACATGATGCTGCCGCCCCCATACTTCACAGTTGGGATGGTGTTCCTAAGCTTGTAAGCTTTCCCCTTTGTCCTCCAAATGTAACACTGGTCATTATGGCCAAACAGTTCAATCTTAGTTCCATCAGACCACAGGACATGTCTCCCAAAATTTGACTTTTTCCCAGTTTAAATGAGCAAATTGTAATCTGGCTTTTTTTTGTTGATTCTGGCTTGTTAATTTTCCCTTGTTGTCACACAAGGAAGCAGTGTGTTTGAGGTTTTCCTTAAATACTATTCTACAGTTGTGCCTCCAATTAACTCAAATGCTGACAATTAGCCAATCAGAAACTTCCAAAACCTTGACACCATCATCTGAGCTTTTTCAGTGGCATAATAATCTTATTGTATGTAAACTTGACTTTCAAGAAAAGTTATAACAATTTCTCAAATATTATCTCTCTCTCATTATTCTGCTATTAAGGATCACAGAAACAAATGTGATAATCCTAACTTACCTAAAAGAAAAAAAGTTTAGTCACATTAACATCTGAATTTAAAAAAAAATGGTTATGTGCCTTTTTATACGGTGTATGTAAACTTCTGGTTTCAACTGTACATCCTGCTGCTACCATGTAATGGGAGCCTAAAGTTTTTGACCAGTCTGTATAGACTGGAGGGTTATTAAAAATTTGGGTCTCATATATGTATTATGTATAATATGTATTGTGCCACTTTGACATTTTTTCATTAACTGTACACTGTATCTGCAGATCATCTTGAAACAGCCAATAAAGTAGTGTAAGAATCGCCACTGTAGGACTTATTTGTATATTGTTTGTCTTATTTTCTTGGCATCACATCAGCAGTCCACCCAAAACTACTATTATTCGTGCAGTTTACTCATTCTCCCATTTTTTTAGTTCTTCTTTAACTGGAAGAGTCTCAGTTTACCCTCTTAGTGAACACAGGTACACAGTCTTAAGGTGTTTTATATTTCTAAACTCCCTCTGCATTTCCACCTGCAGCACTGAGACTGAGAATGATTATGTGCTGAAGGCTCCACATCCTGTTCTTAAAGATTAGGCAAATAACTGTGAAAGAATCAATCTGAGGACACGTTTTTATGATGTCATCATGTAGACTTCTTACAAAGTATTTTACAGTATTTTAATATACAAAATACAAGACACTAAAGTATTTTAATACAAAATATTAACCCATTTTCATGAATCCTATCAAATTACAAAATAGTATTTTGTATTTAAAATACGTATTTGAAATACATGTATCATAAATACTGCCCATCCCTGCCTGTAACCATTGACTTCCAAAGTAGGAAAAACAAATGGAAATCAGGTATTGCTCAAAATATCATATTTTGTGTTTAACAAAAGAAAGAAACTGATGAAAGTTTAAAACAAGTGAATGGTGAATCATTTATGAGAGACTTTTCATTTTGGGATGAACTTTCCCTTTTCTCTTAAAACAGTTGACGTTTTTGAAACTAATTGCTTTTAAAAGGAAAAGCTAAGCCAACACTTCGAAGAAAAAAACATAAATATGTTATGATATTTAAACATAAAGTGATGAGAAATGACAATACTCTTACCATTATGTTTTGTCAACATAACACGAGTGTATTTACATCAAACAAATCCGTTGGCTAGCAATTTATGTGTGACTGTATTCATGCTGACTTGTTTTTTTTATTAACTGTTATAATTGCAGAAACATTTGCAATGCTTCTTGAAACCTTGATATTTATGTGAGAAAATGTCCTGTCAAAAACAGATTATATACCGGCCACTTTATTAGGTACACCTTACTAGTACCGGGTTGGACCCTCTTTTGCCTTCTGAACTGCCTTAATCCTTCATGGCATAGATTCAACAAAGTACTGGAAATATTCCTTAGAGATATTGACATGATAGCATCACACAGTTGCTGCAGATTTGTCGGCTGCACATCCATGATGTGAATCTCCTGTTCCACCACATCCCAAAGAAGCTCTATTGGATTGAGGTCTGCTGACTGTGGAGGCCATTTGAGTACAGTGAACTTATTGTCATGTTCAAGAAACCAGTCTGAGATGATTCGCGCTTTATGACATGGTGCGTTATCCTGCTGAAGGCAGCCATCAGAAGATGGGTACACTGTGGTCATAAAGGCATGGACATGGTCAGCAACAATACTCAGGTAGGCTGTGGCGTTGACATGATGCTCCATTGGTACTAATGTGCTTAACGTGTGCCAAGAAAATATCCCCCACACCATTACACCACCACCACCAGTCGAACCATTGATACAAGGCAGGATGGATCCATGCTTTCATGTTGTTGATGCCAAATTCTGACCCTACCATCCAAATGTCGCAGCAGAAATAGAGGCTCATCAGACCAGACAACGTTTTTCCAATCTTCTATTGTCCAATTTTGGTGAGCCTGTGTAAATTGTAGCCTCAGTTTCCTGTTCTTAGCTTACAGGAGTGGCACCCGGTGTGGTCTTCTGCTGCTGTAGCCCATCCGCTTCAAGGTTGGACGTGTTGTGCGTTCAGAGAAGCTCTTCCGCACACCTCGTTTGTAATAAGTGGTTATTTGAGTTACTGGCCATTCTCCTCTGACCTCTGGCATCAACAAGGTATTTGCGCCCACAGAACTGCCGCTCACTGGAAATAAAGAGGAGCTGAATTGATGACTTTAAATTAAAAAAACAACAGCATGTTGCACACTGATTCATGTTCACACTCATCCAATCTTGGTTGTGCTGCATTGATTTGCTTTGATACTTCACACTTTTATGGTCTTTTCACCTTAAAAAACAGCCCTGAAAAAACCTGGTCAACATTTCCTACCCACTGCACATACTTGACGTCGATCAATATATTTCCGGTGACAGATTTTTTCCTGTTTGTTGAATATTTTTTGTTATATTCATTCTGAAAACTCCGGCTGAAAAGTCCAGCTGAAGCCCACAAAAGGAGACTATTTTTAGTTCACGAAGAAAAAGACCAACTCCACTCTAAATGGAGTTTTCTTAGAAACATGTTAGGAAGAGCTCTTGCAAAGTGCACAATGATTTGAACGTGACCTCTTTCAGAAAACCTTTCAGACTGCAAAACTTTAAAATGTCAAAAGTCCATCAAATGATAGATTATAATGCAAGGAAATCACGCCAATTATAAACCCAAGTACTTTCCATTCTGAGAGACAAAGACAAAGTGCTCACACCAGTTGCTGGAGTCCAAATTATATATATATTTATAAAAAACTTTATTGTCAATTCAATTGCTTTTTTTTTCTCTACAGCCAAACCACAAACATGGGACGAACACAGAACAGAGCAAAGCTGAACATGCCAAACACACACGCATACACTCACACACACACACACACACACACACACACGCAGACACCTACAGTGTGAAACAGTCTACATAACAATATGACAGATCATTTTGAAAACAAAGACCATTAAAAATCTGAAAAATCACACAAATTCCTATGTGTCTCTGACACAGCAGAGGGGAAAAAAGAGAAACTTAAAAAAAAACATCCACTGAAGAGGAAAAAAACATCATTTGTGGAAAAAAAAGTGGGCGTCATTAGTCAGGTTTGCAGGTAACATACAGTAAGCAAACAAGAAATGTCTCTTCATGCTAACTTCAAAGTTTGGCTTTTTCTTCCATGCGAAAGCTACGCTGAGATTCGAACAAACTATAGAGATAGCATTGATTAGCCTCTTTTTAATTTATTTTATTCAGTCGATAATTATGGAGCCAGATCAGTCTCAAAAATAATACATTTACAATATAAAATTCATACATGCACAGCACAATTCACAATTACAAAATCCAATTTGTAAATTAAAAACACAATTCATAAATACAACACACAATTTGTAAAAATCATAAATATTTTTGCCTAATGAATTGGATTTGTGTATATTATAAATTGTGTTTTGAATTTATGAATTGGATTTTGTATTTATGAATCGTGTTTTGAATTTACGAATTGAACTTGTGTATTTTCGAATTGTGTTTTGAATTTATGAATGGGATTTGTGTATTTACGAGTCGTGCTTTGAGTTTAAGAATTGGATTTTGTATTTATGAATCGTGTTTTTAATTTAAGAATTTAGTTTGTGTATTTATGAATCGAGTTTTAAATTTACGAATTGGATTTGTGTATTTTCGAATCGTGTTTTGAATTTACAAATTGAGTTTGTGTATATTCGAATCGTGTTTTGAATTTATGAATGGGATTAGTGTATTTACGAGTCGTGTTTTGAATTTAAGAATTGGATTAGTGTATTTACGAGTCGTGCTTTGAGTTTAAGAATTGGATTTGTGTATTTTTGAATCGTGTTTTGAATTTAAGATCTGGATTTGTGAATTTTTGAATCGTGATTTGAATTTACGAATTGGATTTGTGTATTTACGAATCGTGTTTTGAATTTACGAATTGGATTTGTGTATTTACGAATTGGGTTATATGGGAACTTACAAACTGGATTTTGTAAATGTGAATTGTTTTGTGGATGTATAAATAATATTTTGTAAATGTATTATTTTTGAGACTGATCTGGCTCCATAGATAATATGTTTGAGTATGGCTAAAAATATCATGGATCATCAAATCAGAGACGATAACGCTGTGTTTTTGCACTACACAAAGGATCAGAGCCATCTAGCGTCCCAACAGTAATAAAATACTGTTAATCCAATAAAATTTAATTTGTGTATTTTCAAATTGTGTTTTAAATTTATGAACTGGATTTGTGTATTTTTGAATCATGTTTTGAATTAACAAATTGGATTTGTGTATTTATGAATTGTGTTATCAATTTAAGAATTGTATTTGTGTGTTTATGAATCTTGTTTTGAATTTACGAATTGGATTTGTGTATTTCCGAATCTCGTTTTGAATTTACGGTTTAGAGTTGTGTAT
Source organism: Danio kyathit (assembly GCA_903798195.1). Classification (NCBI taxonomy): domain Eukaryota; kingdom Metazoa; phylum Chordata; class Actinopteri; order Cypriniformes; family Danionidae; genus Danio; species Danio kyathit. Next base: position 23,988,957 of record LR812521.1, on the reverse strand, counting down.
TTATGAATTTTGTTTTAAATTCACGAATTGTATTAGTATTTTTAAATCGTGTTTTGAATTTGAGAATTGGATTTGTGCATTTATGAATCTTGTTTTGAAATTATGAATTGGATTTGTGTATTTTCAAATCCTGTTTTGAATTTACGATTTGGAGTTGTGTACTTATGAATCGTGTTTTGAGTTTACAAATTGGATTTGTGTATTTACAAATTGGATTTTGAACTTACAAATTAGATTTTGTAAATGAGAATTGTGTTGTGGATGTATGAATAACAGTTTGTAAATGTATTATTTTTGAGACTGATCTGGCTCCATAGATAATGTGTTTGAGAATGGCTAAAAATATCATGAATCATCAAATCAGACACGATAACGCTGCGGTTTTGTACTACACAGAGGATCAGAGCCATCAAGCGTCCCAACAGTAATAAAATAGAAATATGTTAACAAAAAATAAATCCATATACATTGGATATAGGTACTTTCTTTTAAATCTGTCTTATTTAAATTTGCATTTGTTTGTGTTTTTAAATATACTGTTATTTCTATTTTACATCATCTGTACGTCAATGTCCTGAGTGGGCAAGGCATCTTTTTTTTGCATGCGTACAGGTCGGTAACAAGATGGCATGAAGAAATGCTACAGCCTAACCTATATAGGATGTCCATTTAAGAGCATACAAGCAGCAAGAGTTACCATGACAGCAGGATCTCCTGTTTTGCACATGCTCAGAAGTAAAAGCATGAACAGATGAGGTCATCACCTGTTGTGCTGGTAGAGAAACAGGCAGAGAGAGAGATAGAGCGAGCGAGTGAGAATAGAGAGAGATATGGCTTGTGTAGTGTAGCATGAGCTGAGACAGTCAGCTGACCTCTCTCTACCCCCATGTGTTTCCATCAGTTTTAATGGGACGGAGGTGTGCATTTCTCATGTGTGCCTCAGTTTCAGTGATGTGAGTGACAGGTTGTATTGCTGCTGGTTTGGATGAGGATGGCCTTGGAGCCCGTTTCAATAAGGAGGTTTGACCAACTTGATCTCTTGAGTTTAAACTCTTAAACTCTGAGCAGGTTGACTGTTGTGTACCATAAAGTTTCCTTAATGCAAGTCATTTAACTTAGCGGCCATCTTTGAAACACCTCTGCTTGAATGGGGAAGCATCAAATTCTCCACAAGTTTAAAGTACAAATGAAATCAAACTAACACTTGATTTTTTTTTTAGCTCACATTACTAGTTTTATGGTAAACAATTCATCTATAGATGTCATTAGGAAAAAAACTAATAGTTTGTCCTTGTAATTTTAATTAAAATCTGAAAATGCACTTCCTGTTTGTTTTCAGTTCTCAGATTATGTTATTTAGAGGTAGTGGGCGTGGCTAACATAACCACGCCCCTCCAACTGTCAGTTTTGACAACAAACAGAAATGGTGAGCAGAAATTCTGTTAGGTTGTAATAACTCTCCTGAAACCCATTTCCCCATCTTTCTAAATGAAACGCGTACTTTACTACATACAATCAGCTTGCAGTAGAATAAAACAAGCCACGCCCACTTATTTAAAATTTCGTTTCTCTAGGAACTGCGCCACAATAGGGAAAAAAGCTTTGCAGCTTGCGGTTCATGTGAACTTTACATTTTATATTAGGAATCACTAATAAAATTAAACAACAACTGTCTCTTTAGTTTCATCTCTAGACGTTCGCATCACACAAAATCAGCAAAAACTCTGCTTCGAGCCCCTCTCCTAGAGAATCGTCAGTCTATAGTATTCGATGATTGGCTCTTGTACTAGAAGGCGTGGCTTCATTTGCCATATTGACAGTTACACTTTTCCCCATTCAAAACTATACAAGTGACACATCTTGTGTATTCCATTATCTGCGTCCGGAATCGCAAACTTACATACTATATAGTATGCTAGAATTTGAAAAACAGTACGTGAGAAGTACACTGTAAAAAAAACTGCTATTTTACGATAAAAAAACGTAAAATAACGGCCTTTAAATTACAGACATTTACCATTAAATTACGCATGTTAAATTACACAAATTTCCTTAAATTAAAATTTCCGGTAAATTTCTGTAATTTACCGTCTGTTCTTTTACGGTAAATGTCTATAATTTAACGGCCGTTATTTTACGTTTCTTACCGGCACCCCAGCTGCCAAAAAAACCCATAAAATAACGAATTTCTTTTACAGTGTACCTGAATGACCTACTAATTTCAGTAAGATTTTGAAGTGCGCTAAAGATGGACAATACGCTATCCCACGATGCTTCTCAAGAGAATTTATGAACGGGAGTGAAGCAGCACAACTGATGCGGGTAGGTCACGTGATCATGACACGTGTAGTACGTCCGAGTTCCATTCATACTACTGACATTCATACGGTATAGAATGGCCGAGTAGTACATTTAAATTCAAAAAGCAGTACCTACTGAGTAGTAGGGGATTTCGAACGCAGCCATAGTCTTTGCCACAACTCAATCGAGCTCCAATATTATGATTTACCATGGCAACAGAATCCGACAAATGTGATAGGCTCACAAAGTTACCATGCTAAGTGACTCGTAGTAAAAGTTACCTCCTTTTTAGAAACAGACTTGACTTACTGTAGGTGCCTATCACACCAAACACGCTTTTTGTGGTTAGAGGTGCATTTTTTTGAATGATTTACTAATGGCTGCGAGCGTTTTGTGCACTGCTTATGTGCCCTGCGCGCCTCACGTTTTAACCGCCTGACCGCTGACGCTAACTGCTGTGTGCTCGCAGTTGAAATAAAGTCAACTCTGAGCGGAAAAAGCACGTTACATCAGTCGCGTCTTTTTCATTCTCCAATCAAATGAAAGCAGAGGCGGGGTTTCTGTTGAGGTGACTGCAGTGTTTGTGTTATCAAGATGAGTACCGAGACTTTTGAAGATAGATGAGAGACTAATGGTTACTGTTTTGAGTTATGCTGAGCTGTAGGACTTCACAAATCTTGAATATCACACTATTATTAATTAATGAATTCTACCAATATCAGTTCAGTCGTTGCCTAGTATTACGGTCCAGTATTTATTATTATTATTGTTGTTGTTTGGGAGTGTTTTTTGATATTAATCGGTATTTCTTTTTCTTTGAGGCTAACTCCGCCTTGCACCTGCTGCTAATTCCATGTTGTCGGCTTTATATACGGAGGCTGAATGTGCTGTTTGTTTCATTTGTTGATCTATGTTTTGTTATGTTTGTTTATTTAATTATTTTGATTGCGTTAATATTGCTAAATTAATTATATATACTTTTTGTTGCCATTATTATTTTGGGAAAACACATGTATTTTTGTCTCGGAATAAATAGGGAATTGTATTTCTTAAGTTGCGTGTCCTTTTTATGTTGCTGACCCCTCACTAGACGAGCATTATAAATTGGGGTTCATAATACTAGTGACATAAAAACTTCTTTTTTGGAACATAAAAGCGCGTTCGGTGTGATTGGCCCCTTAGCCTGCACTTTCTCGTGTTTGATATACCTCCAGTTCTGAAATGGAAAACCAAGAGTTCCCCTCAATTCAGGATTAACATACAAAGTTTTGCTTAACCACATTGAAGAAACAGGCTCACGTTTTTAAGTAAGGAGGTTCAACCAACCGTTGACTTTAAATAGGTTGACTCCTGAGTTAAGCACACGCACCATGACTATAAAAGGCCATGATCAATGGAGCTCTGATAATACTATTTACCATGTCAACAGAACCTGAAAAATGTGGTAGGTTCACAGAGTAAGTTACCGATTATGAGTTTAAGTTATCTCCCTTTTATAAACAGGCTTGACTTCTTGGGTTTGACATACCTCCAGCTCTGAAATGAAAAACCTAGAGTTTCCCCTCATTTCAGGCTTACCATACTCAGAGTTTCCACTTAAGCTCCTTTCTGAAACGGGCCCCTGTTCACACTAAGAATGATAACAATAACAATAACTTTATTAGTATCCACTGGATCAAAATTTTCTGTTTTTATTTCTGTTCTATTTATTTAAATGCTTGTGATGATACCGATTGGCTGTCATGTTTTAAATTATTATGAAAGCAAGTTTTAGGAAATCATTTCTCTTTGCCATTATTTAATGTAGTTTAGAGGTTTTTTTTATATTTAGAGTACATTTCTAATGAATTGTACTACAAAGTTTTTCCTTTTGTATTATTTATATAAATGGACCTGGGTACATTTATATATATACAGTCACATTGATTGATTGTCTGTCATAAAAGAAAATATTAATATCAAAAACGTGTTTCAAAGTAAAACTGTATCGTTACTTATTAGGCAAATAACCAAGAAACAGCTATATATATTTTATGAATTTGTCTTGTTATACTCAAATTGGATCAGGCGCATTCAACTTCTCTCTGAAGTCATAAATTACTGAAGCTTAAACCAACCACTTAATCAACATTAAACCATTTATTATGGGGACTAGAAGCGGAAAAACTGCACTTGAGCATCAGAATACAAAATAAAACAGTAATAAAGTTTGACTTTTTTTATGGCTTGAAAATTTGTGGATAACAACAATAATTGTACTACTGTGACTTTGAAAGCTTACACAAACTGGTAGATTAACTATTATGGAAACATATATATATATTTTTTTTTTACTTTTGGTTAACATAGTAATGTTTTAAGTAAAATGTTTTATTTATTTAATTTACATAATTTATTTTTTTTAAATAAATCATTAAAATAAATCAATAAATCATATATAAATTACTTAATATCCATGTACAGTAAGCTAAAGCGCACTACTTTAATCAAGAGTGTATTAAATAATCTCTAATAAACATCCAATGCACAATGAATCTGTGATTGATTCAATGGTTATATCCTTCATTATGTAGGAAATAAGGGGCATATTTAGAGGTCACATTTGAGGGAGCCTTAAAATTGGGACATTCTTCATTGTACCATGGTGAAGCAACAACACTAGTCAGGTTTCCATCCTAATGTGAAGCAGTTTCATTCATTTCCCTTGTCTTAGTCCCTTTAATCATCAGGGGACGCCACAGTGGAGTGAACCACCAACTTATCCAGCAAATGTTTTACACAGCAGATGCCCTTCCAGCTGCAACCTAGTACTAGGAAACATCCATACACACTCATTCACACACAAACACTACAGCCAATTTAGTTTATTCAATTCACCTATAGAGCATTGTCTTTGGACGGTGGGGGAAACTGGAGCACCCGAAGGAAATCCATGCCAACATGAAGGAGAACATGTAGATTCCACACAGAAATGCTAACTGGCCCAGACAGGACTCGAATCAGTGACCTTCTTGCTGTGAGGCGACTGTGCTAACCACTGAGCCACTGTGTCGCCCGGCTGAAATCTTTTCAAAGTTCGCAAAAAAAGAAAAAGAGAGTAGCTGATTGTAGTATTGGTAATCTAGCAACCAAATGTAAACAAGGCAAGCATAATGGAGGCAGTTGAAGAGTCACCTGGGTGAAATGTTTGCTACGCCAAAGTTTGTTCAGTAAATGTATTTCAATCTTTCATTATTTGTTCGTTCAAAACCATTTCAAGTAATGAAATAATTTGTATTAAAAATTTGGCATTTCAATCACTCGTTTCACATGCAATACTTCAAAATGGACACAGGATGATGGAAACCAAGTTAGTGATAATCGAAAATGGTATTGTTTTCAATGACTACCTTTACATGGACATCAGTAATGGAATTATTTGCACTAATAACAAGACAATAATATGACTAAGGTTTTTAAATGTTCCTTTCATGATCCCGTTTTACATGTTACAGCACATAATTTGATTAACGTCATTGTGTGTCACCACGCTATCCACATTTCCTTCTGAGTTTCATTTTTAATTTGTCGACTTTAACTGCAGTTCGGCACTTTCACATTGATTCAGGAACACCAGTCTGCCAAACGAGATATTGGATGCGAGTATGAACTGCTGGAAAAGTATTGGTTAATGGAATTTGATACCATTGGGTAAATAAACCTCCGCATTTCATGATGCAGGTGTCTGTGATCTTTTAGACTTGGTAGGTGCAGAGAATAGTGTCAAACAGCTGTGTATAAAGACTATTCTCTCGCAAAATGCAGTGAAAATCCTACATGATGGTAATAATTTGATTGCTGTGTTTACATGTCTGTACTGCACTGTACTGAGACTAAAATAGGCATACTTTACATGTCTTAATTCGATTTCTGTTTAATTTGATTATAATTTTAGTCGGATTAAGGTAATCAAAAATGGCTGTTTACATGGTAGACGCTTAATCAGAGTATTGTCTTAATCGAATTAAAATTGGATTATTGGTGTCCATGTAAACATACTCGTATTCATATATATAATTAATTTTTTATAATTAATAATAAATTGCAGCATGACGCTTTCTGGATTTTCATTTTGTCTGAAGAGATAATATTATTTGAATTTCTGTATATATCTATCATATTTTTAGAATTTTTTGATATGCGGCTGTGTGATAGCCTTTTAGTAATAAAATTTGATACTTTTGTAGCTACAATATGGTGTTGCAGCCTTTAAATTTGTTTTTTTGTCATTATTACATCTTCAGGTGCCCCAAAAAATGCTGTGGTCAAGACCAAAACAAACATTTTAAGTTGTTGTGTAAATTAATTTGATAACTCTATCTGTCATAGTTACTGTTAAAGTTATCATCAACGGTGTGAACAGGCCTTCACTTGTGTACGCGGTTCAGATTGAACACAGACGGTGAGGGGATGTTAAGACTCATTGTAGGTGCACCGAATGTTAAACAGCCTTGCAACCCAAACACTCTTTAGTGTACAGAAGCGTTACATTGCGATTTCTATAGTAACAACAACATCATCTGCAAGAAAGCATTCGTTTAACAGTGCAATGGATAATACGCATTTACTTCTGATGCATTAGATATTTGAAGATATCCCCCGAAATAAAATGACATCCATAAAACAATTTGGAAAAAAAAAAAGTTCCTTACAGTAGTACGGTTTAAGGGTTTCACAGATTTGTTCTGCGAAAAAAAGTCAATCTGAGAGAAGAAGAAGAAGAAAAAAAAACACGCACAAAGGAAAAGAGATAACATGCGTCTCTCTTTTGTTTTTCTACAATACTGTTTGGTGGTATTTAATTTGAGGAAGGCTCATCGTATATTTATATGTTTTTTTCTGTCGTTATCTTCTTTCTCTTTTATAGAAACGAGGGGTGGGGATAAAAAAATAGAACCGAAAGTCATAAAGACCCACACCGAGAAACAAACGGGGGAAAATACACCAAGGCGGAGGAGAAAATGTGATTTAAAAAACATTATTTAGAGAGAGAAGTCACAGAGGAGGAAGGTGGAGAGGTCACGACTGCTGGCCGCTCCACTGGCCCTCCATCGGTCGACGGAGCAGCTCTTCTACATGCCTCGCTACATCCATGGTGTCGTCCAGATCGAAATCGCCATCAGCGTCCAGCATAGGGTCAGCCCTGAGGGAGAGAATTACAAGTTAGGCTGTGCAGCTTCAACGCAATAATCGAATTCACATTCGTACAATATACACCACGTTTTAGCAGTGTTGGGGGGAAGCTACTCTGAAACTGCTGAACACAAAGGAAGGATTTTGAATAACAGGATGAGTTCAGGGTGTGAATTATACATTGACGATTGGGGGCTTAACCTTTTCATGTTAGTTTGTGTAATACATTCTTCAGTTAATTAAATTTATGTATTTCTATAAATAACATCTAACTTATTAATAAAATGTATTTAAGTTTTCTGCGTTCGGTGGGATATTTGGTGTATTCTGTCTTATTCACACTGCGAGTGACTCGCGACGGCAAAGTGACAAGCGACCGCTCATTTTAACGGAGACCGAGCGACTTAGGGCGACCTCTGTCTACACGAGCGACAGTGACTGTTGGCAACCAGGTGGGCGTGTCCATGCTGCAATTTATTATTAATTATAAAAAAATTATTATATATATGAATACAACAATGAGTATGTTTACATGGACATCAATATTCCGATTTTAATATGATTAAGACAATACTCCGATTAAGCATCTACCATGTAAACAGCCATTTTTGATTACCTTAATACGACTAAAATCATAATCAAAATAAACAGAAATTAAATTAAGACATGTGGCAACAGTGTGGGCGTGTCAAACAATGCGTCAGAGTTGAGAATCCTTCAACTTTATGCAAATGAAGAGCGACTGTCTTGAGCGACAGCCAATAGGAGCACCTGTAGAGCTCACATGATCCTCTCTCAGCTCGCTCAGAGGCCGGTTGTATTCTCTGTGCTGTAGACCTACACAGACCTACGTTTGCACCAGGTCGCTAACCAGAGAAACAGGCAGCTACAAAGTTGCTGCTAGTGTGAATGAGGCATTACAGTAACCCATTTCAGAAGTTACTTTAGGTCAAACTATAAAAACTCAAATTTTGCTCAAAGACTATGGAATACACAAGATGCGTCACTTGTAAAGTTTTGAATGGGGAAAAGTGTAACAGTCAATATGACAAATGAAGCCCCGCCTACTAGTACAGGAGCCAATCGTAGATGGCTATAGACTGACGTTTCTCGCTCGACCAGATGTGTGCTTTTACGTTTATGTGATCAACAAACACACTGGAATCTCAGCAAATACTTGCTTCACAGACATAAGAAATACACTCACCGGCCACTTTATTAGGTACACCTGTCCAATATGACGAATGAAGCCCCGCCTACTAGTACAGGAGCCAATCGTAGATGGCTATAGACTGACGTTTCTCACTCGACCAGGCGTGTGCTTTTACGTTTATGTGGTCAACAAACACACTGGAATCTCAGCGAATACTTGCTTCACAGACATAAGAAATACACTCACCGGCCACTTTATTAGGTACACCTGTCCAATATGACGAATGAAGCCCCGCCTACTAGTACAGGAGCCAATCGTAGATGGCTATAGACTGACGTTTCTCACTCGACCAGGCGTGTGCTTTTACATTTATGTGGTCAACAAACACACTGGAATCTTAGCAAATACTTGCTTCACAGTAATAAGAAATACACTCACCGGCCACTTTATTAGGTATACCTCTCCAACTACTCGTTGACGCAAATTTCTAATCAGCCAATAACATGGCAGCAACTCAATGCATTTAGGTATGTAGACGTGGTCAAGACGATCTGCTGCAGTTCAAACAGAGCATCAGAATGGGGAAGAAAGTGCGTGATGCTATCATGTCAATATGGACCAAAATCTCTGAGGAATATTTCCAGTATCTTGTTGAATCTATGCCACGAAGGATCAAGGGAGTTCTGAAGGCAAAGGTGGGTCCAACTCGGTACTAGTAAGGTGTACTTAATAGTGGCCGGTGAGTGTATATCCAAATAAAGCTTGAAATCTGTACTTTTAAATGAACCAACTGCAGTTTAAAACAAAAGCTTTTTGGTTTTGTAATCTGTACGAAACAAACACTAGGTACAGTCCATCCTGTCAAGCACACATCACATGACAGCAACTACTCAGACGCTCACAAACTTGTAAACAAAGAGTCACTGTCATTTCTGGAGAAGATTTGCCATCAAGACCAATTTTTGAATTACTTTCGAAGACCCGCACGATCTGACGAAGCATTATCCAGAGGATGATAATGTGTAACACGGGCATAAATGTGGTTGGTGTCGTGATCTCGTTCTTTTTGAGTCTTTTCGAAAAAATGCTGATTTTGTTTGATTCGAATGTTTAGAAATGAAACTTTTGAGACGGTTGTTGTTTAATTTTATTGGTGATTCCAAATATGTAATGTAATCATAAGCTTGCCAAACAGCTTTTGAGAATTTGATGTTTCCCCATTCAGATAGAATGCCCAAGCACACTGCCCTAGAGGCGTTTCAAAGATGGCCACAGAGTGAAATGACTTGCCTTAAAGGGACTTTGTTTTACTTTACTATTAGGATACATGTTGATACAAACACCTATTTTTCAAGAAAAGTGTCTAAGACATCTATAAGTGCTCTAGATTTGCAAGTTTTAGTCTTTTAGTCAAGTTTTAGTCTTTTAAATTAATTATTTTCTCACATAGACTGATTGGTTGCTAGGGTGTTCTAAGTGGTTGCTAGGTTGTTGCAAAGCAGTTGCTTTTTTCATCTAATATTAAGAATTGAGCTTGAATTCATGTCATATTTTGTTATGTAATCATACAGATTTTCATAACATTTCTGAAAAATGCTGGTAGCAGGCACCCATTGACTTCCATAGTATTTTGCTTTTGTCTTACTATGGAAGTAGATTGGTGCAAGCAACCAGCATTGTTCAAAATTTCTTCTTATCAGAATCAGATTTATTGCCAGGTATGTTTAAATATATAGGATGACTGTGACGGGATAAAAACGCAAATAATAAAGGTATTATTAATTAACAATAAAAATATACAAATTAACAAATGAACAAACAGGTTTATTACTATAGATAATATTGTATGGACATCTATATTATGTGCAAATGGACAAATAAATTAAGTGTGTTGTCAAATAAATAAGTGTATATGTGTGTGTGTATAAACAGTGTTTGTTCCACAGTTATTATCAAGTGTTCACTGCCTGAGGGAAGAAACTGTTCCTGTGTCGGGCAGTTATGGTTGAAAAGAAGCTCAGAGGCTGTTTACACAATAAGGTTTTGTAAAAACATAAATGTAAAAACCAAATACAGAAAACTTCTAATGTGTTTGCCTGTTCGTTTATGAGGCAAAGGCGTTTTTGGGACTGAAGACGCATATATCTGTAAACAGGTTACAAATAAAACGGCACCATTGTAGTGTCTGTGTAATCACCAGAAATTTGAGATTCTATGCAAATGATGACATCATGTGTGTGTGTAGTTTGTTTAGGAGACTTTAGATTAAAGTCAACACAACAATGGTGAAGTACATGGTAGTGTTGTTGTTGCTGTTCAATTGTTTGTTAACTCTTGATCAGTAAAGAGGATTTACTTACAAATTACACACCAAAAGCGGAGACATATCTGATGCACAACACATGGCAAATTCTACATATAGTACACACCTTGTACGTATAGACATATGATATAAAGTATGTCACTTCCTTACTGCTTACTGACAAGATGGGAACATCAAATACTGGCCTGGCATCCATAATACAGCATTTTTTGCCGTTTTCATGGATATGTGTAAATGCATATGTTTTTTGAAGACGTTGTGTAAATGAGAAACTGTCTCACAATGCAATGGAATAAATTATTGATTTTTTGCTACATCGTTGTCATGCAAATGTATCCTCAAAAAGGTTTAAAACCAAATGAGGAAGAATAAATGATTAGGTGTTTTCGTTTTTGGGTGAACTATCTCTTTAAAAGGAATAAGATGTTTTGAAAGGAGGGCCATTTTAGAGAGGCTAATATTTCATTTTTTATCATTGCATAACACAAAATTGACCTTGGTTGTTAAGAAATGCCACAAAAATCTGAAAAAAGGTCAGCTAAATTAGACTGGTTCGTAAAATAGTCTTATTACAGTATTAAAATATTTAGATTTTCTGTATTTCTGTTTTAACTTTACTGTAGTAAACACAAATTTATTAGTGTACTCACATTGGAGGATAGAGTCCGTAAGCGTGTGGGGCACTGACAGCTGGAGATGATGCTACATGGTCCATGTAGGTGGGGTTTGCTGCAGGGTCGGGGTTTGGAGTTGCAAACCTGTATGAACACAAACACACAAACGATCAAATATTTAACATCACATGTGCTTTTTTACCATTACGCTGGAGTTATACTTTCGCCTGGCGCCGCATCGCACGCCTCCGCTGACTGCACGCGCACCTCGCGACACGGACGAGGCTTTTATACTTGCCGCAATCGCCGTTGTGATATTCTTTAAAACGACAGGGAGCGGTCAAAAGTAACTGACCGTAAAGTCAGACGGATAAACAGAGAAGTAGGAAGTTTCCGTAACTACGTCATATCATTAATATCATTCACGATTTTTTAACTAATTACTTGTATTGTTTTTATAAATGATTTTAATGATTATAAGGATCTTTATAACAATTCAAGATTTTTTAAATCAAATTTGATGCATCACTTGCTTTTGTTCATCTCTCGGACAGTTTTACCTATTAAAGTTTTTTAAAATATTAATGACAACTGAACATGGGTTGTTCTACAAATAAATTTTTTATAATGGCAAGAATAAAAGCAAAAAAAAAGCACACTTCCTAAAAAATAGATTTAGATTTTTAGATTTAGCCCGCTCCACAATTCACACATTACTGTCTGGCTAGTTTCTTTGCTATACTTATGCTAAAAGGGTAATAATGGTCCAACATTCCTGACCATTATCACCAATAAAGCCTAGAAAAACAGGCCATCAGTGTAAACCAAAAGGTTTAAATATTAATTTCCAGTTTTCAAAGCAATAATTTGTTAATTTTAGTTTTGTAGCTATTAAACTGTTTAAAATTCAAAATTGTAATATATACATCAGTGTAAAACCTGTGAATGGTGGACAAACATATTTCTTTAATTGTGTACATGGGTCTCCACTTTGCCATGGCCTCTTTTGTCTTTAACAATTCCTCAGGTTTTTCCAAACCTTTTAACATAAATGTTCCTTCTTTCCCACGGCTGTTGCTATTTCTAGCCAAGAATAATTGTTCATCAGGTTATCTGTATGATCACGTATGATAAAGATAAGTGTACAGTCGTACTGTTTCAGACAAAATCTCTTCAAAGTGGTTCATATTCAACTCAAATCAAACGCGGCACCGCGCGAACAGTTCACTCGGATCTCAAAAATGCCGTGCCAGCTGAAATAATGTCGCGCGCACTCAAAGCGAACTTCCGCTAACACCGCGATGACGTCACATTTGCCGCGCGCACTCAAGCGAACTAGCGGTTCTGCTTAGCTATAGTTCACAGTCTGACCTACACATTAGCAGTGTTAGTGCTCAGAGGGTTCTTGCTAACTCTATAGCTATAGTTTATTGATAGCTTCCCATAACATTTCCTGTCATCTTTGTGCTCTCTCCCTCACTAAAACATTAGTTTAAAAAAAACAAACAAAAGACATGTTCAGCTCCTTCACTGCGTTTAGCTCTAATTCACAGCTTGCCACCCACTCTAGCGCTAAGAGGCCTCTTGCTAACCTGCAAAATTAAGAGCTAGTTTCATAATCACTTCCTCTGAATGCTGATGAGAGCAACTGAATTATCTGGGACTGATGGTGCACAACTCCCTGTTGAGTTTGCCCCGAAGAGGAAGACTCGCTAACAAGACCAACGAGGTCGTCCACCTATGGACAAATAATGCCGCTAATGAGGCTAACAGAGCTAAGTATATGCCGATGAGAGGAACACGAGCACAGAGTCTCACGTATCCAAGGCAACCCGTAACTGCCCACCGCGTGAGGCCAGCACTAATATGCTAGCGCGCAATTAGGTTTTCCGCTTGGAGAAGTCAGGTTGCTGAAAATCAGTCAAGTGGAGACCTGTAGCTATACTGAGAGGTCAGAAAAACATGAGGAGACAGAGTTGTGTGTTTGTGTACTTACTCTGGCACTACTTGTTTGATTTGCGGTTTGACGTATCCGTCCACGGCTTTAGCTGGAGAAGTGGGAAAGATAAACAGATTATTCTTAAAGCGTAACATAACATTTGGTCACACACTGCTACGAATGAACACACATGAATACAAAACACTGCTAAATAATAATAACAAAAAAATATAGAAACCATCACAGAAGTTTCTAATAGTTTTCAATCTAAATTCTCTTAAATTCATTTGTAAGCATCAAATTTTGATGGCTTCTACTAGTGTGTGTTTGAGATAACTGCGTTACAGTTAGTTGATGTTAATATGACACCAATATACAGGGTTCATACACATTTTTACTACAAAAATTAAAAAAAAATAATTGACTTTAATTTTCATGACCTAATGTTTCATGTCATGTCTAAATATATGTCGTAAATCATAAGAAATGTTTAAATTTATTACAGCATATCATAAAACATGCAATAGTTTCAATTTATTTTTATCTCTATGTAAAATAGATGATGCTTACAGCATGTTTTTGGCCAAGAAAAGAAAAGTAAAAGCAACTGACCTCCATTCCAATATACAGATATTTGTCAAGCTAATTTTAGTTCATCTTAATTGATTGTTAAACTACTGTAGTAATAGTAGGTAAAACTATTTCTATTATAAAGCCGCGATCACGCTGCACTTTTCGCTCCATAGACTACAATTCATAGGCATGCGAATGCGGCAGACCAGAAACAAAAGCACGTGATTAGCATTTCACTGCATTCGAAAGTTCAAGCTTGGTGAATTCTTACCTGCGAAATCACATCAGGTGATTGCGTGAGACCAATAGAAGATGTAAGATGTAAACATTATTTATTTTTGAAGGATGCTATTCTGGGGTGTGTTTCCCAAATAACGACATAACTCATAGCTGAACTATCATAGTACGATGCATCGTTTGGGAAAAGAACAACGTAGTGACGAGTGTTTCCCAAAATCGTAGTTTCTCTGCAGATCCATCACTTGAACCACGTTAGTTCTAACGTAAAACGTCCATATTGACGCTCTAAACGGGGTGGAGTAACAACTTCTTTAGAGAAAACCCCCATTATTTATAGTGCAAATTAAATTGTTTTACACGCACATGCATTTAAAAAAAAATCCAATGTTACTTTTGGTAAAAACATGCACTCGTTTTCCATATTAATTGAAATATATGTAAACGGCACACATAGGGCCAATCTTTCTTTTACAAATATTATTGAGAACATTACATATTCTATTCTAAAACATAAAACCACTTAGCTAACACATATTTTAATGTCATATATAAAATACATAAATCGTTAATGGCTGTAATTTACAGTAAGAAAAGAAGAAAAATCCTACTTCATAATAATAATTATTATTATTTTTGTATTCTATAGTATTGTCATTAATATTTATGCAAAATATTTCTTAAGTGATCTTAGCATTTTCCAGTTACATTTAGGATTGATTTCTGTTATTTATTTAGAATAGTAATTGTATAATAATAATAATTTTATGTATTTGTAATAAAGTATATTTATAAAAGTATATATATATATATATATATATATATATATATATATATATATATATATATAAGAAAATAAATAGATTTATATTTATTTATAAAAAACAACAAAATATTTGTTTTTGGGTAGTGGGGGCATGGCCATTATATCTAGCAATGCCTCTGGGTTAATTTAATGGGCTATATGATGATATAATGACTTTGCAGCAAAAAAGGCAAGAAAGGTCCAGATGTAGTGAAATAGTAACATTTCAGTTTGCTTGTATGCAGTCTGAATTGTATGTTTGAAACAATTACATGTGTTCCAATGGGAGTAATAAAAAGTCAACCACATAGTTTCTATATGGTTCTAGTTTTTTTTTTTTTTTTTTTGGCGGGGGGAGAGGGGTGGTTGTATATGGGGTGGCCGCCCAGGGTGCCATTTAAACTAGAACCGCCACTGGCTATATGTTTTTGTTTTCAGAAGCTTTGGAGGCGTAACATAAATTCCGCTTTTAAGTAATAGGTAACCTATAGATTTTGTCATAAGCCACGGCTGCGTTCAAAATGGCATACATGTTTTCAAAATGCACTACTAAGGGAGCGCATTTGTCAATATGAAAATCGCTAAAACTGAACTGTAAAAAATGCGTTAAAAAGCAAATTACACCTACAAGAGATGACTTTAATGTTTTTTATTTTTTTTTAAATCAATCCAAGTTTAAATGTTGGAAGGTTCGAAAGGAATAGGGCATAGGGGGGGATAACTGAAAATAGAACACAACCAGGTACTATGCCTCTAACTACAGCTCTAGAGGTGTAGTTGCAAGCGCAGAAGTTTGCGGTGCAGTTTGCGAATGTTCATTGCAACGATGGATTTGGGAAACTCAAATCAACAAACTATATTTGTAACGACTCAATTTGCGACCTTAGTTGGCTAACGATGGTTTTCGGAAATGCAATGCTTTGGAATGCATGTCATGATTTTGCTAAGTACGATGCGACCCTGGATTAACATCTATGTTGATACTGGAACATAGTTTTTGTTTGAAAATGTAATCCAAACCTATTCCCTACTCCTAAACCCAAGCATAACTGTAAATCATTCCCAAAATCAGAGTGGGAAAAATAGTTATATAACAATCATGTAGAAGTGCATAAACCTAACTGTATGCCTAACCTTAATAAAACTGTAAATGTATCCCTTAATTTTGATTGGCTGTTTGGAATGTTGTTTCAGGATCAACATAAATATTAATCCAGGAACATGTCCTACTTGGTGAAATCAGGTTGGTGGATTTGGAATGATAGTTATTTTGAAAAAGATTTTAGACCCACAGAACCAGTACAGTATACATTAAAATCAATTTAATTTCCATTATAAACATTAAACCCATTCTAAAACAATCAGAACTTCTGTGTAGGTTTATATTGTTTGTTTTGTTTCAGAAGGAAAGTTTTCCAAACTGATACACTCTCTTTTGAACCCATAGACATGAACACAATGTGAGCTTAATGGGAATTCAATGCATTTACATTTTTTAATGGATTTATAAAAAATTAAGCTACATATTTCAGATTATTCAGATCAAGACACTCAAAAAGTAATGTATTAGGCACACCAGAATTCAGATATTATAGAAAAATATATATTTAAGTACGTTTTATGCAGCATAACATTGGTGCATCTAATTAATTTAATTATTATTAATTATTACAAATTATTTAGGTCACACTTTATTTTGATAGCCCGTTTGTTGAATTTACGTTACATTGCATCTACATGCCAACTAATTCTCATTAGATTATAAGTAGAGTGTTAGGTTGGGATTAGGGTGGGGTAGGGGATAGGGTTGGTGTACAGGTAAGTTGACATGTACTTGCAAAGTTTCTTATAGTCAGTTAAATGTCTGTTTAACAGCAGTATCAACAGTTATTAAGCAGACAGTCTACTGATACTCAAATGGACCATCAAAATAAAGTGTTACTGTTATTTATTCAAAAGGCTGATTCATTCAGAGATGGAGTTTCCTGTCTGCATGAATCCATATTTTGAATGTGCAGCCGACAAATCTGCAGCAACTGCATGATGCTATCATGTCAATATGGACCAAAATATCTGAAGAATATTAGGAGAGCCATTTACTTCAAGTAACGTCAGTAATTTTTGACCTTGTGGGGACATTTTGGTTATCAACTGTGAAAACCGTTATCAATGATACAGAATGGAGTCTATGGAAATTCCTAACATAGATAGCCACACAAGCGTATGTGTGAAGGTTTATGTGCTTTACATGGACACAAGTTGTATAATGCTGTATAATGACATACATATGTTGGTGTGTGTGTGTGTGTGTGTGTGTGTTTGTTTGTCTGTGTGTGTTTAGTAATTCCACAAAAGACAAAATAATAATACATGAACAACTATTTAAATGAAGACCAAGATGAAGCTTACACAGCGGAGGGGTGTAGTATTTGGAGAAGACCTCATCTTTGGGTCGGTCGGGATAGAGGAATAAGAGATGATTCAGGTCACTGATACGATCTGCCAGTGAGCGGATAGAGAAGTCTTTGGTTGTGTATGGCATGAGGTTCCACACCATCCTTTCCCCTGTGAACAACAGACACACACACACACACACATTTTACTCTCTGTAGAAGCTTTGAAATGGTTACTTTTTTAATATGTTATTTTTTTCTAACCATGGCATTGCTAGCAGTCTAATATTTGAGCTACAGGAAGACTTGATGCATATTAAATAGGTAATCAATGGCTTGCTGTGCGCTCAAAGATTTTAAATGCACAACGGAGATACAAATAACCCTCCGCCACAAAGTGCATTTAATACACAGCGACCTGTTGATTATCCTGCTTATTCCATGGTCATTTGCCAAGATTTAGACAGGTTAATACTAGCTCTTTCAATATTTGACCATTTTTGATCAGTTATAACATATTTTCTCAACCACGTTCCTGAAGGACCACCAACACTGCATGTTTTGGATGTCTCCTTTGTCTGTCACACCCATTACAGGTCTTTCAGTCTCTGCTAAAGAGCTGATGGTCTGAATCAGGTGTGTTTGGTTAAGGAGACATGGACATTTTTGCAGAGCTGGTGGTCCTTCAGGATTGTGGTTGAGAAACACTGAGTTATAATACATCTGAATCAGTCAAACAGAGAGAGAGAGAGAGAGAGAGAGAGCCTGTGTGAGAGAGAAAGATGACTGTGCATGTACATGGACATACCTAATAGCTCATTGTAACATTCGTTCATTCATTAATTTTCTTTTATTAATCCGGGGTCGCCACAGTGAAATGAACCGCCAACTTATCCAGCATATGTTTCACGCAGCGGATGCCCTTCCAGCTGCAACCCATCACTGGGAAACACCCATACACACTCATTCACACACATACACTACGGACAATTTTAGCTTACTCAAACACTGAAAATACTACGTATGAATGCGTATGACAATAGAAAAGTGTAATAGGGATCTCACAATGCACTGATGTTGTTATGCAGCTTCAAAATACAAAAATACAACATGCGCATGTTAAATGTTTGGAAAATGTCAACTTAGGTTTTTATGATGCAAAAATATAACATAAAACGTAAAACAGCTGAGGTTAAATGGTCAATCGTACAGTAATCTGACCACTTCTGCAGTGCTGACAAACACATTACTGCACAAACATAAGACAAATCTAATGTGGGTAAAAATAATGTAGTTTTGAACAGAGTAGATTGATTGTAAGGTGAATTAATAACAATCTTATTGCTTATATGTCAAGATTTCATAGACTGAAACTAGATTAAAACGACAGGACTTTTATTAGACTAAAATTAGACTAAAACTACAATTATTCAGAAGACAAAGAAACACTCCATTTATTTTGTAAATATGCCCGTTTTATATTTATAAAAAATTTAAAAAGAGGTTTGATTCATCTGTAGTTACATTGTGTACCAATGCTGTGCTCACACCAGACACGTAATGCGTGAAAAAAATCACGCTATTTGTGCGTAAATAGACGTGTGAACATTTTAAGTTTACTTGCTTCATTCGCACGTCAAATTCACTTCACAATAGAGACGTCATGGGCAGGGCTTGGTGACTCTAGCTTCGTTGTTAAATGGCTAACATGGATTTTATTGAAGGAATAACTGTGTTTATGTGCTTTATGAAGGCTGAAAAACAGTGTCGATTCGTTTGGAGCCGTGTCTGAGTCCACTAGATCCTTTCAGAGGTGCATCAACTCCTCCAGAAACTTAACCTGGATGATCGAAGCTTTCAGCGGTGCCTCCGACTGAGCCGAGACCAGTATGATTAACTGCTGTCCAGTGTCAACAGGAGGATTTCCCCCCGGGACACCAACAACAGGTGCTACATCATAAGCACACCCCTACAAGAAAAAACTCCTTATTAGTTAACGCGGCGCGAATGTCTGAAATTCAGTTTTTCCAACTCGAGCGATTAACGCGAAACGCATCAATCGTGCAAAACGCTCAACTTGCGCCGTTTCATTTGTGCAAATCGCGTCATTTGCGCTGCCTCATTCATGCGTATCGCGCTGCAGGATGTGTATTCGCATCTTTGCATTGACTTAACATGTAAATCACTCACGCTTGCCGCTTCTTCCGCGTCTGGTGTGAATGCAGCATAAGACTGACAGAAAATTAAATATTGCCATTTTATAGGCCAATATGTCTAGGAACTATTCCCAGAGATGGGTTGCGGCTGGAAGGGCATCCGCTGCGTAAAATCGTGCTGGATAAGTTGGTGGTTCATTCCACTGTGGCGACCCCGCAAGGGACAAAGCCGACAAGAAAATGAATGAATGAATGTCTAGGAACTATGAGAGGGGTCTGACCCATCATGATTTTGCCAAGTAGGCCTAAGTGTAATCCATACCTATTCCCTACTCCTAAACCCAACCATAACTGTAAATCATTCCCAAAATCAGAGGGGAATAATAGTTATATAGCAATCATGTAGAAGTGCATAAACCTAACCATAAGCCTAAACTTAACATAAACGGTAAACGTATCCCTTAATTCTGATTGGCTGATAGGAATGTTGTTCCAGGATCAACATAGATGTTAATCCAGGAACATGTCCTACTTGGTGAAGTCAGGTTGGCGATGGGTCTGGATGCAGACTCAGTGTAGTTGCAAGCTGAGCTTCATGCAATGCTTTTAATGCCCACACCAAACCCCACCCCTAACCCTACCTTTCACAGTGATGTTACTATCTCCTTTGAGTGCATTGTGTCTGACATTGCATCTCTGAGATATGCAGTCTTCACTTGCAAATTCAAGTTTGCATCCAGATATTATTGAGAACTATAGTCTCATTATAAAAACAAATTTTTGAGCGAGATGCTAATGGTCTAATCCGATTCAATGATCTATGCTAAGCTAAGCTAAAAGTGGTCCAGGCTGACCTGAAGATCGGCTAAATAAATTCAAAAATACATGGTAAAACTCCACTGTTTATCTCTAGATGATTTGTAAAATGAGTTTATTTACAAAATAAGTGGAGTGTTCATTTAAATATGACTAAAACGAAATGGCATTTTAATAAAAAGTCTAAAATTAAAGTCTAAATTTGAAAAACTAAATTTAAATTTGCTGTCAAAATAAACACTGCTTAAATAGAATTTTAAAAAGAGCAAAGTAAACAGTTTTAAATAGCCTTAAATTAAATAGATAAAATAGCAAAAATAGTTGTACCTGCTTTGTTAGGGTTCTCTGCCACCCAGGCTATAGTGATCCCACCGATTTCAGAGTCGCTGAATCGCAACAGGAAGGTCCCGTTGGGTTTGGACATCAACATGTCCTGAGCTTGCTGTTTATTCACAAAGCCAAGAATCGCCCTGAGACGCACAAACACACGAACACAAACACCAGTGCATTTGTAATCACAAAGGCAGAGAGTGTGTACGGTTCAGTTTTATCATGATTTCTGTACAAAGCATTACAAGTCATGGCCGACTGGGGGTTGAACAGGAAAAAGATAAGAAAATAACAACAACAACAAAAAGAGCACAAGATCATATCAAACTTGCAAGTGGTCTCTCAGATCTCCCTCCTGTGTTAATCCATGCATGCTTTAATGTCTTGATGTATAGTTTTAACCAGCACTATCTCTCAATCAGGCAGTTGCCATGGCAAAGAAGCACTTCATTATGAATATAGCCTGTCCATAGTAAAAAAAAATGTGAAAAAGGAACAAAAGAACCAGAATCTAACAAGAATGTGAAACATTATGACTAATGTTTCTTCGCAGAGCAGCCAGGTGAAATGTACCAAGCATGCATGTTATATGTTATATTTCACTAAAATCATGCAATCATGATTTTTTTCCTCTGACAATGTCTTCTCTGATCCATTTATCATTTAAACTCAAATGTTTTTTTTTTTTTTTAGGTCATTAGGCATATGTGCTCAGCATAATTGAGTACACCCCATTTTGAAAATAAATATTTTTATCCATTTCTCAGTGAATATAGGCAATGTATTTCGGTGCATTTAAACAAAACAGATTCATTAAACAGATATATTTATTAAAATGATATTTTAGTCACCAAGCATATTTAGAAATTGAAAGATAATACGTTTAAATTCAAGCTAAATATTGCAAAAACAATTACAACCTACAAAATTTCAACTAGATTTTTCAAATTTTTTGCTTCTCTTGATTTTTTCTCATTTTTAAATTTGTATTTAAGATTTTTCTATAACATATAAATTTGGCTGTACTAGTTTTTGGACTATTATCCTGAGTTATTTTGTTAGATAAGTTCCAGATTTGGCTTCAGTACTGACTAAACTAATGTATATGCACAAATATAATATTGCATAGCTTCCTATAACAAATATGAATTTAAAAGATAGATAGGGCGACGCGGTGGTGCAGTAGGTAGTGCTGTCGCCTCACAGCAAGAAGGTCACTGGTTCCAGCCTCGACCTGGTCAGTTGGCGTTTCTGTGTGGAGTTTGCATGTTCTCCCTACATTCGCGTGGGTTTCCTCCGGGTGCTCCGGTTTCCCCCACTGTCCAAAGACATGCGGTACAGGTGAATTGGGTAGGCTAAATTGTCCGTAGTGTATGAATGTGAATGAGTGTGTATGGATGTTTCCCAGAGATGGGTTGCAGCGTGAAGGGCATCTGCTGCGTGAAACATGTGCTGGATAAGTTGGTGGTTCATTCCGCTGTGGTGACCCCGGATTAATGAAGGGACTAAGCCGAAAAAAAATGAATGAATGAATGAATAACAGATAGATTTGTGAGGGTTGTACTTATATATGCTGAGCACTGTACATGCCAGTGTTCTCAGATGACTGTGAGAGATGCTGCAACAATGATACATTTTCTTAGATTCTTTTTTTTTTACATAAATGAACTGCCATCCAAAGTTATTATAGTTTTGCAATTTTAAATGAGATTCTATTTTGATACTATTTTTAAATTTCACTTCAATTTTAGTTTGTTTTAGTTTAGTTTTTTTTTTACCCTGTGAAAACATTTCTATTTAGTTATTAAGTATACACAGTTTTAGAATTCAGAATTGTAAGCGCCCTGAGTCTTTTTTGCCTCAATTTCTGTTTAATGGAAGGATCACATTTCTAATACCTGACTTCTTTTATCTTTGCCATGATGACAGTAGATATTATTTTACTAGATATTTTTCAAGACACTAGTATACACCTTAAAGTGACATTTAAAGACAATTGAATAATAGCTAATAATATTGACCTAAAATGGCTTTACAAAAAGTAAAAACTGCTTTTATTCTAGCTTAAATAAAACAAATAGGACTTTCTCCAGAAGATAATATATTATCAGACATACTGTGAAATTCCTTGCTCTGTTAATCATAATTTGGGAAATATATGAAAAAGAAAAAGAAATTTACAGGAGGGCGAATAACTTTGACTTTAAGTTTCTGTTTTGGTTTTAATAATTCAGTTTGTCAGAGTTAACATCCAGTGTACACCAAAGTTTAGTGTTTTGGAAACCTCTTAGTAATAAAAAATTAAATAGTTGTATGAATAGACACTGAATCTAAAACCATAAAATGCAACTTAAGCAAATAAAAGTAAAAATGATGAAGAATGAGAAAACTTTACCATGAATATTCTTCTTTATATTAAAGATCATGGGCTCTATTTTAACGATCTAGGCGCAAAGTCTAAAGCACATGGCGCAAAGCATTAAGGGCGTGTCTGAATCCACTTTTGCTATTTTAAGGACAGAGAAATACGATTTGCGTCATGGTGCATGGTCTAACAGGGTTGTGCTTTTTCTCTTAATGAGTTATGGGTTTGTTTCAAGCATAACGGGCATTAAACCAATCAGAGACTCGTCTCCCATTCCCTTTAAGAGTCAGTTGCGTCGCGCTATGGCACATTTGCTATTTACCTTGTGGACTTTGTAAGTGAAAAAACTGAACGCTTCACTAGCGAGGAAACAGTTAAACAAACCATCTGCAGCGAGGATAAAGAATGAGCCTCCTCCATTCAGCCTCTTTACTTTCTTTTTACTTTACTTTTACTCTTTACTTTACTCCTTTACTTTCATGGATTAGGAAATGGTGGAAACTCACTCCACTGAAGACGTCCATTAGCCTACATATTTAATTTCGTAATTTTGTTTGTTAAGCGCAAAGATTTGTTTCAAAACTATTTCTAAATTCAGTTCTGATTTCCAGCAAACAAATAAATGAACAATAATTATGAAGTGTGGTCAAAAGCTGAGTTATAGCCAAAAACACGTTCTATTTCCCCATATGGTGATGCATACATCTCCAAAACCCGACAGATGCACAAATCTAAGCTTGTTTTTATTAAAACAAATATAAATATGCATATAGTAACTAATACTGCTAATAATAATAACATTATAGAAATGTGAATTGTCATGAATAAACAGACTAACAGAGCCGGATTCCAAACCCCCTGATGTGAAGTAGGCATGGGAGGAGAAAATAATAATTTCTGTAACATTTTAATCCTTTAATTTTGTTCATATTAAATGATATTTGTGTATTGCTGTACATCCTGTGTGTATTAAGCAATGTGTAAGCATTAAATCATGCGCTCTTTAAATTTAAAAAACTCTGCACTGGACTTTAGGTCAATAGTCAGGTTTAGGTTAGGTCAGGTTTCTATTTCTGTTGTCGCCAAAATAACAACGCCTTAACACATCTCCTTTTTAGACCAGCACACCCATGAGTCCACAAAGTGGCACAAATGGATTTTCTATTTAAACAACGTGGCACAAAACATGAAAATGACAATTGTGCTGGTCTAAAAACAGCAAAAAATCGCGCCATACACGTCTTGCGCCTTATTTCGCTGGGTGTATGATACGGTCCCATGTATGTAGTTAAACAAGCCTAGTGTTTATTTTTTGGCAAATGCTGAAAAGTTAGAACATGCTTTATGTTCATATAGAAAATATGTTTCTGTATATAATCATGCGCTTGGCTGATGTGTTTGTCTGTAAAAACGTATGTATAGTTGTTTCTCTAAACAGGTCAGATATCCACCCCAGAATGACTGCTTACTAATTCTGAAAATTATTAATTATTTGTGATAATAATAATTTTTTTGACTTAGCTTTTCAGTGATGTTAGATTCATTTAGTTTCAGTTTTTCATTTATTGTGATTTTTTATTTATTTCAGTTAACAGAAATGATTTTGACCAATAGTTTTAGTCTTATTTTTGGTTTACTAAAACAACCTGGCTACAGTCACTGACATTAAATCTGTAGGAATGTGCTGTTTACATGTATTCATGTTTTAACAGTTCTTACCCGTCATTCCAGTGAGGCTTCAGGTGTTTTTTAGTAAGCTCCATAACACCATCAAACCACTGCCAAAACGTGAAGTTCCTGCCTGGTAAACTCTCCTGCAATGACAAGAAGGAAATTAGCTTTTAAATGACTAGCATGCACACTAAAATGTATGAGAAATAAAGTCATTTTATTAATTCTATAACTGTAAAATTACTAAATTGTCTTATATAAATTAATATATGTATAAATGTATGCACTGTTAAGTCAGATAAGATTCTGTCTTAAACATTTGGTCAGTCTTCAATCATATGCTTTCAATTGTATACATCAAGTCTGTGGTTCTATTTCCGTTGCTGAGAGTGTTAAAAACATTAAGGAGGACAATGAGAGAAGTGTTATCGACTATTGAGGAAAACATCATGTGATATGACGTATGTGTGTGCTCACATGACCAACAATGTACAGTTGAAGTCACAATTATTAGCCCTCCTATGAATTTCTTTTTCAAATATTTCCCAAATTATGTTTAACAGAGCAAGAAATTTTGCATTGTATTTGCTATGATATTTTTTCTTCTGGAGAAAGTCTTATTTGTTTTATTTCAGCTACAATAAAAGTAGTATTGATTTTTTTAATAATTATATTATATGGAGCCAGACCAGTCTCAAAAGTAATACATTTAACAAAACATTACTCATACAACCACAACCAGTCACATTTACAAAATCCAACTCGTAAGTTCAAAACCCAATTCGTAAATACACAAATCCAATTCGTAAATTCAAAACATGATTTAAAAATACACAATTCCAATTTGCAAAGTCAAAACACGATTCTTAAATACACAAATCCAGTTCGTAAATTCAAAACACAATTCAAAAATACACAAATTCAATTTCCAAATTTAAAACAATTCATGAATACACAAAATCAATTCGTAAGTTCAAAACATGATTCATAATATACACAAATCCAATTCATTAGGCGAAAATATTTATGATTTTTAGAATTGTGTTGTATTTATGAATTGTGCATTTAATTTACAAATTGAATTTTGTAAATGTGAATTGTGCTCTGCATGTATGAATTTTATAGTGTAAATGTATTATTTTTGAGACTGATCTGGTCCATAATATTAGCCCTCTCAAGCCATATATTTTTTTGATTGTCTACAATGTCTTTCGATTACAATGACTTGCCTAGTTGTCCTAATTAACCTAGTTAAGCATTTAAATGTCACTTTAAGCTGAATACTAAATATCTATATCTAGTTAAAATATTTTGTACTGTCATCATGGCAAATATCAAATAAATCAGTTATTAAAACTATTGTTAAAAATGTGTCCAGAAATAGGAGAAAGAAATATACAGTAGAGCTAATAATTCTGACTTCAACTGTATTTATGTTTAATATGTATGACTGATAAACCTATTGGAGGGAGGGATTTTCCATGAAGAATAAGGGCAGAGAGTCAGCTGATATGAACTAAAAATCATTTGTGAAAAGGTAGCCTTAAAGATTAGAGAACAGATAAAAGCTTCCCTTCTGCTGCCACACACACAAACACACGCACCATTTGTTCAGCCACCAGAGCATTTCTCTGTGACTGCTTGACCTGTTCTTTTGGGTCAAATTTTGTCTTTTGACCAAGTCAAGGTAGTTTTTATTCACATTACCACAGCACATGCTTATAATACATTAATTTGTATTCTGAGGTATAAGAAACACACAATAATACACAAATCCAATTCGTAAATTCAAAACATTCTGAGGTATAAGAAGAACTACAGTAATTATATAAAGTTTTTTTTTTTGATAGGTCTAAATAGATATTTTTCTTTCACTGGATTGTGAATAATTAAACCCTTCGGGAGAAAGTAAAAAGGAAAAAACATAGCTATTTCATAAATAAGAAATAATTGACTCCAGGCCATTTGTATTCCGGGGTATTAGGGAAACTAACTATATAAAGTTCTTGTTTTCTTTTTTTATGGGTCTAAACTATTTTTTGTTTGGCTCATCGAGGTGTGGACAATTAAAACCTTGGGGAGAAAAAAATGAAAGTTAAATGTGTTAAGTTAAAATGAAAGTTAAAAATGACTAGTTAAATAATAAAAAAAAAAGGAATAACTGACTCCAGGACTTTTGTATTTTGAGATATAATGGGAACTAACAATATAAAGTTGTTGGTTTTTTTAAATAGGTCTAAACTTTTTTTTTTTTTGTTTTGTTTTTTTTGGGCTCACCGGAATGTGAACAATTAAAACCTTGGGGAGAAAGAGAAATCAAAGAAAAAAAACGAGTTGATTAATAAATAAGGAATAATTGACTCCAGGCCTTTATTAAAGATTTATGCATGCCTGTGGTGGTAATGTATTGTACATCAGTGGGACATTAAATTTCTAATACTGTAGTTCAATGCACTGAGTAATTCCACAATGATTCCCAGAGCTAACGACATTGTTCAGGTTTTATTTAAAGAGGTTTTATGTATAAAAGGTTCTTGTGTGTAGAAGAAGTGTTAAAAAGAAAGAGAGACGATTTAAGCCATTAATCTGAAGACTGAAGATTTATAAAAGACCAATTGATTGATTGAGTGCATGTAAATTACTGGAGTCTGTGCCTTTATACTGATTGTGGCATTTTAAGGTAACCATCTTTGCAAAAAAGCAGTTATTTCATCAATCAATCAATCAATCAATCAATCAATCAATCAATCAATCAATCAATCAATCAATCAATCAATCAATCAATCAATCAATCTATCGATCCATCTGTCCGTCTATCCATCCATTCATTGGTCTGTCCATCTATCTATCCATCCATCCATCCATCCATCCATCCATCCATCCATCCATCCATCCATCCATCCATCCATCCATCC
Source organism: Danio kyathit (assembly GCA_903798195.1). Lineage (NCBI taxonomy): Eukaryota > Metazoa > Chordata > Actinopteri > Cypriniformes > Danionidae > Danio > Danio kyathit. The sequence goes on along the minus strand of LR812521.1, from coordinate 23,961,194 downwards.
ATCCATCCATCCATCCATCCATCCATCCATCCATCTATCTATCTATCTATCTATCTATCTATCTATCTATCTATCTATCTATCTATCTATCTATCTATCTATCCATCCATCCATCCATCCATCCATCTACTCATTCTGCAAAGACCTAATACATAATAAATCAAATTCTTCAGTGTAGTGATATGGAACTCTAAATAGGTCAAAATGTGCTCGAAGTTACTTTGGTTGAGCTTTTTCCTGAAAATGACTGCATATTAGTATGTTCATCAGCCAATCAGAATCAGATATTTCAGATATTATTAACAGAATACAAATATTTACAATTACTGCAGATTTTAAATGAACAATTCCATGTTAAATTTCAGAGCTCCTTCCAGACTGAGCAAACAAATAAATAACTACAAATTAAATCGGTGACACTTTACAATAAGGTTGTATTAGTTTATGTTAGTTAAAGTAGTTACTAACACGAACAAACAATGAACAATACATTATTTACAGAATTTATTCATGTTTTTTATTGTTAGTTAATGAAAATAAAGTTGTTAGCTCATGATATTTCATGGTGCATTAATGTTAACAAGCATGAATTTGGATTTGTGTATTGTTCATCATTAGTTCATGTTAGTAAATACATTAACTAATGAAACCTTATTATATAGTTTGACCATAAAATATATATAAAAATATCAAACTATTTCCATGTTTAACCAGAGAAATTACATCTTACTATCTACATGTCTACTATCTACATGTAGTATACTAGCTACAGTACATATCTTACTATCACAAATCTTACCATCTACATGTCTACTATGTACATGTACTATTTACATTACTATCACAAATCTTACTGTCTACATGTACTATTTACATCTACATATCTTACTATCACATCAAAAAAACTAACATACAAGAATGAGGGTAAACCACTTTTGTTGGTTTTGACGTTTTAAAAAAGGCATTAAAATATTTTTTTATTTAAAGGGCAACTATTTTACCTCCTTTTCAAGATTTAAGATAAGTCTTTTGTGTCTCCAGAATGCATCTGTAAATTTTCAGCTCAAAACTCCCATCAGATTATTTATTATACCTTTCAGAATATTGGGATTTTCTGCTCTGAACACAATGTCGCTGTTTTTTTGGCCTGTGCCTTTAATGCTAATTCTCCCCGCCCACCGTTCCCACGTGCCTGTCAGAGTGTGCCTTAATCTCCGCCTCGGCTGCATCAGATAAACAGCACAGTGACAGACATGAAAGAAGCAGATCTCACAAAACGTTTTTGAGAAATACTACAGTAAGAATTTTCCTAATGATTATTTGATGTATTTGTTGTGGAGTTTATTCAAGCCTCTCTGCAATAATGAGTCACGCACATTAATGTTACAAAGTTCACGCACATACACACAGACACAGGCACACACACAGCACGCGTTTAACTTTGCACTGTTTTTGCACGGCAAATGTGACAGGATACACGTTAATATACACTGCTGTATGGACATCCGTTATGTTAATGTACAAAATAAACCTGATTTATTATCCACAAACTGGGATTGAAGGGTCTTCTTTTAAAATTGTACTGAGGCTGTGGTGATAAAGTCAAGATGGTAAAATCGCTGTAACTCATTACAAATATCCACTGTTTTAAAACGTTTTAAACTTGTAAAACTCATTCTTGATCACATTTTATGATGATTGATGATCACAGAGAGCTAACAGATCTTTTAATCCTGGTTGCTTTGCGCACCTCCTGTCTTGTGAATATGATTAAACGTGGTACTACAGAGAAATGTTAATATGCGGCTGTCAATCTATTCGGTAGGCGGGGAAAACCATATTCCTACATCACATTGCGGTGGGCCTCAGAATGGGAGGGTTTTGGATCCTATTTTAACGTCAGGAAATTAAAATAATAGACTTATTGTGTTTCTATCACCCCAATAAGACTGTGGACATACTATACCTACACACAGTTCTGTCCAAACAGCTTACAAAAGATGATTTTCATCACAGGTGCCCTTTAAAATACACATTTCATTTCTCAAATATGACACTTATATTTTCTCATTTATATTTTTAAAGTCAACAGCCAACGAAGAAGTTTCTCGTCATTCTGCAATAAACCTTCTTTTATGAACCTCCCAATATTAACGTACAATAATTAAATACATAAAAATAAGACAAAAGCCATTTTTTTTACAATGAGCGTAGTACAAACTAGTTTCAAACTAGTTTCTGCTACTGCTGTACGAGTTCCTTACAACTAAACTTCTTTTCATTGGAATTGGACCGAGAGTTGACATGGTAAACAGCTAAAAGTGTGTGGGTTTATGAAAGTCAGGCATGACTGCCAGATCGAGAGCATGATCCTCTGCCTCATGTTCATTCTGTTTTTAATCAGCCATCCACAAGCACAGTCACATTACTTAGGACTGAAAAGTGTTTTTCTCTCCATCGCCTTCCCTTGAACCACTAGAACATGGTGTACCGTGTCAGTTTCAGCATTAAGCACGGCAGATTACGCACAAAATCATAGATGTACTGGTGGATCAGTTCTGGTGTCAGCAATGGCTGCTGTCAGAATCCTTGTGCATTAGAAAATATCATTCATTCATTTATTTTCTGGGTTGCAGGTGGAAGGGCATTCGCTGTGAAAAACATATGCTGGATAAGTTGGTGGTTCATTCCACTGTGGCGACCCCTGATTAATAAAGGGAGTAAGCCAAAGAAAATTGAATAAATGAATGAATGAATAATTCCAGCCAAACAAAAAGAATATATAAACGTTAAAATGTTTTTAAAAAAAAACTGCTTTCATTCTAGCCAAAATAAAACAAATAAGACTTTCTCCAGAAGAAAAAAATACTGTGAAAATTTTCTTGCTCTATGAAACAGGACAGAGAATCAAAATGTCATAGTACAGGGCTCTAGATTTTTGCCTTAAACTGTATATGGAACTATATGCTTCGTTCATAAACAGACTTTGCATCATGCTGTACATACAGTACATAAACAGAGGTGTGCCATACATCACCCAAAACCTTTCTACAAGCATAATACAACAAACTGCTTTATGTAGACACCAAACAATACCCCGTACTTGTAAACAGTGTGTGCGTGGGGCTTTTTGGGCTGCGTTTTGGTTTGTAGCTTCAGCAAACATTAGTAAACCACTGTAGATCACGTATTTATTTAGAGCAGGTGTTCTTGATACAGATGAGGCCAAACACTGCATAACAGATGCGCAGATCTTGAGATAATCCTCACAGAGTGCTTTGTCAAAACTACAGGACATCTGGGATCCGGTCGCCTCACAATGAGCACGATAATGTGTTATATTTTACAATTTATTTAAAATTTTTATGTTTCAAAATTATTTTTAAAATATATTTTATTATTATTAATTATTTACTATTGTTATATAGTTATTATTATTATTAGTTTAAAAGTTATTTATTATATTTTTCCCAAGTGCTGTTTAACTGAGAGACTCTTTTTCCAACACATTTTAACCATAAACATTTTTATAACTAATTCTGACAGCCAAATTCTTTTGTCTTTCCCATGAAGAAATTACATGATATTTTTCCAAGTTATGTTGCAAGATACTAACATACTATGGAGCCAGATGGAGTCTCAAAAATAAAACATTTACAGTAAAAAAATTCATACATGCACAGCACAATTCACATTCATAAAAGTTCATTTTTAAATTAAAAACACAATTCAAAATAATTTTTGCCAAATAAATTTGATTTGTGTATTTTTAATCGTGTTTTGAACTTACAAATTGGATTTTGTGTATTTACGAATCGTGTTTTAAATTTAGGAATTGGATTTGTGTAATTATGAATCATGTTTTGCATTTACGAATTCTATTTGTGTATATATGAATTGTGTTTTGAACTTACAAATTGGATTCGTGTATTTACAATTCATGCTTTGAACTTTTGAATTGGATTTTGTGTATTTACGAATCGTGTTTTAAATGTAGAAATTGGATTTGTGTATTTATGAATCATGTTTTGCATTTACGAATTGTATTTGTGTATATATGAATCGTGTTTTGAACTTACAAATTGGATTCGTGTATTTAAGATTCATGCTTTGAACTTACGAATTGGATTTTGTGTATTTACGAATCGTGTTTTAAATTTAGAAATTGGATTTCTGTATTTATGAATCGTGTTTTGAACTTACAAATTGGATTTGTGTATTTACAATTCATGCTTTGAACTTACGAAGTGGATTTGTGTATATACGAATCGTGTTTTGAATTTATGAATTGGATTTGTGTATTTTTAAATCATGCTTTGAATTTACGAATTGGATTTATCTATTAATGATTTGTGTTTTAAACTTGCGAATTGGATTTGTGTAGTTTTGAATCGTGTTTTGAATTTGCGAATTGGATTTGTGTATTTACGAATTGGGTTTTGAACTTAATTAGATTTTGTAAATTAGATTTTGTAAGTGTGACTTGTGTTGTGGATGTATGAATAATATTTTGTAAATGTATTATTTTTGAAGGAGGCACGGTGGCGTAGTGGGTAGCGCTGTCACCTCACTGCAAGAACGTCGCTGGTTCGAGCCCCTGCAGTGTCAGTTGGCATTTCTGTGTGCATGTTCTGCCAGTGTTTGCGTGGGTTTCCTCCGGGTGCTCCAGTTTGCCCCACAAGTCCAAAGACATGTGCTATAGGTGAATTGGGTTAGCTAAATTGTCAGTAGTGTATGTTTGCATGTCCTGGTCCTCCAGGTTGGGGGATGAGCGTTGGGCTAACGACCCACCTCATAAAAATTAGATGTTACGAAACACCAACATGGTGTGGCTAAATATCAACTTAAATATAAACGGCTCTGGGAGTAAGTAAGAATGAGTGTTTTTGAGACTGATCTGGCTCCATAGTATTCAGCTTAAAGTTCAATTTACATTTTGAATTAAGCTATTAAAGTGTTTGGACAGCAGTGGTTTATATACACTGTAAAAATGTCTGTTAATTAACAGTTGCCGTATTTTGTGTTTTCACAAAACAGAAGTGTTATCTGTTTATTTACAAATGTAAATTGCATTATGGGATGTTGATGTCTGCTCTGTTGACTTTTAATGTTTAAAATTCAACTCTAGACTTTAACAAAGTGACTTTTATTGACAATGTAGTCGTTTGAAATAATATAATGTATGAGAAATAATGTATAGAGAAATAAGTCTGGGCATTATTACAAGGTTTTTGTACTGTAATATCCAACACCAAATGCAGACAATATATCACTTTAAACTATTAAAAATGTTAACAAAAGTCACTTTTTGAAATTTTTAAGGATAAAAGTTAAATAAACAGGACTGTACTGTATGTATACCTCACATCCCCTCAATTTAGAGTAACTAAGCAAACAGGTAAGAGCCTCCCTAGATAATTACTGCATGAATGGTTATATTTCAGCTGGTAATATGTTATTTAAGCATACTGACGCAAAGAGTAGCTTCTTATTTCTAAAACAACCATGACACATCATGTGGTCGTGGAAAAGATCTGTGCAATTATTGGCATGCATCATTTTTGAATGCATCAATCATTGCTCAAACTGCTAAAATTGAGTTAAGAACCATCCAACATATTAAAAACTTGAAGGACAGAGAGGGGAAAATATGGTCAGAAAAAAAAAACATCTTGAATGATTGAGATTGGCGATCACATAAGCTTCTAATGAAATCAATTCAAGAATAGACAACAGTAGAACTCCAGGCTATGTTTTATACTGAAAGTAAGAGCATTTCCATTTGTATAATGCGATGGGAACTCAAGGAGTTGTGAATAAATAGCTGTGTTAGAAAACCACTAATCGGCTAATCAGAGAAAAAAAAGGTTTCAATTTGCTAGGGAGTGTAAGGTATAAACTCTGAGGCGATGGAAGAACATCATGTGGTCTGATGAGTCCAGGTATGATGAGATCATTCGTGTACAAAGTGAGGAGGATGAAGTGATGCACTCATTATGTTCGGTGGCTACCATACAGTACAAGCCTGCGGGGGTCAGTGTTGTGATTACAGTCAGGTCTAGGTTTAGCAACGTTATTTAGGACCCCTCTGGTTGGCACTACAGAGCACTGTGCACCAAAACAGCCAGACACAAGAAAAGCCTTTTTTTTTTTTTTTTACTCCCAGGCCATTTCCAACCTGAACCACCTTTAATTAATTCATATGTACAGTGCACTTGGCATCAGTGTTAGGGAAAGTTACATTTGAAAGTAATGCATTACAATATTGAGTTACTCCGCTAAGTACTTGCGTTACTTAGTTACTTGGTAAGTAATGTATTACATTACTTTTGAGTTACTTTTTTTGAACAATTAAAGTAATATATTATAGGAATGCAATTATCATACGCATTTGTTTATATTGCAAACTTCACCAAGTAGGTCCAAACTGATTCCAAAGGCAGATACTGATAAGATCAGGACCTGGTTAAGATTTGTGTGGACTTTGGGGGTTTTACGATGTGGTCACATGTTGATTGGTAAGTTTGTATGTCACAGTATTTGGGCTTTGGTCACATGGTCAAGAAAGATACAAATTAGGTGGCAAACTTTGCTCTTTCTCTTTCCCTGTTGTGCTCCTCTCCTGCACTGGAGTCTATCTTCTCTGGCTATACTGCTATCAGGCTCTCTTTAGGGCCTATTCTCTGTTCCTTGTTTCTCTCTCTCCCTTTCCCTCTTGCGTATCTCAGGTAACTTTCCTTTACATTTAAGCTGGGCACAATTAATATCACATGTTTTTATCATTTCATGTTTTATAATTTTTTACAGTTATTTTGTAACTAATTCAGCATAACCATAGCAAATTATTGTCATTAAATCATTTCATTTTCAAGTATTTGTGAATTACTTTTGATTTAACATCAACACTTAATTGCTCCATATTGCAATACAATACAATCACATAATAGCAACGCTCTCCTACATTTTTTGCTATTACAACCCTGCCCTTATTTCCATTTTTGGTATAAGATTGAAGAAGGATGGTTCGACTAGAAATGTAGTTTTTCACCATCATACTAATAACTTTTTAGTCATTCTGCAGAAGTTCATTTCGAATCGCTGTAGTTAAATCCCATTCTTACAGTGTTCCTTCAACGTGACTACAATTGTTTTTTTAAAAGCTAATTAAACTAAAAACAATTAAAAAAAAAAAAGTAACTCAGATATTATTACTTAATTGTTTTAAGTAATGCATTGCTTTAATTGTTACTTAGAAAAGTAATATTATTACGTAACTCGCATTACTTGTAATGCGTTACCCCCAACTCTGCTCTGTATATACGTAGGAAAATGTGTCTCTCTCTATTTTTATAAATGCTATTGTTATGTATTCATGCTCTTATTTTTTAATAGTGTTTGTACATTTTCTACTCACTGTCAGTGTTTGGCAGTATTGTCGCTACAAGTAGTGACGCTACTAGATTAACTGCATTTCTCAGTAGCATGGCAGTAGCGTCGCTACTTTCTAAATCAAATAGCTTTTCAGTAGCGAAGCTATTTTTTCCGCCCACACAAGCTACATTTTCAGATCAATGAGTGACGCCACCGACATTCACAGAGCTGTGAGGCCGGTGTCTAGTCAACGAAAGTAAATCCATATGATGGCGAGAATGACGATTTCTTCTACTTCCTGTTTTACAGTGGTCGACAACAAACTTTTTGCTGCATTAAGGCTGTTTTATACTTCTGCGTCAATCGCACACGTATGCTCCGGCGCAGCCTACGTGTGGTCGCATAGCCCTCGCTGTGGCCGTTGGCGACGCTGACGCGCACTTCTCAAAAATTTAACTACACATCGCAACAACGCATATCGCAAGCTCTGTGATTGGTCAGCTTGGTATCGCTGACGAGTGTGGGTGGAGGTGAGAGACGCGGAGCCAGATGGAGCTAGTGTTTGCAAGTGTGGAGTCCCGTGAAGGAGCTCTAGATGGAAACTGTTGCTTTGTGTTTACCTTATGATTAAAGTTGCTGCACGTCCGCCGATTCCAACCTCAAAATGAGCGAGTTTGAGCCACAAGGTAGTGTTCAGAAAAAACAAAACACCAGCGAAGAAACTCAACATAGAGGTACATAAACACCTACTACCAGCTAGCCTTTCTGAAATGTTATTGCAGAGCAACACAAACAGCGCGCAGAAGTATAAATGCACGGCTACGTGATTGCATGCGTGAAGGGTCACGCAGATCATTTGACGCAGAACTATAAACCAGGATTTACTGCCACCTCTCGCTCTGGTCGGTGACGTCACCAACCAATTAGGCTAGAGAAACTTGATTGAAGGAAAGATGACTGAGGGAGAGGAGTTATTTTTGATGGAGGATTCCTCATGACCATACCTTGAGAAGTACATGTTAAGATGCAATAACATTAATTCTGATGCTGTGCTTTTGTTAAAGCTGATTTGATGTTTAAATGTCTTTTGTTAGTTAGTGATTTTAAATTAACTTATAGTTTGTCCTACAAACATGCCCAAGTGCATCCGCATCCAAAATCAAATCACTTTCAAATCAAATCACTTTTATTGTCACATCATCAGCAGCACGTGTGCTATGATGAGTGAAAAGCTTAGGTGCTGGCTCCAGACAGTGCAAAATACAGACAGTGCAAATACAACGACAGTGCAAAATACAGACAGTGCAATATACAGACAGTGCAAAAATACAGACAGTGCAGGATACAGACAGTGCAGTATACAACAACATACTCACAAAAAACAAGACAATGTAAAATTGGCAATGTTGACAGCGATACGTAGGCAGTATTGTTTTAAGTATGGATTTGTTAAAGTGCAGTGCATGCTACATCTTGACGGTGTGCAGTGCGGGGTATGGAAGAGTTTGTGTGGGGTGTGTTAAGTGTTCATCAGCCTGATAGTCTGAGGGAAGAAACTTTCTTTCAGTCGGCTGGTGCGTGACCGGATGCTGCGGAACCTTCTGCCTGAGGGTAGCAGAGAGAAAAGTCTATGGCTTGGGTGGCTGGAGTCGCTGATGATTCTCTTGGCTTTCCTCATGCACCTCCTGGTGTAGATGTCCTGGAGGGAGGGAAGCTCACCTCCTACTACACGTCCAGCAGTTCGCACGATCCTATGTAGACCTTTGCGATTGCTGCTGGTGCTGCTTCCGTACCAGGTGGTGATGCAGCCAGTGAGGATGCTCTCCACAGTGCAGGTGTAGAACGAGCGGAGGATGTGGGGGCTCATTCCAAACCTCCTGAGACGCCTGAGGAAGAAGAGACGTTGTTGTGCCTTCCTCAGCACTGCGTCTGTGTGGGCAGTCCATGTCAGATCCTCAGCGATGTGTACTCCAAGAAACTTGAAAGTGCTGACTCTCTCCACTGGTGTCCCGTTGATGGTGATGGGAGTGTGTTCTTTCTTCTCTCTCCTGAAATCCACCACCAGCTCCTTGGTTTTGCTGATGTTGAGTGAGAGGTGGTTTTCCTGACACCACTGCGTCAGAGCGTGCACCTCCTCTCTGTAGGCCGTCTCATCATTATCGGTGATTAGGCCCACCACCGTTGTGTCATCAGCAAATTTAACGATGACATTGGAGCTGTGTTTGGATGTACAGTCATGTGTGTACAGGGAGTACAGGAGTGGGCTGAGAACACAGCCCTGTGGAGCACCAGTGTTGAGGATCAGTGTGGATGAGGTGATGTTGTTCATTCTGACCACTTGGCGTCTGCTTGACAGGAAGTCCAGGATCCAGTTGCACAGAGAGCTGTGTAGGCCCAGAGCCTGGAGCTTCACCACCAGCTTGGCAGGCACTATGGTGTTGAATGCTGAGCTGTAGTCCACAAACAGCATTCTCACATATGTGTTTTTGTTTTCCAGGTGAGACAGAGCAGTGTGCAAGGTGAAAGCAATAGCATCATCTGTGGAGCGGTTGTTTCTGTATGCAAATTGCAGAGGGTCAGTGTTAGCGGGCAGTACAGAGCAGATGTGGTTTTTAATCAGCTTCTCAAAGCACTTGCTGAAGATGGGTGTCAGTGCAACCGGACGCCAGTCATTCAAGCATGTGGTTTTAGCTGATTTCGGTATTGGCACAATAGTAGCTGTCTTAAAGCATGTAGGAACCACAGACCGAGAGAGCGAGAGGTTAAAGATGTCCGTGAAAACCCCCGCTAGCTGGTGTGCGCATGCTTTAAGTACACATCCAGGGATGCCATCTGGGCCCGTAGCTTTTCGGATGTTCACGCGACGGAAAGATCTCATTACATCCGCTACAGAAACAGAGAGTGTGCTGGCGGTTTCTTTGTCGGCCGCTGGAGCGCGCTGCGTGTGTGCGCTGTCCTGGGCTTCAGAGCGGGCGCGCTGTGTATGTGCGCTGTTCTGGGCTTCAGAGCGGGCGCGCTGCGTGTGTGCGCTGTCCTGGGCTTCAGAGCAAGCGCGCTGCGTGTGTGCGCTGTCCTGGGCTTCAGAGCAAGCGCGCTGTGTATGTGCGCTGTTCTGGGCTTCAAAGCGGGCGTAGAACGAGTTGAGCTCGTCCGGGAGAGACGCAGCAATGTTCACAGTGGCGGATTTATTACTTTTAAAGTCCGTGATGTAATTAAGTCCCTGCCACATGCTCCTTGCATTATTGGTGTTAAATTGACCCTCTACCTTGTCTTTGTATTGACGTTTTGCTGCTTTGATCGTTTTCCTGAGGTTGTAGTTTGCTTGTTTTAGTTCCTCAGCATTTCTGGATTTATAGGCGGAAGTTCGCACTGATAGGGCTGTTCGAACTTCGCGATTGATCCATGGTTTTTGGTTAGGGTAGATACGGACAGTTTTTGTTGGGACTACGTCTTCTATGCACTTTCTGATGAAGCACGTAACTGTATCTGAGTACACTTCGATGTCGTCATCAGAAGCTGCCCGGAACATCTCCCAGTCAACGTCATCAAAACAGTCTTGAAGTGTGGAATCCGATTGGTCTGACCAGCTCTGAAACGTCCTGAGGGTGGGAGGTTCCCGTTTCAGTTTCTGCCTGTAAGCAGGCAAGAGCAGAACAGAAGAGTGATCTGATTTGCCAAATGGTGGGCGGGGGAGGGATTTGTAAGCATCCCGGAACGGAGAGTAGCAGTGGTCCAAAATACGATCCCCACGCGTGTTTGTGGTGATATGTTGAAAGTATTTTGGAGCGATTTTCCTGAGGTTGGCGTTGTTAAAGTCCCCTGTAACTATAAACGCTGCCTCCGGGTGTGCGGTTTCCTGCTCGTTTATGCTCCCATACAGTTCCCTGAGCGCCTGCTCTGTGTTGGCTTGAGGATGGATGTAAACAGCCGTAATAATCACCGATGTGAATTCCCTTGGTAGCCAGTATGGTCGACACCGAAGCATAAGGTATTCCAGATCAGGAGAACAAAATGATCTAACTGAGTGTATGTTTCTCTCATCACACCATAAGTTGTTAATAAAGAAACAAACACCTCCTCCTTTGCTTTTCCCTGTGAGTTCCTTCGTTCTATCCGCGCGGTGCACGGAGAACCCCGAAAGTTTAGCAGCTGTGTCTGGTACCTCCGCAGATAGCCAGGTTTCTGTAAGACAGATAATGCAGCAGTTTCTTGTTTCCCGTTGGAAGGAAATGCGCGCCCGTAGCTCGCAAAGTTTGTTGTCCAGTGACTGAACGTTAGCCAGCAGAATGGTGGGGAGCGGAGGTCGAAGTCCACGGCGTCGTAGTCTGACCAGAACGCCGGCTCTTTTCCCTCTTTTTCGGCTTCGTTTACGGCGCCGTGTCGGTTGTGTGGTCCAGACAAAGGGCTCTGTTGTTGTGTTTGTAAACAGAGCGTCGTTGAGGAACTCAAAGTCCGGTCTTCGGTGTGCGACGAGGGAGCCAATTTCCCGAAGTGTGTGTTTGTCGTAGGCAATAAGAGTGTGTACATCCAGCACGAAAAACAACAAAAATACAAGAAAAACATACAAAACGCAACGAAGTTTGCTGGGAGCTCGCAACACGGCAGCCATGCTCGGCGCCATCTTGTGATGGCGCCGAGCATCACAAGATGGTATAAATTACTGAATACTTCAGTAATTTATAGTAAATACACAATAGTGAGGTACTTGAATTAATTTGTTGTGGTAAAAAAAAAAAATAATAATAATAATATATATATAATATATATATATATATATATATATATATATATATATATATATATATATATATATATATATATATATATATATATATATATATATATATATATATATATATATATATATATATATATATATATTTTTTTTTTTTTTTTTTTTTTCCCCAGTGATGGGTTGCGGCTGGAACGGCATCCGCTGCGTAAAATAAATAAATATATATATATATATATATATATATATATATATATATATATATATATATATATATATATATATATATATATATATGTATGTATGTATATATAGTTTACTGTAGTAAAGGCTAAAGTATACTATTAGTTCACAATAGTTACTAATGATACTACATTATGTAGTGTAAATATATATACAATATAATGCTCATTCCTAAATATTTCCATTTACTATAAATTACTATAGTATTTTAAACGTGTAACATGTGGTTTTATTGTACTTATTTGTTTTTGCTGTTATATAGCTTACTATAATTAATTTCAGTTAGGTACAACATATTAATATTGCAGCAAATAACTGAACTGAACAATTCTGCCTCATATGTTTCATTGACAGTTTTATTGATCACTAAGATATGATCTACTTCGATTTAAGTGGCTTCGATTTAAAAATGAAAATTACAAAAATAGCTTAGATGTAGCTAAGCTATTTTTGCCAAGTAGCTTTTAGCTTAGCTTGCTACATTCCCCAGGATGTACTTTTAGTGTAGTTAAGCTACATTTTAAGTAGAGTAGCTAATAGCTTTGCTCACTACATTTTTCAAGTTGGTTGCCCAACACTGCTTGCTGTATAGGAAGCTCCTGTCACTAATACAAATTCCTTATGTGCTCTTTCTTATTCTGGGTTAAGTGACCAAAGAGGTCAGCTGACAACCTGAATATACTGAACGACCAGGTTCTTCCATCAATGGATTTTTTTTTCTTCCCTGATGGCACTGGCAAATTCCAAGATGACAATGCCAGGATTCATCGGGCTCAAATTGTGAAGTGGTTCAGGGAGCATGAGACATCATTTTTTTACACATGAGTTGTGTCCCAAATGACATACTATACACTTACACACTATGCGCTTATACACTCAACTGTGTATGAATTTAGTGTAGTCCCAAATGGATCACTAACGTTTTTTTTTTTCCATCAGTGGAACCGCATTCACCATCAGGAGGTGGCACAATACATAGATGGGAGAATTTTGTGTACACCATCCAAAGTATAGTAATCCAACCTTAGCACGCGATAGCTCCTCCCCTTCCGCTATGTAAGCAAAGCTGTGACCATTGAGTGCATGAAGTGTTTCAATGTGAATGCATCGTTTAGACTATTTATACTACAAAATGGCGTAGAGTTGAGCATAAGTATGTAATCCGGGATGCACCTATGGACAGGCCACCACAAAGTCCAGACCATAACCCTATTAAGAATCATTGTGGTGACTTTTTGTATACATACATTTATACAGTTGTATTTATACAGCTGTGTGTGTATACATGCAAAATTTGCAAATTTAATGACAGTTAGTAAGACATGATGGATGTCACAAACTAGTTTGTTTTGTTTAGTGACCTAATCATGCAGAACATGAGGATTTTGTGTCCACTGATGCTCAACATATAGTTTTGAGTGCTGCTAAACACAGAAGCAGCAGCAGCTCATTTCCATAATCACCCATGTGAGCAGCACAAATTGAAAACTATGTGGCCTGGTAATTGATATGTTGAGATAACATTGTCCTCTGGCATTCCATATAAATAAACATAAGTGCAGAAAATGTCTTCTTCTTCTAACACACAGCAGTCATAACAGCATTTCAGGCACAAAACAGGTTAAGGCATTTTTGTTTTGTTTTTTGACAGTAAAATTATGCCATAAATATCAGTAATTTTTTTTTTATTGTCCAGACCAATGTAGGGTAAGTTACTTCAAAAGGGTAATTGAATACTAATTACATCATTAAATTAAAGTTATTGCATTAAATTTACTCTTCTAACTTGTTAGAAATGTAACTTAGCAACTTAATAAGTGATTTAACTACTTGACTCAATACTAACAATTCACATTAATCTCATATACAATAAAAATGACTGCAAACTCCCAGTTCTTTAAATTTGACTCAATGTGAATGTGAAATTTGAGTAATAAAATTAAAACACTCAAATTTTAAACAACCTACATATTTAAACATGAACAATTTTAATGAATCACACCAGATTTCATACATACCGTATATTGATATTAATTATTAAAATATTTAATTCATTAAGCATGTATAATCGTTGAAAAGATTCTTTAATTGAAAAAAGTTAAAGTTAATGAGCAAAATTTATGCCAATTGTATACTGTCCTGTTTTTTGGGAGTATGTTGTTGTATTTTGCACTGTCTGGAGCCAGTACCTAAGCTTTTCACTGATTATAGCACACGTGCTGCTGCTGATGTGACAATAAAAGTGATTTGATTTGATCTGAATAAAAAAATAAAAAAAAAATTAAATAATATATACAGTTGAAGTCAGAATTATTATCCCCCGTGAATTATTAACCGCCCTGTTTATTTTTTCCCTAATTTCTGTTCAAAAGAGAGCAGATTTCTTCAACACGTTTCTAAACATAATAGTTTTAATAACTCATTTCTAATGACATTATAAGTAACTGTAAATTAATTACCTCAAATGAAAATAAATCCCTGAGTAAAAAAGTAAAAGTAATTACATAAATGTAATTTAATTATAGGGTCACACTTTACAATGCTTCATTTCTTAATATTAACTAATGTATTTAGTAACAAAGTAATTATGCACAATCCATTTATTAATCATAGTTCAGCATTTAATGCATTAATAACATACAAATTCATGTCTGTTAGCATTAGATATTGCACCATGAGTTAACACAAACTAACAATGAACAACTAATGTTAAATAACATGAACAAATACTGTAATAAATGTATTGTTCATTATTTTTTCAGGCCCATAGCCAGCCTGGTGAAAGAGGTGGTTCTTTTTTTTTTCTCAAAAAGTGGACCTTTTTGGGGTTATAGGCCTTATTTAGGCTACAATTTAATTATGAACTGCATTTTAGTGACATTTTAAGCACTATTCTGAAATATTGTCGGATGGTCATCATAACCAAAAACAGTACATTTGAAAATTCATGGATAAGAACAATAGCCAAAATAGTATTCAAATTCATTTAAATATCGGTCACTTTTGGTGGTTCACACCTTTTCATTGGTCATATTTTGTTCCAAGATTTAGAATAAAAGTTACTTGTAGAATAATTTCTCTATTTAAAATCTATAGCGAGTAGCGAGTGATGAATTCACTTCATCAGATTCTGTGTTTCCTTGCACAGCTGGATGTTGGACTGAAAAATAATTGTGCACTGGCCAAAACTGATTAGCTGAAGTCACACTAAAGCGACAGCCAACAGAGGATACCACTTTGTCTTAAAACCTTTTTTCAATGGGTTATTTTACTATTTATGATGGCATAGCAGTCAAAATATGACAAATGAGCTCATGTATGGAACAAATTCTGGATCTTTGTTAGTGAGGGGTGGGTCTTTTGAACCACCCAAACCCATCTGGCTACAGGCCTGTTGCTCATGTTAGTAAATGGATTAACTAACATTAACTAATACAAATCTTATTGTAAAGTGTTACCAATCACAGTAACTAGTTACTTTGTAACTAAATACACCCAACACTGGTCCAGACCATATACTGTAAAAGATACGGGCGTAGTATCTGTGGCGTCACCCATAGATTTCTGAAGAATGCAAAATAAGTTACAAGCTGACGTGGCCAACCGTCGTCATTTTGTTCGTGCGTCATCGCACCGACTGGGGGTAACCAAAAAAGGGCAAAGAGGCGGAGCTACAGACGCCTGCTAGCATTTGCTTAGACAGGCTTTGCTTTGGGAGAAACGCTTAATACTTCATTACCTGCGACTCGTTTGTGTTCTGACCACATGTGCTTGGTTGTACACTATATCAATAAAGTGTTTAGACTTTTAAAAACACTGTTGCAATACATTGAGCCACTAAACATTGTTCTTATGACGTTTTTCTACAGGAGGAATTACTTCCAAACACTTCAAATATAGACTGTGTTAGTAAATGCAAGGCTATTTATGAAATCCAGGCATAACACTGTATGACAACGCTTCAGATGACTGTTCTAGAGCCTACAGCTAATCAATCTGTCAGATTCTGGAGTGCTTTACATGTCTAAAAAAATTCTAAATGATAAATGATCTTAAATAAAACAAATACATTTATAGATATGGTATATAAGTATATAAGTTCAGTCACTTGGGAAATAGAGGCAACTTGAATGGTTTGTGAGCACAATTAAGTGCACACAGCATGCCATATTATATGATAATTGTAAGAAATAATCTCAAAAGTCAACTGACTGTAAAGCCACATAAAACAAAACAAAAATATGATGTATATGCCGAGATCAGCAGCTAATCAGCCAGAATGACATGACGGCGACCAGCAAGACCTAGCGGTCCCTCAGTGGCCACGCCCTTAATTATGCAGACTTAATATTACTGAGTAAGTTATAAAAAACTTCACCTCCTCACAGTTGTCATGAAGAGTAATATTAGCTATATACACCAAAACCATCTTTTGTACCAGGATGTAAACATGTTTTTATTAGCTGTAAATTGGACAATTTAGCATTGCAGTCAGTGAACATCTGGAGTTTATGGAGCCAGCCCCCAAAGGCCAGTCGATGAATTGCAGTTTCAGTTACTTCCGTATTGGCTTCACAATGGAAAGGGGGAGGTTGCCACTTGGTGCAGACAGTACCTTTTTAAATGCCATAAGAGGGTTTGTCTGGTCTAGAATGCTACTAAATCTCACCCTATAAGTCATTCTGAATATGAACTCATATATATTTTTTATTTGTAATTTTGACTCATGTACCTGATCATATAAAAGAGTACCCTGAAGAGAACAGCTTCTATGCAAATGTGTGCAAATTTAAGTATTATATCGGTGACATATTAATGAATAAAAGCATAAACACAAATGATGCCTGAACTCCAGAAACCCCTGTTGGGAACACTGGCCGCTCAATGTTGCAGATCAGCAAAGGGGCAACATTTCAAAGGCAGCCACAGCCTTAGGCCTGCCTGCTCATCAAAAGCTCTGCCATCAAACCTCACTTCCTGAATAACCATTAACCATTCAAATGGACCAGGGGTAATGTCGATCAGATCGGCTACCATTCTGCCCCAGGTCGACGGACCGCCACTTAAAATTAAGAAAACAAAGTCAGACTGATGAGAGGCTAGTTTAGGATTAAACCATCTGTAAGAAAATCGCTCGATAACGACGGCGAGGTTTATGTAAAAGGCGGCAGGTCACAGTCACGGTCAGAGTTTTGTTTAAAAATAGCAGACGCTGTTTTCAGCTTGACTGAAGCTCATGTAAAGCTGTCAATAATGTCATTTTAGGAGCAAAAGAGAAGGAAAAAAGGACTTCTATACAAGAATGCTAGGGTAGAGTTAATCTTGGTGGTTACTGGTTCTGCAAGAATGGTTTCTAGCATTTCTAAGCATTGCCTTCTAGGTTGTTGGTAGTGGGTTCTGGCCAATTGCTAGGTGGTTACTATTGTGTTCTTGGTAGTGTTTGCTATGCTATGTGTTTTAGGTGGCTGCTAGATCATTGATGGATACTTTCGGAAGTTGCTATGTGGTTCCTATCAGGGCTGAATGATAAATCAACAAATTGCAGAATAATTCTACTTGGTGGGTAATAAATGGGTAGTTGGATGAGTGGATGGACATAGGTGGATAAATGAGAAGACAGATAGACAGCTGAATGTATAGACATGGATGGGTGGATGGATTGATGAATAGGTAGATAGGTGGACAATAAGACAGATGGATAGATGGATGGATATATGAATGGAAAGACAGATAGATGGACGGAGGTATGGACGGAATGGGACAGAGGTGTCGATGTTGAATGTACCAATACAAATAGATGGTTAGATTAATATTGATTGTTAAATTATTGGATAGCTTAATGGATTTTTTTTTTTTTTTTTTTTTTAATTTGTGATATCTCTTTTTTCTTACTGTGTTTTTTTGTATATTTTATTGTTTTACTGTGCTTTGTTGTTTTTACTTTCTTGTAAGCGCTTTGGGTTTTAGAAAAGCGCGTTATAAATAAAATGTATTATTATTATTATTATTATGACATGGATGGATAGATGAACCGATAAATAGATCAATAGATGTACATACGTACAGTAGTGGATGGATGGATGGATGGATGGATGGATGGATGGATGGATGGATGGATGGATGGATGGATGGATGGATGGAAATTGTGAAGTGTAAGTAAAGTATATTCACCCTGTTAAACTGTGACCAGGTCATTGTCATGTTGCGGTAGTCGTCTGGGTTCACGCTGGAGCTGCTGAAGGCTTTCTGGGCGAGAAAGACAAGATTCTCCTCACATAGACCTCTGTTTGACTGCACCTCTGCTTTGTACTTCATATTCAAAGCTTCACACAGCTGCGCCCACAACACCTTGTCAGGCACAATGAAGGGCACCCTTCCCTGAGAGAGAAAGACAAAAAAATAATACCTTACCAAAAACTCTCTGTTAGCTTTATTGGTGTCTTGTTAAGCAGGTTCTCAGTGGGTCTCAGACCCCTTGGTTAAAAAAGGTCACGAAGCACCAAAACACATTTTTTGAGACAGTCATATGTGTCCCACATTGCTAAAAAGACTGTTAGGACATATATATTTTACAAAAAAAGTGAAAATTGGTTGTTTTTGCGTTGTTTAGAGCAAATTCGTTTTTCCGGTTTGAAAAGAAATTTTGAAACTACGTCACAATGATGAGATCATTGTGTAAATTCCAGTGACAACATTGAGTTTTCAACATTAATTCATGAGAAAGACTTGGTTCGAACCAATCAGCGCACTCTATTGTGAACGAGATGCAACTTCATTAGTATGCATGATAGCTTCGAAGACTATTTTTTACCTGTTACAGTGATCAGAGAGACGCCACGTTGTGTTGCCAACCGTAATTCAAACATGCTGAAGAAGAAGAATTGTTTGGAGACATGGATCATCAGTGTTGTGTTTATAAATTCCAGTTCCAGTTCGTGTTGATTATCCAGTCTCTACGAATTTGGTGTGTGATCAATGTGCTTTGTTTATGTTTATTCAGATGGCAAAGTTAGTTAGTATCATCAGCAGTACTCTTTCAGTTTTTAAAGACATACCTTAATCAAAATGATTTAGTTACTAAGTTTACAGTAATATCACTACAATATTATGGACTGAAAAATCCTCCAGTTCCACACAGCTCTCAGATCCGCTGCAAGTGCTGCTCTCCAAGTCCCTGTCTATCTCCTCTGTGTCTGTGTTTGTATTGCCGGTGTGAAAATCAGCTGTAGTGCACGTACTGAAACTCCCCTTTTCATGCCTTCCCTCTTTTGCCACTCGACACTCCCTGCTAAACAAAGCTGGACTCACCCACTTTCCTGACATTTTTCAAACTAGAGGAGTGAAAACACCCTGCCGACAGGGGAGGTTTCATGGCCCTTTAAAGAACAAATGTGACAATTTCATGACAATTTAAGGAATGTTGAGGATATAAAAATAAGCAATTAATATCAATAATAACATTTAAATGTTATTATAATTAATCTTCTTCTTCTTCTTCTTCTTCTTCTTCTTCTTCTTATTATTATTATTATAAGTAATATTATAAACAACAATAAAAATTTATTTTTTCCCCCAGAATATATTACATCAACCTTAATTTCCATTATATTATTATTATTATTATTATTATTAACTTATAGAAATAATACTAATACTAATACTAATAATAATAATAATAAAAGTATTTATTATTATTATTATTATGGTTAATAATAATAATAATAATAATAATAATAATAATAATATTATTATTAATAATAATAATAATAGGGGCAATGCGGTGGCGCAGTAGGTAGTGCTGTCGCTTCACAGCAAGAAGGTCGCTAGTTCGAGCCTCGGCTGGGTCAGTTGGCGTTTCTGTGTGGAGTTTGCATGTTCTCCCGGCGTTCGAGTGGGTTTCCTCCGGGTACTTATATAGTATAAAGTACTTATTATTACTGTTAATAATAATAATAATGATAATAATAATAACAATAATGTTAATAATAATGTGAATAATAATATTAATAATAATAATAATAATAATAATGTTATTTTTTATGTTTCCCCAGATTTTTTTGCTTTATTTTGTTGTTGTTTTCATGCATTTTATTATTATTATTGACATACTGCATGTTAATTTTATGGATGGTAAAACTTATAGCCAGTACATATTTCCAATGTTTCAGGCCCTGGATTTATTGCACCTAGCTTGATTTCCATTATTATTAATTTGTTCTCTATGCAAGTTACCCACTGCTGCCCTGAAAAAAAAAAACTACTGTAATCTAATACTATGCAACTTCTTCAAACTTATATTGTCTGCTATGGACAAGTTTTACGATGCTTTTTTGTGTGCTTTTCATCAAGTCCCTGATCATCTTTCACTAATATCTCCTTTTTGCATTCAGGAAAGAAAAAAAAAAGTCACGCAAGATTTGTAATGACATAAAGGAGAATAAATGACAAGAGGATTTATGTTTATGGATGCCCAGATGATTATGTACAGTACAGAAACGAGAGTCAGCCATCCGTTCAACTCCTCCGCTATCAAACATGACGGGTTTGTTTATTTGTAGACTTTCGAGTGGGAGAAGAAAAATCAGTTATGCATGGTCTAGAAAGTGAGTCCTTGAGGGCAGATCTTTGTGACGTTTAACATAGTTTAGTTATAGGATCTTATTTATCACCACATGACTCGAGGAAATTGTTTGCATGCCTTTTCATGTGATGTCGCGACCTCATGAGTTTATTATAGATGACACCCTGAGCTTAAAGGGATAGTTCACTCAAAAATTTGAATTACTCATCCTCAGGTGGTTCCAAACCTTTTAGAGTTTCTTTCTTGTTAACCATTGACTTACATATTAGGAAAAACAAATACTATGGAAGTCAATGGTTACAGGTTTGCAACATTTTTCCAATGTCTTCTTTTGCATACAACAGAAGAAAGAAAGTGAAACAGGTTTGGAACAAGTGAAGGGTGGATAAATGATGACAGGTGATTATTGGGTGAATTATACTTTTAAAGGCATAATAATGACAGCCTGAAACTGAACAGCTATACTGTAAGATGCACAATCAAACAAAGTGATGTTATCAGGGACTAACCGGTTCAGCGAAGGCATTGTCCCACAGAACGGTGGCCGTGGCATTGTTATCTTGACTTCCATGAACGATTACCACCACAGGAAGAGAAAGAGTCTGAGGGGGGAAAACAATAAATAGGTAAATGAGACAGATTCATGAACTCAGGGTTTCTGCAGGTTCATTTAAGACTTTTTAAGACCATTATGAATGAAATTTCAGACTACTACAGTGCTAAACACTAAGGATTTTTTCTAATATCCCAGTTAGTCCCGTGGAATAGAGGCTTACTTGCCCCATCCAAACAATTCTAATAAGTTATTTCTTAGCCATATATTTTAAATAATGTGCAAATCAAGCAAACACTAGTTGTATACTGTACATACACATTTATTTCAACATAACTTTTCTTCTTCTTCTCCTTTAAAAAAACAACATTGGTAAATACAGTTATAAATGGGGTTTTGCTGAAAGTTTTTTAAAGATAGTTTGTTGGTGATTGGATTGTGTAGCTTTACATGGACATTGGAAAATTAAGACCTGTTTTAAATGCTTTAAGACCTATAAGACACTGTTTCAGTGACTTTATGGGCCCTAATACTGTATATGCCTGGCACAATAAGGCACAAGACTTGTTTGGTGCCATTTGTTGCTATTTTCAGACCAGCGCAAGCCTAATTTTCATGTTTTGCGCCACGTTGTTTAAATAGCAAATCTATTTGCACCATTTTGTGGACTCATGGGTGTTCCGGTCTATAAAGGAGACGTGTTAAGGTGCATTGTTGACGTGTTGCTATTTTGAAGAACTGAAATAGACTGCGCCATTGACCAACTAAAAGCTGCTCTACAGTTCAGCGCAGAGCGCGTTAGTTAAATACGTTAAAACCATTGCCTCCATGCCTTCTACATCTCGGGGGGCTTTTTTCAGTTTATTCATAACAATTTGCATTTGTATAATATTATTATTAGTAGTAGTAGTATTTATTATATGCACATTTATATTACACATTTATATTTTTTAATAAAAACAAGTTAAGTTTTGTCCACCTGTCGGCTTTTGGAGACGTACTGTATGCATCACCATATGGGGCATAAGAACAGGACGTGTGTTTGGATATAACTGTGTTATAAATGTAGTTTTTTTTACCACACTTCATTATTATTGTTCATTTATTCGTTAGCTGGAAATTAGAACTAAATTTAGAAATAGTTTTGAAACAAATCTTTTAGCTTAACAAATAAAATTAAATATGTCGGCTAATGGATGTATTCAGTACAGTGAGTTTCCACCATTTCCTTACTCCATGAAAGTTAAGGAGTAAAGTAAGAGGTAAAAGTAAAGTAAAGAGAAAGTAAAGAGGCCGAATGGAGGAGGCTCATTCTTTATCCTTGAGCTGCAGATGGTCTGTTTAACTGTTTTCTCGCTAGTGAAGTGTTCAGTTTTTCCTCTTAAAAAGTCCGCCATGTAAATAGCAAACACAACTGACTCTTAAAAGGAATAGGAGAGGAGACTCTGGTTGGTTTTATGCACGTTATGCTCAAAACACACCCAGAACTCATTAAGAAAATAAGCACAAGGCACAAGGTCTCCTCTCCCAATACGGCGTGTTTTTCTGTTCTTAAAATAGCAAAAGTGGATTCGGACATGCCCTTAACGCTTTTGCGCCATGCGCTTTAGACTTTGCGCCTAAAGTAGATCCTTAAAGTAGAGCCCTATGAGGTTTTAAGGCCTAAAATTACATTTTTTAAATTTAAGACATTTTAGGACCCCACAGATACCCTGGGACTAAGCTGTAAATTTGCATTAAATATACTGTAATTATTAGTAGTAATTATTAGGTACTACTCCTCACATTTTTGGAGTCAAATTTAGTTTTTAGTTTATTTCACTCTTTTTAACTACATTAAATTGATCAAATTGACAGTAAAAATGTTCATATTAACCCTTGTGTATTGTTCAAATTTACTACCCTTTTGTTATGTTGGTGGCGGTTTTTGCCCAATTGACTTCCATTATAATGACATTTTTGGATTGCAAAGCCATGACAGCATATATCATGCATTCTTGATTGTTGGTGGTTTTCCCTGTTGGGAGGAGGTAAAATGTTTTATATGGAGTTCTATGGAGTAAAACAGCAGATGGGGCAGCACGGTGGCGCAGTAGGTAGCACAATCGCCTCACAGCAAGAAGGTCGCTGGTTCGAGCCCCGGCTGGGTCAGTTGGCATTTCTGTGTGGAGTTTGTATGTTCTCCCCGTGTTTGCGTGGGTTTCCTCCGGGTGCTCCAGTTTCCCAGAAGTCCAAAGACATGTGGTATAGGTGAATTGGGTAAGCTAAATTGACCGTAGTGTATGTGTGTAAACAAGAATGTATGAGGGTTTCCAAGTGATGGGTTGCAGCTGGAAGGGCATCAGCTGCATAAAACATATGCTGGATAAGTTGGCGGTTCATTCTGCTGTGGCGACCCCTGATAAAGGGACTGAGCCGAAAAGAAAATGAATGAATGAATGAAAACAGCAGATTATTGTGTGTGCATAAATACACTTACTATATTTGCTATGCTTCTATATTTTACCTCTTTCCAATGTGGAAAACCACCAACAATCAAGAAAGCATAATTATATGCTGTCATGGTTTTGCAATCAATAATGGAAGTCAATGAGGCAAAAAGAGCCACCAACATAATGAAACGGGAGTCAATTTGCCCAGAGTGTATTGCTGAATTTTTGAAAAATCTCAACGCATTTTCCCAAAATATGTGTTAAAATAAGGTTTGTCACCAAAACTCATTCAGTTTGCTGAAACACAGAGAAAGATATGGGCAAATTAGGACTCAAAATCACCTTAGAGTGAAAGACAACACCCCAAACAGCACACAAAACTTAATAAATCTAATATGAGCACATAAATGTCTCACCTTCACCTGAAACCCTAGCTCATTTCCACCAACACTGAACTGCGATTCAAACAAAATGGTGAACTTCTCTTCTGTAACAGATTCTGCCCCTCGTCGGTCTGAACGCCTGATCCGCTTCAGAGACTGAAGGAGAAATGAGAAAGAAAGCAGACAATGAGAGAGAGTGAAAAAAAGATCTGTTTGTTCATCATAAGTCATTATCAGACTTATTGTTGTTCCTCATCTGGTGTAAATGGCAGCAATAATTATAACTGGCTGAATATTTTCCTTTTCGTTTCCCCTCGACCAATAAAAAGTAACGGAAGGAACGTAACAATACTATATGAGTCATAAAAGCCTAATGCATCAAATATAACACAATTCATAATCAAACTGTATATTTAGTCCAAATGTTCCATTAAAACTATGATACAAACATTTACTTCACAAGTTAGGCTTGTGCTGTTACTTACTGTTCACCGAATTCATTTTTAATGCTTAATCAAGAATACACCCCTGTTCTCTGAGCAAGCCGAGTAAATTATGAATAAACATAAATGGTTGCTGACAGTGTACTCAGAAACTCGATCACTGAAGTTGACACACTTAGGAGTTTTGTCTAAAATTAGCCTTAGGTGTACTTACCATGTTCCTAAAGTGTGCACTGAGGGTGCCTGTGGTCTGATGGTACTCCATCACACAGTTATTATTCAAGATCTCGCCGCTGCTGTCGCTGGAAAATACACATGAGGATAGTTGACAAACAGGCAGTAAAATATCTAAAAAAATGTGTAAAACATATTTACACTGTAAACAAATTCTTGCTGGTTGAATTCAATTCAATTCATGCTTATTTCTATAGCGCTTTTACAATGTGGATTGTGTCAAAGCAGCTTAACATAGAAGTTCTAGTAAATTGAAACAGTGTCAGTCCAGTTTTCAGAACTGAAGTTCAGTTTAGTTCAGTTTAGTGTGGTTTATTTTCACTGCTGAAAATCCAAACAAATCCATCAATGCGCAACTCTACAAGTCCCAAAACCACCCAAGCTAATGGTGACAGTGGTGAGGAACAAAATTCACCAATGTATAAATAAACATGAATTGAATCAAATTTACTTTTCATGTCATCTCAACTTCCATCAAATGGACAAAAAATATATTAGGTTAAACTTTGCATAACTTAGAGAATGTAGTTGAAAACTGATTAATGTATTAAAATAAGATAAAGCAACATAAAATATTTGTTGTCTTGACTTTTTGTCATTACATTTTTTACAGTATATGTACGCTGAAGTATGATGTTTGAGATTATATAAGGGGTCACTAACTTGATCAATTCTTTCACTTTTTATTATTTAATAAATTACTAAATTGTACCTTAACTATGGCCTATAGTGTGACATAGCAAACATAGAACTATAAATAATATAGAAATAAAATGAGAGTGATTTATCTTAACTGTTAGACACTTACAGTATTGGGCTCTATTTTAACCATCTAGGCGCAAAGTCTAAAGCGCATGGCGCAAAAGCATTAAGGGAGAGTCTAAATCCACTTTTGCTATTTTAAGGGCGGAAAAGTACAGTTTGCGACGCGGCGCATGGTCTAACAGGGTTGTGCTTATTCTTTTAATGAGTGATGGGTGCGTTTTGAGCATAATATGCATTAAACCAATCATAGACTCATCTCCCATTCCCTTTAACAGTCGGTTGATTTGCGCCATATCACATTTGCTATTTACATGGTGGACTTTGTAAGGGGAAAAACTGAACGCTTCACTAGTGAGAAAACAGTTAAACAAACCATTTGCAGCGACCATCTGCCCTCCTCCATTAGGCCTCTTTACTTTTTCTTTACTTTACTTTAGCTCTTTACTTTACTCCTTTACTTTCGTGGAGTATTTGTGGAAACTTACTCCACTAAAGACATCCATTAGTCTACATAATTATTTTAAGCGCAAAAATTTGCTTCAAAACTTTTTCTAAATTCAGTTCTAATTTCCATGCAAATGAATAAATGGACAATAATAACAAAGTGTGAAAACTGAGTTATATCCAAACACACGTCCTAATGCCCCATATGTTGATGCATTCATCTCCAAAACCCGATATAAATATAAATATGCATAAAATAAATATTACTACTACTAATAATAACCTTATACAAATTGTCATGAATAAACTGAAAAAAGCCCCTCGGGCATGAAGGAGGCATGAAGGCAGTGGTTTTTATATTTATGTAGACACTAATAATTTTTGTAACATTTTAACCCTTTAATTTTTTTTCATATGTAAAGATATTTGCGTATTGCTGTACATCATGTGTGTATGAAGCAATGTTTACCATTATGAACCTACATAGGCGCATAACTAACGCGATCTGCACAAATAGATTTGCTGTTTAAACAACATGGCGCAAAACATGAAAATTACGGTTGTGCTGGTTTGAAAATAGCAACAAATCCTGCCAAACACGTCTTGCACCTTCTTGCGCCAGGTGTATGATAGGGCTCATAGTGTTATTCATCTTATATGAAATTATGAATACTGTTTTATTCTCCACAATTTGTAAATTACCAATAAACAGGTTTAACACACCAAATGACAACAAAACTAACTTTTTATAGTGGTTCCAAAAAAGCTGAAGATGAGACAAAAATGTAACAGGTCACAGAAAGGCTTTAGTCACACAATCCTGAATGAGGTTCTTCAACTAATTAAAGTTTTGAGTAGAATTGCCTAATTTAAAATGAGCGTATTAATGTCACAACAGAGGACATGGATTTTAGTGGCTAAATGTATCAAGTTTCTGTTTTTAGAAATATATGGATGAAAAAAACGAACAATTTGCCTAAAATTAGCCCTGGGGTAATTATTAAATCTTTTTTACAATTTTCTTTTTAATAAAAAAAAAAAAAATAGAACTATGCTTGAGGGTTTTGAAGGTTGACTCAAAAATCTTTAAAAACTGTAATAACACAGCAGTTTTTATAACTTGAGGTCAATGGAACACAAAGGAATGCCTAATTATTTAATACATTTTAAATGATAACAATAATAATTATACACATTCTTCTCATGTGTGACAGTGAAAATGTAACGTCACATCAACAACCTACACAAACAGAATGCATGTGCTCATCCAATCAAAAATGTGCATTTTAACTCAAATCTACTAAACGCATGTAAAAATTAGCCTTGCAGATTAAAAAGAAAGAACTGTGTTGGTAAATGAAGGATAAAAGTAAACATGCATTGTTTGAGCAGCTCCAGGCATATTTCGCCAGTGCACAATTAATGAGTCATCAAATGCACCCAGAGGAGTTGCTAAATGCGATGCAATGCTGCGTTTCTGCTCACTTTCTGGTGTTTTCGTTCTTGAGAAGGGCCTTGGCTTGTTGTTCGCTGATGATGGTGGCTTTGACCTGCGGTGGGTTCATGTGAACGTTGAGTTTGCCGCCCACCAGCAGACGCACCGTCGCTGCAAATTTCGTTTGTGTTTTCAGCACCTGAGGCGGCTGCTTTTCGATGATGAAGGTACTGCGGAGAAAGTAAGGGTTAATCCACAGTTAGCTGTTCATTAAAGGTCCCATGAAATTAAAATAAAGTTTTTTAGAGGCTAATAACACTGAACCTGAATATTCATTTACAAAATGGAGACTAAGCGGAAGGAAAATGAATGAATGAATGAAAACTTATTGTGAAAATGTCCTTGCTCTATTAAACAGCAAATTTCACATGAGGATTAATAATTTTGCATTCAACTATACAGTTTATATACATAGTTATATATATTTATGCTTTTGCATTCCTAACTAGGCCATATCTCCACCTAGTTTATAGCAATTGAGATTCATTCTGATACAGTACGCGCTATGCTGGACAGCGTGATAGAGATGCATTCAGACACTGATGGTTTTTTAAAAGCACAGCACCCATTAGCTCAATGTTTCAGTGACAGCGAGGCCCGAGGCTCTGAACACACACACACACACACACACACACACACATGAATGAGCTTCCGCCTTCATCCCCAGCAGAAGGTGTGAACACCGCCAGCATGAAGCATTAGAGTAGGACAGCAGAAGTTTGCAGACATTCCCGGTGTGCCATGAAAGTGACGCCTGAATCTCTCGGAGAAGCAGGCTCTGTTGGTTTCACACACACTCACTCCAGCACATGCAGGGTGAGCAACACACAAACACTCCTTCATGTGCCAATGAGATGCGCATTTTTTCATCTGGTAAGATGTGAGAATGGCCAATGTGAAAGGGAAGTTAAAGTTCAGCCGGAAAGGAACATTGCGTCACTATTTACTCATGCCGTTGCAAACCAGTTTTGATATTTCTTTCAGTGATATGAAAAAAAGACTGAGGGATTCGAGTTTCCTAATGCATGAGGAAAGTAGCTTAAATATGTACACTGAATAAACTGACTGCTGTCTGAATGTTTTAGTTGAATCAAATGAACTTTTCTAGTCATCTCAACTTGCATCAGTCAAGCTGACTAAAAATATGCGAAAGGTCTTCAGAAACAATTTTCGTTATGGTGTTTGAAAGTTTCCTCACACCCTGATAGCAGTCATTAAATTAAGCGGTTCAAATGTATTTTTATGTATCTTAATATTCTTTGGAGGGCGGCACGGTGGCTCAATGGTTAGCACTGTCGCCCCTCAGCAAGAAGGTCGCTGGTTCGAGTCCTGGCTGTGTCAGTTGGCGTTTCTGTGTGGAGTTTGCATGTTCTCCCCGTGTTGGCGTGGGTTTCCTCCGGGTGCTCCGGTTTCCCCTACAGTCCAAAGACTGTAGGTGAATTGAAGAAACTAAATTAGCTGTAGTGTCTGTGGGTGAATGAGAGTGTATGGGTGTTTCCCAGTACTGGGTTGCAGGTGGAAGAGCATCCACTGTTTAAAAACATATGCTGGATAAATTGGCGGTTCATTGCACTGTGGTGACCCCTGATGAATAAAGGGACTAAGCCCAAGGAAAAGAAATGAATCAGTATTCTGTGGAAGGTGTAGGTCCAAGAAAAGCTGACACAATAGATTTATGTTGTGTTTAGTTCAACTTTATAAATCAGTGAAGTATTTTAAAAAACTAGATACAAAGAAGTGGTGTAAAACTTACTGAAATTAACAAATAACATTCAGCAAACTACAAATGACCTCAAAAACTCTTTTTATTCAGCCAATCGCATGGCAGCAACTCAATGCATTTAGACATGTAGACATGGTCAAGACGATCTGCTGCAGTTCAAACCAAGCATCAGAATGGGGAAAAAAGGTGATTTAAGTAACTTTGAATGTAGCATGGTTGTTGGTGCCACACGGGCTTGTCTGAGTATTTCAGAAACTGTTGATCGACTGAAATTTACACGCACAACCATCTCTAGTGTTTACAGAGAATGGTCAGAAAAAGAGAACATATCCAGTGAGCGGCAGTTCTGTACTCTGTCAAGCTGATAGAAGGGCAACAGTAACTCAAATAACCACTTGTTACAACCGAGGTATACAGAAGAGCATCTCTGAACGCACAACACATCCAACCTTGAGTCGGATCGGCTACAGCAGCAGAAGACCACAGCGGGTGCCACTCCTGTCAGCTAAGAACAGGAAATTGAGGTTACAATTCACACAGGCTCACCAAAAGTGGACAATAGAAGATTAGAAAAATGTTGCCTGGTCTGATGAGTCTCGATTTCTGCTGCAACAATCAAATGGTAGGGTCAGAATTTGGCGTCAACAACATGAAAGCAGACACAAACTAGACTGTTAGCGTGGCTGCACAATATTGGAAACAAGTAGCATTGAGATATTTAGTTTTACTGCTATACAAACTGTGTGATAATATTAATACAATTTCAGTAGACCACTTGAATATTAATATTTGGAACGAATTCATCATTTTAAATTGATTGGAATGATTCTAGGAGATTTTAGGTAGGGAATCTGCATAAAAAATAGCAATTTACAAGTATTGATAAATACAATAAAATAAAGATCCTGAAATAAACAGTACTTTGTTTTTTGAAAAGTGTACACATCTTCTGATGGCTACTTCCTGCAGGATAACGCGCCATGTCATAAACCGTGAATCATCTCAGACTGGTTTCTTAAACATGACAATGAGTTCACTGTACTCAAATGGCCTCCACAGTCACCAGATCTCAATCCAACAATGCACCTTTGGGATGTGGTGGAACAGGAGATTCACATCATGGATGTGCAGCCGACAAATCTGCAGCAACTGTGTGATGCTATCATGTCAATATGGACCAAAATCTCTGAGGAATATTTCCAGTATCTTGTTGAATCTATACCACGAAGGATTAAGCCAGTTCTAAAGGCAAAAGTGGGTCCATCTCAGTACAAGTAAGATGTACCTAATAAAGTGGCCGGTGAGTGTATATTCATTCATTAATTTTCTTTGAACCAGAAACCTCTTGCTTTGAGGCAACAGTCACTAAGTCACCAAGCATAATAATAAAATGCATGAAGTTGATTACAGGGAGGATACTGAGATTGGTACTGCTCAATGCTGTTTTCAGTGCTTTCTATCTCTCTCTCTCACACATACACACACACCTGGTGACTAAAGTGGAGATGATGTCTGTGATGGTGCTGTTGAGGTCGGTCAGCAGCTCTTCAATGGGGCCTGGAATGGGCAGCTGCTGCCTCAGATGCTCCGCTCGCCGGATCTGCTGACGGTTCTGCCAAATGGTTTCTGCCAGCTTCTCACACCTGTGTTCAAACACACACACACACACACACACACACACACACACACACACACACACACACACACACACACACACACACACACACACACACACACACACACACACACACACACGTCAAACAAAAGCATCTGCATGTGTTGTGTATAGGTTGTGGGAATGTAAACGTTTTGTTTTGTGTGAAAGCACAACATGCACATGCTTCAGATTGTTTACATAACTGTTATAGTGTGCGATGCTTTATTTAGCTACTGTATACGCAGGGGACAAGTGTGCCTCCAGAGAAAAAAACTCCCTACAGGGACTTTTGTGGAGCTTTCCATGTAAAAATAATAGAAAATACAATAAATATCCTTTAGTAGTTTAAAATAATAGTTTAAAAGTAGGATTAGCATATATATTTATTTATTTATTTATATATTATATTTGTACTAATAAGATGAAAAATACAATAGATTAATCTTTAAATAGAATAGATTAATCTTTACTGTCTTGCCCTATTTATGGTCCTATGTATTAATTTCAGGGGGGAAAGGCTGTATTCATCTGATTAAGTAAAATAAGATAAAAATAAATTAAATTAAATAAAATTAAATTAAATAAAAGGCAACCCAGTGGCGCAGTAGGTAGTGCTGTTGCCTCACAGCAAGAACGTCGCTGGGTCGTAGGTTCGAACCTCGGCTGGGCTGGGTCAGTTGGCGTTTCTGTGTGGAGTTTGCATGTTCTCCCTGGGTTCGCGTGGGTTTCCTCCGGGTGCTCCGGTTTCCCCCACAGTCCAAAGACATGCAGTACAGGTGAATTGGGTAAGCTAAATTGTCCATAGTGTATGAGTGTGAATGTGTGTGTGGAAGTTCCCAGAGATGGGTTGCGGCTGGAAGGGCATCCGCTGCGTAAAATCGTGCTGGATAAGTTGGCGGTTCATTCCGCTGTGGCGACCCCGCAAGGGACAAAGCCGACAAGAAAATGAATGAATGAATTAAATTAAATTAATTAAATTAAAAAAAATTATTAAAATAAGTTTCCAGCAAAGTCTTATTTCTTGAATTTTAAAATGTCCTAATAAGATGGAAAATAGAAATAATTTTTTTTTTTATTAATCTTTATGGTCCTGCTCTACTTTATAAAAAAAAAAAAAAAAAAAAAAAAAAAAAACATTTCCAGCAAAGTCTTATTTCTTGAATTTTAAAATGTCCTAATAAGATGGAAAATAGAAATAAATTTTTTTTTATTAATCTTTATGGTCCTGCTCTACTTTATAAATAAAAAAAATAAATAAAAAAAATAAAAAACATTTCCAGCAAAGTCTTATTTCTTGAATTTTTAAATGTGAATATATGTAGTTTAGTAGTTTACATAATAGTTTAAATGTAGTATTAGTGTTATAAATTATTTTTGTCCTAATAAGATGGAAAATGGAAATAAATGCATTTTCTTATTAATCTTACTTACTTATGGTAAACTTATGCATTTTCTTATTAATCTTACTCTACTTATGGTAAAACAAAACAAAATAAAATAAAATAAATAATCCAGCAAAGTCTTATTTCTTGAATTTAAAATGTCCTAATAAGATGGAAATAGAAATAAAAGCATTTTCCTTTTAATTTTTACGGTCCTGCTCTACTTAAAATTTAAATTTAAATAAAAAATATCTAAAACTATGCACTGTATAGTCTGTCCAGGCTAAAGGTCCCAGATAACCAGTTAACTATACAAAAATGGAGAGTTAATTTATTATTAAAACAATGTTATTGTAAAGGATGATAAATAAACCATATAAATAAAATAAAATAAAATAAAATGTTGTAAATATAGTTTAGTAGTTTTAAATAATAATATATAAGCATATATATATATATATTTTATTTACATATTATTTTTTTTAAAAGATGGAAAATAGAATAGATTAATTTTTACTGTCTTGCACTATTTATGGTCAATATATATTAATTTTAGGGGGGGAAAGGCTGTTTTCATCTGATAAAATAAAAAAATAAAAAATAAATAAAAAAAATAAAAAATAATAAAAATTTAAAATAAGTAAATAAATAAAATAAAATAAAAAAATAAATTTCTA
The DNA here is from genome assembly GCA_903798195.1 of Danio kyathit. Taxonomy (NCBI): domain Eukaryota; kingdom Metazoa; phylum Chordata; class Actinopteri; order Cypriniformes; family Danionidae; genus Danio; species Danio kyathit. Next base: position 23,928,079 of record LR812521.1, on the reverse strand, counting down.
GCAAAGAGCATAAATGGAGAGTTCATCTACTATTAAAGTTATGTTATTGTAAAGCATGATAATTAAACAATATTAATAAAATAAAATAAAATAAAGCTGGTAAAACTAAAGAAAAACACACACACGCAAAAATATATATATAGAACTGTAAGCAAAAGAAAGCAGTTGAATAACATACCGTGTGCGATAATGAAAGTATGATCACACGCACACAGTTAACATTAGGTCCATTACTAATCTGTTCAAAGAATGGTTAAAGCGATAAAGTTAAAGCTGCTTACAAAAACAAAACTTTTTTTTTTTTTAATCTGGAGCTGTCAAAAGCAGCAGGACTGTTGGTGCACGAGCATTGCTTTTTGTCCAGTCTATTGCAAAGGGAAGTTGCATTTCCAGCCACAGTTGCTTCACACAAGGAAACGGTAGAACACAAAGTACAGTATAGTATCTCTTCTATCACTGCATTAGTAATGATAGTTCACTCCTAAATTGTCAGATTACATATGTTTTAGGTATTGGGCGTGGCTAACATACATAACCACGCCCCTCTAACTGTCAGTTTTGACAACAAACAGAAATGGTGAGGAGGAGTCTGTTAGATAGTAATAACTCTCCCCAAAACAATATGCCGATCTTTCTAAATAAAATGCCTACTTTACTACATAAATTCAATTTGCAGTAGGAAAAACAAGCCACGGCGACTGCTTTCTCATATAATATAATGTTTAATATTATTAATATACATTTTATAAATTTAATATTTTTAGGTTGCAGCTTCTGGTTCAAGTGGACTTTAAGGAATTTTTAAAGCCCCATTAATTTTTAATCATAACCTTTGTAGTTTATACCCCAGCATATATAGCGCCATGAAAGTCCTTACTATACTTAACAGTTCACTTACACGTAACATTTACATTAAAAAAATAATATTTTCAAACATTTACAAGTCATGTTCAAAGAACTTTAATAAAAATTTGTTGAATTCCATACTGGTGATATTTAAACACAGTTTCTGAAATATTGATAAACTGTGCATTATTTTCAATGTTATTGTTTTTTTTTTTGACAATTAAGTACAATTGTTGAAATAACACCATAAATAACATTTTATTTCAAATTTAACTCAAGCACTTTGAAGGACCTCTGTTTGTTTCAAATACTTTCCAGGCCTTGAACAAAGTCCCTTTAAGGCAAGTCATTTCACTCGGCGGCCATTTCGGAAACGCCTCTCAGGCAGTTTGCTCGGGAATTCTGTTTGAATGGGGAAACATCAAATTCTCCAAAACTGCTGGCCAAGCTTATGACTAAATTTCATATTAGAAATCACCAATAATAATATACAACAACCGTCTCTTAGTTTTATTTCTAAACATCAGAATCACACAAAATTCGCCCCTCCCCCGAACAATCGTCAGTTGTGCTAATTGGCTCCTGTACTAGTAGGCAGGGCTTAATTCGCCATATTGACCATAACACTTTTCCACATTTAAAACTATACTAGTGACCCATATTGTGTATTCTATAGTCTTTGCCTTGAATCCATCCCAGCAGACACAGGACGTCAACATGACATCAGATTGACATTGTACTACAAAAGTCATGGGGATGTTGCATTTTGTTCGGAAATGAAAATCCAGTTAACGCCAGAATCCAACATAAGGCCAATGTCAATGTCCAATGTCCAACCTAAAATCAACCAAATATTAATGTCTAATGATGTTACAGCTTGACGTTGTGTGGATGTAACCACTATGACGTCTATCAGATGTTGGATTTTGGTTGCCGTACCTGACGAATAAATTTCAGTATTTGACGTCAATACGACGTTGGTTGAAGATGTTGGCTTGACGTTGGATTTTGGTCGTTTTCCAACACAAACTAAAATCAAGCAAATATCAACATCCTTTGACATCATTATTAGATGTCAAATAACGCTGTCCTAGAAGCTGGCTAGAAATTGAATTTTGGTCACCCGATGTCACAACCTAAATCTAACCTAATATTAACGTCTTATGACGTTGTATGTCTGCTGGGATATGTCTGAAATGTAAGGATTTTCAAGAAGCATGGGAACCCTGCCCAGATCACATTTGCATGCATATTGAGAAATGGTCATAAATTAAAACTCTAATCTTAAGTGACAAGCCAGCACTAGGCCGATCAGAACATTGACAATCCTGTTTACTATCTCAAGCATCTCTCACATGGTCCTCAGGCCATCCTTATTGTCAAACCCTGCTTTAAAAGAAAAAAACTATGATTTCAAATTTATATTAAACCAGCCAAAGTGGCTATAGGGATTAGCTGTCTAACCCGCCACAGCTGAAATCTAGCTGTAATTTGTCGGGTTGGTGGGTGTTAATGTCAAGCCCTGGTCATAAATCAGATGGCTAAGTGAATAAGAGCACCATGACTGTAGTATGTCCAGTCCTCCCTCAGGCGGGCCGCCGTTTCCAGCCAGCTGCTGACGTCTCTTCCACTGAATCAGCTCATCGTCAAGAATCACCGTCTGCTGTTTGCGGAGCAACGCCAGTGTCTTCTGGTGTTTCTCTGCCAAGTTCTGACCACAAACAAACACACATACACACAAGCTCATATAACATCACACAAACACACATGACTGCAGGCACTGTACTCAAGCAAATAACTACAGCCCTCAGGTTTAGTGACTTAGTGACAGAATTCAAAACAGTGTTTTTACTTAAAAAATATGATGCAAATCAGAACTGACAGCATTTAGAAACCAATTTCTTACAGTCTCTGTCAAAGTTTTTTTAGATGTTAGTTTCAGTACCTTAATCTTAAGGATATCTATAAGCTTGTGTTATTCAAAACAGTGACCAAAATTTGTATTAAAAAAATATAAACATCCTAACCTGCTGTTTGTTAAGTCTGCCAAAAAAAAAAAAAAAAGTATCAGTATGCAAGTCTTAATGATATCTATAAGCTAGTTATAGAGCCGGATCAGTCTCAAAAATAATACATTTACAAATTAAAGTTTATACATCCACAACACAATTTACATTTACAAAATCCAATTCCTAAATTCAAAACACGATTCATAAATACACAAATTCAATTCGATTCAAAATGCGATTCAGAAATACACAAATCTAATTCAATTCAAAACACGACTCAACAATACGCAAATCCAATTCGTAAATTCAAAACACGACTCAAAAATACGCAAATCCAATTCGTAAATTCAAAACACGATTCCTAAATACTCAAATCTAATTTGTATATTTAAATCATGATTCATAAACATCCTAATCGAATTAGTAAATTCAAAACACGATTCATAAATTCACTAATCCAATTTGCAAATTCAAAACATGATTCAAAATTACACAAATCCAATTTGTAAATTTAAAACACGATTCAAATTCACTGAATTTACGAATTGTGTTTAGAAATTTACAAATGGGATTTTGTAAGTGTGAATTGTGCTGTACATGTATAAATTTTCATTGTGTAAAAGTATTATTTTTGAGACTGATCTGGCTCCATACTAGTGTGCTATAAAACAGTGACAAAATTCACCTTTAGAAGATATAAACATTAAAAAGTTTACAGTTTGTCACTTCAACCTTAATTAATCTAAAATGTGATGTCACATAATACTTCAGTTTCTTATCAAATCTTCTGACCAATCAAATGCTCTCTAGTATCTGACATGCCCCGCCCCGTTCAAGAGTCTATATGTGTTTGAGCTCAACTTTTGTCACTGGCAGAGCTTTGAGAATAACAAAACGCTATCAGCTGATATTTTTTTAAGGGGGAGGAGATACTTTATGCTTCCCCCTCTCTTGGTGTTTCAGTTAAAAATATGTCACACACTGAATAAACATCCACTTCACGGTATCTTTAAAGTCAAAATGAAATAGAACCAGATATTTTCATCTGTAAGTGAATCAAAAACCTGTTCAGAGGGTTAGCCATTCAAAACAGAGGTTAGTTACATATAGATGCCTTAAAGCAGGGGTGTCAAACTCAAGCCGCAACCTCCCGCGCTCTCCCTCAGGAAGCCAATATGGAAGTAACTGAGACTGCAATTCATCGAAATTCCACTAGTCCTGGCTCCATATGGAGCAAATTTCTATTGAGCCCACTGTTAGAATGGCCAACTTTACAGCATAAAAAAAGGTGTTTACAGCCTGGTACAAAGAACGATTTTGGTTCATATAGCTAATATTACCCTTCATGACAACTGTGAGGGGAGTGAATTTTTTTTTATAACTCATCCATTTCCTTTATATTAGGTTATATTAATTCTGCATAATTAAGGGCGTGGCCACTTGAGTAACAGCTAGATCTCGCTGGTCGCCGTCACTTCACCTTAGCTGACTCTGGCTGATTAGCCGCTGATCTCTTCATTTTTGTCGAATTTTCATGTTGTTTTATGTGGCTTTACACAGTCAGCTGCCTTTTGGAATTATTTCCTACAATCATCAGATGATATGGCATGCTGTGTGCACTTAATTGTGCTCACAAACCATTCACGTGGCCTCCATTTCCCAGGTGAGTGAAATTATATACTTATATACCATATCTATAAATGTATTAGTTTTACTTAAGATAATTTATCATTTATATTTTTCTTTAGACATTTAAAGCACTCCAGAATTAGTGTTATGCCTGGAAATAGTCTTGCATTTACTAACACAGACTATATCTGAACTATTTGGAAGTTATTGGTGTTTTCCTCCTGTAGAAAAATGTCATATTAACAATGCTTAGTGGCTCAATGTATTACAATAGTGTTTTTAAAAGTCTAAACACTTTATTGATATAGTGTACAACCAAGCACATGTGGTCAGAACACAAACGAGTCGCAGGTAATTAAGAATTAAGCATTTCTCCCATAGTAAAGCCAGTCTAAGCAGAATGCCAGCATGCGTCTGTAGCTCCACTCATGCTCCGCCTCTTTGGCCTTATTTGGTATCCCCCGGTTGTTGCGATGACGCACAAACAAAATGGCGACGGTTTGCCACGCCTACTGGTAGCTTCTTTTGGCTTCCTATGGGTGACGTCACGAATACTACGTCCATGTCTTTTACAGTCTATGGTCAAACTCCTGGAGGGCCGCAACCCTGCACTGTTTATCTTTAACTCTAATTAAACACACCTAATCAAACTAATTGAGTGCTTCAGGCTTGTTTGAAAACCGCAGGTAAATGTGTTGAAGCCAGGTTGAAACTAAACTATGCAGGGCTGTGGCCCTCCAGGAACTGAATTTGACACCCCTGCCTTAAAGGCTCTCTCAAAAATATCAAATATCAAAGCATCTTCTTTTCTGTTCAACAGAAAAAAGGAACTCACAAAACTCTGGAACCACTTGAGGGTGAGTAAAGTTAATTCTTTTAAAGCAACAATCCATTCCAATAGACACAAAGCCGAAGAATTATAACTTTTTACTTAACCCTTAAAAGGGCAACATACATTATCCTGAGCGATACAAACATTAAAATCTATATGAAAAGTCACATTTTGAATTTTTAAATATTTCTTATTTTTATTTATTTTTATTAATTGTGTCCTAATAAGATACTTATTACCTACTTAGGGTTAATATAAATTAATTGCAGGAAAAAAAGGCTGCATTCGTCTGATCAAAAACATAGGAAAAAGTGGTAATAGTATTAAATATTGTTAATAATATGGTTATTGTAATACAAATGTGAGATATAAAATTATGTTTTACATTTTAATATATCTTGAAATCTTATTTATCCCTGTAATGCCAAGCTGAACTTTCAGCGTAAATGTTTTATTCTTCAATGTCTTGTAATCCTTCAGAAATGAATCTAATGTGATGATTTGATGCTCACTTACCATTTATTATTATTTTTTTAGCAGTGATAAAAAGAGTTCTGTGTTAAATATATATATATATATTTTAAACTATGCCAAATATTTTTACTGGATCTTTTGATGAATAGAAGTTTCAAGAATACAGCTTGTATTTGAAACAATAAAAAAATAATACTGTGACATTATTAACATTGTGGTGACATTATTAACCTTAATAAATATACTGTGTATTGCTTTCTATTTTTAATAGCTGTGCAATTATACAAATGATCAAGGCATTAAGATGCTTAATTATGTGAATGCTCGGCAAACCATTAATTTTGTGCATTTGTGTGTGTGTCTGTCAGTGTGTTTGTGTACCAGTCTGTGTTTCTGCAGGGTGTTAGCCTCTCGGGTCAACCAGGCCTCAACTGTGGCTCTCTTGCTGAGCAGGCTGGGCTCTCGTAGCTGTCGGTCTGCTGGAGGCAGTGTGGCCAGACTCGATAACTGAGCTGCACACAACACACACACACAGGCACAGACAAATTAACACACAAATATCCCCATATTCTCGCTCAGTATGTGACAGAATGAAAAGGTCGCTTCTAGCAAGCACAAGGTCATTTTACAGTCTTTATATTTATCTACAAATGACTATAATTTCTGAAAAATAACTATACGTCGCACCATGTAAAAACTTCATAGCTAAGAGAGAAAAAAAAGACATATAAGCAGTGAGTTATGATAATGTTGATATCACAATACACTTTACTCTTTAAATAAAATAAAATCAAAAATATAATAAAATCAAATAAAATCAAAAATTTAATAAAATAAATAAATAAATAAATAAATAAAATAAAATAAAAAATTAAATAAATTTTATTTTTATTTAAATAATTAAAATAAAATAAAATAAAATTAAATAAAATTAAATAAAAATAAATAATTAAAGTCGGCGACACAGTGGTGCAGTAGGTAGTGCTGTCGCTTCACAGCAAGAAGGTTGCTGGTTCGAGCCTCGGCTGGGTCAGTTGGCATTTCTGTGTGGAGTTTGCATGGTCTCCCTGCGTTCGCGTGGGTTTCCTCCGGGTGCTCCGGTTTCCCCCACTGTCCAAATACATGCGGTACAGGTGAATTGGGTAGGCTAAATTGTCCGTAGTGTATGAGTGTGAATAAGTGTGTGTAGATGTTTCCCAGTGATGGGTTGCGGCTGGAAGGGCATCCGCTGCGTAAAAACAGGCTGGATAAGTTGGCGGTTCATTCTGCTGTGGCGACCCCGGATTAATAAAGGGATTAAGCCGAAAAGAAAATGAATGAATGCATGAATGAATGCATGAATGAAAATTAAAGTCATATTTCTTACTTTAAAGTGTAAACAGTAGCCGGTAGTAATTATAGTTAGCTTTAGTTTTTAGGTCTATGATACGTCATAAACAGGCCTTGACAAGTACTTTTCTGATCACCAGGCACTATGGTTTTCCAACGTTTTCCATTTTACTGTCTTGACGCATTTTTTTATCTCAATTTTAAAATTGATATTAATCTACAAATGACTGAAATTTCTTGAAAATTACTATACATTGCACCATGTAAAAACCTCAACTGAGAGAGAGAAAAAAAACACAAAAGCAGTGATAAGAATAATGATCAGGGATGGGCAAAAATACATTGAAATATATTTTAAAATAAAATACCAAATACCTCAATTTTACGTGTATCACAACAAACTACAAAATACAGCAGCCACAACAAGAATCAAAATAAAATACTGTATTTTGAAAATACTAAAAAATACTTTTACATGGGAGTGTAACATTTCTTCGCAAACCTTCTATCAATAGGCATATTCGATCAATCCCTTTACCATTAAACTGACTAAGTAAACAAAGTTTTTCACACAAACAGACCGCCTTTGGATGTCTCTGAGACAAAGCAGCTGCATGAATGCCAAAGCTTTAAATAAAAGTGAAACCATCAAGAAAAGCCCGACCCCTTCTATGTTTACAAATACAAGCGCTGCAATTTACAGGTCAATTTACCGGTATTTTAAAAATGTATGTGGGAACGGTCTTTTCTGGAAAAATTACGGAATGTCCGTGCCTGTGTGAACACCTTTTTTATGAATTTACTGGTAAAGTCGTTCTGGAAATTTTCCGAATATTTACTAGTATCACTGTGCGAATGGAGCTTATGTCCCACCCTCTCTTCATGTTTCAATTGAGATTACTGTACGTCAAACATCCACGCATATTTCAAAGCACTTCATGGAACCTTTAAATATTATTCTCAGCACCAATACTTAGTTTAGATATTAGCCCCTTTCACACATACAGACCTCTCCGGAAAATTACCGGCAATTTTCCTGGAAAGGTCTGTATGTGTGAACAGGCCATTTTTGAAAATACCAGTAAATTCGTTTCGGCAATTTTTCGTAAAGAGAAGTTGCAACATTACCGAAAAATTGCCAGAAAGAGCGCGTTCACGTCTAGAACGAGCTGACGTGAGACGTCTACTTCAGAACAAATCAGAACACTCAGACGCATTCACGTCCGCGTGGTTTATGAAAATAAAAGCCTTTGAATATTTTGCCAGACACATTTAGCTGCTAGATGTTAGTCAGATAACGTTTCTAATGTTCCTTCTTAATGCCAACTGTGTAAAAAATTATCGATAAAATGCTTATGATAAACCACTATTTGTTTACCTTCAAGCTCTGTTGCTTGACGCGTGTGCACGTGAAGCAGCCGGTGAGCGCTCTTATCCATCCACAGAGTTTGTAATGTAGTCAAATGTTTACAAATACAAGCGCAGCCATTTAGAGCTCATTTCTGGTTAATGATGTCAGAATTTACAGATATTTTGGAATGGATGTGTGAACGGTCTTTTCCGGAAAAATTCTGGAATGTTCTTGCCTGTGTGAACAGCACTTTTTTTTTAATTTACCGGTAAAGTAGTTTCGGAAATTTTCCAGATATTTACATTTATCACTGTGTGAAAGGGGCTATTAACTGCATTATATAAATCAACTTGGATTATAATTCACAGCATGATACAGATTTGAAAAAAACATGCAATTTTTATTTTGCAAAATGTGGGACTGAATTCAGACCTTTTTTGTTATTCAACAGCATTCTCAAGTATTATGGGAGCATATGTGCTATTTTAGCACTTTTTGCAGCATGTACTGAATGATAAAAAGGTCTGTATGCAAGTACACAACTAGTGCGCTAGTAATGCATGAATGTCCTATCGAGAGTGAATCCAGCAATAGCAAAATCTTAGTGAAAAGTGAAAAAAGGAATATCTTGTACATCACTTTGGATAAATGCATCATCCCATGTGTGCAGATGTAAATGTGTGTTAATGTACTATATAGAGTTTTAGCACTCCTGAATTATTAGCCTGTATAATTTTTCAACAATTTCTGTTTAAGATTTTTTCCAACACATTTCTAAACATGATAGTTTTTATAACTCATCTCTAACAACTGATTTATTTTATCTTTGTCATGATGACAGTAAATAATATTTTACTAGATATTTTTCAAGACACTTCTATACAGCTTAAAGTGACATTTAAAGGCTTAGTTGGGTTAATTAGGCAAGTTATGGTACTTAGGCAAGTCATTGTATAACGATATATATAGCTTAAGGGGGGCTAATAATTTTGATCTTAAAATCAAAAACTGCTTTTATGCTAGCCAAAATACAACAAATAAGACTTTCTCCAGAAGAAAAAATATTATAGGAATTACTGTGAAAAATTCCTTGCTTTGTTAAACATAATTTGGGAAATATTTAATAAATGCATTAAAAATTCTAAGAAGCGCTAATGATTTTGACTTCAGCTGTATATGTATATATATATATATATATATATACACACACACACATACCCTGTATTCTGAGGCTCTCCTGGTATTGTATAATGAAGTACTCCTGTGTGTGCTGTAGTTTTCTGAGGTCGTTCTCTGTGTCCTGAGTCAATATCCGCAGCTCCTCGAAGGCCTGGTTTATCTGGTGGTATTTCTGCGACATGCTGTCCATCAACCCGCCCACCGGTGAACTCGACTGTAAAACCATGGAAAAAATATATTAAAATGGAGACAAATCATGATCAGAATACTTCATTTTTCCTTCAGCTTAGTCCCTTATTTAACAGGGGTCACCACAGCGGAATGAACCACCAACTATTCCAGCATGTGTTTTAGGCAGCGAATGCTCTTCCAGCCACAACCCAGTACTGGAAAACATCTATACACGCTCACATTCACACACGCACTCATACACTATGGACAATTTAGTTTATTCAATTAACGGATGTCTTTGGACTGTGACATTCAAGTTGTGAGGGAACAGTGGTAACCGTCAAGCCACCGTGCCGCCCTACATCTCATTTCTGGCTAAAAATATCTGTGATGCTCATTGAAATGAAATAATAAAATATATGTTAAATTTCAATCTTCATTTACCAAAAATATATTTGAGAATGTATTTCAGGGTCAAGATGATACATTTACATTGTGAATGTGGATGAAGATCTAAGGTATCTATTATGTAAACTAAAAATAGTAATACTGTATAGAAGAATTTAACTCTACAATAGATTAAAGTAATAGAAATATATTTTTAAATACATACAAATTATGTACATCTGTACAATTATAGCAATGATTGTTGTCGGTTACAGTAGCTATGTTTCCATCCACCTATTTTTATGCTAATTTTGGATATGCACATGAAAAAGACAGTTGATGGAAATGTTAAGATGCGCATACGTTTTGAAAATGCGCATAAAAACCGTATGCGCATAACTGAGTAGGGTAAACTTTTTATTCGATAAGAAAAGATGCGCATAAACTGAACACTTTTAGGGAACAAATTTCAGAATGCGCATTAAAAAAAGTAATCTGATTTTGTTATAAGAGATCATGTGATGGTAAAAATGTGTGCGAATGGAGAAACCAGCAGGTCAGCACACTGTAAAACATTTTAAATGTTGTTTTGGTCATTAACCGCCTTAACCATTTAGCGTTAGTGTTATTATATTAATAATGACCTCCAGAATTGTCAAGAGCATCTGTGCGCCGCATCTGATGCCTTCAAACGCCACCGCGTGTTCACTGCGTGTCAGGATTGTCTTCTGAGGTGCAATCATTTATTAAATGAAGAAAAGATTCCCGCAGCTTCTCTTACCGCAGCAAATTCAGTTTTTACTGTTTATATTTGGCGCCAGTTAATCAGGAAGCGACGATTTTGTTCGTTTTGATTTATTGGATGGAAACGCAGCTTTATTAGCACGTCTTTTATGCAATAATCCAGTTTTGCGCATAAAGTTAATTCGCATTTTTGGATGGAAACATAGCTAATGGCAGTCAAGTAAATTATTATGTATTTATTTGTTTGTTTGTTTTTTACAGTATGTTCCTTTCTTTAGACGTTTTAAAATATTCTATACTTTTATTTGCTTTTAAATAAAAAACAACAACATAGAGTTAAAGGATGTGAATCTGTGAATATTTAATTCTTTTTTCCAAGAGAAAAGATCTTTTTTCAACACATTTTTAAACATAATAGCTTTAATAACACATTTTTAATAGTTAATTTTTTTGTCTTAAAGTATCAGTACATAATATTAGTATACTAGCATAAGATATTAGTGTTCAGCATTAAGTGCAAATTAAAGGCTTAAGTAAGTTAATTTGGTTAACTAGATATATAGTTGAAGTCAGAATTATTAGCCCCCCTGAATAATTTTTTCCCCAATTTCTGTTTAACGGAAAGAAATTTTTTTCAACACATTTCTAAACAGTTTTAGTTTAAATAACTCATTTCTAATAACTGATTTATTTTATCTTTGCCATGATGACAGTAAATAATATTTTACTAGATATTTTTCAAGACACTTTTATACAGCTTAAAGTGACATTTAAAGGCTTAACTAGGTTAATTAGGTTAACTAGGCAGGTTAGGGTAATTAGGCAAGTTATTGTATAACGATGGTTTGTTCTGTAGACTATTGAAAAAATATATAGCTTAAAGGGGCTAATAATTTTGACCTTAAAATGGTGTTTAAAATATTAAAAACTGCTTTTATTCTAGCCTAAATAAAACAAATAAGACTTTCTCCAGAAGAAAAAATATTATCAGACATACTGTGAAAATTTCCTTGCTCTGTTAAACATCATTTGGGAAATATTTAAAAAAGAAAATCAAAAAATCAAAGGAGCGCTAATAATTCTGACTTCAACTGTGTGTGTGTGTGTGTGTGTGTGTGTGTGTGTGTGTGTGTGTGTGTGTGTGTGTGTGTGTGTGTGTGTGTGTGTGTGTGTGTGTGTGTGTGTGTATATATATATATATATATATATATATATATATATATATATATATATATATATATATATATATATATATACTGTATATATATATATATATATATATATATATATATATATATATATATATATATATAATTTTTTTGTACTTTTGTTTTTTTTTTTTACTTTTTTTTTTACTTTTTTTTTTTACTTTTATGCCAGCTAAACTGAAAGAAATAATACTTTCTCCAAAGAAAAAATAAATAAATAAATTGGGAATATTGGGAAAGGAAATTCTCTTTGCTCTGTTAAACATCATTTGGGAAATTTGAATAATTTTCCATTCAACTGTATTTAAAAAAAAAAAAATCAAACAAACAAACATGTATGGACATTTTTTTGTAAAATCCCTTCAAAACATTTTTGACAGTATATCTTTTACCATATAAGTAGATATCTAGTTTTCTACCTGAAATCATTCAAACCAAAATGTCATTATACACTGTAAATGCACATCAATAATGATAACTTTAACAATAACTGTATTAGCATACACACCAATACATGGACAGTAATGTTGTTTATCCTGTAGTAAATGCACATGTTTGTCTCCTCAAAAATCTGAGAGTATTAATTTATTTTGTTTGTATATATTTTTTTGCTTTTTAAACAAGCGACACGGTGGCTCTGTGGTTAGCACTGTCGCTTTACAGCAAGAAGGTCGCTGGTTCAAGTCCCGGTTGGGTCAGTTGGCATTTCTGTGTGGAGTTTGCCTGTACTCCCCGTGTTCGGTTGGGTTTCCTCCAGGTGCTCCGGTTTCCCCCACATTCCAAAGACATGCGCTATAAGTGAATTGGATAAACTTAATTGTATGAGTGTGTATGAATGCTTCCCAGTACTGGATTGCGGCTGGAAGGGCATCTGCTATGTAAAACACATGCTGGATAAGTTGGCGGTTCATTCTGCTGTGGTGACCCCTGATGAATAAAACGACTGAGGCGAAGGAAAATGACTAAATGAATGCTTTTTTTTTACTCTTGTAGTTTATGAATCAAATAAATTGTCCTTAATGTTATACGAAAGAAAAAAACCCAGCTAATTTAAATGTTTGGATTTTATTTTTAGGTTATTATCATGTCAGCCCCATTGTGTATGAATAACCAACACGGATGAAGTTTCTCCTTTATGCCTGAGTGCATGTGTGTGTGTTTAAACAAACTAAATATTATGTATATAGCACATGAATGGTATATGAACACGTTTGACAGAACGTACTGTACAGATCTGTCTGAGAACATGAGTGGGCATTCACGACCTCCACGATTTATTGATATCATCTTCAGGTTTTATGATTTTATGGTTTGTGAGTTTAGTTGATAAAATCAGACATTTCCTCTTTTACTCTCATAAAAAGTAGCTTCGGCTCCACAGATATCATGAATTTGTGTAGGCAGGAGATATGTCTGTGTTTTATCCAAAGCAATCGTGCACATTTTATTTGTGAAGATCATAAAAGTCAGTCTCCAGTACAGTACAGTAGCCCTGTTTATTATCTATGATGCTTTCAGGAGTTGACTGCACTCACTGAACTTCAGTCTGTGAGGCATGACTGACGCACGTATGAACAATGGCCATGATTTAAACCAGAAGGAGACCGCAGTTATTTCTTTTTATAAATGTGAGAAATAATGCAGTACAGTGTTCATAAATCACAGGAACGTACTGTAAAATTATGAGGGAAGCAAAATTATGAGGTCTGTGAAATGGATCACGCACTCTGGAACAATCTGGGTTTTCAGATATTGTGTTGAATGTCATTTTGTGATTTTTGTCTATTATTATACATTTGAAAAATTGAATGATGTTTTTATATGGAGCCAGATCAGTCTCAAAAATAATACATTTACAAAATAAAATTTATACATGCACAGCACAATTTACATTTACAAAATCCAATTTGTAAATTCAAAACACAATTTAGAAATACAACACGCAATTTGTGAATTCACAAGTAAAAATCATTATTTTTCCATAATTTCGCCAATTGAATTGGATTTGTTTATTTACGAAGAGTGTTTTGAATTTCTAATTGGACTTGTGTATTTTTGAATCGTGTTCTGAACTTACGAATTGGATTTGTGTATTTATGAATCGTGTTTTGAATTTAGGAATTGGATTTGTGTATTTTTTAATTATTTGTTTAACTTACAAAGTGGATTTGTGCATTTACGAATCGTGTTTTAAACTTACAAATTGAATTTGCATATTTAAAAATCATGTTTTGAACTTATGAATTGGATTTGTGTATTTACGAATCGTGTTTTAAACTTATGAATTGGATTTGCATATTTACGAAACATGTTTTGAACTCACGAATTTAATTTGTGTATTTACGAATCGCGTTTTGAATTTACGAATTGGATTTGTGTATTTACATATCATGTTTTGAACTTTTGAATTGGATTTGTGTATTTTTGAATCGTGTTTTAAATTTACAAATTGGATTTGTGTATTTATGAATCGTGTTTTGAATTTAGAATTAGATTTGTGTATTTTTTATTAATTTTTTGAACTTACAAAGTGGATTTGTGTATTTACGAAGAGTGTTTTGAATTTCTAATTGGATTTGTGTATTTTTGAATCGTGTTCTGAACTTACGAATTGGATTTGTGTATTTATGAATCGTGTTTTGAATTTAGGAATTGGATTTGTGTATTTTTTAATAATTTTTTGAACTTACAAAGTGGATTTGTGCATTTACGAATCGTGTTTTGAATTTACAAAGTGGATCTGTGTATTTACGAATCGTGTTTTGAACTTATGAATTGGATTTGCATATTTACAAAACATGTTTTGAACTTACGAATTGAATTTGTGTATTTACAAATCACGTTTTGAATTTACGAATTGGATTTGTGTATTTACATATCATGTTTTGAACTTATGAATTAGATTTGTGTATTTACGAATCGTGTTTTGAACTTAGGAATTGGATTTTCATATTTACGAATCGTGTTTTGAACTTACGAATTAAATTTGCATATTTACGAATCGTGTTTTGAACGTACGAATTGGATTTTCATATTTACGAATCGTGTTTTGAACTTACGAATTAAATTTGCATAATTACGAATCGTGTTTTGAACTTATGAATTGGATTTGTGTATTTACAAATCGTGCTTTGAGTTTAAGAATTGAATATGTATTTACAATATATTTATGCTATTTTCAATACAAAACAATAAGAGCACATAATGTTCATCTAAAATCAGCTGACATGCGAGTGAACTGTGCTAATGTTAGGATAGTGAACTCTGTGTCACACACTCACATTAGTAGCCTCTCTGACGAGTCTCTGCTCCGTGTAAAGGATGTGTTTGATGCATCTCACCAGCTCCAGCGGACAGCGGTCATACGTGCTCTGAAAACACACACATATACACAACCAGGAATTAAATTATAATAAACACACACATGCACACAGCTCCATTTACTCTGTCTTGTTTTACTTGAACACACTCAAGTACAGTTGTAGTCAGAATTATTAGTTCCCCTAAATTATTAGCCCCCCTGTTTATTTTTCCCCCAATTTCTGTTTAACGGAGAGAAGATTTTTTTCAACACATTTCTGAACATAATAGTTTTAATAACTAATTTCTAAAAACTGATTTATTTTATCTTTGCCATGATGACAGTAAATAATATTTGACTAGATATTTTTCAAGACACTTCTATACAGCTTAAAGTGACATATAAAGGTTTAACTAGGCTAATTAGGTTAACTAGGCAGGTTAGGGTAATTAGGCAAGTTATTGTATAATGATGGTTTGTTCTGTAGACTATTGAAAAAAATAGCTTAAAAAGGCTAATAATTTTGACCTTAAAATGGTTTTTTTTAAAAAAACTAAAATTGCTTTTATTCTAGCCGAAATAAATCTCCAGAAGAAAAAATATTTTCAGACATACTGTGACAATTTTCTTGCTCTGTTAAACATCATTTGGGAAATATTTAAAAAAGAAAAAACAATTCAAAAGGGGGCTAATAATTCTGACTTCAACTGTATATGTGCAGCAGTAATGACAGTAAACACTGAAGCTGCACTTTCCTGACCGACCTGTTCTTTATTATCATCATGCACTGATAAACGGTATGTCAATATCTGTCTAATCATTTTTATTTTTTACTATAATTTTATATTTATTTTTTATTATTATTCTACGTATAATCGCAAATTGTACAATCACTATTTTTAGTCAATCACTTTTCTAGCAAATTATTTAGCTAATACTGTATATCTCCCATATTTATATAGAATAATAATGCACAAAATAAAAAGAGCAAATTATATTTCACACAGACTTCAACTCCTCTTTCATGACTTGTACAGAATGAACAACAACAACAAAAAGCCCAACCTTTAGTTGTGAAGCGTAATGTCCTAATTTAATCTTGAGTAAGAATCCATCCTCTCCGACTTGATGCTCTGCTTTCTTCTGTAGTTCTTGGATAAGGCTGTCCAACAAGCGTTTGGCTTTTAGCTCCTCTTGAGGGTTCTCTAAATCTATGGCGTCCCTGACAGAGGACAAATGGACATGTTTAAAAACCCCAGAAGATATTTTTAAATGATTTTAAGGTAGTTAGTGAACTTGTGACATACCAGAGTTGTCCCTCTATCCACTGGGACAGGTAGTGTCGAACCTCTATGGGGAAGTGTTGGCCGTAGAGAGACTGCATCTGGTGTAGAGCATCTCCCTGCAGCTGCTGGGCCTGAATCCACACGGCCATGATCGCTCTGAAAAACACCACAAGCATGTCATAATTTTGCCAAGTACGATGCAATGCTGGATGAACATCTATGTTGATCCTGGAACATCATTTTTTTAAAATCCATACCTATTCCTTACCCCTAAACCCAACCATAATGGTAAATTATTCCCAAAACAGTTGGATGACAATCATGTAGAAGTGCATAAATCTAACCGTGAGCCTAAACTTAACACGGTAAATGTATCCCTTAATTCTGATTGGCTGATAGGAATGTTGTTCCAGGATCAACATAAATGTTAATTCAGAAGCCTGTCCATCTTGGTGAAATCACGTTGGTGACACTGCAACATGTTAAAATCAATTCAATTCATCTTCATTTCTATAGCACTTTTACAACGTAGATTTTGTCAAAGCAGCTTGAAATAGAAGTTCTAGTAAATTGAAACTGCTTCAGTCCTGTTTTCAGAGTTGAAGTTCAGAAATTTCATAAAGGGATAGAAATTAAAGGGATAGTTAAATGAATAGTTAGTTAAAGGGATAGTTCACCAAAAATTAAAGTATTCACTCACTATTTACTCAACTTTGAGTGTTTCCAAACCTTTAAGAGTCTCTTTATTCTGTTAAACACAAAAGAAGATACTTTGAAGAATGCTGAAAACCATTGAATTTCATGGTAGAAAAAACAAAATACTATGGAAGTGAATGGTTACAGGTTTTGAGCATTCTTCAAAATATCTGCTTTTGTATTCAAAAGAAAAAAAATCGCATAAAGGTTTGAAATAAGTAAAGGGTGAGAAATTGGGTGAACTGTCTCTTTAAGGTCTAAAGGTCTGTTATATATATTTATTTAATTATGTTATTGACAATTAAGCAACCACTAACAAACCATTCCCGATTGCTTTTAATGCAATGTTAAGACATTGTCATATATTTTAAATGTGCATATACTGCATTGGTTTAATACGTTAAATTGCTCTCTGATATCTACATATCAGTAGATTTATGGCTTTGGTAAGTAAAAAAAAATCTCCAGAAATGGTTTCATAAGCTCATTTATTACTCCATAAAATACCCATGAAATCAGAATGTCAATGATTGACAGTAATGTTAACCTATTTTGCTCACCAGATTTGTTGTGGGTAAAGACTAAACTATAATTAAACTTGACAAAAGAGAGTGATAGAGATGTATCGCGTTGTATTTTGAAGCTAACAGATGGCAATTGAGCTGAAAGATTCAGCAGTCTACATGTGTTTGTTGAAACATACGCATCAAATTTCACAATAAACACGATCAGTTAACAAAAGATGTAACTAAAAATACATTACGCCTCTTCAGAGTGGAGATGAATAAATGTATAATCTGTAAATCTTGCATTTTGCGTCCTGAGGCCAGTTTTATTTACAGTCATTGGTTTGAACATGCCTCGCGCTGTCGTTGCCCAGTAAAGCTGGAGTTATACTTTCTCCTGCCGCCACATCGCGCACCTCCGCTGACTGCGCGCGCACCTCCGCTGACTGCGCGCGCACCTCGCGAAACGGACGAGGCTTTTATACTTGCCGCATTCGCCATTGTGATATTCCTTAAAACGACAGGGGGCGATAATAAGAAACTGACCGTAAAGTCAGACAGATAAACAGAGAAGTAGAAAGTTTCCAGAAATACGTCATATCATTAATATCATTCAAGATTTTTAAACAAATTATTTTTATTGTTTTTTTTATATTATTTTAATGATTATAAAGATTTTTATAACCATTCAAGATGTTTTTAAATCAAACTTTGATGCATCACTTGCTTTTGTTTATATCTCGGACAGTTTTACCTATCAGAGTTTATTAAATATATCAATGACAACAGAATGGGTTGTTCTACAAATATATTTTTATTATGGCAAGAATAAAAGCCAAAAAAAAAAAAAAAAAAAGCACACTTACTCAAAAATACAGATGTTTTTTTAGATTTAGCCCGATCCTCAATTCACACATTACTGTCTGGCTAGTTTCTGTCCTATACTTATGCTAAAAAGGCAATAATGGTCCAACATTCCTGACCATTATCACCAATAAAGCCTAGAAAAACAGGCCATCAGTATATTGTAAACCGATAGGTTCATATATTCCTTTCCAGTTATCAAAGAAATAATTTTTTCCTTAATTGTAGTTTTGTAACTATTCAATTGTTTTAAATTCAATATTGTTATATATATATAAAACATTGAGCAAGCTCATACATGACACATAAAAAGTGAAATGAAGGAGGAGGCATGTGGACATAACAAAATCTAAATCACGTAATTTTAGCATGTCAAAGTCAAATTTATGCATATAAAATATATTTTCCAAACAACAAAATTGTGGCTAGTGAAAATGGTGAGTGGCTAGTAATGTTGAAAAACTACTAGCCACAGTGGCTGGTGATAAAAAGAAGTTAATGTCAAGCCCTGCATATAGGTGATATCTATGTGTACATGCATGCATCATACAGTAGGTTAATAATTAGGCATTGGAATCAGAACGTGAAAACACATAAATAATAATAAATGTTAACAAAAAGCGCAAGGTAAAAAAGTAACAGAGGCTGCGATATCTGCTACCAGATCTGTTTTTAGTTGTCAGGCACCCACATGAAAATATACTATAGTAATATATAGTAAATACTATAGTGTTTTTTTAACCATACTGACACCTCCAATAGAGGTTAGGGCTGTGTATTGGCAAGGGCCTCACGATATGATACATATCACGATACATGGGTCACGATACAATATATATATTGCGATACAATAAATATTGTGATATATTGCAATAGTTTGTAAAAGTATGTGTGTCACAATATATTGACAACTTGATAAAGTCGGCAGACAAATTAAAATTCTAATTCCAATTTATTTTCCATCCATTCCAATTCATTAGAACTGCACAGTCTGATTGAACTGAGAACTATATATATTGCAAAGCTTACAAATGGAATTTTTTTTTGTCTAAATCAGTACTCCCTGGTATAGCGTTAAAACCAAACTGCAGCCACACGTCAGCTCTAAAAGCTAGAGGCACCTTTATATTTTCCGCCATGCTCACTCTTGCTTACTTCTGATACCGTACTACTTGGCGTTTTGTTGATCGCGAGTTAGCGACATCTACTGGAGCGGAGGAGGAGGTCGTTTGGCACAACTTGAATCGATACTTGAGGTTGGACTATCGATACACTATCGTAAAAGAAATTATCACGATAGTTAGATATATCGATATTTTTGCAAAGCCCTAATAGAGATAGAGATGTTGTACAATCAGCTAAAGTGTTCCTAGAATTATTTTTTTATGTATGGCCGATATATATATTACATCACCAAAAATGATTGAGGTCAAGTCCATATATTGATTATTGTGACAGACCTATCTTCAACTGTAGATCACAAGTGTGATTTCTAAAAACAGAAACTATTTAAAAAAAAAAACTCTATGCATGCACACAGATTTCACATCAATTTTCATAATGAGACTGTGGCAGGAAATAAGTTCCACCTGATATATTAATGCCCACAATCTGTGTTGTGTCTCCAACATGAGTATGAGTTCCCCAAGTTGAAGCCTAGGCAGTAAGCACTAGATATGAGGACGCTAATCAGTGTGCACTTTGAGGGAAACCTCGTGCATAATAAAGATGACTTTTTTTTTAGCTCTGCCAAATATTGTGTCTAATCTTTTCACTCCTCGTGGCTTTCTGAGAAACAGGGTGTCCATATTTAATGGATTAGTTGTATCAGCAAAGCCACAAAGAAGAAAACATGAAGAGGAAGGAAACAAAAGTGTTGAAATGAAACTCGTGCACACCTCAGACAAAGACATTAAGACGCTCGTAGTCACAAATATTATCTTTGCTATGATGACAGTACTTTATGTTTTGCTACATATTTTTCAAGATAAAAGTATTCAGCTTAATGTGACATTTAAAGGCTTAATTAGGTTAATCAAGTGAGTTATTAGGCAAGTATAACGATGGTTTGTTCTGTAGACAATCAAAAATATATATTGCTTAAGGGAGCTAATAATTTTGACCTTAAAATGGTTTTTAAAAATTAAAAACTGCTTTTATTCTAGCTGAAATAAAACAAATAAGACTTTCTCCAGAAGAAAAAATATTATAGGAAATACTGTGAAAAATTCCTTGCTCTGTTAAACATCATTTGGGAAATATTTGAAAAGGAAAATTTACAGGAGGGCGGATAATTTTGACTTCAACTGTATGTAGCCTAAAACCCAATATCTGTCTAGCACTAGTGCTTTACGTGTCTGCAGAAATTTGGCTGTGTGCCATTATAATATCCTTAACATGCTTTTCTCTCAACTACAGGCACTGCATTAACATCAAACTGAATGCACATACACCCAGTCAACATACATGACTGTCGGCAGGGTCATCTGATCAGTCCACTGACAGATTTTATGACTGTACACCACAGGCTGAAAAAAACCCAGCAAATAGCCTCAGTGATGAAAAAGCAAAGGCATAATGCATCAAAGAGGACATCTAATGTCCATCTAATGTCATTAATAAAATGTTGTTTTTGCTTATTTATTGTTATATATTATTTGTTCTTTACATTTGTTATTTAATTTTAAATAGCAAATTGTTTTTGAAAGTGCAGTAGTTAGTTTAGTAGTTATAGTTCCCACAATTTAAACTCCTGTGTGATATCAATGCATTTATAGCGCTACAGAGCCGTATTAAATGGTCTGTGTAACGCATATTTGTGTGGTTCTATGCCACTATCTATCTGTCTATCTGTCTATCTGTCTGTCTGTCTGTCTGTCTGTCTGTCTGTCTGTCTGTCTGATTACTCATCCATTCATCCTATAACAATAATATTTATATCTCGATTAGAAAAATATACGAAACATACCCTGTCCCTTTCACTGAATATCAGTCTTAATAATTAATAATGACCATTATAATAGTATAACGCACAATAAGTTTATACAATAGAGACAATAAAGGCAAGTAATCAGTCAGATGTGCAGAATCGGTGTCCGCGGTTACATTAATTAGGATATTAACCTAACTTATCTTTGCAGTCAGCCAAAACACGTTACCTGAGAACAAGTAATAGATTCAAAAGACCAAAGTTGGGAATATGTAGTTAGATATAGACAACAAGATGAATTAAATATCACATTTACAAATATAGTGAGATTAGATTCAGCGGGAGATCCTTGATGAACAGTCTGACGTGCACAGCTCTCATATGGGTATATGGTCAAAGCAAGCTGCAGTGCATGCCAGAGAGTGTGTGTGTGTGTGGTCATGTGATGTGCGTTTTCATCATTTTAAAGTAGACGGAGAGCTGTACAGAAACGGTGGGTGAAACGTCAGTGTGGACCGGATCGTTTTCATTCTAAAACGCCGTTTTAAAACTAAAACGTACTAGTGTAAACGGGGCCTAAGAGAGGAACTACATTAATTGTCTTTTAAATGTATCTGTCGCCTAAAAACACAAACTTTCACTAAAAACGAAAGTGACTTGTGAAAGTTCACAGCTTGCTCTCTCTCTCTCTCTCTCTCTTCCTCTATCTATCTACTTAACTATCTATCTCTGTGTGTGTATTTGTGTGTATGTGTGCTTTTCCTAGCAGCCACACAGACATGCACAAAAACCACTGATTTCCAGTCAGCTCACCACACATGCAAACTCGCCGCACTCTGCCAGTCAGCTGACCACAAACACAAACACTAGATTCCGGTTGATGTGATGTGATAAATTTGACTGATGTGTGACGTGATCTGGCCAGTCGCTGTTGTAGAAATCAGGTCACATGTTTGTTTGATCTTATGGTGTGTTTTTTTGACACTTACGGCTCTCTGTTCCCATTTACAGATGCTCTTACGCTTCACGCTACTTTCTCGTATAGCAAACGGACACTGGCTGGTGGATTATTTGGGATGTTTAAGTGTTTTTAATTATTGTTATTTAATTTTGGGGTATTTGGATGACCATCTAGTGCTAATCTATATGATGGAACTACTGAAGAGTCGAGCTTTAAATTGGAAAATTATCTAAACTCTTTGGTTATTTTTTAAGTGGGATGCTAATGGTCTAACCCGAATCAATGATATATGCTAAGCTAAGCTAAAAGTGTTCCAGCTAAACCCGGAGACAGGCTGAATGGATTCAATAATGGTAAAACTCAACCATTTAACTCTAGCTGAGTGTTCCTTTACCCCCATACAGTAGTACTTATATTTGACATGTATAGATATTGCAATATTTTAAACAATACAATATCGTTATCAGCATTTTTGTTGCTGCAAACTCCATGAACGTTTTAAGTTTCATGAATTTAAGATGTGGTAGATATTTTGAGGCACTTTGCTGATGAATGGACTAGCAATTAAAATTATGGATTTAAAGCCTATGCGATGGCATCATTGTAAGGTTTCACGCAAACATAACCTTTTTAGTTTTGATCGTTTCATTAAATTTAATTAATCTTAAATTGGGTTTTGAAAGTTTAAATAATTATGTACCAACGCTGTTTTCTGATCTAATCAGTAGGCATCAAACCTCTCACAAAGTAACACAAGCAACTGCTAATGCAGACTGTCTTGTTCCAAAGTGTAAGACCTCTGTTGGTCAATCTGTTTTCTCTGTTAAGGGAACCAAATTGTGAAATGATTTACCTGTTGGCCTAAAATTAGAAAGTAATGTAAATGTTTTAAGTAAAAAATGGTTAAAAACAAAACTACTAGTAGGTTGTTTGATCATGTCGCCTTTGCTTTTGCCATATAGAAATTTAATGTAAATAATTATAATGTTGTGTATACGTATTAATTTTATTCTTGTTTTATGTTAAGCCTCCCTTGGACATGTGTTGAGAATTAGCAAGTCTGCTAAAACACTTGAACAAATGCATTTGGTTTGTCCAGTGTAAGTGTGATGCCCATGTCAAATAAACAATAAATAAATAAATGAATGAATAATACTGCCATGATCACCTGCACAGGATAGATCGCTGGAGAACTACACATATGCCACTGGTAAGAACTACAAATCCCATCATGCACCGCACACACACCAGTTCCAGTTCTCTCCTTGATTGCACCCACACAGCTAAAAGCTCATGATGGATTAATCAGATGGTGCATATAAACAGCAAACACACACAAATTCAAAAGCCGATTCAAAAATACACAAATTCAATTCGTAAATTTAAAACACGATTTGGAAATACTCAAATCTAATTCGTAAATTCAAAACGCAATTCTAAAATACACAAATCCAATTCTAAATTCAAAACACGATTCACAAATACACAAATCCAATTCGTAAAATCAAAACATGATTCATAAATATCCTAATTGAATTTGTAAATTCAAAACATGATTCAAAAATACACAAATCCAATTCGTAAATTTAAAACACGATTGAAAAATACACAAATCCAATTTGTAAATTTAAAACACGATTCAAAAATACGCAAATCCAATTCGTAATCATAAAACAAGATTCATAAATACATAAATCCGATTTGTAAATTCACACTTACTAAATTTACAAATTGTGTGTTTACAAATTTACAAATTGAATTTTCAAATGTATATGAATTTTCATTTTGTAGAAGTATTTTTTTGAGACTGATCTGACTCCATTCGTCTAGTCTTGCCATGCCTTTTGATTCTTGCCTTGCTTCTTGTTTATGCTGTTTGCCGCTTGCACTGACCTCTTTGTCTGTGACCACGACTGCTCTCTGGATTACCCTCATGTTAATGTTTACTCCTGTTTGACCATTGCCTGCTTGACTAAGCTTTCAATAATCTGCACGTGTCCTAATTTTACGAATTCCATATTTTAGCCATTATTTTTTTCAGATTTGTGATGGCAATTAAATAATTAGATTAAAAACATGATAGATTGCAATTAGCTTTTGATAATATGGTCAGGTCTTTTAAATATTATAGAATTATTTTCTTGTAGTGTTTTAATTTGGAATGTCAATCAATTAGAAAATGTATTCTAATCAATAATTTGATATTCTTGAAAATTAATCAAATGAATTGCAACTTAATTTAACAATGCCAGGCTATGTATGTAGTCTTGGATGTTATATTGTGTTTTCATTCAAGATGTTTTTAGTAAATTAATTAAAAAGCTTAATTAGGTATTTATTCATATTAATATTAAACAAACTGCAATTAAATGTTACTGTTTACTGCATTTTGAAATTTTATTCATTCAATCATTTTCATTCACACATTCACTCATATGCTATGTCCAATTTTGTCCACCCAATTCACCTATAGTGCATGTCTTTGGACTGTGAGAGCAGACACGCTAGCACTGGGAGAACATGCAAACTCCACACAGAAATGCCAACTGCTCCAGCTGGGACTTGAACCAGCGACCTTCTTGCTGTGAGGCGACAGTGCTAACCACTAAGCCACCGTGCCGCCTGAAATTTTAATAAAAGATTGAATCCTACTTAAAAGATTGAAAATGAATCACCTGAATCAATTAGATTTAGAATCTTTTGAAACATCAATTGATTAAATATCTTTAATCCCTGCAAATTAATTTAGTATG
This sequence comes from Danio kyathit, assembly GCA_903798195.1. Lineage (NCBI taxonomy): Eukaryota > Metazoa > Chordata > Actinopteri > Cypriniformes > Danionidae > Danio > Danio kyathit. Next base: position 23,902,624 of record LR812521.1, on the reverse strand, counting down.
TGAGTCAATTAAGAGGCTTATTCAGATTAATAATACGATATCCTTGGAAATTAATAGTAATCAATTTAGGTCATGAAAACATTCAAAGATATTTTGCTTAATTTACGATATCAGTCGATTAAATAGTTATAACAAATTACATGACGCAGGGTAATTAAAGGACTTTTAATTTTCAGAGAAAAGGATGAGAAATGAGAGGGCTTATGAACACCTGCAGACAAGCATCTTTAATCGCAAAACACAGAATGTCCATTAACAAGCCTATCAGGGTCAAATAAGATGTTCAGCGCAGCTCTGAACGACATGCATAATGTATCTGAAGCAGCCATTTCACACTGGGATAATCTTCTAGACTCATCATCTGCGTTTAACTGCAGTATCTTGTTCCTTTAAAGCTCAGCAGCGGATCAAGCTGTGATTCCTTCACACTGGGACTTTTCACTCCCGCTGAGCTCAGTATGTTAAAAAACAACAGCGCTACTGTCTGATGGCTGTTTGTTTCTGCTGGGGCTCTTTGAGGAACTGCGATCCTCCCAATGCACATAATATGAGGAATTCAGAAATGTGCTGCTAAATTGTGGATGATGCAACTCTGCTAGACCTGACTGAGTCTAAAGACTCATTCAATTCAATTCATCTTTATTTCTATAGCGCTTTTACAATGTAGAATGTGTCAAAGCAGCTTAACATAGAAGCTCCAGTGAATTGAAACTGTGTCAGTCCAGTTTTTAGAACTGAAGTTCAGTTTAGTTTAGTTCAGTGTGGTTTAATTTTCACTGTTGAAAGTCCAAACACTGAAGAGTAAATCCATCTACTAGTCCCAAACCAAGCAAGCCAGTGGCAACAGAGGCAAAGAACAAACTTCACCAACTGACGAAAGTGAAGGGAAAAAACCTGGAGAGACTATTCATGACTAGTACATTTCCTTAATACTAAAATAAAAAATGACTCACTGATCTCCACGGAAAGATGAACTTTTATAGTGGTGAAGTAAACAGATTTAGATTAGCAGTGACAAGCATAACCATATTTTTAATGACCTCTTGGTTTCTGTTTCTGCAGAATTAAGCTGTGGTCACAATGCACTTTTCCTCCCACAGACTTCCATTCATATGCATGCGAATACACCAGATCGGAAATGCATGTTGCTGTCTTTCAAAGTTCAAGCATGGTGACCTGCAAATTTGTGTTGCGTGAGTGCATCCCAGCAGGCACAGGAGGTCAGCATGACGTCAGATTGATGTTGTACCCCAACATTGTGGGATGTTGCATTGTGTGCATTTTGTTGTGAAATGAAAATCGGGTTGACGTCAGAACCCAACGTCAGTCAATGTCCAACATTGGACAGATGTTGCATTTGGGTCACTTTCCAACGCAACCTTAAAACAACAAAATAATCAACGTCTCATAATGATACAGCTAGGGATGCAACGATTAACCGGTTTCACTATTAACCGCGCTTTAATTTGTCACGGTTAATTAATCGTAAAGGCTTCTCAACACCGCGTTTCTGCACAGAACAAAACTGCAGCAACCAAACAAAGGTATGTCAACTGTGCGCTAGTTTGTACACCGAGACTAATAACCACGCACACTGGATTAACTATGAATAAGGCTATTAACTAAGGCAAGCTCGTGTAAATTGGTTATTTCCAATGGAGGGACGCGCACGCGACGCAACGCACTCACGCTTTTCAGCCGCGCCTAGTTAAGATGACAGGCAGATGTGTGACTACGAGAACTGCAAACGGCTGAAGTTTGGGGAAGAAGCAATGAAAAGTACACAGGTTTGCAAACCCATTTAAAGGTACAAATAATGGCGCTGATGAGCGCATGTTAATACGAGAGAATGTTAATCCGCCAGCCGAGATTAATCGTGTGATTTCGGAGAGTGCTGAAAAACTCGGAGTGGATCAGCTGTTTAATGGCCCGAATCTCAATGCGTTGCATTCACTGCGTGTTCAGTGCAAATAAACGCTAAATGTAAAATCTAGCACAGTATAGTCTATACAATATTGACTATACAATAGGGACTTTGGTATAGTATATACCTATAAAAACAACAGTGCAAAATGTATATTTCTTAATGCAATGCTTCATTTTTGCTTGACGCAAACCATACATTTATGTCAATGTAACAGTTGGACTTTTTATAGCAGATAACTCACATTTAAGCACATTTAAGGCAGCATGATAATGAGAAATGTAATACATTGTTAGTATTATTGTCATCAGAGTCATCATTAATATTTTATAAATATTAGACATTAATTTTGGAATTATTGCACAAATATCAATAAGTCATAATAGAATTACTTAGTTTCTGTTTTTTGTTAGTCCTGATTGATGTTCTTTTCAAATACATAAATCTGTTAATATTTAATATTCAGTGGTGCTCATTCATTTTTGCTGGGTGCTCCTAAATTTTTTCTGGTGCTCTTAAATATTTGAAGTTGGGAGCACCAGTGCTACCAAGTAAAAAAGTTAATTTCGAGCCTTGATTAGACAAATACTATTTTTTTATTCTCATTTTTATTTATTTACTTATTGTTCTGTCATTTATTTACAGCGTAAAATTTGTTTAAAGTTTTATTTGTTTTATTTTTAAGCACAAAAAATTTACAAAAAAATTGGACTATTGTTTGTTTTTAATATTAGTATGTGCTGTATTATTTGGTTACTGAGCAGCAATAAACAACACTTAAAAATATAAGGAGTTTTCATGTGATTTTCTAAACTAGTCATGTTTTGAAATTAATAAATGCATAATAATCGTGATAACCGTGAAACCATGATTATTTCTCAGACTATAATCGTACAACTAAAATCTATAATCGTTGCATCCCTAGTTACAGCTTGACATTTTGTGTGCGTTACCAATATGACGTCTATCGGATGTTGGATTTTGGTGGGTATACCTGACGAATAAATGTCAGACTGTGACATCAATATGACCTTGGTTTTAGATGTTGGGTCGATGCTGCATTTTGGTCACTTTCCAACACAACCTAAAATCAACAAACTAATCAACGTCTAATAATGTTACAGGTTGACAATGAGTGGATGTTCCCAATATGACGTCTATCGCATATTGGATTTTGGTTGTCATACCTGACGAATAAATGTCAGTATGTGACGTCAATATGACGTTGGTTTTAGATGTTGGCTCGATGCTGCATTTTGGTCACTTTCCAACACAACCTAAAATCAACAAAATAATCAACGTCTAATAATGTTACAGGTTGACATTGTGTGGATGTTACCAATAGTCTTATGATGTTGTGTCTGCTAGGATGAGACTAATGACCCTTTTCACATTTCTGGGTTTCTCACTAGCAGATGTCATCATGGTTGGGTAAACGTAGAGCGCAGTGAATGGGAGAGTTCAACAAATATTTTTTTTACAATCATATTTGCTGACATAATAAAAGTAAAACTCCACAATGATGTTATCAAGACTTTCAGAAAAAGAAAAAAAAATGAGTGAGACTGATAACGGCAGCCAGAAGAGAGAACAACGATTCAAATTTACTGTCCTGCCCCTAATTACGTAGCATTAGCTGTAATTCGTTTTTTGTAATTTGATGTAAAGATGATATAATACATACATAAATACATAAAAATGTACATACGTTTTAAAATAATCTAAATATTAAAAACTTTCAAGGATTTAAAGTAGAACTGAAGCAGTCAGTCAAGTTTACATTATATTGTACATTGGTTTCCACTTTAATGAAAATATATTAAACAAACTCGATTAATGTAACCACCTTGTAAAAAAATGGCATGTTTTGCTATAGCTTTTAGAGCTAGGGCGCCACGATCTTGAAATATCACTATGGCTAACATCACGGGGTTGGTTTCGTTCCCTCAGCTAAACAGATACAGTCAAAGTAATGGACTGAACACGAAGACTGTAAAGCCTAATTTAACCCAATTGTTTGTCGTGTTTCGTCTGGTGCAAAAAGCCAAATTGCTCATCACTGCAAATCTCGTCACGTAGCGTGTTGTTAGGACACGGGGTTACAATGTAACCTGCTCACCTAATGTTTGCAGTCATTATATTTTTACTATTTGCTAATTATTAACCTCATGTGGAACTCTGAATCAGTGTCCCATTTCGGAGTCCACCGGAATTCGCATTTCGGTCACGGACACTTTGTGAGTCTGTGTACTTTGAGAGTCTTTCTGACTGAATGAATGAAATACGCTGTTTACCATGAAGGCAACCCGGGGTGCTGAAATATAATTGGCTAAACTGGCATAAGGCAAGTTTAAAGAACCAAAACAATGTAACAGACATTTTCAAAGCAGAATATCTGACTTTAGCATTGTTTTTCACATGAACAAGAATGTTCACTTAGCATGTTTCTTAAATATCTGCAAACATATTATGATATTTTTATGCTTTAGGAGAGTCAAAAGCTTGCATTCAGAACATTTAAGTCGAATATCTGAGTCAGGAAGATCTGCTGAGGTTCAAACTGAACATCAGAATGAGAAAGTGAAGTGATGAGGGCAATGTCCGGACAGCAATGACATTGATTATTTCTCTTTTGTGGATTCTTAAAGTTTGCATGATTTTGGATTTTAAAATATCTGCGGTGTGTGTAACTGGTAATGTATCTCCACTGGTCATCTAGTTGATACAGCATTACCAGGTTTTGTTGTAATATCGCTAATAAAACTTGCACAAACACATCTCTGTAATCTATTATTGTAGTTGTTCCTTTTTCTTCTGGTCACATGGTACTGAGTGTGACATTATAATTTCCAAAAAAGTGGCATCATGCCAATACACATGGCTGCCAAAGGGTGGCTTTGAAATCTTTCAACTTTGCAAACCGTTTTCCAAAAAGAAAGGCTGAAATGTTGTTGAACTTTTGCAGACTGACCTAAATCTGATGCCAGAGACGGAGAAGATTTAAAAAAACCTGCCAGGTTTGATGAGTCTCATTTTCTGCTGCAACATTTGGATGGTTGTGTCAGAATGTGGCAGAAACAACATGAAAGCATGGACTCATCTTGCCTTGTATCAGTGGTTCAGGCTGCTGCTTGTGTAATGGTGTGGGGGAAATTTTCTAGTCACATTTTGGGCCTCTTTATATGCTAAAGACTCTGGCTGCATCCGCAATCTCATACTGCCCTATTATATAGTAAGTTGGGAATGTACAGAATGGCAGTATAGTATGTCTGAAAGGGCGGCACAGTGGCTCACCTCACAGCTAAAAGGTTGCTAGGTAGTATTTCTGTGTGGAGTTTGCATGTTCTTCCTGTGTCCACGTGTGTTTCCTCCGGGTGCTCCGGTTTCCCCCACAAGTCCAAAGACATGTGCTATAGATGAATTGAATAAACTAAATTGGCCATAGTGTATGTGTGTGAATGGATGTTTCCCAGTAATGGGTTGTGGCTGGAAGGGTGTCTACTGCATAAAACATATGCTGGAATAGTTGGCGGTTCATTCTGCTGTGGCGACCCCTGATAAATAAGTGACTAAGCCGAAGAAAAATGTATGAATGAATGAATGAATGAAATTGAACATAGTGTATGAGTGCATGTAAATGAGTATATGGGTGTTTCCCAGTAATGGGTTGCGGCTGGAAGGGCATCGACTGCGTAAAACATATGCTGGAATAGTTGGCGGTTCATTCTGCTGTGGTGACCCCTTATAAATAAGGGACAACTAAGCTAAAGAAAAATGAATGAAATTGGCCGTAGTGTATGAGTGCGTGGGAACAAGTGTATGGATGTTTCCCAGTAATGGGTTGCGGCTGGAAGGGCGTCCACTGCGTAAAACATATGCTGAAATAGTTGGTGGTTCATTCCGCTGTGGCGACTCTTGATAAATAAAGGGACTAAGCCGAAGGAAAATGAATGAATGAAATTGAACGTAGTGTATGAGTGCGTTTGAACAAGTGTTTCCCAGTAATGGGTTGCAGCTGGAAAGGCGTCCACTGCGTAAAACATATGCTGGAATAGTTGGCGGTTCATTCCGCTGTGGAGACCCCTGATAAATAAGGGACTAAGCCGAAGGAAAATGAATGAATGAATAGTATGTCTGAACTCATAGTATTTGAAAACCAGTATGTGAGAAATAGCCGGATGACCTACTTTTTCCGTTGAGATTCTGAACTGTACATCCGACTGATGCTATGCTTTCCCATGATGCCATGCGAGAGAACTCATGACTGGGAGTGAAGCTATGCAACTGACTTGGGTGTGATAATGACAAAGGCAGATCTAGAACATTCAGATTCCATTCGTACTTCTCAGATTCATGCTATATAGAACATACTCTTCTAAGGATCCTGTAATAAATTTTGATCTAAATGTAGTACCTATTCAAGTAGTAGGCGATTTGAAACGCAGCTCGTTTTTGTTTGTAAATGCTGATGATCTTTTTCAATGTACAGTAGAAGGAATTAAATGCACTTTTAAAATGGAGGTACAGCTATTCACGATCTCTCTCTGATTGGCCTTTATGACAGCCTGTTCGATTATTATTATTGAACATGTCCATCTGCTTATAACCACAGTGTGCCCATCATGTCAAACTTGTCATGTCACAAAGCTTAAATAATCTCAAACTGGTTTCTTAAACACGACAATGGACACTAACTCATACGGCCTCCAGATCTCAATCCAATAGAGCATTTTTAGGATGTAGAAGAACTAGAGATTTGCATCATGGATAGAATGGAATAGAATAGAATAGAATAGAATAGAATAGAATAGAATAGAAAATAATGTCTTTATTATCACTGTACACATATGTACATTAAATACATGTGAGATGAGATTAAAGAAAGATTGCAGTCAAAAAAATATGAAACAACTTCTGATGCCTTCATGCCAATACACACCAAAAAGTTTCTAGCATAATGTTAAATCTATGCAATAACATACAAAATATAGCAACAACTACTTGGGTAGTGATTTTGTGCTCTGTGCTAATGCTAAAAGTGTCTTATGAATATATTAACATCTGACTTTTACCTCAATTTACCTCATATGTCAAGACATTAAAACTGAATTTAGAGTGAACAAACAAGTGAATCCCTTGACAAAGATGATATCAATTATTTAGCATGTGCTTTTAGCAATGTTAAAAATGTAATATGTGAATATCTATTCATTAATAGCATATTTATTTTGCTGCAAAATGAAGATTGTGTGATTTCTTGTTGCAGGAATCTTATTGCATAACGGTTTCATGATTATTGTGGAGATTCATTTTGCTGGAAATTCTGGTTTGACAATAACCATGTTACTAAAAATACAGATAAATTCCAATATCAGTCAAATCTTTAATGTGAACAATATCCACTGCAAAAACAT
>LR812521.1:23813528-23895272 GCA_903798195.1 Danio kyathit | reverse complement strand
TATTTTATAATATATTTTTTTATTACATTTTTTATATTATATTACATTACATTACATTACGTTACGTTATATTATATTATATTATATTATATTATATTATATTATATTATATTACATTATATTATATTATATTATATTTCATTATATTATATTAGGGTCAGTTGGCGTTTCTGTGTGGAGTTTGCATGTTCTCCCTGCGTTCGCGTGGGTTTCCTCCGGGTGCTCCGGTTTCCCCCACAGTCCAAAGACATGCAGTACAGGTGAATTGGGTAGGCTAAATTGTCAGTAGTGTATGAGTGTGAATGTGTGTGTGTGGAAATTTCCAGAGATGGGTTGCGGCTGGAAGGGCATCCGCTGCGTAAAATCGTGCTGGATAAGTTGGTGGTTCATTCCACTGTGGCGACCCCGCAAGGGACGAAGCCGACAAGAAAATGAATGAATATAATATATTACATTACATTACATTACATTACATTACATTACATTATATTATATTATATTATATTATATTATATTATATTATATTATATTATATTATATTATATTCATTCATTCATTCATTTCTTGTCGGCTTTGTCCCTTGCGGGGTCGCCACAGTGGAATGAACCACCAACTTATCCAGCACGATTTTACGCAGCGGATGCCCTTCCAGCCGCAACCCATCTCTGGGAATTTTATATTATATTATATTATATTATTTTATATTTTCTTATATTATGTTATATTATATTATATTATATTATATTATTCATTCATTTTCTTGTCGGCTTGTCCCTTGCGGGGTCGCCACAGCGGAATGAACCGCCAACTTATCCAGCACGATTTTACGTAGCGGATGCCCTTCCAGCCGCAACCCATCTCTGGGGAACTTCCACACACATTCACACTCATACACTATGGACAATTTAGCTTACCCAATTCACCTGTACTGCAATGTCTTGGACTGTGGGGGAAACCGGAGCACCCGGAGGAAACCCACGCGAACGCAGGGAGGAACATGCAAACTCCACACAGAAACGCCAACTGACCCAGCCCAGCCGAGGTTCGAACCTGCGACCCAGCGACGTTCTTGCTGTGAGGCAACAGCACTACCTACTGCGCCACTGCGTTGCCCCTCATATTATATTATATGATATTATATGATATTATATGATATTATATTATATTATATTAAATTATATCATATTATATTATATTATATTATATTATATTATATTTATAGTATATTATATTTCATTATATTATATTATATTATATTATATTATATTATATTATATTATATTATATTATATTATATTATATTAAATTATATCATATTATATTAATATTATATTATATTATATATATTATTATATTATATTATATTATATTATATTATATTATATTATATTATATTATTTATATTATATTATATTATATTATATTATATTATATTATATTATATTTATTATATATTATTATATATATATTATTATATTATATTATATTATATTATATTATATTATTTTATATTTTCTTATATTTTCTTATATTATATTATATTATATTATATTATATTATATTATATTATATTATATTATATTATATTATATTATATTATATTATATTATATTATATTATATTATATTTCATTATATTATATTATATTGTATTATATTATAAGCTGGCGACCCCGCAAGGGACAAAGCCGACAAGAAAATGAATGAATGAATATTATATGCTCACCAAACAATCATGAATCATATTTACTGGTATATGAAATAGTGGCAATAAATGTAAAAAAATAAATTAACTTCAAAAAAGGAGAAAATTATTAAATACAAAATTATAAAGAACATGAAGCTCCTCTGTGGCCTTCCTCAACTCTGGAACTTGTATGACCGCAGAGCTGAGGAGGAGGCTAAGAAAATAAAACACAAAGGAGTGCACTTCTCAAATACCTTGAACCTCCACCTTCAGGGAGGAGGCAGATAATTCCTCCTCTCAGTAAAAACAAATTACAAAGGCATTTTTTCATTCCCCAAGCTGTAAGCCTTTAAATAAGCACAATGTCTGACTCTGAGGCGAGGATCACAGTAGGGGAACTGGCTAATATTGTCAATCTGGCTTTAATGAGACAAATCTTACCGTGTTACTGTTAATTATGCCTTGTCTAGAGGGTTTTAATGTGTGCCACATCTAAAAGCTGGTGCATCCTTCACTGCCTTCATTTTTAGCTATTGCTTTTTTCGTATTTTCAGTTTTCATTTGAAACAAATCAGCTTTAATAATTTTGTTGTGTGCTTTTGTCATTAGATGTGTTTATATACAGTACACTACCAGTCAAAAGTTTGGAGTCAGTAGGATTTTTAGATGTTTTAAAATAAGCTTCTTCTGCTCACAAAGGTTGCATTTATTTAATCAAAAATACAGTACAAATTGTAAAATTGTGAAATATTAGTGCACTATAAATTAACTGATCAAAAGTAGCTTATAATTTAATTTAATCATTTATTCCAGTGATTTTAAAGATGAATTTTCAGCTTCATTACTCCAGTCACATGATCCTTCAAAAATCACTTTAATAATAACTATTATTATTATTATTATTATTATTATTATTATTATTATTATTATTATTATTATTATTATTGTTGTTATTGTTGCTGTTGTTATTGTTGTTATTATTGTTGTTATTATTATTATTATTGTTGTTATTATTATTATTGTTATTGTTATTATTATTATTATTATTATTATTATTATTATTATTATTGTTGTTGTTGTTATTATTATTATTATTATTATTATTGTTGTTGTTATTGTTATTGTTGTTATTATTATTATTATTATTATTATTATTAATGGTAATAGTAACAAAAAGCAATGATTACTAGAGTAATAATTTCATTTGAAACTACATACAATAATAAGCACTTTATAAAAAAATTTTTATAAATATTTAACAATTTAACCTTTTTTTATATTTAATAAATGCCACCTTTATAACCAGAATAATTTTCTTAAAAAAAAAAACATGAAAAAAAAAAACTGACCCCAAATTTTTAACCGGTAGTATACAAGAGCTTTTTATTTGAATATATTTGTGAGCATTTTTGATCAAAAATCATCTTGAATATATGCACATATTATTTTCTTGCTCCTAAAATCACATTTTGGGCGTTTTAATCTAATAATATAATAAATAAATGATAAATATCTTGTCGGGATTATTATAGTTATCTAAAAGCTTAAATAATGCTTATACATAAAATTGTTCAAAAAGTCACATGCTCGCTATGTAAATAATTCATTTAAAGTAAATGAATTATTTTTGCCCTTTTCTGAAGAAATGTGGATAATTGTTTTGAATAACAATATTTTTTTTTATTGTATAATAGTAATAAAAGCAATAATGACTGGAGTAATCATTACATTTGAAACTACATACAATAATAAAGCAGTTTATTAAAAATGTAATAAATATTTAACAATTAAATTATTTTTTTTACATTTAACAAACGCCGCCTTGATTAACAGAATAAATTAAAAAAAAAAAAAAAAACTGACCCCAAACTTTTGACCGGTAGTGTATATTTTTTATTTCATTTGAGTTGTTTTAGCTTGAAAACTAACTGAAAATGTATTGCATGTTGTGTAATATATATTGTCATTTTTACATTATTATAAAAAAAACATGCAATTATTTTTTTTTGTATAAGCCAATCAAATATCCATGCTTTAAAAATGCTCCTATATTATTGATTGACATAAATTAATAATGAAATCAAATGTAAGTTTTGGTTTCCTATTAAATCATTTATTCATTCATTTTCTCTTCGGCTTAGTCCCTTTATTAATCTGGGGTCGCCACAGCGGAATTAACCACCCCTATTAAACCACAATAAGTCAAAATGATTAGCCCTCCTGTGAATTTTTTTTATTTTTTTTATTTAAATTTTTATATTCATTCATTCATTCATTTTCTTGTCGGCTTTGTCCCTTGCGGGGTCGCCACAGCGGAATGAACCGCCAACTTATCCAGCACGATTTTACGCAGCGGATGCCCTTCCAGCCGCAACCCATCTCTGGGAACTTCCACACACATTCACACTCATACACTATGGACAATTTAGCTTACCCAATCCACCTGTACTGCATGTCTTTGGACTGTGGGGGAAACCGGAGCACCCGGAGGAAACCCACGCGAACCCAGGGAGAACATGCAAACTCCACACAGAAACGCCAACTGACCCAGCCCAGCCGAGGTTCGAACCTGCGACCCAGCGACGTTCTTGCTGTGAGGCAACAGCACTACCTACTGCGCCACTGGGTTGCCCCTAAATTTTTATATTTTCAAAATATTTCCCAAATGATGATTCAAGAGTTCACACTTAGCTGATGATTGAATATAAAGCGAATTTGGCATGCTGTCCCGGGAGAGAGCCCTGAGTTTATAAGATCCACAAGCCGTTTGCAGGGCGGAAGGGGAGTTTGAGCTCAGATAGGTCTCGAGAACTCCCCGTTATTGCTGTATAGATAAATTACCAACCTACATCACACGGGTTCCCTGTTGCAAAAAGAGACCAATTGCAATAGCAAACATGTCGTGTTGTGCGGTATGATGCCAAATTCAAAAAATAGAAAACTTAAAGGATCACGACACACCAAAACACATTTTTTGAGCTGTTGACAGTCATTTATGTGTCCCACGCTGCTATAAACACTATTAGGACACATATATTGCACTAAAAAGTGAAAATTGGTTGTTTTTGCGTTATTTTGAGCAAATTTGTTCTTCCGGTTTAAAACGAATTTTTGAAGCTGCGTCACAGCCATGAGATACTTCCATGTAAATCCAGTGTGGAGAGTGGCTGTCTGTACCTGCGAGTACATCGTGACATATCTGAGTGTGCGGCATTAATTCATGAGAAAGACTTTGTTCAAACCAATCAGCGCGCTCTATTGTGTATGCGGTGCAACTTCATTAATATGCATGATAGCTTCGAAGAATCTGTGTTTTACTTGTTACAGTGTTCAGATGACAGAGAGATGCCACGTTGTGTTGCCAAAACAAGTGAAAGAACAAGAATTTGGAGACACGGGTCATCAGTGTTGCATTTATTAGTGTTCTGTGTTTTTTAATGTGCTGCAACGAAGGTTTTGTCCGCTATGAGAGCGCAGCTGGACTCACATGTGGATTACAGTGCATGCGACACGTCAAATTTTGACCATTGTGTAGAATTTTCGCCGCATTTTGTGACAGGATAGTCTAGAAATGGGGAGGATTTTTTTTCTCTCATTCGCCATGCGGTATCAAACATTCAATTAAAACTTCACTCTCCAGCAGTTCCTCGCTTTCAATATCTCGTTTGTCACGGGCGACATGCAGGAAATGTTCCTGAATAAAAAATGAATGTGGCAAACTGCAGTTAAAGTCGACAAATTAATATTTCAGCAAGTAATTCGATTACTGATGTCCATGTAAACACAGTCACTGTCTTTCTCCCCTGCATCTGCGTGCCCAAACGGAAACTCCCATATTTGCAAATCCTTCCCTCTTTCCCTCCCCCAACACTCCCACCTAAACAGAGCTGGACACACCCACTTTCCTGACTTTTTCCAAACTAGAGGTGTGAAAACACCCTGCTGAGACAGGGGGGTTTCATGGCCCTTTAAATTTTACTGTACACCACACTGCTTTTAATGCCAAGGAGGATCCTCATTAAAAATGCTCGACTCTGCAGTTCTCATTTCATATCAGGTAAGTTCACGCTATGCTAAATCATACACATTCCTCATTTTTGATTGCAGCAATGATTTCAGCAAAAACAGTTAAATATGGTGAATTAAACTGCAGACACTAAATGCTTAGAATGAAATGTAAAAATCTAAGTTTACATACCCTGCCGTAAAGGTGCCATTCCCTGTCAGAATGCAGTTTTGCTTGTTGATGATTAATTACTCAGGCCTTGTATAGTCCCATCTTCTTTCCTTGTCTTTGGCTAGGCAGAACCTCGGTTTTTAGCACTATAAAGTTTTGAATCTGGTAATTATGGAACATTATTTCTTGGACATGACCACACAGAACTAAATTGTTGGCATCCAAAGACTTTTACTTCTCTCTTGTAAAATCATGTGGCGTTTCAATGAGATAGTTGTATATTTGGGGCTGGATGCTTGACCATTTCGTCTCATCCAATATCCATTGGGAGGGTGCTATCGCAGATGGAACTGTCAGACAAACGCCGCTCACTTTAACGTTAATCTTGCTGAATAACTGTGCTTATTACAGGGTGACAAGCTGTTATAATGCGCTGAAAGCATTATGTAATTAATATATATAATATATAATCAATATAATTTATCTCTAATACAACAATAAACTCTGTACCGTATCGGATGTCATCCTCGCTGCAAATGCTAGCTCTCCCGTTAACATGGTAATTTGTCTATAGAGAGAAACTGTTGGCTAAGGGCTTGACTATAGTGTCAATTTGGATTGGTCGATTAACCTATGGCGCATATTTTTTGGACTGTGGGAGGAAACCGGAGAACCCAGGGGAAACCCACGGGAGCACGGGGTGAACATGTAAACTCTGCACAGAAACGTCAACTGGCCTATTAAAGAGGAACCAGGACCAGTGATGCTTTTGCTGTGAGGCAACAGTGCTAGCCACTGGGCTACCGTGCTGCCCTACTAAAGAAAAAAAGAGGTGGAGTAGGAGTGAAAAGGGGGATTCTTCAAGGTGAAGATAACTGAAGTAAAAAAAACTCTGGTTATTTATAGTGAGTTTAGGAAGGATCTGATTGGTGAATCATGTGATAGCTAATGCGGGACCAGCCATGATCAATCATAAGCACATGCTCCTCTAGAAACTAGTTTAAAAATAAACTTCACTTAAGAGAGCCAGAACTTTTCACAGTATTTCCTATAATATTTTTTTCATTGGAGAAAGTCTTATTTGTTTTATTTTGGCTAGAATAAAAGCTGTTGTTATTTATTTTAAAAAAAAAAAACATTTTAGGGTCAATATTGTTAGCCCACTAAACAATATTTGTTTTTTCGATTGTCTACAGAACAAACCATCATTATACAACGACTTGCCTAATTAACCTAATTAAGCCTTTAAATGTCACTGCATCTTGAAATATACCTAGCAAAATATTATGCACTGTCATTATAGCAAAAATAAAAGAAATCAGTTATTAGAAAGTAGTTATTAAAACTATTATGTTTAGAAATGTGTCAAAAATTCAATTAAACAGAAATTGGGGAAAAATACACAGGGGCCTGATATGGTATATGACTAGAGTAAAAGTTTACCTCTTATCTTGAGCTCCCAGTTACCATCTACGAACAGGAACTTCTGGAGAGGAATACCTGGAAAACCTGCACATTTGAGAAACAGAAAGAGAGAAAACTGTATGAGAATCGTGTTACAATTTTGAGCAAACCAAAAACAAGAAGAGTGCTCATTTCAGTATGTTACAAGGCACTCCAGAACTCCACACACTGAAGACATGAAGTATACGAGTACAAGGGTTTGCATTCGTGAACTGAGAAATCAAATTTTCCCTTCATCTTTTGATGTAAAAGACTGGTCAACGTCCTTTGTGTTCAACAAAAGAAAGAAACCAAACAGTTTGGAAGAAGTAAAGGGATAATGCATGATGACAGAATATTCATTTTTTTGGGGGGTGAACTGTTCCTTTAATGTCTGCAAGACTGCTGCTTCCTCTCAGTCTGCTGTTTTCTCCTCAGAGGAAAAGAACATCTGAGAGAGAGCAAGAGACTGAGAGAGAGGAATATGAAGCTGAAGCATTAAATGTCTTCAATCTATGCTTTCTGGACTCTGAATGACAAAACTGAAGGTCTCACACATTCACGCTAGTGAAAATGGACAGTGAGTAATCAAATGATTGGTTAACTGAACATGTAAAAATGAACACTTCGGGTTTAATCAGTCAAAGTAAGTGAACACTGCTGTACATTAGAACAGAAAAAATTGTATCTGAGACATTCTGGAAGCTTCTGCCTTGAATTACGACTAGACTGTGATTAAATGGTTGCATTTCATTACAAATATTAATAACAATAACCATGATTTTATTATAGTAAGGCTAACATTAACTTTAGAATTGTCACTGAAATATTTTCATTTCACATTTGGTACCACTTCAGTTTAAAGACCAATTCTCACTATTAACTAGCTTATTACCTGCCTATGAGATATTGGCTGTTTATTAGAACACATTCTGCATGATCTACACTACTGTACCTGACAAAAGTCTTGTCGCCTATCCAAGTTTTAGGAACAACAAATAATAATTTGACTTCTAGTTGATCATTTGGCATCAGAAGTGTTTATACTGTATATGAAGCCTCTAGATTACACTTATTTTACCAAAATAAAATATGATCATGCCTTGATTTTTAATGATTTAAGTAGGACAGTAAGGTCTGACTTTGCTTAGACAAAAGTATAGAATATAAAGTCATGGTGCAGTGGAAAAAGAATTAATATTGTGTATGACTCCCATGAGCTTGGAGGACTGCATCCATACATCTCTGCAATGACTCAAAGAACTTATTAATAAAGTCATCTGGAATGGCAAAGAAAGCGTTCTTACAGTACTCCCAGAGTTCATCAAGATTCTTTGGATTCATCTTCAATGCCTCCTCCTTCATCTTACCCCAGACATGCTAATAATGTTCATGTCTGGTGACTGGGCTGGCCAATCCTGGAGCACCTTGACCTTCTTTGCTCTCAAGAACTTTGATGTGGAGGCTGAAGTATGAGAAGGAGCGCTATCCTGCTAAGGAATTTGCCTCTCCTGTGGTTGTAATGTAATGGGCAGCACAAATGTCTTGTACCCTCAGGCTGTTGATGTTGTCATCCACTCTGCAGATCTCTCGCACGCCCCCATACTAGTGTAACCCCAAACCATGACTTTTCGTTGACCAAACGTGACTGATTTCTGAGAGAATCTTGGGTCCATGCGGGTTCCAATAGGTCTTCTGCAGTATTTGTGATGATTGGGAATGCAGTTCATCAGATGATTAATCGAAAAAAATCTACCTTCTGCTAATTTTCCAAATCTTGACTAGAAGTCAAGATACTATTTGTTGCTCTTACAACTGGGATCCACGACAAGACTTTTGTCAGGTAGTGTAAATCCCTAATCCTCCCCAATACCTAAACCCAACTACTACATTAATAACTATACTGAAAAAATTAATTGTTGCAAACAAGTTATATGGGTTGAATTTAAACAAACAAATTTAATTTATTAATGTTCAACTTAATTTATTTGTTTAAATTCAGCCTAAAATAAATTGTTTGCAACCACTTATGTACCTTAAAGAAAATTGTAAATACAATGAATAATTTTTTCAGAGTATTAATAATCAGCAAATTAGGAGTTTATTGAATTCTTGTTAATGGTTTATTAACAGTGAGAACTGCATCTTAAATGAAATTGTAACCTAAAAATGTATTATATTATTAATGTATTAAATGAGTATAAAAATGATAGTCTGAAGCCCTGATTTTACTCTTCAAAAATACAACCAGCTTCAGTCAATTTTGGCTGTGCATTGAGTCTGCACTGCACAAGACGTGAGCAGAGCTCAAAACTTGTGTTTGCCAAGCACCAAAAGTAAATAAAGTTACTCGCCAGTTGGCAGGTAACATTATTTGAAACCGCATGTTATAAATCACATTGTAAGAATTAGACTCAGCGTTCCCTTATGTAAGCGACGAGTTTGATTCATATTAAACCATCTGCTGAAGAAAATACACGTGCCTCCTAAAAACATTGAAGATGAATGCAAAAACTTTTTTTCTCTCTCCAGAGCGCCATGTGGCGTCACATATGTGGATTATTCTTTGCACTTGAAGTATAAAATGACAGGGAAATAAAATGCTTCATGTTTTTGTGCAAATTCACTGACAGATGGAGAACAACTTGTTTACAACGCTGCAGTTTGTTACTAATATACAAGCAGAAAACAGCAGTATTAAAACCATATTCATTCATTTTCTTTTCAGCTTAGTCCCATTATTAATCAGGGGACTAAGCAGAATGAACCGCCAACCTATCCAGCATATGTTTTTACAAAAATAAAATGAATAAAAAAATACTCTGTAATATCTAAAGTTTAATATAATATACTTTAAATAAAATACATTTGACCAAATTATTAGAAAAACATTATAAAATAAAACTTCCACACCTGCACACTAGAAAGCGATTAGTTACCTATTAGTTAGTGTAGTTACCTAAACCTATTTGTTAGGATATGACAATATTTGGCTGAGATACAGTATGAAAATCTGGAATATGATGGTTGAAAATAAAATTGTAAATAAAAAAATCACCTTTAAAAGTTATCACATTAAGTTCTAAAGTAATACATTTTACCAATCAAAAATTAGGTCTTAATATATAATATAATATAATATAATATAATATAATATAATATAATATAATATAATATAATATAATATAATATAATATAGTATAATATAATATAATATAATATAATATAATATAATATAATATAATATATTATAATATAATATAATTAATATAATGTATGTTACTCTGGACCTTGGGTCTTATGTTGCTTCACTGGCTTGATTACATATGCAGAAATAGCCAAAAATACATTGTATGACAAAATTATATGCATAATTTTTACTGTATGCCAAAAATAATTTGAATATTAAGTATAGATCATCTTCCATGAAGACATTTAGTAAATTTCCTACTGTAAATACACCGTAACCTAATTTTTGATTAGTAATATGTATTACTAGGAACTTAATTTGATAACTTTAAAGGTGATTTTCTCAATATTTAAATTTTATGAACCATTAGATTCCAGATTTGCATATAGTTGTATCTTAGCCGAATATTGTCATATCAAAACAAATATTATACCAATGGAAAGCTTGTTTATTCAGTGTTAATATGTTGCATATGTTAATATTTATCCTATTTATGACTGATTTTATGGTCTAAAGTCAGATACAATATAATATAATATAATATAATATAATATAATATAATATAATATAATATAATATAATATAATATAATATAATATAATATAATATAATATAAGAAACGACACTGTCACAATTCCCATTAATTCAATAGAAATAATCAGCCAGAACACACACACACACACACACACACACACACACACACACACACACATGTTTGTTTTTGTGAAAAGTGGGTACATTACATAGGCTTCCATTCATTTTATACAGATCAAACCGTATATTATATTGCCCTCACCCCACCCTACCCCTAAACCCAACCATCACAGGAGACAGTGTACAGCTTTACTCCCTGAAGAAACTCATCCTGTGTGATTTATAAGCTTTTTGAGAAGTGAGGACGTCACCAATGTCCTCATATTTCACCTGCTTTTTGTAATACCTGTGTCATACCTATGTCATTATACAGATTTGTGTCCTGATTTGTCACAAAAACACGTACACACACACACACACACACACACACACACACACACACACACACATATATATATAGTTGAAGTCTGAATTCTTAGCCCCCCTGTTTATTTTTTCCCCAATTTTCGTTTAACAGAGTGAAGATTTTTTCAACACATTTCTAAACATATTAGTTTTAATAACTCATTTCTAATAACTGATTTATTTTGTCTTTGCCAAAATAAAGCAAATAAGATTTTTTCCAGAAGAAAAAATATTATCAGACATACTGTGAAAATTTCCTTGCTCTGTTAAACATAATTTGTGAAATATTTAAAAAAGAAAAAATAATTCAAAGGGGGCTAATAATTCTGACTTCAACTGTATATATACTGTATATACTGTATATATATATATATATATATATATATATATATATATATATATATATATATATATATATATATATATATATAAATCTTTACATATATTTTGTCCACAGAACACTATCTAATCATAATAATACTGTCTTGATTAACACTGAGTGCCAGCCAATCCTATTGAGCATCTCCAGGGCTTCATTCACTGTCAAACCAAAACGGCACAGATTCCTGCACATTTCCAACACAAATGATTTTAGAAAGCCAGCCAGGATTAAACCCACAGGGGGCTGGGATTACGTAATCTGGCTCTCGTCGGACAGGGGGTCATGCTAAGATAAGAGGGAATCCATGTAGAAAACCGCGCGCGACAGATGTTAATGAGGCGAGGAGGGGAAGTTTGTGCGCGATCTGATGTGAAAGCGCCGAGAGAGAAACGCGAACATCAACATCTGTGTGTGCTTGCGAGGACCAACAGACACAAACGCGGATTTACGTGCAGTGTCAGAGGTTTATAAACAGGCGCGTATTAACACAAAAACACTCATCTAACACTTCACAGGCTACTACAAAGACCAAGGGCAGTTTTCTGAAGAGGTTTCTAATGTTCAAGCAGCCACACACACACACATTGGTTTTGGTGGTTTATGAGGATTCTCCATAGGCGTAGTAGGCTTTTGCGGGTATCAAATTTTATACTTGTGATTAATTGCTGTATTATCACAACATTTGGTCCCACTTTATATTAAGTGGACCTAACTACTAGGTACTTACTTCAAGAAAGAAATGCAGTGTACTTACTGTGGTCATAATGTATTGCAGAACACGTTTGGTGCTCTTGAAGTGGGATACAGGTTGGTTTAAAGACAGGTTTGGTGGTATGGGTAGGTTTAAGAGTGGGTTAAGGTGTTAGGGACGCTCAACTATGAATGTAATTACTGTGAATGTAATTAATTATACAGTAGATGTAATTACATGCAGGTACTAGTCAATCATAAGTACAATGTAAAATCATGCATTTACACAAATAGCACATTGTAACGAATGATTAATTTTAGTTAGGGACACTTAATATAATGTAGGACCCATTGTTGAGCTAAAAGCTACAAAAAAGGTTCAACTTGAACATGTATAATAACCAACAAAAAAATACATAAATCCCATTAGTAAACATCGATTACTGCATTTAAATCAGTAAAAAATAGCCATATTATAGCTATATTTTAAAGATAATGAAAAAATGAAACTGAATTGTATTACTTAATAACTCAATTTCATAAAATGGTTATGACTTTTAATGCATTTTTAGACATTAATTAATAAATTAACATCACCTCAGATTAATAAACGCTTTTGTAGTTATAATTACATTGACTTTAGTTAAATTAACTTATGCTAACAAATGGAGCCTTACTGAATTAATGAACATAAGGCCTATAAATAGTCGTAGGCCAGATTAACGTTTGTGAAAACGTTTGAAAATAAAATGTTTATAAAGTCTTCTACTCCCAGACTTTGACCATCTTTGGGAACCCTATATATGAATATGATGTAAATTGTGTGTTTGTAAATATGTTTTTTTTAATTCTTTTGTATTATTATTATTTTTTTATTTATTTATTTTTTAGATTTTATTATTTGATCATTATTTATTTTTCTCTGTTTTAATTTAATTTAATTTGTATTATATATCTATTTATCTTTTATTTATTTAATATTTTATTTTTTGTTTTTTATATTTTATAATTCTGCACTCCTTGTATATATATACTATATATATATATACTATATATATATATATATATATATATATATATATAATATATATATATATATATATAGTATATATATATATATATTCATTCATTCATTTTCTTGTCGGCTTTGTCCCTTGCGGGGTCGCCACAGCAGAATGAACCGCCAACTTATCCAGCACGATTTTACGCAGCGGATGCCCTTCCAGCCGCAACCCATCTCTGGGAACTTCCACACACACATTCACACTCATACACTAGGACAATTTTAGCTTACCCAATTCACCTGTACTGCATGTCTTTGGACTGTGGGGGAAACCGGAGCACCCGGAGGAAACCCACGCAAACGCAGGGAGAACATGCAAACTCCACACAGAAACGCCAACTGACCCAGCCCAGCCGAGGTTCGAACCTGCGACCCAGCGACGTTCTTGCTGTGAGGCAACAGCACTACCTACTTGCGCCACTGCGTTGCCCATATATATATATATATATATATATATATATATATATATAATTTTCCCTTATCAACTAGGTGTACATTGCAGCCTACAGAACAACACACAAATTCACACCTTTCCTTACTGTATGTACTGTATATACTGTATATATATATATATATATATATATATATATATATATATATATATATATATATATATATATATATATATATATATATATATATATATATATATATATACAGTATATATGTAAATATTTGGGGAAAAAAAGTCTTCTACTGCCAACACAACAATCTGAATATGATTAAAATTCACTCTAAAAATTTAAATAATAAATAGCTATTCACTGTATTTTAAAATGCCCACAATCTCAATATTGTGCATGTTCATTACCGGAAGCTTGCTCTCTGCAACTTTCACATGGCCGCCAAATAAAGCTAAGCAGAGCTGCATCTGGTGAGAACCTGCATGGGAGACCACATTGGAAAGCTAGGTTGCCACCAGAAGTGGTAGTGAGACCAGCAGGGGGCGCTCAACCTGCGGTCTGTGTGGGTCCTAACGCTCCAGTATAGTGAAGGGGACTCTATACTGTTTAG
Organism: Danio kyathit; assembly: GCA_903798195.1. Lineage (NCBI taxonomy): Eukaryota > Metazoa > Chordata > Actinopteri > Cypriniformes > Danionidae > Danio > Danio kyathit. The sequence goes on along the minus strand of LR812521.1, from coordinate 23,880,628 downwards.
TGAGCACCGTCTTTCAGATGAGACCGAGGTCCTGACTCTCTGTAATCGTTAAAAACGCCAGGATGTCCTTCGAAAAAGTGAAGGGATTTGCACACTGGCCTCTGTCCATCATGGCCTCCTAACCATCCCCATATCATAATTGGCTTCATCACTCTGCCTCCCCAAAAACTGTGTAAATCGCTTTGTGTGTACAGAAAAGCATTATATAGAAATGTAAGGAATTGTTATTATTATCATGATATATTGAATTATTGAACGTCGGAACTGTAAAAACCTCTTCCTACTACTAAACCCAACTTTCACAACCACTTTCAAATTATGAATGTCTAAAGACCCCATTAAGTAGGATTCTTAATACGGCTGCACGATATATGGTTTCAGCATCGATATCGCATTGTGTGAATCTGCAATAGTCACATCGCAGGATCAGCAATGTCACGATTATAGTTGATCAGCACCACAGTTCAAAACATGTGATTTTAAGGGGTCATCGCAAAATTTTATCTTAAAATAGAGTAAAGGATTTTCATCTGTATGTGTTTTTAAGACTTGTGACTGTGTAAGATTTAAGCAAAGTTAAACCAAGACGTTATAATGGTATAAAAATCAAATAAACCAAAAAGAAGACTCTACACTATACGGTGTTATTTTAGATATTATCATTGAATTTCTGCATCTCAATACTGTTAGATTCCACAGAAAACCATCAAATTAATTTGTGTCTGTTCAATTGTATTGTATTTTATGCAGATACTCCTCTACAAAACAATCCCAATCAATGTAAAATGATGAATTCTTTCCAAATAGAGCTATAAGTCATCTTCTGAAATTACGTTCATATCGCAATATATATCGCAGACAAGCAAAACATCGCAATGTCTGTTTTTGTCCAATATCATTCAGCCCTAATTTTTAAGCATTTGGAATTACGAGGACACAATGCATGTCCTCATAAACCATCTGAACATTGTGAGCATGTCATTATACAAATTGAAGTCCTCATAAACCACCAAAACCAGTACCCACACACTTCATCTTAAGCATTGATTCACAGGCGCACAACGACAACCCTGAAGCTGTAGCGTCAGTCAAATGCTCCGCAACAACTTTCAAGCAGATCTCCAAAAGAGCATTCCTCACTCGCTCACACTCGTCCGGCCCTCCAGCTATAAAGGCTAATATGATGAACCAACGCCACATGAATCCCCCACTATTTCCCCACGGGCTATCGCTCACTTTCTCTCTGGGAGGATGAACACAAGCATATTTATGGCCGGTGAGGATATAACGGTCCCGACAGCGGGGAAGGACTGGTGCCAGCTGACCTTATGCAACAGAAACACACACACACACACACACACACACACACACACACATTCCAGACTCTCTTCAGATGTAGGTCTTCACATTTCACCAGTAAACACGCTGTTTTCCCCTCTCGATCTATTGAGAGAAACTAGACGAATGCTGCAAGGAATAAAAGATGAGCGAATCAATAAAAGAGTACTTTTTTTTCCTTCAAAGGAATAGTTGAGCTGTTGTGCAGTCATTACTGGGGTTCTTTCTTCTATTGGCCACCAAAGGAGATGTTTGGCAGAAGGTCTCCGCTGCTCTTTTCTGTACAATTTACGGCCTGTTTAGCAAAAATGCCTCTATTACGGCATTTTAAAACATTCCTAATTTTCATTTTGGAGCTCTCCTATGATAGGTTTACAGTTTTAGACAAAATTATTAACTCTCCAGTGAAATTTGTATTCTTTTTCAGATCTTTCCCAAGAGATACTTAATGGTGCAAGGTGATTTTTCACAATATTTCCTATTTTTCTTCTGGATGAAGACACCCCAATTTTATCCTCCCTACACTGGCTGCCTGTTAAGTTCTGTATTTATTACAAAATATTGCTTATTACCTGTAAAGCTTTAAATAATCTAGCTCCTGTTTATCTAACCAACCTTCTGTCTCGCTACAATCCAACCAGCTCTTTAAGATCTCAAAACTCAGGGCTTCTGGTAGTACCTAGAATAGCCCTATATAAAAGTCTACTAAAGGAGGTCGAGCCTTCTCATTTATGGCTCCTAAACTCTGGAATAGCCTTCCTGATAATGTCCGAGGCTCGGACACACTCTCTCAGTTTAAAACTAGATTAAAGACTTATCTTTTTAGTAAATCATACACACAATGCATCACGTAACGTATGATGCATGAGTGTGCTCCACGCAGATGAGTGGGCTTGACAACCAACTGTAGGACACACTCCTCCTGTCTTAATGCACCAGACATTTTTGTACTCATTTGCTTTACATTTTAAACCACACTGAACTGAACTAAACTGAACTGAACTCTGAAAACTGGACTGACACAGTTTCAATTTACTAGAACTTTTATGTTAAGCTGCTTTGACACATTGTAAAAGCGCTATAGAAATAAACATGAATTGAATATCTTGTAGTTATTTATATTTTTTTGACTGACTACAAAATAATCACTGTTGTCCAGGGACTTGCCTTATTAACCTAACTTGCCTATATTAACCTAATCAGCTTAGTTTCGCATTAGTTTGTACTTTAAGGTCAGAATTAAATAAAAATGTACTGTATAGAGTAGTGCTTGTTATAAACTATATATCTGTGCACTTCATTAGTTTGCAAAAATGTAATTGACTTCAGAATCTCTGATCAAAAATCATAACCCTCTCTCCCCCCTCGAAATGACATTCTTCACTTCTGGTCACATGGGATGTCTTTTAGGCGGGGCTATCAGTCCACCTCTCATTTCTGCTCTGCTTTTGTCCATTCTTCAGTCTTCCTTATTTTGTTAACAATACTCATCTTCAAAAGATCTAATCGGTTCCCAAAGGATGCCCCACTCTTCCTTTTTGTTTTTCTCATTTCAGGACCGTTTCAAGTGAATGTTTGTCACACAATAGAGAAAAAACTCAACTCCTGTTTCACAGTTTAAGCTAGTATCTTGTTAAAGAACTATTCAAATATTACTGTATACTGTCATCATGGCAAAGACAAAAGAAATTAGTTATTGAAACTATGTTTTAAAATGTGCTAAAAAATCATCTCTCCATTAAATATTTGGAATATTTGCAAGAAGCACGATATGAGCAGAACATTTCTGCTGCTTGATTATTACTCTGTGGAAAATTCTGAGGGCTGTGATATTGGTTTATGTCTTCATGACAAAAAAATAAGGAAAGTTTGTATGCGAAGAGTTGTACACATGATCGTTTCATGAACTGTTTGAGAGATTCAGAGAGAATACATTTATTTATCATGCCTTTTGATCTTTGAAACTTACATTCATAAACTGCTACAATACACCAAAGGTTGGGTCAAAAATGGATAAACCCAAAATTGGGTTATTTACTTCAATTTCATTTAATTCTCCCTATAACAAACCATTATTTATGACTTATAGCTCAATAAACTTATAATTTTGCTGCTTATTTACAGTTAATAATGTCATAGTTGGGTTTCGGTAAATGGGTAGTTCAGGATTAGGGATGTAGAATAAGATCATGCAGAATTATTTAAGCAGCCAATAGCTTAATAAAAGGCAGGTAATAATCCACTTATTAGTTAGAATTGGTCCCTATACTAAAATGTACCACACTATTTAACACAACAGGTTTGTCTATATACGACCCAACTTTGAATAACAACAACCCAGCATTTTTTAGAGTGTACACACTGCATTGATGATAATATCTGAAACAATATAATGGAACATTTATTCATACATTCATTTTCTTTTCGGCTTAGTCCCTTTATTCATCAGGCATCACCACAGCGAAATCCAGCATGTGTTTTACGCAGCGGATACCCTTCCAGCTGCAATCGATCACTGGGAAACACCCAAACACTCCCATTCACACACACACACACGCTACAGACAATTTAGCTTACCCAATTCACCCAAAGCGCATGTCTTTGGACTTGTAAGGGAAACCGGAGCATTTGGCAAAAACTCCAAACAGAAATGTCAACTGACCCAGCCAGGGTTCAAACCAGCAACCTTCCAACAGCGCAACCCACTGCGCCACCATGCCGCCCCATAATGGAACACTATAAAATTAAATTAAAATCTAAGAGGGCTTTCATGATCATCAGCGATCTAGCCTGTGAAGATCGCTGAAGAATTACACATGATATGAACTACAACTCCCAGAAGTCTTTGCACTCATCACTTCTGCCACAGCTGACAATCATTCAGACACTGACACACACACACACAGCTAAAGCTCATGATTGACTCATTACTTGGACTATTTATACACCTCACATTCTCACACACTTTGCTGAGTCTTGTTCACTGTTAATCTGTAGCATTACGAAGCTAGTCCTTGATTCTAGCCTTGTTTTGAATTGGTTCTTTGCCGTATGTACTGATCATTGGCCTGTTTTTGACTATGATCTTGGATTAGCTTTATGCTCCTGTTTGCAACCTGTTTGACCATTGCCTGCCTGACTACTCCTATTATTAAACTGCACATGGATCCTCACCTCCGTTGTCACCCGAAGTGTAAATGGATTCTAGATTAATACTGATGTAGACAGAGCAAACACATTCAATCTCATTGCTTTTACAGAGTAACTCCCATGTAGTCAAAATAATATACTATAAAAAATATATGCTGGGTCAAATATGGACAAACTTAAAGTTTGATTCATTTTTCAATTAGGTTTACACTTCTCTTTTTAACCCAACAGCAAGGTTTTTCCATATTTGGCCCAAAATTAAGTTACAAGAACCCAGCCTTTTTAGTTCTTTTTCATTAGCTTGACTGCTTTGTTCATTCCAAGTATCTACTAAACACCAGAAAAAAGAAACTTGAGACCTTTGTCCAATGAACACGCTAAAATGAAACCAAATGACAACTTTTTGATTCCAGTTGTGTGTGCATTATGCATTAGACGTTCAGTTGGAAGTGACGTCTGAGGCTGAGGTTACTGCTGTGGCACTTTTAAGGTGCTTTTGTCATTTGTGGAGCTCAGTAGAGCTTTCACTTTTATTACATGACCTTTCACTTTCAGCGCTCTGCACATCCTGCAAGCCATCTGCTTTTACAGTTGCATAGAAAAAGACTGGCACACAGGAGCATGAGCATAAACTCACATTTATTGTGACTCTTCATTCTGATAAATAAGACTGATTGTTTTGTTCGGAAAAATCGACTGATCACATATAAAAACAAACCCTCCCAGTTAATGGGACACAAGTGCTGTAATATGGGCACCAAAGACACACAGCAGCACAGTCCACATTATTTAGCCATTAAATTCCCCTCTAATAAATAGAATATGAATCACAGCACGTAATTTGATTTCTTCCTAACAAGCAATCAAAAGTGGTACTTGAACTGCTGAATTCAAGTCATTTCAAGCACAATGAGCCACAAATGAACAGAAAGCTTAAGTGTTACAGCAGTTCATCGCAGACAGGAAGGAAGATGACCATAGAAACCAAACAAGAAACATAAATATTCCTTTTCTACATAAAAAAAAAAAAACTAAAGTGTCAAGAGAGATGAGGTAAACAGAACACAAACAATGCTACAAAAAATAGAAAATATCCAATAATTACTTAAATAATAGAGCAGAGACAAAAAAACACGACTCTTGTTGTGCCAAAATCGCAAAAAAGATTGTTACAATACTTTAAATTAGGCATGGGTTGGTGTAAAATTCTGAAAACATACCGCTATATACATTTCTGGAGAGCGGCAAATACGTCCCAGAAGGTCTGTTTTTTGCAGTTTGTGTGTTCATGAATCCACCAGAGGCTGCTGTCGACTGACTGACTGGCTGACCTATACTCCTCCTTTCTTAAACCCAACCGATAGTGTTTTCAAAATCAAAGATTGACCAGCGGCCATCCACATCCCTAAACCCAACCGACAGTGTTTTGAAAAGCAATCCAGAAAAAGAAAAGCCCACGTCTGATTTTTACCACGTATTCAGACTTTACCATATTCTCACCCTGTTATTTACATGTTTATTTTATTTTTTGGCTTCTGTTTTTGTCTTACTGTCTTTTCTAGAACCGTTCTTCACCAGACTCGAAATCTGTCATCGTGGTCAACTCCTTTCTGCATCTCAAGTCTGCCAACGTACATGGCGAGCTACTGGACAATTGGTAACAGCAGGAAAGTCTTCCACACGGAGGTAAGCGGTCAGCTGGTAAGCACGAAAAGGAATGGCATCATACTGCTCCATAGCGTTCATTTTAAAGATGAAATGCAGCCATACCTACTTCTGGCTACATAATTCGCGATCTCCAAAAATGTGTACAGGGCTATGTTTTCAGAATGAGCCCATGTTGCAAGATTCTGATGGTATGATAACCTTGGATAAAAATATCACGAATATCACGTTTAAGGATATTGTAATTACTACTCCAAAATATGTTGTTTTCAAATGTCTAGGCAAAAAACAACAACTTTTTTTTCCCCATTGAACACAATAAATTTTATTTTAGGAAACATTTAAAATATTTTGCAACAGCAGCTTTTGATGTGGAGGGTTCTTTTCTGCTGGAGATACTGTTGCTCTAAAAAAACTAAATAAAATAGCTGTTAAAAAAATACAACTAACATATACCGTAGGTATGAAATATCAGAAAAACCTTTCAAAACCTTGACTTTTCCAAACCGCGGTAAACCTTGACACCGGTTATTGTCCCATGCATATTTGAAATCAGGAGGACATCAAAACCAGGGAAATTAAACATTAAAATTCATGTAATTTCTGAGATTTTATACTTTTTTTTTTTTTACCCTTTTACGAAACTATTCAAAGTCTATGTGCAAGTTATTGAGCTATATAAATAAAGAAAGATGAATTATTGATATAGACGAAGGTCAAAACTAACAAAACTCCAAAGAACAGACTGTGCTGTTCTCATTAATTCCATAAATGACATTAATTTTTTTCTCTGTGCATCTATAAAGCTCTGAAAAAAAGCACCATAAACATAAAGAAATGTCTTTATGACTTTGTATAATTAAAAAAACTGAAAATGTTCTGATTATTTGATAACTATTAACAATTAATTGGTAAAATAAAACCCACACAATTAAAGTTATATACTGTTTTTTTTTTCTAAATGTGAGTATATTTCATTCTAACAATGTTGTTTTGTTAAAATTACAAAACACTAATGAGTTCTGAGTATTTCTACCTTGAATGACCGTAATTCTACCTTGAATGACCGCAACTTTTCCTTTGCCTTTGAATATGCATGCCTCTGTTGCCTAGCAACTTCTTTACAATAGTAACTCATATGCAATTATAGGGTGTATTACAAAAAAAGATTGTATTTTTAGAGTAATGGCTATAAAATATGATGACAGATGATCAAAGCTGTAATATAAAATCTCAATAGAACCTTAAAATGTAAAGACGAGGTGACAAAAAATTAATTCGGTGTAGTCTAAGTGGCCGATCACACCGAACACGCTTTTACGTTCCAAAACCGCAGGCGCACCACACTGCCTTTTTTGTTGACAAGTAAAAAAGAAAGGTTTTGTATGTTGCTAGGTAATGACTGAATCAGCTGGGCACTGTGGGAAGAGTGTTGCTGTTGATATTGGTATAATTCTAATATTTAATAATACTGTGAAATTCAAGATTTGCAAGTCATACAGCACTGGATAACTCAAAACAGCAACCACAAGTCTCACCCCTATCTTTGTCATCTTGACAACATAAACATTACCGTCACCTCAACGGAAACCCCGCCTCTGCTTTCATTAGATTGAAAAATGGAAAAGACGCGACTGACTTAGCGCGATTTTTTTCACTCAAAGTTGACTTTTTTTAACGGCAAAAACGGGAGGCACGCACAAGTAGCGCACAAAATCAGTAAATCATTCAAAAAGGCACCTCTCAACGCAAAAAAAAAAAAAAACGCGTTCAGTGTGATCAGCCCCTTATATGAATCGTCAGAAAGGCTATTTTATTACTTACTAAATTCTAGTAGTTCCAGTGTTAAAGTAAAATAAAGGCAAGGCAAGTTTATTTATATAGCACATTTCATACACAGTTGATATTCAAAGTGCTTTACATAAACAGGAATAAAAGAGACAAGAATGAGAAAAAATAAAAACAGATAATAAAAAAACTGAGTTAAAACAGGTTATAAAGAATGAAAAAGAAGAGAAAAATACAATAGTGAGATCTGTCGGACGTAGCACAGTGCTCATTCAGTAAAGGCATAGCTAAACAGATGTGTTTTCAGTCTTGATTTGAATGTGCCTAATGTTGGAGCACATCTGATCATTTCTGGAAGCTGATTCCAGCAGCAGGTGGCGTAGTAGCTGAAAGCCGCTTCACCCTGCTTTGACTGAACTCTTGGAATTTCTAGTTTATATGATCCTAAAGATCTGAGTGATCTGTTAGGTTTGTATTCAATAAGCATATCTGTAATGTATTGAGGTCCTAGGCCATTTAGTGATTTATAGACAAGTAATAGTACTTTAAAATTTATTCTGAATGTAACTGGGAGCCAATGTAAAGACATGAGGTGTGATGTGCTCTGATTTCCTGCTTCTGGTCAGAATCCTGGCTCTTTTTGTGGCTCCTGGTCTTTTTGGGAAGGCCCGTGAGCAGGCCGTTACAGTAATCCACCCTGCTGCTGATAAAAGCATGAACAAGTTTTCACTGGAAACAAAGCATCTGATTCTTGCAATGTTTATGAGATGATAGTATGCTGATTTACTTACTGCTTTTACATGACTATTGAAACTCAGATCTGACTCCAGAGTCACACCAAGATTCTTGAACTTATTTTTTGTTGTTTGACCCTTAGTGCCACGGTACGCATTCACCTTGAGAACCTCATCTCTGCTCCCAAACGCAATGACTTCAGTTTTCTCTTTGTTTAACTGAAGAAAGTTGTGGCACATCCAACTGTTCATTTCATCAATGCATTGGCAGAGGGTGTCAATGGTGCTGTAATTAATGGGCAATAAGGTTAAAGAGATCTGAGTGTCATCAGCATAGCTGTGGTAGGAAATTAGTTTTTTTTTCTCATAATTTGGCTCAGAGGGAGCATATAAAGGTTGAACAGGAGAGGTGCCAGAATCGAGCCTTGTGGGACTCCAAATAAGGAGTCCAATAAAGGCAGTCTCTTGCAACAATTATGAAATGTTTTATGAGATCATTTTTTTCTAATTACTATTTTTTGATTGACTTGGTCCAGCTTTGGATGTTAAAAAAGCATTGTCCTAAATAACTAATATAAAAATATCAAACTAAAAAAATCATTCAAGTAGATCTGCAGAGCTTGAATAATAAACAATTTAAACAGAAGCTATGAAGAGCAGCTATTAATTTAGATAGAGGTTGAAATGTACAAAACTCATCAGAACAGACTCTGTGTGTGTGTGTTTGTGTGTGTTCAGTATCATTTGTCTAAATCCTGATTAAAAGGTCAGTCTATTTGAGCGAACACACGCAGTGACTCAGGGCTGTGTAAATGTCTGTGTGTGAGCTAATGTGTGCGTGTGTGTGTGTTTGCATACCATCTGCCATTGCATATCTCAGTTAGACAAACCCTCCAGAGAGGCCCTTGTGACATCTATAAATACCTCAGTCTCTTAAATACCCTAAAACAATATACAGGCAAGATTATATCTAAGATTGAGGAGAAGTCGGAAGCATGAGCAGAGCATGAATGTGTCGCACATCTGCCGCTGATTTATCTGTGAGATGAAGGATCAAACTTCCAGTGTTGGTCATAATCTACTTGTTAAATTGTATTGCATGAAATACTCTTTGAATACTCCCAACCACAATAATTGTTTATGATCACTGTTTAACCCTGTCCTACATTAAAGTGAATCTTTACCAAAGTCATGGACTGTATCTGAAATCGTCCCTTGAAGGGGACCTATTATTACCTTTTTTACAAGATGTAAAACAAGTCTCTGACATCCCTAGATTGTGTATGTGAAGTTTCACCTCATAATACCTTACAAATAATGTTTTATAACTCTTCGAAACTGCCCCTTTTAGACCGATACTAATTGTGTCATTTTGGTGACTGTCGCTTTAAATTCAAATGAGATTGTGATCCACACCCTATTTTGGAAAAAAGGGTGGAGCTACGAATACCTATGCGTCAGCATAGTGGCAGATTCAAAAACAGGTCAAACGCCCTATGCTAATGAAGGAGAAAATGCCACTAGTGGGCGGGACTTACCCACTCTGACGACACATACAAAGGGAGAATGTCAATCAAAGTATTTCCGCAGAGTGTTTTATCAAGTGTGATTATAAAAATAGAATTAATTCATTTTTACCATTAGAAGCTGCTTATATTCACACACTGGTTATATTTAAACACTTTATGAAAGTGGTTTTTGCATAATAGGTCACCTTTAAATAATGCCCCATTTGAGGAAACAGCCATTTCTAGTGGTATCCAGTAACCACACACAAAAAAAAACTCACTCCCTACTATGGAAATCTAAATTTATATAATCTAGTTTCAAATTAACAATAATCTACATGTAACTGAAAAGTTTATTCTGTAGACAATCGTAAAGAAATATAGCTTAAAGGGGATAATAATTTTGAAACTGCTTTTTAAAAAATTAAAAACTGCTTTTATTCTAGCCAAAATAAAACAAACAAAACTTTCTCCAGAAGGAAAAATATTATAGGAAATACTGTGAAAATGTCCTTGCTCTGTTAAACATCATTTGGGAAATATTTAAAAAAGAAAAGAAAAAATCACAGAAAGGCTAATAATTTTGACTTCAACTGTATATACAGCAAATATTGCATAAATAGTATTACAGCACACTGTGGTCATATATTAGCACTATTTGTTGTTTGCTTTTGGCATTATAGAGTGTTTGGACCCTGAAACTATGACGTCAGACCTAACAAGCGGATAGAAATCGTCTCGACGGCTGTAATCGGCATGACTAGCACTAACCTCTGGTTAATATGAGGATCAAGCGCTTGTTAAAGGTACATCAGGCCTGGAGGCCATCAGACAAACTCGCAAAGAAAACAACACAGATGAGAACAGAAATACACCTTCAGGTTGTTTGTTCTTTGGCTGCACATGAAGAAAATGACATTACATCATGTTGTAATGATTACCTGCATCTTATATCCATTTGCCCACATAACGATCCCTGCTTTTCACATTTTTACACAACTGTACAGACACAGATTGGCATAAAAAGATGAGCTGCTTTGAATGGAGAGGAGGATCAAGTGGGAAAGTTTTTACTCTATGGTGAAAAAAAAACACAGTAATTGATGTAGTTTAAACTTACTGTACACACAGGAAATAATAAAATGTAACAGTTTAAAAATAATAATTTGACGATGAATAAAAACAATCCAAAAATTCAAGTTAGTTATTATTATATACAGTTAAAGTCAGAATTATTAGGCCCCTGAATTTTTAGCCCCCGTTATATTTCTGTTTAACAGAGAGAAGATTTTTTCAACACATTTGTAAACATTATAGTTTTAATAACTCATGTCTAATAACTGATTTATTTTATCTTTGCCATGATGACAGTAAATAATATTTTACTAGATATTTTTCAAGACACTTCTAATTTGGTAAGTTATTGTATAACGATGGTTTGTTCTGTATACTATTGAAAAAAATATAACTTAAAGGGGCTAATAATATTGATCTTAAAATGGTTTTAAAAAATTAAAAACTGCTTTTATTCTAGCCAAAAAAAAACAGATAAGACTTTCTCCAGAAGAAAAAATATTATCAGACATACTGTGAAAATTTCCTTGCTCTGTTAAACATTATTTGGGAAATATTTAAAAAAGAAAAAAAATTCAGGAGGGGGTGGGGGTGGGGGTGGGGGTTGTTGGCTAATAATTCTGACTTCAACTGTAAATAGTTTTCATCATTTTCAATCTTTATCCTTCAGCAATATGCTTTAAACAACTAAGTTTTATGCATTTTTCAACAAATGTTTTAATTTGTTAGCCTAAAATATCTATCTATCTATCTATCTATCTATCTATCTATCTATCTATCTATCTATCTATCTATCTATCTATCTATCTATCTATCTATCTATCTATCTATCTATCTATCTATCTATCTATCTATCTATCTATCTATCTATCTATCTATCTATCTATCTATCTATCTATCTATCTATCTATCTACTTACCTACCTACCTACCTACCTACCTACCTACTGTTGACGATAAAGATTAACAATCGAGTTGGTGGAGGAATCGGCGGACAAAGAAGAACGCTCTGGTGATCTGTAAGATCAATCAACAAAATAAAAGGTAGGAATATTTAAATTATTATAGACTAGGGATTGTCTGTTAAGTAGTCGTGGATAGTAACAGAACGCTTTGGGGACGAAAAATGAAAAACAGTTAAATATAAAAGTCTGGTTTGTCGGATGAAGAGAAGACTCAGAGTCAGAGATGTAATAAAAATAAAGAAAATTTACTGAAGATAGTTTGCACTAGTACAAAACTAAATGGGTTAATTATTCAATATTTACATAAACCAAAGGTATATTACACCTTTGATCTCAGACACCTTTTCATTTATAAAAACCTACAAGTTAACTGTGAAAAGATTCACTTTGCAAAAACAGCCTTTAAAGAGCTATCTTCAATTAAAATATGAACATTTAAATATATAAAAAGTCGAATAAAGCCACAGAATACCGCATCCCTGTCATCAGTTATTCATCTACTCTACTAAACTATCAATAAATATTTTAAATTATCAGTAAATTATCAATAATGATCTTTTAAATAAGGGCATCCGCTGCATAAAACATATAGTTGGTGGTTCATTCCGCTGTGGTAACCCCTGATAAATATGGGATCAAGCCGAAGGAAGGAAAAATCTTTTAAATAAAATAATTGATTTAGCGTTTACATTAATTCCACCTTAAAAAAACCCCAATATAAATCCAAAGGACATCTAATGTCATTTATTTATATATTCTGTAAAAAGTTGCAACAAATTTGAACCCAGAAAGGAATAAACCTACTACTTTTGTGCTAGAAGACCTTAATAAGCAATTGTTTTTAGATATATATCCTGTAATAACACATTCACAGCTTCGTCATCTACATCCTACAAGCTCAAAAGCAGTATATAAATATAAATGCGCACAGTTCCTTCTAATATGTATATAAAAATCTTCAAAGAGACTGCGAGATATTAAGCTGGATAAAAACATATATATTGCAGCATTAACACACACACTCACACACAAATAGGAAGCTACAGAGAATACGGCAGTCCAAAGATGAAGCTATTAAACTCAGTGAACTCCAGTGTCAGACATACAATACACTAGGGATGTGCACGATCATTCGATTAATCGATTAATCGAACGCATCAGCGACGATCGAGCATGAAAACGATGATCGATTAACTCTAAAATTAAATTACTTTAAATCTTTCTGATTGGTTATGCTGGTATTTGGGCGGTAGTTTGATATTTGATTGGTTATGGCTGCAGGGAGTTGCGGTCCAGACAGAGAGACCTGAGCGCAGATGGAGTATAGGGGGTCACACACCAGAAGCGCCGCGTCACGCCACGCAGCGCATTTCAGAATTCTAAACGTAGGTTTCAGGGTACACAGCGGTGCCCAGCCACGACTCAGGACATTTCATATTACTGCTGCGCCACAGAGCGCCATCTGAATAGTTTCATTTTAAATACCATGCGAATGTGCGCGTCTGGTGTGTGATGCTTTCAGCTGTCATGTGCGCGCCGTGTCAGACAATCTTTTCGGCGAGGACTAGTCTATGGCACGAGTGATGATGTTTCACCGGATGACACCAAAATCGAAAGCTACTTCATGGAGCCATGCATCTCTCTAAACCCGGATCCTTTATTGTGGTGCAAGTAATTGAGTCTCGATCTGCAAGGCTTAGCACCTTTGCCCAGTGGTACCTGGCTGTTCCTGCAACTTCTCTGCCTTCTGAGCGCCTTTTTTCCACCGCCGTCTAATTGAAAATAAACTTCGCACTCGGCTTTCATCGGAGCATGTAGACCGACTGATCTTTTTGAAAAAAACATGTAGTCCTTCCTTGTGTTACGTTTTATTAGCCATGCATGATAAAATAGTCAGGCTGTTTTTCTTTTAAGTTTAAGCAGCATAGTTAAATTAGTCCGGCTTTATTTTATTTATCTCCACTGACTGATCACTTTGAAAGAAATGTTATTTTACCCAATCTTTAAGTTTTATAGATGTGGTAAAACATATTCAGGCTATTTATATTTTAAGTTTACGCAGCCAAATTATGCTAGCTTCTAATTTTAGTTAGGCTATGTGCTAGAGATGCGCGGATCAGCTGAAATATCGCCCGAATCCGCTCCTTCATTCTAATCATCAGCTCGCCACCCGCCCTCACATTTTATTTTATTTTATATTTGGATATATATATCCACTCCCGAGCCCGCACCCGATCTACATAATAATTCTAATTCTTTGTTTTAAGCATGATGATAGGTTACTGTGGATCGTTCGTTATTAACAGCAGATTCAGCTTTTACATATGGAAAAAGATAACAAAAACAGTGTCACTTCAGCCTAAACAGCAGCTATGTTATGTTATGTTTATAGGCTATGTTATGTTTACTTGGTCTTTTTCTTTGCACTGTGCTTGGGCGTCTCATCTTCACATTCTGCGAAGTCCACTCTCTGTTTTTTGCTGGTCAACTGCTATGACCCACCCGCAATTAATCATAATGTATTTTTTTTATTACCCGACCCGCGGATTATCTGCAGCGCCCGCGGATAGCTTATACCGCCCTCCGCGCATCACTGTGCTACTTAACAGCCGTTTGGTTAAGTTTTGGTGAAACTTTATTTTTGCAAACCTTTTACAAAAAAAAAACCTTTTTGATCCACATCTGTTGTGATGCTGCTGAAGTAAAATATTGTTTTGGTAAAAATGTCAGTTGAATAAAATAACTGAAATGCAGAGTATCATGTGTTTTTATTGTTGTTGTCAATATAGAAAAGGTAGATTATAGTTTTAAAAACGGATGCAAAATATTTATAGTAATAATATAAGACACATATTGAAGGGGATAATACTGTAAAATAACTTTGGTTTCTTTTTTCTGCGCGGCTTCAGTTGCCGTTGTTTTAAAGCGCCCTGCGCACCGCATCCACTTTCTGGTTGGCATGTAGTTCAAGCTCACATGCATTTTGTGTAGATAAACACAATTTGTAATATAATATTTTCATATTGTGTCTCTAGGCTTTATGATTATTTTATTTACAATGCCTCATGTAGAAAACCTATGCTTCACGTCAGTGGCGGTTCGAATGGCACCCTGGGCGAACCACCTGCTTTTAGAAATGTACTTAGAAATAAAATTATTATTATTATTATTATTATTATTATTATTATTGTACAATAATTATTCTAAATAAATAACAAATCAATCCAAAATGTAACTGGAAAAAATGTAGACACAGCTGGAGTGATAAGCTAAGAAGCTAAGATCGCAAAAAATCTTTTGCTTGAATATTAAAGTAAATTCTATAGAATACAAAGAATATATATTTTATGTAATTATCTGTAGTCAGATCCGACTCATGGCTGAGAATTATTGTTATTAAGTCTTACCTCCCTGATTCATCATCTCTGCTTTCTGCTTAGCCATATAGTCAAAATAAGATAATCATCATATAATAACTTTAGTTTTGTCGACTTGCAAAGCTCGCTGCGCGCCGACACCTCTGCATTAAAGTTACTCCGGTTTCACAGTACATAAGCAGCGTATATTTTACCGGCGTGCATGTAGCCTAAACAACCGGTAGGCCTATTCACACCGGGTGCAGAGCAGCGCGTGAGGCGCGCGGGAATGGTTTTCTGCACGCATGCATGCATCAGTTTGCTTTCACCACCTTTGTTTCGGTTGCACATAGACAATAACAAACTTGCACATGCAAAATACGCCAAATGTGAATGGCCTCTAACGTCTTTATTCTGGGATTACTACTTTAAATTAATACACTTAATACACAGTAAATCGTAACTCAAAGCTTGTACTGGGGCTCGTTCTCCCCGTGCCACCCAGATGCCGCTATGGGCATCGACCATATTGCCCATGCCTAAATACGCCACATGTTACACTTCTTTAAATGTTTACTGTGTTAACCAATATTGATGGTGATTTTTTAATAACCCAACAGCATTGATTTAATTGTTTTCTGAATCCTGTCATAGTTTTATCAACAACATTTTTAACAGGGCTTTATAAATATATATATATATATATATATATATATATATATATATATATATATATATATATATATATTTTTTTTTAATTGAATGTTATTTAATTGTCGCTATGAGGCACACACGCCCCGCCTCTTGATTAAGCCCCGCCCCTATGACACACACACGCCCCGCCTCTTGATTAAGCCCCGCCCCGATTAATCGAGTACTCGTTTGTCAAACCTGTGGATTAATCGAAATGAAGAATGGTCAGAAATGCCCATCCCTACAATACACACAGACAAACACACACACATACTGTACACCATATAACGGTCTTAAAGTGCTCTGTGAAGTGTTTACATTAAAGCACCAACAAATGTGCCATTCACACTTTTACTGAATTCCAAGAGCATCAAGGTTATATTCTCTCCCTGTAATTAAAACAGACATGCAAGAAATCGCAGCAAAATAGGGAAACCATTCGCCTTTTATTCTGAACAATCAATGATTAACGACTATCTAGCTACGCGAAGTTATTCATAGCATTGCACGTTGAGTTATTGATTTTTCTCTTGCGCCCATTACGCAGTTGGTCTGTAATGCTTTAAAGAGAATATGTAATGCACAATGATGCCTTCACAACATGTGCAACACAGCTCTCTCGGGCCCTATTAAGATCGAGGGCAAAGTGGCTGTAATGAGGATGTTCATTCATTCATTTAATTAGAGGGAATGGCTTTTGCTTTCTTGGGATTACGTGGACGGCAACATCACACATATCTGGGATACATTCACTCATTGTCTGTTTCATATTATAGATAATCAGCATTTATATATAGCTGTGAGCTGTGCAGATTAAAGATCATTAATAAGTAATAATAATATAGGTCATCATTTTTAAGGTGTGTTTTTTTCTTGCATTTGTCAATTTTGAAATTGTGGGCTTAAGATTTAGATTATTATTATTTTTTCAGTCTAATATAAAGCAAACAACCAAATATACACGTTTAAGGCTTCTTTTGTCAGACTTTATCAATTTGTGCCTGTAGATTTCAATAACAATTCATATTTTTAAAGGCTGTTTTCTTAAAATGAGTTTTTATTTTGCTGCATGGATAAATAAATTTGCACTTCAGCAGCTTTTACATACAACAGACATATTCAATTTTATACAGGCATTCATACATGTGCATAATTTGCTTGACTGTTAACATCTATCTATCTATTGGATTTGTGTATTTACAATTTTTAATTTACGAATTAAATTTGTGTATTTATGAATCATGTTTTGAATTTACAAATTGGATTTGTGTGTATTTTGAATCGTGTTTTAAACTTACAAATTAGATTTGTGTATTTTTGAATCATGTTTTGAGCTTACGAACTGGATTTGTGTATTTATGAAACGTGTTTTGAACTTACGAACTGAATTTGCGTATTTATGAGTTGTGTTTTGAACTTACGAACTGGATTTGTGTATTTATGAATCATGTTTTGAACTTACGAACTGGATTTGCGTATTTATGAATTGTGTTTTGAACTTAGGAACTGGATTTGCGTATTTATGAATTGTGTTTTGAACTTACGAACTGGATTTGCGTATTTATGAATCGTGTTTTGAACTTACGAACTGGATTTGTGTATTTATGAATCGTGTTTTGAACTTACGAACTGGATTTGTGTATTTATGAATCGTGTTTTGAACTTACGAACTGGATTTGCGTATTTATGAATTGTGTTTTGAACTTAGGAACTGGATTTGTGTATTTATGAATTGTGTTTTGAACTTACGAACTAGATTTGTGTATTTATGAATTGTGTTTTGAACTTACGAACTAGATTTGTGTATTTACGAATCCCGTTTTGAACTTACGAACTAGATTTGTGTATTTACGAATCCCGTTTTGAACTTACGAACTGGATTTGTGTATTTATGAATCATGTTTTGAACTTACGAACTAGATTTGTGTATTTATGAATTGTGTTTTGAAATTAGACTCATGGAGAGACTCATGATTGTGAAGCGCTTTGGGTGTATGGCCATACACAATAAATGCGCTATATAAATACACATTACATTACATTACAATTGGATTTTGCAAATGTGTTGTGGATGTATGAATAATATTTTGTAATTGTATTATTTTTGAGCCTGATCTGGCTCCATAAAATGTGATAAATTTGGTACAAAATTTTAATAAATTACATTTAACAAATGTAATAATATTTCATATACTACAAAAAATATATACATACTTATACATACTTAAAAGCCAATATTTAAAATTCTAATGGCAGTCGGCACAAAGGACATTTGTTACACATTTTTCTTTAGTTGAGGTTGCCTAAAACATCTTTTTGATGGAAAAAGTTTAAATTTTATATTTAAAGGATGGGAACAATCTTCAGTAATGACATGTGCTTTCTGTTTAATTCTCATTGAATACATTTCATTTGGTTGTATTTGTACTTTACCTACAATTGCATTGGCAATTTTTGCTACTCAACATAGTTTTTGCTTAGTTTTCCTTAATTGGCAACAGTCCATACCATGCAATCATGTCAAAACTCACAACACTTTCAACCAAGTTCTTGTATACCATCTCCAGAATATCTTGACACACCAAATAGCTGTAACCTCCTAATAAGATATAATCTCTGCATTGCTTTTTTAAAAATACACTCTACTTTAGCAGCAAATGTCAACCCACTATCAATAAATGTTCCTAAATATTTAAAACATCCAACTGTCTCTATGTAATGTCCCTCAGGGACCACAGGTTTTAACCGTCGAGTAAGAACTAGTTTATTTATGAATGTTTTAAACTTACAAATTGGATTTGTGTATTTACAAATCATGTCTTGAATTTACAAATTAGATTTGTGTATTTACAAATCGTGTTTTGAACTTACGAATTGAATTTGTGCATTTACGAATCGTGTTTTGAACTTACGAATTGGATTTGTGTATTTACGAATCGTGTTTTGAACTTACGAATTGGATTTGTGTATTTACACATCATGTTTTGAACTTACGAATTGGATTGGTGTATTTATGAATCGTGTTTTGAACTTACGAATTGGATTTTGCAAATGTGTTGTGGATGTATTTCCACAATAAATTAAAAATATATTTTGTACTAAAATGTAATAAATTACATTTAATAAATGTAATAATATTTCATATACTACAAAAAATATATGAGTTTGCAGTATTTTCTGACTTTTACAATGAGAAAATGGGAAAAATTTGACTGTGCAAAAAGATTAAAAAAGAAGATTTATTCAACCTGACTTGTATGCAAATTAGAGTTTTACTTTTTTAAAATAATGCTTGCTTTGCAATTTAAAAATAAACAATTTTAGAATAACACAACCAAAAATGTGTTTTAAAATAAAATATTCACAGGTTTTTCATTCAGAAATTACAGTCACTACTTACAGTACTTAGATTATAACTAGATATTTATAACTAGATAGTTAGATTATAGTTCAGTAAAAGGCAGCCAAGGGAATCAGAGTTCACTTGAGCAGGTAACCATGGAAACACTATAGGCTATTCCTGCACTTTCTGTTAGGATCAATACCAGGCTGCGAATTCAAGGAAAACATAACAAGTTTTGTCATTATTTTGAGTTTTGTTGCAAATTTCAATTATTAACAATCTAAAAAATATTGGCATTGAATATATATATATATATATATATATATATATATATATAAATCTGCCATTATTTACTTATCCTATTCTTGTTCAAAACCTGTTTGATTTACAAACAAGATACATTAAAGAATGATGGAAAAAAAAGTCATTGACCTCCATAGTTTTTTTTGTATGAATGTAAAAGGCTGCTTTTTCTAACATTCTTCAAAATATTTTATTTTGTGTTTAACAGTAAAAAGAATTTCATAAATTAATGTGTTAAGAAAGACAGACTTTGAGTTTAATATTCACTTAGTTCAATGATTTCTTTCAACTTCAGTTGAATTTTGAGTTACAGTTAAATTTTTGGATGTGATCCATCATCATTTACTCACCCTTTACCTCTTTCTTTCTTCTGTTGAACACAAAAAAAGATATTTTGAGGAAAGCTAGAAACCTATAACCACTGACTTTATTTATTATGGAAGTCAATGGTTACAGTTTTTAGCTTTCTTCAAAACATCTTCTTTTTGTGTTCAACAAAATAAAGAAAATTTGGAAGTACATGAGGGTGAGTGAATAAAGGAGGAAAAATAGAGGAGGTAAAAATAGTAGTGCCTAACTGAGCCTGGTTTCTCTCAAGGTTTTCAATTGCTGAAGTTTTGTTCATCGCTACTATCGACACTGGCTTGCATGGTTCGGGACTTGTGGAGCTGCACATCGATGGATTTGCTCTTCAGTGTTTGGACTATCAGCAGTGAGAATTAAACCACACTGAATGGAACTAAACTGAACTTCAACTCTGAAAACTGGACTGACACAGTTTCAAATTTACTATAACGTCTATGTTAAGCTGCTTTGACACACTCTACATCTTGAAAAAGCGCTATATAAATAAACATGAATAAAATTAAATTGAAAATAGTGAATACATTTAATTTTGGGGATGATGAATCCCTCTTTTGCATAATAATGAACAATCAATAGCAATTACTTACGATTTTTCTATTAATAAACAGGCTTCTACTCAGTATTTGAGCTTTTCAGTCAAACCTAATATGCTGCAATATTGCAGGCGTCAAGAATGACATTTACGCCTGCAAATTCAGAAAATAAATGTCAATGTGTGTGGCTGAGCGACTTGGACTTTGAAAGCAAACTGTTGTCTGTCTGACGGGAAGAGCCTCCGCCAAATGAGCAGCACATTAGCAGCGTTTATGAGGGCCATCATATGGTTTATTGGGCTGCTGAGGCTGTCTGTGCCAGCTTCACTCCTTAATAGCCAAATTATCTTCATTAGCTCTAAATTTAAAGCTTGAACGTCTTCTGGGAGAACAAAAAAATAGTCAGATGTTTAGCACGGCTGGTATGTGGTGTGTCTGTGTGCATTTGCGTCTGCTGATCTATTAACGGGTCCTTTGTGGAGCTTATTTTAAACCTCACACACTGTTTAGACACACAACATGAGATCGCATTACTGCGTGTCAAAGACTCGCATGTGTGTGTGTGAAAATAGATGTCTACTGTAGGTTACAGTAAGCCTTTATTTAGACTGTCAGTGTGGCTGCACAATATTGGAAACAAGTGGCATTGAGATACTTTGTTTTTCTGCGATATAAACTGTGTGACAATATGAATACTATTTCAGTAGACGACTTGAATTTTTTATTTTTTTTTAATTGAATTCATCATTTTAGATTGATTGGAATGATTCTATGAGATTTTAGGGAGTGAATCTGCATAATACATCGCATATTACAAGTATTGACAAATACAATAAGACAAAGATCATGAAATAAACAGTGCTTTGTGTACACATCTACTGATGGCTACTGCCAGCAGGATAACACGCCATGTCATAAAGCGCGAATCATCTCAGAATGGATTCTTGAACATGACAATGAATTCACTGTACTCAAATGGCCTCCACAGTCACCAGATCTCAATGCAATAGAGCACCTTTGGGATGTGGTGAAACGGGAGATTCACATCATGGATGTGCAGCTGACAAATCTGCAGCAACTGTGTGATGCTATGATGCCAATATGGACTAAAATATCTGAGGAATATTCCCAGTACCTTTTTGAATCTATGACATGAAGAATAAAGGCAGTTCTGAAGGCAAAAGGAGGTCCAACCCGGTACTAGTAAGGTGTACCTAATAAAGTGGCCGGTAAGTGTATATAGCAAAATAACTACAATTTCACCAGATGATTTGCATAGCTCTATATGGAAAGAATATATTAATCTATTAATCTATATTAACGGTATTCAGGCAGAGAAATTGAATAATCAGATGAAAAATAACACTGTTTAGTCTTCATTATATCTAAACAAATACAATAAATGTTTGTTAAAGCTAAAAATGCTACAGTATAAATGCCTTTTTTTAATTCTTACACAATCACAGGTCTTAAAAACACATGTAAATAATAAACTTTCCCTCTGTTGTGCTTAGTAATAAACTATAATACTAATAAACTATAATATTGTGATATCAATGCAGAAACGTTATATTGAGCAACACATTATCTGTCAGGTAAATATCTTTGTGTGTATGTTTGTGTGTGTGTTACAGTTTCATTGTTCAGCAACTGGCTTGAAACCAATCACATTTCCCAACTGATCTGTCCAATAGGGCTGCACAATACTGGAAAAATGGGCAATATTGTTGTTGAGTATTGCAATGACGATATTTCTTACAATACATAATTTCCCTAAATGATTTTAAATCAATTATATATTTAATGATATTAAAATAAACAGGTAAAAAGATCATTTCCAGATACATTCATTAATTTTCCTTTGGCTTAGCCCTTTATTTATTAGGGGTCGCCCTGTGTTTTACACAGCAGATGTCCTTCCGGCCGCAACCCAGCACTAGAAAAAAATTCCAGATCTAATTCAGACAAAAGAAACTGTGTCATGATGCAAAAAAGCATTTGAAAGGTCTTTAAAACACTATGAATGAGTGAAGACCTCAGCAGATATTCTGACTCTGATTAGCTGTTGTCCTCCAGCACCTAGACTGCAGCTCTGCACAAAAAGTTTGGTCAGAGGAAAATGGGTTGTGCCCAACTGAGCCTGGTTTCTGTCTAGGTATTTTTCCTGCACTTTCGTCAATTGGTGAAGAAAGAAAGGCTCGCAAGATTGCGCATCGATGGATTTGCTCTTCAGTGTTTGGACTTTCAGCAGTGAAAATCAAACCACACCGAACTAAACTAAACTGAACTTCAACACTGAAAACTGGACTGTTTCAATTTACTTCTATGTAAATTTTCTATGTTAAGCTGCTTTGACACAATCTACATTGTAAAAGCGCTATAGAAATAAACATGGATTGAAATGAATTGAATCTTTATAAGTATTGAATTTCAGCTCTGGGTTCACTCCAGCCAATAACAGAACAGCAACTACTGTGGAGGCGGGGCTAAAGACAGTAGGGCCCCATCTGATTGGTCAAATTTACCATGTATAATTTACAATGTACCAATGCATAAAATCAACATAATTTATCACACATGTCTGCAATACGTATATGCAGGGTTCATACACATTTTTACTACTAAAATGCCAGGACTTTGAGTAAATTTTGTAATGTCTAGTAGAGGTTGGTAATCATCTAGTCGACTTTAATGGTCTGTCGTGACGCTTTATGATTGACGTCGACTAGTCTCGATGCACAGATCACGCGTTTTTTGACCTGAACTACATGACAACTTTACACACTAAGGTGGTTCACTAAATGAAACTACCCTCGGATTATTTAAAGTAATTTTTTAAATGTTATTTTTCTTACGTAAGCGTAAAAGATTCATGTGAACTTTAAATCGTCATACAGATGGCAGTTAGGTCGCTTCATGCAAATACCCTAGAGTAAATGCTAGCCATTCACGTTTATGCAACCCTGGAAAAGTAATGTTATTGGCTGCTGCCCTTTGCGAAGCGTAGATGCGGACATATTTTGTAAAGGAACAGGGAAGCGTGCAGAAACCGTGAAGTGAGCAGCCGAGGCGGTGTGACAAACTTCACAGCGCGTGTAAACATTATCCCCGGTAAACTTGGAGAAGATGTGCAGCGAGGAGACGTCTGATAACCATGATGAGTAGTAACCGTGAAAAACGCCCGACTTGAGCAGGGTTTTGAGCAGCACGCATCATAACGGTAAAATATGCGTACATCTCTGACAGTGTAATAAGGCTAAACGTTATAGCCTTTGTCTTTCGTGCGCTATGTTATGAATAACTTCATATGAATCTGTGTGCTGATGATGTGTTTTGCAGAGGCCGGCCAGTGAAGTGCTGTGCAGGTAAACCCCACTCCTCTGACCTCTAAAAAGGTGCTCTAGCGACAGACGCTAGAGGCCAGGTTACATTGGTGCCGTGACCCAGATGGGAGTGAGGTTTAGGCGGGTGAGTGTAGCAGAGGCCAGCTGGTGAAGTGCTGTGCAGATAAACTTCACTCCTCTGACCTCTAAAGCTGCTCTAATGACAGACGCTAGATGCTATGGTCTTTTGGCTATGGACTACCATGCGGTAGGTCGCTGGTTCAATCCCAGCTCAGAGAGGGTTGGGTGGTGTAGAACCAGCGGGGTTACATATGCATTGCTTCTGCACTAAAATATCTGTTATTGTTACATTCTTACTAGAACCTGCAGTGATTAATGTGTTGACTGCATTTATTTAGCAGTAAAAATAGCTCGGGTGCTAATGTTGCAATATTAACGAAATGAAAGTGTTGACAATCAGGGCTTGACATTTACACCCGCCAACCCGTCAAATGAGGATAAATTTCAGCTGTGGAGGGTTAGACAGCCACCTCCACTAGCCACTTTGGCTAGTTGAAAATAATTTTTAAATATTAGTTTTCTTAAAAGCAGGGTTCGACAATAAGAATGGCGTTCAAATGTGTGCAAATGTGATTTTAGAATCGAGAAGCAGCATGACTGACAAAACTAACTGTGTTCGTGCGAGCAAAAGAAAGCAGGTGAATGAGAGGATAATAACTGATGTGATCGGTTCTCTTTCAAATAGACTAGACAAAAAGTTGTGCTCATGCAACCACAGTCCTGCTGCTTTCAAGAGCTCCAGATTTCTCTTTTTGTAAGCACCACCGGTTGCTTTCGCTTTAACCATTATTTGAACATTGTTAATTACTAATTAATAATGTTTAAATAATGCTTAAAGCTAATTAATAATTAGCCTAATGTTAACCATGTGTGTGTGATCAGTGTATTTTGCTAGTTTTTGACACATTTAAAATGTGTGGCTAAGAAGTAATTATTTATTTATGTTTGGTGTGGTCAGAGAAAAATTTGGTAAATCCTTCATTTTGAGCTCTGAAAAGTCATGTGAAATAAAAACTAACATGACCCATTGCTCATGCACATTGAGCAAGCTCATACACGCCACACAAAAAGTGAAATGAATGAGGAGGCATGTGGAAAATACAAAATCTAAA
This sequence comes from Danio kyathit, assembly GCA_903798195.1. Taxonomy (NCBI): domain Eukaryota; kingdom Metazoa; phylum Chordata; class Actinopteri; order Cypriniformes; family Danionidae; genus Danio; species Danio kyathit. The sequence goes on along the minus strand of LR812521.1, from coordinate 23,855,297 downwards.
TCACGTAATTTTAGCATGTCAAAGTCACATTTATGCATATTAAATATATTTTCCCAACAACAAAAGTGTGGCTAGTGAAAATGGCGAGTGGCTAGTAATATTGGAAAACTACTAGCCACAGTGGCTGGTGATCAAAAAAGTTATTGGTAATGTTGCATTGTTTTTGCAATGTGTTATGAGCTGTCAACAGCTAATTTACTGCCAACAAATAGCAAATTGTGGCATGTTGCAAAACATTTGCATCTTGTGTTTTATTGATGACGTCACCAGCGACTAGTCAACGTCGTCTCGACTTTGATAACATAAAAGTCGACCTCCAAAAATCTTAAGTTGTTCAACCCCTAATGTCTACATATATGCGGTAAACAAGAAAAATTACGCACGTTCAAATTTATTACAGCATATCATAAAACACACAACAATCTACAGTTGAAGTCATAATTATTAAACCCCCTTTGAAATTTACTAGAGCAAGAAAATTTTCATTGTATGTCTGATATTTTTTCCTCTGGAGAAAGTCTTATTTGTTTTATTTCGGCTAGAATAAAAGCAGTTTTAAATTTTTTAAACACCATTTTAAGGTCAAAATTATTAGCCCCTTTAAGCTATATTTTTTTTCGATAGTCTACAAAACAAACCATCATTATACAATAACTTGCCTAATTACCCTATCCTACTTAGTTAACCTAATTAACCTAGTTAAGCCTTTAAACGTCACTTTAAGCTGTATAGAAGTGTCTTGAAAAATATCTAGTCAAATATTATTTACTGTCATCATGACAAAGATAAAATAAATCAGTTATTAGAAATGAGTTATTAAAACTATTATGTTTAGAAATGTGTTGAAGAAAGCTTCTCTCCATTTAACAAAATTGGGGGGGGGAAATAAATAGGGGGGGGGGGTAATAATTCAGGGGGTTTAATAATTCTGATTTAACTGTATTTAGTTTACATTTATTTATATATTTATTATTATATGCAAAATGGATTTAGATAATGCTTACATGGCCCTAATAATGTACAAGCTTGTTTTTAGTCAAGGACAGAAAAGAAGAACCAACCTATATTCAAGCATAAAGATATTTGTTCAACTAATTTTCATGACTTTTCCAAAACTTTGTGAGTTTTTCCTGTTTTTCCAAGGCCTGGAAAATGCCATGTCAAAATTCCATGACTTTTCCAGGTTTTCCATGACCGTATGAACTCTGTATTTTGCATATACAGTTATGCATTTTGCGATATATAATGCACCCAATTACAAAGATATGCCCTAAATGCGTTCAAACGCTTTCATTCTAAAGCAACAGCACTGATTCATGTAAATCATTCACAAGTTTGTCCAGTCTGTTTCAACACAATAAACTACCGCACACACGCATGTAAAAGGCCAATTTTCCCTGAATGATCCAAACTCACATTTGCTGCACTTTCAGTTTCTGAGAACAGAGTATACAGGGTTGCAAAGAATGGATGTTAAAAATAGAGAAGAGAGCTAGTAGGAGAATGAGGGACGAAAGTGAAATGAAATTGTGTTGTCAGGACATGCGAGGTGAAGAAATAGTCTGAAAGCTGCAAGAATGAAAGGAATGAGAGCTGTTAACATGAAGCGATCAATAAATAACTTCTGTACTTAAAGCCAGTAACTATTGGCTGCCTTAGAAAACTAGAAAGAGCGTCGGAGAAACAAGACAGAAAGAGAAACTGAGATTCCGACAAACACACACATTTGGATGCATCTTAAATGATGGCCACTTTCATGTAGGCCTGTCATTATAATCAAGATATGGACAACACATGGACATGACCTCAATCATTTTTGGTGATGTAATATATATCGCCCATATATAAAAAACAATTTTAGCAACACTTTAGCTGATTGTGCAACATTTCTATCTCTATTGTAGGTGTCAGTATGGTAAAAAAAAAAAAACACTTTAGTATTTACTATAAATTACTATAGTATATTTTGATGTGGGTGCCTGAGAGCTGAAAATAGATCTGGTAGCAGATATCGCAGCTGTCACGATCACCAGCGATCTAAACTCCATAGATCGCTGGAAAACATTCACAATCACTATGGACTACAAATCTGCTATTTCATGGACTACAACCTCATACATGCACTGCTCACACACACATGCTCCTGTGTTGACTGTTGCTTGCCTGACCATCCTGCTAATAAACCTGTATTTGGATCCTAACCCCTGTTGTCAGTGTCACATCCCTGGTACCAGCAGCCTCTGTTACTTTTTACCTTGCATTTTTTGTGAACATTTATTATTATTTATTTAGCATATGCATTTTCACATCCTGATTCCAATGCCTCATTATTAAATTGTTAAAATGACTATAATTCAATTAAATATGCTTACGAATAGGTTAATATTATGTGTTATTTGGAAGAGTGTACTTGCGTTGTGATGATATTATATTGTCATTCAGGCATTATAGCATTAGTGGCATAAAATGGTCTTAAAATGATCATAGTATTGCTTATTGCAATATATTTTGGTGCAATATATCGTACAACAAAAATCATATATCATGACAGGCCTACTTTCATGTTCTAAGCTCGATTTTAATTGAATACATTTTTTATTTTAATAAAATTTGACCATTTTTGCTTCCCCCAAATAACCTTTTAGTGAACGTTTTTTTAAAAGAACTATTTTTTTCATAGTGTAAAGAACATTTTAACAAATCAAAATAACCCTTTTCCACTATAAAAATTCTATTCTAAATGTAGTTTTTTTGTCTTTGTTTTGTTTTTAAGTCACATTTCTTTGACTATTTGAAGAGGCTGAATGATCATGATGTTTAAATCACTGTTTCTCAACCATGTTCCTGGAGGACCACCAGCTCTGTACATTTTGCATAGGTGCATCCCAGATCCCATACTATTTTACGCCATTTTGTAGTATAAATAGTGTAAGTGCATTCCTGAAACTGAAAATAAATATATAAGGAGACATCCAAAACATGCAGTGTTGATGGTCTTCCAGGAACATGGTTGAGCAACTCTGATTTAAATGATGACTTTCCCGCATGTTTGCAGTCATTTCAATCAGATTGTACAATAGAAATAATTGCAATTTAGTTACTATTGTACTTGATTATCAAAAGACAACTGGGAAAAGCTGTAAAGCTTTAAAATACATCACTGACATGACAAAAAAGAATCAAAGCAAACATTATTGTGAGCAGTAATTTTGCAGACATTTCATTAAGCTGTATTTTTGTCAAATTAAAAAAAAGTGAAGATGTTTGCACACACCCCCCTCAAATTATTGATCCTGTTCTCGTCTCTCTCCCACTTCACTCCCTGTCATTTTACTGTCCTGTCAAATAAAGGCAAAATGCCAAAAACTAAATCTTAAAAAAAAAAAATAGAAGGTAAAGATATATTTTAATTTTGTGTTTGCATATATTAAATTCTAGGGTCCCACTTTATATTAAGTGTCGCTTATACCTGTGAACTTACATGGTAATTAGATGTGTAAGTAGTATGTAACTACAGTGTATGTACACACATTTACATAGTATTTACTTTTGTATTACTGGTGTAACTACACTCATGTAACAACCAACTGAATAGTATGTGTAAGTACAAATGTGTAACAGGACATTGGTAACAACAGTAGGAATGTACACATCTGTAACAAGAATTATGTAAGTGCATTGTGTAACAACAATATGTACTTGCAGATGTTTTCCCACTTCCACACCTGTTTGCAGATCATGCACTTGTGAACACTGTATGGCAGAACTAATGCTGCATTAGAAGGTTTCACCTTGTGATACCAGTGTACTTACATGGTAACTCCACAGGAACTGTCCACTTAATATAAAGTGTAAAATGGTCACAAATTACTGTGTAACTTGTAGAAATATCTTCTATGCAACACTTTAATAACAGTGTAGTTACATGGTAACTCCACAGGAACAGTCCACAATATAAAGTTTAAAATAAAATTCATTTTCGTTTTGCCCTAGTCCCTTTATTAATCTGGGGTCGCCACAGCGGAATGAACCGCCAACTTATCCAGCATATGTTTTACACAGTGAATGCCCTTCCAGCTGCAACCCATTTAAGCCGAAAAGAAAATGAATGAATGTATGAACAGTAATTTGTGACCATTTTACACTTTATATTGAGTGGATCCTGTGGATTTACCATGCAAGTACACTTGTATCACAAGGTGAAACCTTCTAATGCAGCATTAGTTCTGCCATACAGTGTTCACAAGTGCATGATCTGCAAACAGGTGTGGAAGTGGGAAAACATCTGCAAGTACATATTGTTGTTACACAATGCACTTACATAATTCTTGTTACAGATGTGTACTTTCCTACTGTTGTTACCAATGTCCTGTTACACATTTGTACTTACACATACTATTCAGTTGGTTGTTACATGAGTGTAGTTACACCAGTATACACAAGTAAATACTCTGTACCAGTGTGTACATACACTGTAGTTACATACTACTTACACATCTAATTACCATGTAAGTTCACAGGTATAAGCGACAATATAAAGTGGGACCAATTCGAGATTTTAAACCCGTTGTAACTGGCACATCATGATTTTGCCAAGTACGATGCGAGCTTGGATTAACATCTATGTTGATCGTGGAACATCATTTTTGTAATCCATACCTATTCCCTACCCCTAAACCCAACCATAACTGTAAATTATTCCCAAAATCAGAGGGAAACTGAAGCCTAAACTGAACATAAACTGTAAATGTATCCCTTAATTCTGATTGGCTGATTGGAATGTTGTTCCAGGATCAACACAGATGTTAATCCTGGAACATGTCCTACTTGGTGAAATCAGGTTGGCATTGTAACTTGGTACAGTTGCCTTAACTTCATTTTTATAATTATGCACATAGTTCATTTACTTAAAGGGGTGGTCCAGAGTGTATTTTTAAGGCTTGGTTTTGTTAAGGCAAAGCAATGTGTGCTCATGCTTCACTTGTAAAAAAAAATCACGTGATTATTTCATACAGTATATCTTACTTTAATTATATACAGCTACTCAGCTAACATGAAAACGACTGTCATATTTTCTAGTTCCTCCGAAATGCCCGCCCTCTGATTGGACAGTAATCATAAAGTGCTGTGATTCGCGAATCGGCTCCACATCACCAGGAAAAAGTGCCACGCCTCTAATAGCACAAGCTGTGCCTCGGCTGTGTAAATACTGTCAGTCAGAGTAGCTGTTAGCCGTATCAGTTTGAGCCTGAATCAGACAGAAAATGACACAGAGGACACAGCTGAACCTCACGCCTGCTCTTTAAAATCAAATCTGACAAGTGTCTTTCACATATATTCGGAATAAGCATGTGTAAGAAATGTTCCCATATCTTTTGTGAGTTTGTTATTTGAGATGTAGAATGCAGGAAAAGCGGCCGCATATTGTGGTTGTTTACAGCGGTTTGACTGATAAATATGAATATGTAGCCAAATTGTTAGCGGTGCCAAACAGCATTTCCTGTTGTTTCCATCCTTGTTTACGTCCTCGCTACAACATACCGTTAACCCTAAACACTATGCATGTAATAGATCAATTTTAACAAATAAAAATACTTACAGGTTGTGGCTCACAATCCACAGCTTCATCTATTATGGTTGGAGATTCTCCTTCCTCGAGGAGTTTTTAGCAGAATCCAGCACTGAACTGGGATAGATTCTGCAAGCTGTCCTTTGTCAAATGCTAGCTATACAGTATATATATATATATATATTTTTTTTTTTTTATAATTCTCTGGAACATAATTATAATTAAATTGTAAGTAAGTACTTCTCTCTTCACTTGTTGTGTCCTTTGGAAGCCCAAATACAAAAACAGAAAAAGCTCTCTGGAAATAGCAGAATTTTACGGCATTTTAGCTTTCTCTGCTATAACATTACAGCGTCTCTTGCCACGCCCCTTCGCGTAACCTGAAGCGTTTGTAATTTGACTAGCCCGGATGTATTTTTTTGTAGTCCCCAAACTTCGTTTGCTGCAGGCTTTGCTAAGCTAACTCTGTAAAAGCCAATGTCTCCCTTTGCATTGAACTTTGAGCATGTTACATTCAGAGTTGTTGTTTATGTTCACACAGCTACATTACACATCAACTAAAGTTTAAAATATGATATCGTAGTAGACCACTCCTTTAACAATTTTAAGACAACGGGTTAACTCACTTTTTTAGATAAAGTCAACTGATCACATTAATAGAAACAGGTTTACTCAATATTTTAGGTAATGTAAACTAATCACATTAAAAGCAACAGTGATTTCTAACTCAGTGATTTCAGTTTACTCACTGTTTTCCAAAATTCCACAAAGCCTAAAGTTACCATATTTGAAAAATCACACACACACACCACAATATACTACGAACCGCAGTGGCTAAACAGTCCAATGTCTTTTCTTAAATCTTTCCTAATCCCTCCAGAATGACTGAAAAAAGCAGCAAAGTTTCAGCAAACACACAGTCGTGCTATCTTTCACATCCTCCTTCCACTTTGGTGTGTGTATTCAGCGTGTGACAAAAGGAAGAGGACACTTACTGAACATTTCACAACACTGATAACCAACTTTCAGTTAAGACTAAAAACACACACACACACACACACACACACACACACACACACACACACACACACACACACACACACACACACTTGTGATCCAAATGTGAGATCTGAAACTTAAAAATTTTTTTTAAAGAGAACGTTAATTGAGTATTTGACATTTGACAACACACCTTATATCAACTGACATCAAAACAGGACTTGAGGCAGAATTCAAGATCAGAGGTCCAAAAAAAAAAAAAAAGAAAATGTCCCCATTGCAGGTAAACAAAACTGCTATATCTGTTGCAATTAAAGTAAAATAAATCATGGTGTCAACACATGGCCTTTAGGGCTTTAAGTGATTTTTGCAGTCTGAACATTATAACCAATCACATATGTTTCTGTTGAGTTAATGAACACAGCAACCAATCAGAGGCTTTTAAATTAGTCCCTGCTGACAACACAGCAGTGAGTTGAGTGTGTGCTCCTGATTTCTTTCAACATAAATGATAAAGAGATGGAAAAAAATGTAAATAAAAGGTTCAGTTAGCATAATAATGAGAGGGCGGCACAGTGGCTCAATGGTTAGCATTGTCGCCTCATGGCAAGAAGGTCGCTGGTTTGAGTCCCGCCTGGACCAGTTGGCATTTCTGTGTGGAGTTTGCATGTTCTCTCTGTGTTCATGTGGATTTCCATCGGGTGCTCTGGTTTCCCCCACAGTCCCCCACAGCACTATAAGTGAATTGGCTAAGCTAAATTGGCCATAGTGTATGAGTGTGTGTGTGTGAGTGAGTGTGTATGGGGGTTTCCCAGTACTGGGTTGCAACTAGAAGGGCATCTGCTGTGTAAAACATATGCTGTAATAGTTGGTTGTTCATTCAGTTGTGGCAACCTCTGAAATAGACACTAAGCCGAAGGAAAATAAATGAATGAATGAATTTCTGCATAACTTTTTAATGTAATCAGTTAATTGATATGCATGAATAACGATTGTAATAATGCAAGAAGCAATAATCAGCAATATACAAACAGTTTCAAATGGTTTGCTATTGGTCACAGCTTAGAGTAATTTGATTGACTGATTAGTGATGCACGTTTTTTTTTTTTCCCATTTTTTAAGGACGTACTCACACCATGTACAGTTGCTTTGAACCGGGCCAAATCACGCTTGTCCCCCCTCCCGTTTCCCCCGACGGCCCGCACTAACATTACATTCGGGCCTGAGCACGCTTATGTCATCGATGATGCGCTGTTCAGTAAGCGCTCTCGCTCAGCACAGTGGAGATTTCTTTAGTTATATCGTTTAAGTCGTTTGATATGCGGTGACACGCAGTCTAATATCTCGCTGAACAGATCAGCCACTTTTGACGCAATCATAAAGTTCTCATGCTGCAGTAATTAGGAGGTTTGCTGAAGGTGCAGCTGTCTTGCAGTGAGGGGTTTGCGTCTTTAATAAACTACGACAGTTTGCGTTTATTAAACAGTACGAATGATAAATTAATCCATATCAAACAGTCCCTTAAAAGTCACGTCTCGCTTTCAGTTTCGGGCTCAAGCACGCTTGCACTCACACTGGCCCACCTCTTCCAACCGGGCCAGGGCCGGCCAAGTGAACCGTGCCTGAGCCCGATTCAGAGCACTCACACTTCTCAAATGATCCGGGAAACCGGCCTGGGCACGGTTCGGATAGCATAGTGTGAGTACGCCCTAAGTTATTTGACCCCACCCCAGCCCACCCTGCACCACTGTATCTAATTTTACAACCCACCCCACCCTGCAAAGCCTTTATTTAAACCTGAAAGTGCTTAAAAACATTGCCTTATAAACTGGCAAAAACAAGGAAGTGCTCGTTTTGTGGCTCTCATGCTTGTAAATTTGATCACACTAGTTGCACTTTATGCAGCCGATACTGTATGAAGCCAGATCAAAAATCTCAAAAATAATACATTTACAATATAAAATGCATACATGCACAGCACAATTCACATTTACAAAATCCAATTTGTGCATTCAAAACACAATTCATAAATACAACACACAATTTGAAAAAACATTTAATATTTTCGGCAAACGAATTGGACTTTTGTATATTATGAATCGTATTTTGAACTTACGAATTGATTTTGTGTATTTTTAAATTGTGTTTTGAATTGATGAATTGATTTTGTGTATTTTTAAATTGTGTTTTGAATTGATGAATTGATTTTGTGTATTTTTAAATTGTGTTTTGAATTTATGAATTAATTTTGTGTATTTTTAAATTGTGTTTTGAATTGATGAATTGATTTTGTGTATTTTTAAATTGTGTTTTGAATTTATGAATTGATTTTGTGTATTTTTAAATTGTGTTTTGAATTGATGAATTGATTTTGTGTATTTTTAAATTATGTTTTGAATTTATGAATTGATTTTGTGTATTTATGAATTATGTTTTGAATTAATGAATTGGATTTGTATATTTTTGAATTGTGTTTTTGAACTTACGAATTGGATTTGTGCATTTTTAAATTATGTTTTGACCTTTCAAATTGAATTGTGCATTTACGAATCGTGTTTAGAATTTGCGAATTGGATTTTGCAAATGTGACTTGTGTTGTGGATGTATAAATAATAGTTTGTAAATGTATTATTTTTGAATCTGATCTGGCTCCATAATACTGCTGTTGTCTCCTGCTGCAACTATTTTTAAATACCGGTTCTAAACATTAGATTTAGTAGCCTGAACTTTTTTCTCTAAATGGTGTAAATTCCTGACCTCTCTATTCTTCTATTGCTATGACATTTAAATTCCTTTCTCCCGCACATAGTCTTCCATCTTTACTTTAATTTCTCCGTTTTTGTGGCTGGCTGTGGAATACGCTTGGCACTTTTGAAAGTTATTTTGCTATTTACTAGGCTTTCGTATTATTAACTTATCAAAGAACTTAATAAAATATAATTCCCAAATATAGGCTATAGCAGTGGTCTCAAACTGAATTCCTAGAGGGCCACAACTCTGCAGATTTTAGCTCCAACCACCTCCAAATTCAATTCAATTCACCTTTATTTCTATAGCGCTTCTACAATGTAGATTGTGTCAAAGCAGCTTCTTATAAAAGATTATAGTAAATTGAAACAGTGTCAGTTCAGTTTTCAGTGTTTAAGTTCAGTTCAGTTTAGTTCAGTTCAGTGTGGTTTAATGATCACTACTGAGAGTCCAAACACAGAAGAGCAACTCCATCGACGCACAGCTCCACAGATCCCGAACCACTCAAGCCAGCGGCAAGAAAAAACTCCCACCAATTGGCAGGGATTTTGGCACCAAATCACACCTTGATTAGTTGGATCAGCTGTGTTTGATTGGGGTTGGAGCAAAACTGTGCAGAGCTGCGGCTCTCCAGGAATTGAGTTTGAGACCCATGGGCTATAGAGAATTGCACGCAACATACATGGACTTTTTAAAATTTTGTTTTTAATGACCCACTCCGCAAAAAGGGGAGGTCCACGGGTTATGAGACGACCTGTGCATCACTATGACTAAGGTAACTGCTTAAAATTATGTATTTTTACATTTTCAGGTGGCAAAGGAATTAAAATTTATTTATTGATAGGATAGTCACTTAAGAACATCTCATTTTCGAGGGGGTCCAAATTTTATTTATTAATTATTTAATTAATTTATTTATTTGTTTGTTTGTTTGCTTGTTTTTAAGGTTTGCACATTAAATATATTCTTAATAAAATGTATTAAATATTAAATCAAAAGAGAAAAAAATCTAATTTGTAAACATAAAAAAACAAAACATTTTAATCAGTTTTTTTTTTATTAAAAGCGCAAAATTCAAACATTTTCAAAAACACTGACTTTTGGACCCCATTGCAAAACTAAATGAACTGTTACACACCTATCATCAGCAGAAAATCCCCACAAACAACTGATTTGCATAACTGATATCCCACTTTCAGTTTCACGCTGCACGTTTAGAGGAGGAACACAGAAAAAAAATTTAGATTTGAGAGTCTTTGTCTACAAGACTATTGCTTTTGTCAGCAGTATGCTGCTCAGTTCCAAGTTGTTGTTGATTTACCTGTTTTATTATCTGCAAAGCGAAAATTGAAAGTCTAGGAGCTTATCATTTTTGCAGCACAACTCTCCTCAAGCATAGAAAAAATAATAGCAGGAATAAAAGTGCTCAATACAAAAAAAGAGGTAATAAATAACAACTGTATTCAACAACCTGTATTCAATTTAAATTAGGGCTGCACAATATATCGTTTCAGCATCGATATCGCAGGATCTGCAACTTTGAGTTTATAAAGTGCTCCGCATATTGAGTACACCGCCATTTTGAAAATAAACATTTTTATCCATTTCTCAGAGAATATAGGCAATGTGTTTTGGTGCATTTAAACAAAACAGATTTATTAAACAGATATATTTATTAAAATAATAATTAAGTCACCAAACATATTTAGAAATTGAAAGATAGTACAATTAAATTCAAGCAAAGAAAATTACAACCTACAAAATTTCAACTAATTTTTTTTAAATTTTTTGCTTCTCTTGAGTTTTCCTTCTTATTAAAATTTGTCTTTAATATTTTTCTATAACACATACATTTGGGTGTACTAGTTTTTGGGCCGTTATCATAAGTTATTTTGTTAAATAAGCTCCAGATTTGGCTTCAGTACTGACTAATCTAATGTATATGCACAAATATAATATTGTATAGCTTCCTATTACAAATATGAATTTACATTTTTTTCCCCAAATCCTACTAACCAAGCATAATATTTTTTTTCTAAAAAAATGCAAGCATGTACATCAATATTTCTCAAATATTATTGCAGCACAGTTTGTGCTGAATACAAATAAAATGCATGTTGCCAATACTATGTAATAAGTCGCTGAAATAAGCACAAATGTCAGGGCATGTCAAAACATTTTAGGTGCCCCAAAATCACCTTAGACCCCAGAGGGTTAATGCATTTACCAAACCGCTACAGGATGTGGCAGATATGCTAGACAGTTGCGAGCTATTTGTCTTTATGTCTTTAAATTATTTTAAAACATTTTATACTGACAAGCTGAACGCAGCTGCGTATGCAAACTTTCATCACATCATCATTAGCATGTCATTAGCATTCCTTTTTTTTTGACATCCATTGGACTGCAGGTTTCTAATCTAATGACTTGGATTTATTTATTGTGTAATAAGTGGAAATCATGCTGACCCTGCAGTAACTGAGATGCTCTGGGTTGTGTTTCCATCCAAAGAACAGAACAATCCAGGGCGTGCTTCCCAAAAGCATTGTAAGCCTTTACATGGATGCGCATTTGGAAACTAGAAACCTAAAGTCTGCTGGGTGTTTGATGTCATCAACCTTAAAATCTGATTACATTGACTTTCACAGTAAAAATAAAAACAAGATCCATTAATTAACAATTTCTCATCATTCACAAGGGTTTTCCCTTTCCATTTATGCTTTTGAGTTGCATTATTATAAAGTTTACGAAGCTATTATAAAGATATTGAAAACTTTACTCTGCAGTTTATCAAAGTGATTTTATTAGTAGTTAGAAACAATATATTGTATAAGTAATAATATATTGTTGGAAATAAGAGAACCCAGTTCAGAAGACTTGTTACAAGCAGAATTATTTGCGGCGTGTTGGTTGTTCTGCAGTCAAACAGCATCTTCAAGAAGTGTCTCTGACACAAGTCTAGCAAGTCTAAATGAGTCTAACTTAGTGTAACAAGTCTAAATGAGTCTTATTTGGACAGAGTCGTCCTGTCTATTATATGTGGGCAGAATTTATAGGTGGAGGTGGCTTAACAAGTCAGGTAGATATATAGAAGGTAGGTGAAAGAACCTGTCCAGCCACTGACCACACAAGTTTATCAACAAAACAGTTTCTTTGGCCTGAATGAATCCACAAAGACAAAGGTACAGTTGTTGAGACCCTGCCCGTAGCATTTGCATCACTTTGGGATCTGCCAGTGCTCGGGGTGCAAAAGGTTTAATGTCTCTCACACCTCAGTTGCTAGAGTTTTGAATGAAATGATCTAATTAAAAACCATAGAATATAACTTTTCAGTTATACTGTATACACTACCTGACAAAAGTCTTGTCGTCGATCCCAGTTGTAAGAGCAACAAATAATAACTTGACTTCTAGTTGATCATTTGGTAACGTGGCAGAAGGTCGATTTTTCAGATGAATCATCTGTTGAACTGCATCCCAATCATCACTTATACTGCAGAAGACTTATTGGAACCCGCATGGACCCAAGATTCTCACAGAAATCAGTCAAGTTTGGTGAAGGAAAAATCAAGGTATGGGGTTACATTCAGTATGGGGGCGTCTGAGAGGTCTGCAGAGTGGATGGCAACATCAACAGCCTCAGGTATCAGGACATTTGTGCTGCCCATTACATTACAAACCACAGGAAAAGGCAAATTCTTCAGTAGGATAGCGCTCCTTCTCATACTTCAGCCTCCACATCAAAGTTCCTGAAAGCAAAGAAGGTCAAGGTGCTCCAGGATTGGCCAGCCCAGTCACCAGCCATGAACATTATTAGCATGTCTGGGGTAAGATGAAGGAGGAGGCATTGAAGATGAATCCAAAGAATCTTGATGAACTCTGGGAGTCCTGCAATTAGGCTTTCTTTGCCATTCCAGATGACTTTATTAATAAGTGATTTGAGTCATTGTAGAGATGTGTGGATGCAGTCCTCCAAGCTCATGGGAGTCATACACAATATTCATTCTTTTTCCACTGCACCATGACTTTATATTCTATACTGTACATTATTTCTGTTAAGTGACAAGACTTTTTTCTAACAAAGTCAGACCTTACTGTCCTAATTAAATAATTAAACATCAAGGCATGATCATAGTTTTGGTAAAATAAGTGTAATCTAGAGGCCTTTGCCTTTCATATGAGCCACTTCAGATACCAAATGATCAACTAGAATTCAAGTTATTATTTGTTGTTCCTGAAACTTGAATAGGCAACAAGACTTTTCAGGTAGTGTATACTGTGTATACTGTGTGTGTATATATGTATATAAGTATATTTCCCAGTGATGGGTTGTGGCTGGAAGGGCATCCGCTGTGTAAAACATATGCTGGATAAGTTGGTGGTTCATTCCGCTGTGGCGACCCCAGATTAATAAAGGGATTAAGCCAGAAAAAAATGAATAAATATATATATATATATATATATATATATATATATATATATATATATATATATATATATATATCACTGTTAATTTGAAACTAGATCATTTAAATTTATATTTCAACAATATGTACAGTTTAGATGCCAAAACCTCTAAGTGCCATCTGTAATTTTCTTCCAAAATGAGCATTTTCCTATGTTTATGTTCAGTTATTTCACTTTAAAGGCAATAAAAGGAAGCTATGCTTTGCCATAAAAGTGAAATTACTGAACCTACACAAACACGAGCCTGAGATAAATGCTCACTTTCACAGAAAATTCCACTTTTTGCATCTTAACTGTTCATATAAAGAAATAAATACTATAATTAGCAGGTAAGCCCAGTCAATATACGATTTCAGTCAACTAAAAATGTCATTAAATATCACTATGCTAATCCTAAAAATACAGGAAACTGTTAATTAACAGATTTTTACAGCGATGATGGTTCTAGCCTGTATGATCTTATTAAAGAATGAACTTAGTCTGCATCCCTAATCCTTTCCAACACCTAAACCCAACTTCTACCTTACCAGCTATTAATAAACAGCCAATTTGTAATTTATTAAGGTAGTTAATGGGTTGTGGATACTGTCAATTGTGTCCTAAACTAAAGTCTTACCAAAACTTTTAATCTGAAGTTGTTGGCTGCAGCTATAGAAACAAAATATTTCAAGTTTACTTGAAAAACTGCATACAGTGTATAAACAATTGACTCAGTTCACTTATATTGGTTCATGGTAGAGCTAAAGATCTCTTTTGTTGCACTTTACTTGATGCAACACTCTGATTGGTGGATTTTTTTGCACAGCATCATGGGCAATGCAGTTCATCTGCACACATTTCACTATTAAAGTCCACATGAACCAGAAGCTGAGACTGTTTTTCTTTTTCGAATTGTGACACAGTTCCTAGAGAAACTGAATATTAAATGAGAAAACAGTGTGCGTGGCTTGTTGTATTCTACAATGAGCTGATTGGATGTAGTAAAGTAGGCATTTCATTCAGAAAGATCAGGAAATGGGTTTGGGGAGAGTTATTACAACCTTACAGACTCCTCCTGCTCACCCTTTCTGTTTGTTGTCAAAACTTACAGTTGGAGGGGCGTGGTTAAGTATGTTGGCCACGCCCACTACCTCAAAATTATGTAATCTGAGAACTGAAAACAAACAGGAAGTGCATTTTCAGATTTTAATTTTAGATTACAAGACCAAACAATTAGTTTTTTCTTGATGACATGCACAGATGAATTGCTCACCACAAAACTAGCAATGAGCTAACAAAATCAATATGGTTAGTTTTGATTTCATTTGTACTTTAAACATGATTGATTTCAAATGAAGTTGAGGACAAAAAGATAAGAAATGTCTAGAAATACAACATCTGAATAAGGGCTTTAGATGTGGTAACCTTGGTCAAATGCAGAATAACTGACTACAGGCTACTGATTTATTAACAAATAATGCACATTCGATGTCGTGATGTGTGGGTGTGCATTGTTCCCTAATAATCAGAAAAGCCAGAGTCAGTTATTCTGCCTTTTTACCGCAGTTACCACATCTAAAGACCTTGTTCAGATGTTGTATTTCATCTCTTACCTTTTTGTCCTCAAACAACCCCTGCATGTAGGACTAGTTTCTTATGCAAATTATCCAAAGCCCTCTGTTTTGATTTGATTGACAGTGGTAACTGTGACATAACAGAAATCATTTAGTTTAGTGATATGGAACTGTAACATGCCAATCACACCGAACACACTTTTCAGTTCCCTAAATACAAGGCACACCACACCGCACTGACTTTCTGTACACTGTGGTTTTTGCACACTTTAGAACATTCATTAGCCAATCAGAATCAGATATTCAACAGCAACCTTAGTATAAATTGAATCAATGAGAAATCGATTAACAATAAGCTTGTCTATAGAAATTCAGCAGTTTTTACTACAAATCAATTTCCCTATAAAGATTTACTTTCAGACTGTTGCACTCTGTAGTTATTGATTGTTTATTTGTCTGTTTCAAATTATGATAACTTATAATAGTAACACTTATCTTAAAGTTGTGTGAAGCAAATATTGGTGAGGACTATTATTATGGTGGCGTGAGAAAGCCAACATACTGTTATACTACATAAACTTATTCTTCTTCTGTCTTCTTCTTCTTAGACTATTTTAAGAATGCATCTCCTCCTAGACCGTTCATACTACAACCACCAAACTAACTCCAAACTATACGTATATGTATATACATGTGTATATCTATCTATCTATTTATCTATCTATCTATCTATCTATCTATCTATCTATCTATCTATCTATCTATCTATCTATCTATCTATCTATCTATCTATCTATCTATCTATCTATCTATCTATATATATATATATATATATATATATACATGTATATATATATATATATATATATATATATATATATATATATATATATATATATATATATTAGTGGTGGGCCGTTATCGGCGTTAACGTGCTGCGTAACGCGAGACTCTTATCGAGTGATAAATTTTTTTTGCCGTTTATCTATTCTCAAAGTTGGGTTGGGAGCTGGGTCTATTTTACGCAAGGTATGATGGCTTTCACCTTGATATATTAGCACGGATGTATACCTGACCGGTGAGCCATGTGACAAAAGAGTGCCCTTCTGAATCAAATCAGCAGGATGCCTGACTCTAACTGCAGTTCGGCAGTTTCAATTTACCTCACAAACATTTCATTCATGCCATCGTGACAAACTGGGGTATTAGACGCAAGTAAGAAGTAAGGAGTGGTGAGAGTGTTATGGAATATAATAATGCACGCCAAATGGAAAGAAAAAAAACTTCCGCATTTCGCGATGTGTTTGTGTGTGTGTGTGTGTGTGTGCGCGGTCCTTTACTGACAGCCGCGTGTGAATCTTGTCAGAAAATATGGCGAAAGGTCCTAAAGACCGTGGTGTTTAGTTCACTAATACCACTAATATCTGCATACTCCACATGTCTTAATTCCATTTCTGTTTAGTTCAGTCATGACTTTAGTCGCATTAAGGTAATCAAAAAATAAATAAATAAATAAATAAAATAAATAAATAAATAAAAATTGCTGTTTTGACCTTATATAGGCCTACGATTCAAATATCATGTTTAACTGAATAAACAGTTAGTAAACACATTGAACATAATTTATTTTCATCACCAATTATCATAGTAGAACAGTTTCTCAAGCAGTTTGTGATGCATTTTGGAAACCGCAGATGAGCCCCTGGTCTAATGCGCCACCTGGCTTTAGAAACCCGTTCTCTAAGGCTTATTATTCGGGTAGCACGCATATTCTGAATGCCTTTGGCAGAATTCAAATGAGCCATTTTAATCTAGATTAATTTCAAGATTAATCTAGATTAAACAAATTAATCTATGCCCACCTCTTATATATATATATATAGACGAAATGCAGCCGTACATTACTTCTGGCTACATAATTTGCGATCTAGGTATAAATGTATATAGGGCTACGTTTTCAGAATGAGCCTGTGTGAAAAGTGTTTCTGCAGGCTGCTGTTATCAATAAGTGATAATAAAATAATATGCTAATTATACCATCAAATGCTAATTATAGACTATTCTACACAACTGTTTAAACTCCCTTTAAAAGTTATTTTTGCATAACAGGTTCCCTTTAAAGATTAGTAAAATTGTTTTTTGTTTTTTTTTGCATGAAATAATTGATAAAATCTTCACTTGACTACTAGCAATACGTGCAAGCCAAAAATACATTACATTTTAATTTCATGCAGGCTGTAATACATTGTGCTCAGGATTGCAAACCGTTTTAACCTAGTAACCTAGCAGTGCTTGTCTACAAGTTACATCTAAGAGCATTACATCAGTAAAGTGAGTTGCTTGTGAAACACCAGTAATAGCTGCTATAGACTTACACACATTAGAGTGAAGAGTTTCAGCATAATGAGAGAGAGAGAGAGAGAGAGAGAGAGAGAGAGAGAGAAAGAGAGAGAGCTTGAGTTTGGGAGACTCATCATTCACCTAAACCCACAATAAAAGACTAACGGCTTGTAACCTGACTCTCATGGAGCTGCTTGGAGAGGAAAGGTGTAAGAGTTTGTCCTGTTAACAGATCACACAGGTTAAAGGCTCAGGGCAGGTCAAGCGCATGTCATCTGCTGACGGCTAACAGCATCTGCAGCTGCCACTGAAAGAAGAGCCGTGCGAAAGACCAGGTCACGCAAACCAATTCCTAGATGTACGACTGGTTAACACTATAAGAGGATCAATACAGCAGGCTGAGTGCAGGTACTTGGGCTGATTATGAGCTGAAGGTCAGGCAGTGTGCACAGGGTCATTCATGATACTCAATTTCTTGATAGAGGTTTTTATGTTAAGTATATATACAGTTCAAGTCAGAATTATTGAAGATTTTTTCCCCAATTTCTGTTTAAAGGAGAATTTTTTTCTGAAACATTTCTAAACATAATAGTTTTAATAACTCAATTATAATAACTGATTTCTTTAATCTTTGTCATGATGAGAGTACACAATATTTTACTAGATATTTTTCAAGATACTAGTATTCAGCTTAAAGAAACATTTAAAGGCTTCACTAGTTTAATTTAGGGTAAGTTAGGGCAATTATACCTGTTTATTATTAAAGTTCAGACATATAACGTATATTTGTAAGGTGTTTGTGCATGTTATAAATATTGAAAAGAGGAAAAACAATAAATCATTGTATTAATGCTGTAATGTTTAAATAATTTTCCGTTAGAAAATATGTGAAAATCATTTGACCATCTAGAACAGGGGTGTCCAAAGTCGGTCCTGGAGGGCCGGTGTCCTGCTGACTTTAACGCCAACTTGCTTCAACACACCTGCCTGGAAGTTTTTAGTATACCTAGTTAGAGCTTGATTAGCTGGTTCAGGTGTGTTTGATTAGGGTTGGAGCTAAACTCTCCAGGACACCGGCCCTCCAGGAACGAGTGTGGACACCTCTGATCTAGAAGAACCACGCAGCATCTCATTTCTCAAAGGATGCATTCTCCCGAGTTCGTTCTTCCATGGTATCCTGGTAAGAACAGTCTTCACAAGAACATGAGTTTGCTCTCTGCGTTCTTGAAATAGAGAAACAGCCATCAACTAAAATGGAATATTAAGTAGGGGGTGTGGTTTATTTGTGCGCTCCTCCTCTCATCTTACACTTGCAGCAAACTAACGGTTTGAGGGGCGTGGCTAAACAGGTTTCACCCATTACGTTCTTTTTCAGTTTTTTTAAAGAAAATGTTCTGCATTTTCAGAGAGTAACATGTAATTTTACGTTAATATTTACAGATTATTCCTGTAAAAATTGGAAAACCAAAATTCGGTCAAATTGTATTTATTGAAGATAGTAATCATATGAAGATTAAAGTGAAGTTAAAGGTGCTGTATGTAAGTTTTTGACTCTTCTAAAGCATAAAAATACAATAATATGTGTGCAGATATTTAAGAAACATCCCAAGTGAACATACTTGTTTAACTGACAAACAATCCTGAAGTCAGATATTCTGCTTTGAAAATGTTTTTTTTCCGTGCCGGAACGATGTCTTTGTTTAGGTAATTTTCACATGCACATGCCAGTTTAGCCAATTATAATTCAGCACCCCGGGTTGCCTTGTTGGAAAACAGCATATTTCATTCATTCATTCATTCATTCAGAAAGACTCTGAAAGCATGCGTCCATGAGCGAAATGCTACAGTGTAGTGGAAAGTATCAGATGTCAAAATGAGACAGATTCAGTTCCACATGACGTTAATTAGCAAATTACATAAATATTAGGAACGTGAGCAGGTTACATCGCGTGTCCTAACAACACGCTGTGACGAGATTGTTATGAGTGATGAGCCATTTGGCTGTTTGCACCACAAAACACGGCAGAAATTTAAATACAGCCTTTCAGAAGCACAGAATATGCACTCACTCACAAAACAGTAAGGTTTAGAATCTATTTAATACATGTTAACCCTCTTTAACATCATTAAATGTACATGCTGAATCACTCATATGTGTTTTGTTCTAAAGTTCAATTTCAAACGGTTTATTGTATTTTCCAGATCTGAGGTGAACTTTCTGCTTTCAGTATATGGTAATACACGTCATGTAAAATGCATTCAAACTCGCATTGTTAGCATTTAGCACTGAATAAAGCACACAAGGCTTACCTGAGGTGATCTGTCATAGGTTTCTGTTGTTCAGCTGTGAGAAATAGAAGCCGCTTCTAATCAATCAATTTGAGGTGTTGGTTAGAACCAAAACTCCTTTTAATATGTAGAATATTCCCTCAATCGCGTGTCGTTGCTTTTATTTAGAACACAGTTTAAAATCACTCAAACTGGCAACCCGGCGTACCTTTATTATGATTCAGGACTGCAATACCTAGTTCAACCACTGGGTGTCAAACTTACATACTGCACCTTTAATAATGTCAAATAATAGCCTATTGTTTGTAGGCTGCATGCACTGTAAACTATAAAATGTTTATTTTACTACTTTAACAATGTTGCTATGCTAATTGTTACAATCACCAGAGATAAAGCGGATGTGTATCGCTGGAAAACAACACACACGCTATTTTAACAAACTACAACTCCCAGCATGCACATCGTTACTATATGGACTGATTTCAAGGTCTATTAACTCAGCATGCACAGACACATCGTTGCTGAGTCTTAAACTGTTTAGTGAGCATCACGACGCGCTTCCCCTTGCCTTGCCGCGTTTGACCCCTTTACATTGTTATTGTGTTTGGCGTCTTTACTCTTGGGATTATCTGTATGCACCCGTTTGTTCCTGTTTCAACCTTTAATTGCAAGACGATCCTCTTAATAAACTGCTATTTGATTCTCAACTTTGTTGTGCAGGCGTCCTCACATGACACAAACCTTGTTTTTGTTGTTAAACAATGGCCCAATGTGTTATTTGGGAAAAAAAAAAAAAATTAGATATTTAATAATTTTGTATTTTTTTCAAGCAAGGTGTTTTGGAGTTTAACCTACATATCCTAAAAAAATATTTGTTAAAATAAATAATAGTTTGTAGTTATATTTAGTGTTTTATGACAACAGCAATTATTTGTACCTTTTTTAATCATTCTTTAAAATATTTTTTTTTTATGTTAAAAGTGGAAAAATGTATGGAATATTTAGAGATGTCATGCATAATTACATGAATTAATCTGTATATTCACATTAACTAATGTGTATAATTACAGTAAAAACCTGCATAAGTACAGTAATAATCATTATAATCACATTCATTAATTTGTATAATTGCATTAATAACCTGTATAATTACAGTAATAATCTTTAGAATCACATTAATTAATCTGCATAATTACAATAAAATATATATATTTACAGTAATAATTTGTAAAATTAAAGTAATTACCATTTTTTCCCATTTTATCACAGTTTAAATGCAAATTATCAACAGTAATAAACTGTAATTTAATGAATTTTGACCGTAAAGTCTGAACTTTATTTTTACAGTCATATAGGAGGGTGAATCATTTTGTCTTCAACTGTATATATATTCCCATCAAGTCATTTTAGTATCATTTTTCAATTATTATTGCAGGTTTTATTAGTGTAATTATTTTGATTACAATTATTTTTTTTAGTTCACATGCATTAAGGGGATAGTTCATCCAAAATAAGCTTTCATTCATTATTTAGTCTCCCTCAAAGTGTTCCAAACCTGTTTGAGTTTCTTTCTTCTGGTGAACACAAAAGAATATATTTTGAAGAAAGCTGAAACCCTGCAACCTTTGACATCCATAGCAGGAAAACACTATCAATGTCAATGGTTACAGGTTTCCAGAATTTCTTCGAAATATCTTCTTTGTGTTCAACAAAAGAAAGAAACTCGAATAGGTTTTGAACAAGTGAAGGGTGAGTAAATGATCAATTTTCAGTTTTGGGTGAACTATCCCTTTAAAGAAAAAATTGTTTTCCCCGTGATCGCGTGGGTTTCCTCCGGGTGCTCCGGTTTCCCCTACAGTCCAACACATGTGCTATAGGTGAATTGGGTAGGCTAAATTGTCAGTAGTGTATGAGTGTGAATGAGTGTGTATGGGTGTTTCCCAGTGATGGGTTGCAGCTGGAAGGGCATCTGCTGCGTAAAACATATGCTGAATAAGTTGGTGGTTCATTCCACTGTGGCGACCCCAGATTAATAATGGGATTAAGCAGAAAAGAAAATGAATGAATTGATGATTTCCTTTGCAATTAGAAGGTTTAAGTTTTAGTTACAGTTAACCATAATAACTCTCACTCCTATCAATAATGACAACGTTTTACACCATGAATAAGCTAAAAAGAAGTAGGAGGATACAATATAGATCAAAGGAAATGAAACTGAAAATAACATAAATATATACAGTACATCGCATCACCTAACGCTGTAAAAAGTGATTACTTGACTTTGCTTTAAAAAAAGGAGTAAACACTTCCCTTAAATTAGAATTAGAATTAAAATTAGAAATTAGAATCAGAAACCTTTATTGTCCACACGTGTGGAAATTCGTTTTTGGCCTCCCAAACAACACAAATACAAAACACAGAGCACAAACACAAAGCTTCCTACACCACAGATTACCAACACACAACCCTGGCTATGATACCACAGAATAACATACACACTGTAAAGTTAAGGCAACTCAAACCATTTGAGGAAACTGATTGCAACAAACCATTTAAGTTTAAAAACTAATCCTAATGAGTACTGTGAACTTAATCCATTTGAGTAAATGAAGCAATTTGAGCACAGTAAAACCCAATAAATGAAGAGAACTCAAACCAACTGAGTACTGTAAAACCCAATAAGTTAAAGCAACTCAAACCGAATGAGGAAAGCGATTGCTACAAACCATTTAAATTAAACTAATCTATATGAGCACTGTGAACTTACTCCACTTAAGATGAAATAATGAGGTATTTAATTCCCTTATTACCTTCAACACTGAGTTCAAAACTCTTTTCACATGAGTAGAATTAACTTTTAGTCAATTTTGAGTTAACGACACTCATTTCATTTGATAAAGTTGACTGCTGGGTTTTACAGTGCAAACTACTTCATGGTCATTTATTCAATATGGTAATAGCAGACGGTATAAAAGATTTCTTAAAAATCTTTGTTTTTGCTGTGGGTGCTCTGCATCGTCTACCAGAAGGAAGCTTTTCAAATACATAATAAAGAGGATGGGTGGAGTCCTGAACCATCTGTGAGGCTTTCCGTCTGGTCTGGTTTATATACACGATTAAGTAAATGAACTATGCACGTATATATAAAAAATAAATTAAGTCAACTCATTATTTCTAAGTAGGAACAGAAATACTTTGCATTTTTTAAGTAAAATCAACTTGTCACTTTTAAGGCAATAGATTTACTCACTTTTTAAAGTAATTGCTTTTTTATTTTAGGAAAAAACCGTGGGAAATGCTTTCAAATTGTGCGTTTACTTGGTTTAAATATTTAAAATGTCAAAATATGACAAAAAAGGCAAGAAAGAGACATTTCAGTCTTAAAACAAATACAAAACATTCTGTAAAACAATATATGATCAATTAGTCATGTCAACATGTGTTTCTAGCTAATTGTAACTTTTTAAACTAAGTTAATCATGTTCTAGCTTGATTTTATAAGCTACGCAAGCTGTTTTAAGTCAGTTTAATATAATATGAGTTCAAATGATGGGCGGCACGGTGGCTCAGTGGTTAGCACTGTCATCTCACAGCAAGAAGGTTGCTGGTTCAAGTCCCGGCTGGACCAATTGACATGTTTGTGTGAACTTTGCATGTTCTCCCCGTGTTTGTGTGGGTTTCATCTGGGTGCTCCGGTTTCCCACACAGTCCAAAGACATGTGCTATAGATGAATTGGATATACAAAATTAGTCCTAGTGTATGAGTGTGTGTGAATGAGAGAGTGTATGGGTGTTTCCTAGTATTGGGTTGCAACTGGAAGGAGTAATCTGCTGCTAAAACATATGCCGGAATAGCTGGAGGTTCATTCTGTGTGGCAACCCCTGAATAAGGGACTAAGCCGAAGGAAAATTAATGGATGAATGAGTTCAAATGACTCATTGATTCAGTTTATAAATTTAAGACAATCAGTATTTCTTTACAGTGTAATAAAAGGTGCATGTATATAATACGTTATTTGGGAAAATCAGGATTTGCATCAGTCTGTTTTACTAAGAGTACACGACTAAAAGTGCACTACTGTAAGTGAATGGAGGTTGCTGATGCACTAATAACATTTGATAAAATGACCGTCTAAACAGATAATCACGTTAAGCTAATTGAGTGAACTTTTGGGTGAACTTTTAGCTTTTTTTCCTGATTTTTACTCAATAAATGCAATTTTAAAATCCATAACAACAAGGGCAGTTTCTGTAATTAGACACTCTCAGCAGAGCATTAGTGTTTTAGGCCACCCACATTTTTTACAATACAGTGTGTAATTTTCTTGGTCACCATGATCTAGCTGTGAAAATAATTATTCGATTCTGATGTGACTCATAAAGGTTCAATAATAAATGATAATGCACATATGCTATGCACCATGTTTAAATGATGTAAGAAACATATTCACAAACAGCAGTAATGCTATAAGTACTGAAGCTTTATGAGTTTGAAATGTTATATTCACACAGGTGTTCTGGTGCTTCTTTAAAATGCTCGATAAGTAGTCAAAACTACATTGTAAAAATATATTCAAAAATTATTCAGATTCATGTATTTATGTTGTTTATTTATGTTTTTTTCCAACAACTTTTAACTTCAAAAAGTTTAAAAAAGTGACTTTTATGAAAATTTTTATTAGTTTAAAGTAGTGTTAAGTAGTGTAAAGTAGTCACGATACTGGAATACTAATCGATACTGAAGTTTTAAAAATGTCCATTTCCTGGTAACATTAGAGCGCTGTTGAGCAAGTTCTTAAACAGTGCTGATTTGCCATTGTGTTCACGCGCTCAACAGAAGTGATTGTGATTGGCCGTGAAGATCATCAGTTCACAGAACTCACCGCTGTTTACAGAGTGTAAACACTGATACACAGACCATTTTGGAGCATTTTAAAGTCACGTTGATCAGCTGGTTTGTCTATAAGCTGACATATGAGCGATCCGCTGATGAATCGCGGCTTTAAAACGCTCTGGTGTCCCTGTATCTGTGGTTAAACTCAGTAAACAGCAGTGAGTTCGGTGAACTGATGACCTTCACGGCCAATCACAGTCATTTCTGTTGAGCACGTGAACACAATGGCAAATCAAATGTTGGCGGGAAATGGAAGTTTTTAAAATTTCAGTATCGATTGGTACCGAATTATAGTATCGTGACAACCCTAGTTTAAAGTGATATATTGTCTGGGTTGGTGTTGTATATTAAGGTCCAAAAACCTTGCTATAGACTGTAAGTACATTTTCTGTTATTTTTCAGACTTTTTTCTCTACATCTTATTTCTTACACATTATATTATTTCACATTACTAAAATGTCAATAAAAGTCACTTTGTTAAAATGTAGAGTTGAATTTTCAACATCAGAAGTCGACAAAGCAGAGATCAACGTCTCATAATGAAATTCACAAACAGAAAACTCTTGTGAATCACAAAACACCCAAACTGTTCATTAACAGATATTTTTTAGAGCATACACTGTGCAATCTTTTTGGATTTTAAAATCATAATAGTTTAAAATGCAAACACAGTGTTGAATAAGTCATTTGTAGCCTGATTTCCACAGAAACTGTGAACACTGGGGCAAAATGGAGTAACATTGGCTTAACCAATAGCATAAGATTGGAGGCGGGACTTTCTGTTTGACCAATAGCAGAATGTAAAAAAAAAAATTGTAACTATTTTTGCAATTACATTTAGTCGCACACACACACACACACAAAAGAAAAAAAAACCTTGTACATTCAATCATCACTGGTTAAAATTCAATTTGCTGCAAAGTTCCATAAAAGCCATTCAATTATAGAAAATGTCAACATCCTAATTTAAACCCACCACTTGTTTTTCCTCTTCTTCTTCTTACTTTTCAGTGTTTAAACAGGCAGAGCAAAGTACTTTGCCACAAAATAAACTGACAGCAGTGTCTCAGGGCAAAATCCAGACTGGTTTAGCATGAGGCTATGTATCAAGCCACTGCTTTGGAGCAGCAAGCGCCTGCCACCATATGCTAAGTCATCAAATTCCAGCCGCACTTTAATCCAGCCAGGCCGAGACCCATGATCCATTATAGGGTCTGTCACTCTGTAAATCACCCAGAATGCAACAGCACGGACTGATGACAGTCTAAGAGAGAATCCACAGGCACAGCAGGACATAACTTAGACTGCATGCTGCACATCCTTACCATAGCATGTTCAAATAAAAAGGGAACGTATGAAATTTAGGAATCTTAAAAATATGATTGTAAGGCTGAATTTGATAACAGATCAACAATACTAGTACCAAGAATGCAAAAATAATGTGATTTACTCACCCTCAGGTCATTCGACTGTATATAAATTGTATCTTCAGTACAGATTTTGCCTCATTTTTTTCTTTTTCATTCTTTTATAACCTGTTCTAATACATTTAAATCAGTTTTTTTCTGTTTCAATCATGTTTATTTTCTTGTTTCTTTTATTCTTGTTTATGTAAAGCACTTTGAATTACCATTGTGTATGAAATGTGCTATATAAATAAACTTGCCTTGCCTGAAAAAGTGTGGGAAAAAAATACATAAAGAGTGGAAAAAAAAACGTTCAAAGCCTTTTGTCAAGGCTGTGGACTAAATGTTCATTCATTCATTCATTTTCTTGTCGGCTTAGTCCCTTGCGGGGTCGCCACAGTGGAATGAACCACCAACTTATCCAGCACGATTTTACGCAGCGGATGCCCTTCCAGCCGCAACCCATCTCTGGGAATTTCCACACACACACATTCACACTCATACACTACGGACAATTTAGCTTACCCAATTCACCTGTACTGCATGTCTTTGGACTGTGGGGGAAACCGGAGCACCCGGAGGAAACCCACGCGAACGCAGGGAGAACATGCAAACTCCACACAGAAACGCCAACTGACCCAGCCCAGCCGAGGTTCGAACCTGCGAACCTGCGACCCAGCGACGTTCTTGCTGTGAGGCAACAGCACTACCTACTGCGCCACTGCTTACTCTTAAAATGCCTGTATCCATTGACTTGCATCTTTTGAAACACCAAAGACCATGACTTCAGCTAAAAAAAATCTTTAGTGTACTACTAAAGAAAATAGTCACCTACATCTTTGACAGCAAATGGCAAATTTGTATTTTTGGGTGAACTATTCAGTTAAAAATAGTGCCTTAGTGTCCCACGAGTGACAATATACAGTCATATTGCTCTGCTACGAGTGTGATATTGAGTTTATACAACAGTTCGAGGGCATAATCGTGTATATAAAAAGAAAATCAAACAAAGTCTTAAAACCCCTTTTGTATGAGGAACTACTTTCTTCCGCCATTCATTCACATCTGCAGCCGACATCAGAACAGCAGAAACCATTGTTACTTCACATACGTCACTTATAGGAGCTAGTATTTGAATGATTCTTTAGCGCATATGTCTGAAGTGATGACAAAACAGGTTATTTTTCTTAAATTTTAGGATTATAAGGCTGAACATTATGAAATGCCATCAGTCTACAGAGATTTCCCAGTATTTCTCTGTTGCAAATGGGATATCACAATAATTAACCCTGAAAAAGCCAAAGCAAAGCAAACACTACCAGATTACTGCTGTGTTTGCGATAAGGAAAAATGTTAAACATGCGGGCATTTCTTCTCTCTTTCTTTTTACTGAAATAGTCTGCAGAAACGAAAACAGAAGGAACATTGGAAACAAACAGATGGCCAACCAAAAAGTAACTCAGGGTTATACAGAGAGTGGCCAACACAAAATACATACATTCCTGATATGCGAGTCCCATCTCCCACTCAATACACTACAATTACTATGGTATAAATACAGCACTCCAACATACAAGAGAGAGAGATCGACTTAAAGTCACTTACCAGTTTTATAATGATTTGATCAGCTGTAGTTTTAAATTACGGTGAGCTTTCCTCCTCTAAGTGCTTATTATGCAGTTTCTGTCGCCATCTTGTGGATGGACAACGTCAGCCGTCTTTGCTCTGCTCAGTATGACAGGCTGAGGGATGCCGACGCGCTGTATCTCCGAAATTATAAATATTTAAAATAGGCACTGTCCTTATAAATAAACTGCATAGTTGCAACCTAAACAACTACATTGACCTGAAAACGCCTCAAAAGTACATTATGTTGTCCAACAGCTGCAATATTTGTCAAACTGTAGTGAGTTTATTGATCTGCTGTCACTCTATGTGGGCAGAGTAATACAGAAGTGTGAGGAGGCTGTACAAGTGCTGATATTGCAGAATATCGCATACACAGCAAAAAAATCAGTGTACATTTAACTCAATTTGAGTTGATCTTGACACTACTTGGGTGTACATATGACTCCCTCCATTTTGGAGTTAAAATAACACTTTCTAAAGTGTGAAATTTGTACAATACTCTCAGAGTTCATTTTAACAAAGTAAGAGTTTATTCTTACATCGAACTGGAGTGTGTGTTCAAAGTGTTACCCTTCAAAGTGTTAATATATTAATATATTACCTTTTTTCCTATATTATCAATTGGTGTGTGTGATAGATGACAGTGATCAAATATGTTGAAAATAGTTTTAATTTATTAAATGTTCATTAAGCTTTTCAGAAATTATTTTAATACATTCAACTCTTTGCATTTTAAAATGCAACAAGACATGTTTCAAGTTTAAGTAAAACATACTGGTTTGATCACTGTTTGTCTGAAAGAACCGGTTCGAGTAAAAAACTGGACTTCCCATAACTAGTGGAAAATACACTGCATATTGGGTTAAAAGTTTAACACTGAAAAAAAACCTCTTAAATATACGGTTTCACACTCGTGGATTAAAATGTACTCCGGTTTTAACACTGAACGCCACCAAAAAAAAAAAATCACATTGTATATTTAACACTGGAATTTTTGCTGTGTAGATATCAACCAATCAGATTCAAGAGCATGACAGAACTATTATATATAACTGTTATACATATATCAACAACAACAGGGTACTGGGTTGTGGCTGGAAGGACATCCACTGCTTAAAACATATACTGGAATAGTTGGCGGTTCATTACGCTGTGGCAACCTCTGATAAATCAGAGACTAACCCGAAGAAAAAATAATGAATGAATATTTTAGAGAGTGTGTTTTCGTTTTGGTATCTTGGCTGGTTCAGGTTCATAAATTCAAGTGATTCATTCAAAACTACAGATTCATTTAGAAACATAGCTGTTTTATAAACAGATCAGTTTAATATCAGTTTAAATGATTTGCTTAAAAAACAAATTAGCTTTCGTACCACATCACGCTCATCACTCACCAGCAACTGCTTCAGCATTTCATTTAGCTCCAATGGCTTTCAGCCTTACTCTGCTTCACACTACCATAATAATAAGTGTTGAATACTTTAGCTCATCTATTAACATGATTTATGCGGGAAGTTTTAAATAAAGATTTAAAGAAGACCACAACTCCCATGATTTCGCACTCATGAGTCACTGCATCATCACACTACACTTTTGTTTGTTGTGAATATGCGTCATCTAGTGACAAAAAAATACATACTGTGCCTTTAAGAATACAGCTTTTCTTGAGAAGATGAGGATATGTGCTAAGGAGATGTGTAGTTTCTGTGAGAAGTACCCATATTGATATGACATAATAAACACTGTACAAAATACCAACAATAAACCCAGTCTGTGAGGAACCATTGTTTAGAATGTTGTGTAAAACTTTAAATATGGCCAGTCATTGGGTAATGCGGTTGTCTTTCTGTGATATAAGTTCCAGTGTTTTTTTATAAGCTACACTTGTGCCAGAAGCTGTGATGAAACAGACCATCTTCCACTGTTAACCTTGGCATTATATTATCTAACACTGTCCAACAGTGACTGAAAAATTTTCCTTTGGTTACAAATACATGTTTTTATATGCACACGATTTCCTGATAATATTAAAGGGATAGTTTATACCCAAAAATGAAACGGTACTCACTGTTTACTCACCTTCAAGTGGTTTCAAACCTTAATGTGGTTCTTTCTTCTGTTAAACATAAAAGAAGATATTTTGAAGAATGTTTGAAACCTGTAACCATCGACTTCAATCATAGGACAAACAAATACTATAGATGTCAATGGTTACAGGTTTTTGGCTTAATTCAAAATATCTTCTTTTTTGTTTAACAGAAGAAGCTCAATGCGAAAAAAAATTGTGGCCTTAAATGTTTTAGTTGAATCAAATTAACATTTCTAGTCATCCCAACTTACAGTACATCAGTCAAACTAACTAATAATATTAAGTTAAACTTTGCATAACTTTAAAAAAATAAATAAAACTAGAATAACTTATTAAAATAAGTTAAAGCAACATAAAAACATTTGCTGTCTTAAATTTTGTCATATTTTTTTACAGTGAAGGTTTGAAACGGATGAGTAAATGATGACAGAAATTTCATGGTGAATGGTGAAAACCTTAACACACCACAAAAATCACCCATTGCAAACCCCTTCCCACTTCTCCTTGGGGCTGTGTGTAGATTCTCATAAATTCCTCAGATGATACTGAGAAGGTCACCGTGTTGATTTGTGACGCAGGAATGCTGGCACTTTACAACCACACATCAATGACATCAACTGAGTCATCTTAACTGTTTGTGGGATGTGATTTCGGTAAATCACAGACATGACCGCTGAAATATCAGGCGTCCATTAGTGTGCAAGTAGGAAGCGTGAACTTGGAAATTATGACCACATTTATGACAAAACTTTCATGCGCTCACCAGATCTGACTGATAAGGTTTGCTTAGCGCACATCCTGAATAATACGATTTTAAAGTCCACATGAACCAGAAGCTGCAACCATTTTCTTTTTTGTATTGTGATGCAGTTTCTGGAGAAATGGACTATTAAATGAGAAAACAGTGAGTGTGGCTTGTTTTTTTCTGCTGTGAGCTGATTGGATGTATTAAAGTAGGCATGTCATTCAGAAAGATCAGGAAATAGGTTTGGGGAGAGTTAATTATATGGTATATCCAGGAATCCTAAAGGTAATTTCAATACCTTTTTAAGAAATTTTAAAGACCTTCTCAGAATATTTTAAGATCTCATCACCTCTTCAAGTTCTAATCAGTATCAAACCTTTAACTTAATAAACAGTTATTAATAAACAGTCGTAGTTAAATAAATGAATGGAGCACAACCATTCAACAGATAAGCTCGGAAGAAACAAAGCTTGAAAGAATAAATTACGAGGTTGTCTTCAGCAACAGGATTCAGCCACTGTTTAAACTCGTCTTTCTCCAACTAGTAGTACCCAAACTTACATTTTCCAATTCTGCCATCTCTTTCGCTCTTTGGTTTCGCTACATGTGAAGAGCGTCACATAACCTTCCCGAGTTTGTCACAAATTACGTGACATCACCAGGACGGAAGAGCTTGGCCGAACGCACACCGGTGCGAACCAATCGCGTGGATCGAGCACTTCGTTGTTAATGTTAGAAGGAAAATAAATATTTAATGCTTTTTTTGGAGTTAAACACTTTGGACAACGCTTGAACAGAATTTAAGACCTCGTAAAGACCATAGATTGTAAAAGATATGGACGTAGTATCAGTGACGTCACCCATAGGTTTCTGAAGAGCTCAAATGAAGCTACAGGTAGGTGGCCAACCGTCGCCATTTTGTTTGCGCGTCATTGCACCAACCGGGGGATAACAAAACAAGGGCTGAGCATGAGCGAAGCAACAGACGCCTGCTAGCATTTTCTTTGGAAGAAATGCATACTGTACTACTTCATTACCTGCGACTCGTTAGTGTTCTGACCACATGTGCTTGGTTGTGTACTATATCAATAAAGTGTTTAGTCTTTTAAAAACACTGCTGTAATACATCGAGCCACTAAACATTGCTCTTATGACGTTTTTCTATGGGAGAAAAATAATAATTACGTTCAAATAATTCAAGTATAGTCTGTGTTAGTAAATGCAAGGCTATTTATGAAATCCAGGCATAACATTGTATGACAACGTTTCAGATGACTGTTCTAGAGCCTACAGTGAATCAATCTGTCAGATTCTGGAGTGCTTTACGGGTCTAAAGAAAATTTTAATTGAGAAATAATCTTAAATAAAACAAATACATTTATAGATATGGTATATAATTTCACTCATCTGGGAAACAGAGGCTACGTGAATGGTTTGTGAGCACAATTAAGTGCACACAGCATGCCATATCATCTGATAATTGAAGGAAATAATTACAAAATGCAACTGACAGTGTAAAGTCACATAAAACAACACAAAACAAAAATACGATGTATATGCCGAGTTCAGCGGTTAATCAGCTGGAATCAGCTGAGGTGAAGTGACGGCGACCAGCGAGACCTAGCTGTCACTCAAGTGGCCCCGCTCTTAATTATGCAGAATTAATATAACCTAATATAAAGGAAATAGATGAGTTATAAAAAAATTCACCCCCCTCACATTTTTCATGAACGGTAATATTAGCTATATACACCAAAATCGTTCTTTGTACAGGCTGTAAACAACTATTTTTCTGCTGTAAAGTCGGCCATTTTAACAGTGGGGTCAATAGAAATTTGCTCTATTATGAAGCCAGGACTAGCGGAATTTCGATGAATTGCACTTTCAGTTACTTCTGTATTTGCTTCACAAGGGAGAGCGGGAAGTTGTTGCTTGGTAAAAACGCGATTAAGGCTTTTTAATACCTTTTAAGGGCCTTAATTTTCTCATCATTGATTTATCAACTTTTAATACTTTTTAAGACCCCGCGGACACCCTGTATTACAACCTAACAGACGCCTCCTACCTGTTTGTTGTCAAATTTGACAGTTCAAGGGGCGTGGTTGAGTATGTTAGCCACGCCCACTACCTCAAAATTATGCAATCTGATGATTTAACTGAAAACAAACAGGAAGTGCAGTTTCAGATTTTAATTTTAGATTACAAGACCAAACAATTCATTTTTTTCTTAATGACATGCACAGATGAATTGCTCACCACAAAACTAGCAATGTGAGCTAGCAAAATCAATATAACTAGTTTTGATTTCATTTGTACTTTAAGCATTAGACGCTCTTTGTACCTGCTATTGCGCTGGAGTTTGAGTTTTCCCCAGAAAACGCACCAAATAGTTTAAAGCA
Source organism: Danio kyathit (assembly GCA_903798195.1). Lineage (NCBI taxonomy): Eukaryota > Metazoa > Chordata > Actinopteri > Cypriniformes > Danionidae > Danio > Danio kyathit. The sequence goes on along the minus strand of LR812521.1, from coordinate 23,822,171 downwards.
AAATTTTTAGACCTTGACCCGGGTTACATCATTGGCGTAACCACGTTTCACTTGGTCAAAGTATAGCCTGTAAAAAATAAACATCCAGTAAAGGGCAGGCCAATACCGAACGCGCACTTTTCATAACATTTCAGCTGCTGTGTAATCAGAAAAGAGTGTCAGATGGGGACTGGGTAACAGTACAGCTTTAGGCCAAACAAGAACAACAGTTGCCCAATTTCCTTTGGGCAATAGTCACTATGCAAATAAGCCTGCGTTTCCCAATAACTTCCTGACAGATCTTTTTTTTTTTTTTTCTTTACCACTCTTACTTGTGCAAAGATTAGAAAAGTTGTTAGTATCTTCTGTTGAGGAAGATATTTTTGGTTTTAGAGATTCACATTTAGAGATTGTGCAAATTCAACATGAATGGTAGATAACATAAACATAAAACATAAAGGCCCAGGTTCACAAACAGGGCTTAGATTAAGCCAGGACTAGGCCTCAGTTAAATTAGGCTATTTAAGCCAAATTTATAAAAATGGCCTTAGAAAAATACATTACTGGTGTGCACCTGGAGAAAACAATGACACCGATGTATTTTAAGACATCTCACTGCAAGTTATTTTGAGTTGAGACAGCTCAAACATGCAATTTAATCTTGACTAGCCTTAAACCTTGTTTGTGAAACCGGGGAAAATAGTAGCAAAATATTAAACATAAGTCAAACATAAATGGTGACAAAACATGAAGACTACACTGCATCCAACATGCAATTCCTATTTACAGAGACCTAAATATTACTGAAACACATAAAATACCCCCCCAATAAAAGTCAAGTGAGGCACAATATATGTATCTTAGTATCCATAATATAAAATACTTTAAAATACATTAAAAACAATACTGCTATTCAGAGCAATTTTTATCTATTTTTTCAGAAATTTAAATCATCAAATAATTGAAATGTCTTGTAAATGTATGATATACTGAGTGATCCTATATTTTTGGTTTGAGATTTGGGGCCAATTTACAGGAGTGTAAATATGACTTTAGAAAGATGGCGGTATCACACTATGTTATTTTTACAAAAGAACATGTAGGTCTATAAGTAAAATCTGTTGAATTCTGTAATATTTGTTGCATTATATGACAAAAGTTACAATACAAAATAAGTCAAAAAATAATTTCAGTTTGCTTCCCTGTTACTCAAATTTGAAATGGATCACAACTTCCTTTTAGATTTTGTTTCTCAGCAAAGCTCTTTTGGCATTTTAAATTTGAATAGCTTTTTCGGTTCATTTCCAAAAATAGTAGGAATTTAACATGTACGAGTAATCTGTTAAAATCAACACTCATTGGAAATACATGCTTTAGCCTACATTTTTTAATACTTTGCTTGGGTTTGTTTCTTTATATGTTTCAGATAACACAGCCACTAGAGGGCACTGTCTATATTTTTGCAAATCTGAAATACGTTACTTTAAGTTCATTTTGTTCATTTGTGTTCAGATACACACCCTTCTTATAAACATCAAAGAGAAGGCGGAGCTTGTCAGTCAGATCACCAAGACCAGAGAACCCCTGACCTAAACCCTTCCCTAAACCCAACCAATAGTGTCTTCAAAAGCAAACCTAATAGAAAAGTGCACTGAAACTACATTTTTACCTTGATTTTACATTGCTTTTATCTCTTTTATGGAACCCTGCTTCGCCAGACTTGAACTTGAGCTCTCTGCATCACAAGTACAACACTATACAAGGTGAGCTACTGAGCAAACTGACCATGCTAAAAAAAATTGTCCATATGGAGATGAGTTGAACAAATCACAGACATTTTTAAGTTCCTTAGTGATGTTTTTTTTTTTTTTTTTTTTTTTTTTTTTTTGGTGTTGTGCAAAGAACTGCATGAAAATAATCCATCATACTGCCCTGTAGCGGACATATTACACTGTAAAAAGTATCTGTTGGTTAACAGTTTCAGAATTTTGCAATTCACAAGTGTTTTCCATTTATTTATGGCTGCGAATTGCATTAAGGAACCTTGATCTCTGCATGTCAACATTTGATGTTGAAAATTCAACTCTACAGTTTAACAAAGTGACTTTTATTGACATTTTAGTTGTTTAAAATAATATAACGTAAAATAAATAATATATAGAGAAATACGTCTGTAAAATAACAGAATACGTACTGGAAGCTTATCGCAAGGTTTTTGTACCATAATATAAAACACCAACTCATACAATATATCACTTTAAACTAGGGCTGTAATAGATCATAGTTGATCCGTGATTCGTACGGATCACAACCCACGGTTCGGAACACACGTGACCCATAGATTAATATTTTTTTTTACTTGTAGATTAATGCTTGCGTCATTCAAATTACATGTATGAAAGCATTTAGTCTTTCCTCTAAAATATAATGACAACAGAAGACGTTGTGGTAGGTTATTTGGGATGTGATGTGTTTCTTAGGTTATTAAAGGTGTTTTCAGTCACTACTTGTTAAGCCTGCATCAATGCATTCAGTGTAAGCTGCACGATTAATCACTAAAATATCGGGATCTCAACACCAACGCAACATAAACTATAAATGATGGTGATTTGCGTGTGTTTATTAGTCTTTTGAATCGCTGCATTCAAATCCGTGTTTGAAAAACACAAAAATCAGGAAAGAGATTCAGTTTTTAGTCTTTTGAGTCAGTTATGAAGTTACCAATAGTCAGATAACACAGAAGTACAGGGATAACAGTGTATAGTTTAGATAAAACCACTGATGTTTATGGTAAAGATTAAAATCACCGTCATATGCATTTAACTTAAGCTCAAAAATGAAAGTAGTAGGCAGCAATTAAATTTTTTAGCCAATAGGTATTTAACCAGCCATTAAAAATATGCCACTGAATAATTCTTCACAAATGACACATCTAGCAATGAAACACAAAGGTTTATGAGTGAATAACTGAATTATTTTTTGAAAATGAGACAAAATAAATATGGGTTGTACAAATTATAATGTTAGATTTCTACTGAATATTTTACAATTTATTTTTATTCAGCTGATTATTTCTTCATTTTATTTTTAATAATATTACAGGTTTTAAGTTGTGTTTGTTAAAACCAAATGTTTCTTGTAGTGCTGTTTTTGTAATAAATGGAAAGCAAATTGCATTTGTTTCCTCTCCTTTTTGGCTGATCCGAAAAATGGTCCGATCTGTGACTAAACAAAACTATGTGGTATATAATTACACCACTACTTTAAACTATTAAAATGTTAATAAAAATCTAATTTTTTAAAAGTTAAAAGATTCAAGGTCTCATAATGCAATTCAAAAGCATAAATAAATGGGGAAAAAAGTTATATAAATAAAAACATGAATCACAACATACGGAAAACTGCTCATTTATGGATATTTTTTACACTGTTCCAACAAACTACAGCCAATAGATTATTAATGAATTAAAATTTTAAATTGCTAAATCACTATTTATGTCTGTCTTTTTTTCAAAAAATAAAAATAACAAATCACAAACTTTAGTTAGATAATCTAAATTGATTTATAAGTGATCTATAACAGAAGATAAATAATCGTAATAGACTGTTCAGGACTGACTTTCCCCATTCAAGCCAACTGAAGCTAAACTTGTATGCTAACATTACCTCCATAAAAATAGCTGCCTGCGGGTGTTACTAAGCTGAGCTGACTTGCCTTCCAGGGACTTTGGTTTTTACATTGGCAGAAAACCCTTTAGATATTCTTCAGAAAAACAAAGTGGTCAATTATGGCGTGATACCTTTTTTTGTGCACACTGTTGAAAGAGTTGACCACACCATCTTTCTTTTTTCACGCAAAAAAAAAAAAAAACTACAAAAGCATTCCTTAAACTATAATTAATCTCAAAAGACAGAATCTGTAATCTGTACGTGTGTTCCTAACAGAAATACAAAAAAAATCTGTCCTGAGGGAGCATGTCGTTGAGAGCAGGCATTTTCAAAACAACTTGCGCAACCGGCTAGATTCCTATTTTCACATGACACTGCTGACTGGGAATCAAAAAGGCCCTTTCAGAAGGAACGCCGGGATCTGAACGGATGTTAAGCAGCACAGAGAAGTTTTAAGCAGACACAAGCAGACATGAGCAAACAGAGGTTACTCTTCGTTTGATGGTGCGTGCGCTTTTCCACTGCACTAGACTCTCTCTTATAGTGATGAAACACTGAATGATTTACAGTAAATCAACACAGAGGCCGCATGACAGGAACATAAGGTTAGGTTTCATGGCCCCTTTTTTCCTCGAAAGAGATGAATGAAAGAAACACAATAGTTTCCATAGAATGATTTTGCAAAATCACAGAGTATCCACTGCTGTTCATGGTTTCAATGGGATTTGTGCGCAGATTTTCTATTTATGATTATTATTTTGTCGTTGTTCTAAGTTAAAAGTAAGTGAAAATGAGAAATGTCTCAATGTCAAACTTAAATAGCTTGTCTGTCTATCTATCTATCTATCTATCTATCTATCTATCTATCTATCTATCTATCTATCTATCTATCTATCTATCTATCTATCTATCTATCTATCTATCTATCTATCTATCTATCTATCTATCTATCTATCTATCTATCTATCTATCTATCTATCTATAGCAGGGGTCACCAATCTCGTTCTTGGAGGTCCGGTGCCCTGCAGGGTTTAGCTCTAACTTGCCTCAACACACCTGCCTGGGTGTTTCAAGTATACCTAGTAAGACTTTGATTAGCTTGTTCAGGTGTGTTTGATTAGGGTTGGAGCTAAAATCTGCAGGACACCGGACCCCCAGGAACTAGTTTGGTGATCCCTGGTCTATAGTATCTGTCGGTCCGTCCTAAGCTGAAGGAAAATGAATCAATCAATGCACCCCTAACCCTGAAAAAACTACTGAAATATATTTAAGTCCTTGTATAAAATGCTTTTTGTGAATGATAGCTACCAGATGCCTTTCGTTTGGAAATTAAAGCCACATACATTGCTCAGATGTGATTTTTATTTAATTTTTTTTTTTACAGACTTCAATAATGTCGAAAAATGATCTCAAATCAACTCTGATCTCTAATTCTTTTATGTTCAATTGGGTTCAGGTCAGGTGATTGGCTGGGCCATTCCAGCAGCTTTATTTTCTTTTCTGAAACCAGTTTAGAGAACAATATTACTCATGTTTCAGGATGAAAAGATAAGCTCACGCTTTAGTTTAAGGTACAATTCTTGCTATTAACAAACCATTAACTATGATTTTAGCTCAATAAACTCATAATTTGCTGCTTAGTGATAGTTTTTAAGTATGGGTTTAGTTGGGTGTATAGGGATGTAAAATAAGATCATGAAGAATAAGTACTTATTAATTACTTATAAACTATTACTAATACAGTTGCAATCAGAATTATTCAACCCGCTGATTTATTAGCCCCACTGTTTATTTTTTCCCCCAATTTCTGTCTAACGGAGAGCAGATTTTTTTTCAACACATTTCTAAACATAATAGTTTTAATAACTCATCTTTAATAACTGATTTCTTTTATCTTTGCCATGATGACAGTAAATAATATTTTGCTAGATATTTTTCAAGACACTTCTATACAGCTCAAGTGACATTTAAAGGCTTAACTAGGTTAATTAGGTTAACTAGGCAGGTTAGGGTAATTAGGCAAGTTATTGTATAATGATGGTTTGTTCTGTAGACTATCAAAAAAAAATATAGCTTAAAGGGGCTAATAATTTTGACCTTAAAATGGTGTTTAAAAAATTAAAAACTGCTTTTATTCTAGCCAAAATAAAACAAAAAATAAGACTTTCTCCAGAAGAAAAAATAATTATTATTTTTAATTTCCTTGCTCTGTTAAACATCATTTGGGAAATATTTAAAAAAGAAAAAAAAATTCAAAGGGGGCTAATATCTCTGATTGCAACTGTAAATCGATCTATCCATCTGTCCGTCTGTCCGTCCATCCATCCATCCATCCATTCATCTATCTATCTATCTACTGTATAGTATCTGTCTGTCTGTCTGTCTGTCTGTCTGTCTGTCTGTCTGTCTGTCTGTCTGTCTGTCTGTCTGTGTCTGTCTGTTTGTCTATCTATCTATCTATCTATCTATCTATCTATCTATCTATCTATCTATCTATCTATCTATCTATCTATCTATCTATCTATCTATCTATCTATCTATCTATCTATCTATCTATCTATCTATCTATAGTATATGTCTGTCTGTCTGTCTGTCTGTCTGTCTGTCTGTCTGTCTGTCTGTCTGTCTATCTATCCTTCTATCTATCAATCTATATATCTGTTTTTCTGTCTGTCTATTTATCTATCGCATCTATATATCTATTTATCTATCTATGTACTCTGACATAAAACATACAGTTACAATACACAAACGCCTAAATATCTCTGAAACACATTTAAAATACATTATATAAATAGGTATAAAGTCAAGTGAGGCACAATATATGTATGTTTATGTCTATATGCACACAATTGAAATTGATGACAACATTTTTATTATGACGATTATTATGAAACCATAATATCAAATATCATAAAATACAATAAAATTATTGTTATTCAGAACAAGCATTATTTAAGCTTAATGGCTTTTCTTTTAGATAACTATAATAATGCCAATAAATAAAGATATTTTTATTATTATACTTAAATGTAAAATAATTTTTAAACTTTAAAATACCAAAAAACAAAATTTAGGGGCAAGAAAATAAAATGTGCACATATTTACAAGATGATTTTTGATAAAATATACTCACAAATATATTAAAATAATGTATGTCTCATGTAAAAAGACGAGATAAATAAAAGAAAATCTAAGTTAAAGTACTGTAACAGACGAATGATGTGTGTAGTAATGGCGTGGGGAAAATAATAACCTTGCGCTTCATCCTGCTCCATTTCAACCATGATGAAGTGTATTTTGTTTAAAGAATTGTTTTAAGTGATTTTTTTTTTTAAATAAATAAATCAAACCAAAAAATAAATCAAATCAAATCAAAATAGGGGAATGAATACAAGTATAAGCCACTAGGAAGCACATCTGTGTGTCATGCAAAACTTATGGCTAATATTGTCGAGTTAATACGAGTAACTCATAATCCTGACACCAGTTCAAACCTCACACCAGCACACATTAACCAACCCTTTTATAATCAATTATAAAAGACAGAAATTATGGTGGATGTATTGTAGCAGTGGTTCTAACTGGGTTCCCTTTAAGTTATTGATTTCCTTGACTTGATTAACTTGACCTTAAAGCGATGAACCATTTCTGTGGCAGCTTCTTTGTAACCTAATCATGCACCAACTACACCTTTACCTATACAAATAGCTGCTATATTAATAGTGATTGCTATGAGGACTAATTCAAATGCATGAATTAGATGTGTTGACAGTGTGACAGAAAGCAGGCTGATCTGCATGGATAAACTGGATTTAACTCTTTTGCGTGATTTGACCTAATTGCTAGTTTAAATCCTCCACACACACAAATACACACACGCACACCTTGCTGTGGTTTCTGAGGGTTTATATTGGGATACTCAGTTCAAATCCATCTGGTCAGACTATCTTTTTGTAGGAATTTAAACTGGAAATGATCTCATTGTCAACAATTAGAAAACAAACAGACTCTGAGAATGATTATTAAACATGATATACAGTTGAAGTCAGAATTATTAGTCCCCCTTTGAATTTTTTTTAAATATTAAATATTAAATATAAACTTTTTTAAATATTTCCAAAATGATGTATAACAGAGCAAGGAAATTTTCTCAGTATGTTTGATAATATTTTTTTCTTCTGGAAAAAGTCTTGTTTGATTTATTCCAGCTAAAATAAAAGCAGTTTTAAATTTTTTTAAACACCATTTTAGGGACAAAATTATTAGCCCACGAAAATAACTGAGACAAACCCCAGCAAAGCAGATGTGATACGAGATGTGTCAATAAAATTGACAGCGTTATGTCAGCAATCAAAGAGATAAAAGAATGCGTAAAGGAGGCAGAGGAACGCATTTCTGGAGCGGAAGATGAAATCCTTCAACGTAATGCTCGTACAAATTCCGTTGAATCACAAGTTAAGAAATTGATGGACAAGGTTGACGACATGGAAAACAGAAACAGACGGAACAACCTGAGGCTAGTTGGTTTGCCGGAATGGGCAGAGAGAGGCGACGTGTGTGTTTTTAGAGGCCTGGATTCCAAAAATATTGGAAACACACACACATTTCAGGAACTGAATTGGAATTTTCTGAATGATCTCCCATCCTGGAAAGAAGGGGGTCCCAAATTCTTTTGGTTTTACCCCTTGTCACCTGAATTGAACTTAATCAGAAGAGGCAGAAGGACATATTGTATAAAATACAATAAATAACTAAATTAAATTGAATTAAATTAAAATTAAAATGAATAAAAAACAGTAATTAAATAAAATAAAATTTTTAATAAAATAAAATAAAATCTGAAAAATATTAAAGTAAAATAAATAAAAAATTTAATTAAAATAAATTAAATAAAAGCATAATAAAATTAAATTAAACAATATATATATATATATATATATATTTTTTTTATATATATATTTATATATATATATATATATTTATCTATATATA
>LR812521.1:23423528-23808528 GCA_903798195.1 Danio kyathit | reverse complement strand
CAAGATTCTTTGGATTCATCTTCGATGCCTCCTCCTTCATCTTCCCCCAGACATGCTCAATAATGTTCATGTCTGGTGACTGGGCTGGCCAATTCTGGAGCACCTTGACCTTCTTTGCTTTCAGGAACTTTGATGCGGAGGCTGAAGTATGAGAAGGAGTGCTATCCTGCTGAAGAATTTCCCTTTCCTGTGATTTGTAATGTAATAGGCAGCACAAATGTCTTGATACCTGAGGCTGTTGATGTTGCCATCCACTCTGCAGATCTCTCGCACTCCCCCATACTGAATGTAACTCCAAATCATGATTTTTCCTTCACCAAACTTGACTGATTTCTGCGAGAATCTTGGGTCCATGCGGGTTCCAATAAGTCTTCTGCAGTATTTGTGATGATTGGGATGCCATTCAACAGATGATTCATCAGAAAAATCGACCTTCTGCCACTTTTCCAAATGATCAAGATGTCAAGTTATTAATTGTTGCTCTTACAACTGGGATCCACGACAAGACTTTTGTCAGGTAGTTTATATACAAAAATGTTGGTCATTAAAATTCACAACTAACCCATGTACAACCTATATACAGTCAGAGAATTCTGATCAAAGTTTTAGGATAACAACATGATTTCTGAAGGATCCTGTAACACTGCTAAACAAATAATATTTCAAAATACACTCAAATATCAAACTGCTGTTTTTGATTGAAGTAAAATTCCTCAGAAATTCTGATCTATCAAATGACACCACATACTCAAATAGATGTGAGACAGTTTTACAGAAACTGTCCGAATTCCTGAGACGTAATGAAACTGTTTACTGAATTCTCAAGCACCATAACAATAAACTCCTGTTTAGTTAAGCCTTTAAATTGCACTTTAAGCTGAATATACAGGGGCGCTAATAATTTTGACTTCAACTGTATGTGCAAAAATATCAACTTCAACTTCAGGGAACTTCAACTGTGACCGGTGGATTCATTTATGTATCAACAGTAGTCTGGGGGCATTACCTGGAAACATATCAACACACAAGGGACTACGCTGACCTTTAAGTGACTTTCAGGTGCACCGAAAAAAAGGGCCCACGGGACCTGATGGTAACAATCACCCAAAGGACATGATCCCACATACGCAAGTCCTGTCAAACTTTTACATGCTTGCACAAATAGGTCAACAAGGACCTTCAGGACTATCCGCTTTCTCTCTCGCACACACATGCGTATGGTAACAAGGACCCGAGAGGGCAAAGTTAAAGGAGAAAGATCTAATTAAAACTAATGAACATCGTTGTCTGGTCTCCTGCCTGGAAGCTCCGAATGGACGACGACTCAAGAACAGCTTTCGTGCAGAGGACATCAGACTTGCAATCTGTTGGTAGTGCGTGAATGAAGTGTATTTTATGCTCTCTATTCCTTATTTGTTATTAAAGAATGAATGTGTATCTCTAAAGCAGGCCTTTGTTTTACAGGTGGAAAAGAAACTGGGGAGAATGAATAAGTGCAAGGGTTTTAGGGGTTATAATGGTCATTTTTTATCCGTCATTAGTTGATTGATAATGAACTTTAAGATCTACATACAATATTTTAATAATGGGTCAGTTTGGACCTGAAGAATCATTGTAATATTTAAGATGTTGAAGATTTTGAAACCTGTTGCTTCAATAAAATACATTTTGCTATATTATAATATTGCAAAATGTTATTTATAGTCTCGACTTCTGCTGCAACATTCGGATGGTTGGGTCAGAATTTGGCGTCAACAACATGAAAACATGGATCCATCCTGCCTTGTATCAACAGTTCAGGCCAGTGGTGGTGGTGTAATGGTGTGGGAGGTATTTTCTCAGCACACTTTGGGTCAATTAGTGCCCATTGAGCATCATGCCAACACCACAGCCTCCCTCAGTATTGTTGATGACCATGTCCACCCCTTATGACCACAGTTTACCCATATGGCTACTTCCAGCAGTATAACACACCATGTCATATTAAAAAAAAAAAAAAAAATTATGTAAAATATATGTATCTATACCTAAAATAATTGTGTACATAGAAGAAAAAAAAACATTTCGTATTTAAAATGTGTTTAGAAACAGTTGAGTTCCCCCTCCCCTTACTCACAGTGGTTTGGTCCACTGCCTGCTTTCCCAGTTCATCTCACATAGGCTGTTTCTCAATTCCAAGAACGCAGAGAACGGACTTGGTTCTTGTGGCGACCGGTCTTGCCAGGTGTCCTCGGAAGAACGAACTCGGGAGACCGCGAGAACGGAGAACGCGTCCTGTGAGAAATGAGATGCTGCGTTCTTCCTGATGGTCACGTGACCTTCACGCGTTTCAAATGGAAAATTATTTAAACATTACAGCATTCATACAACGCATTCATACAACATATTGTTTTTCCCCTTTTCAAAATATATCCTATGCATAAAAACATTATAAATACGCTGCACAATATAAATAAAACAGATTTTAATACAAATTTCAGCAAACAAACACCCTTAATGTGTTTATTCCTTTATTAAGATGTTCATGGTAATGTTTATATTCACCGTTTCATTTAGGGAACCTCCTGAGGTAAATAAGTTATATCTCTGAACTTTAATAATAAATCGAAATAAAATGCAGCACTTCCCACCTCCAGTCGCAATGACTTCTGGGACTTTTAGAGCAAGATCGGCGCTCAAGTCTGCATCGGTGAGTCCTCGATATCAAGAACACATCCAGGAAGTTTCACGCATCCTCTGTTCTTGCGGTCTTGAGTACTGGAACTGAACTTTGGCAGCTGATGATGATGTTACACGAGAACACGAGGACGCAAGTCCGCTGAAGAACACATATTGAGAAACAGCCATACTCTACACCAGGGATCACCAAACTTGTTCCTGGGGGTCCGGTGTCCTGCAGATTTTAGCTCCAACCCTAATCAAACACACCTGAACAAGCTAATCAAGGTCTTATTAGGTATACTTGAAACACCCAGGCAGGCGTGTTGAGGAAAGTTGGAGCTAAACCCTGCAGGGCACCGGACCTCCATGAACGAGATGGGTGACCCCTGCTTTACCTTCCCAGCATGCACAACAGCAACTTAAAAAAAATGCATGTTTAGTACAGTTTAAGCATAGGAAATAAAAACTGTGTACTGTATAATTGTAGAGTTCTTGAATTATTGACTGAATACTGATAATTGAAAAGAAGTAATTTAATTAATGTCTTGCAACTAATGCTGCCTCAATTGTAAGTCGCTTTGGACAAAAACTACTGTTAAGTAAACGTATTGTTGACCACAAGTTTTGGAAATATCTGCCTTCATACATTCAAGTAGATAGGATTGTGGTCTTGCTATGACTTGAAGCTTCCTGGAGGAGTTGCAAAAATGGAATCTTGCCAGTTCCATTATAATTATTACTGAACCCTTACAGAATGTAAAGCAACAACAGAATTTACTTCACAAACAGCTTTATTAAAAAAAAGAAAAAACAAAGAACAAGCTACCACAAACTTACTGAATGCTAAAACAGTATGCAAAGGCTAAATTAAAAAAAAAAAATTTAATTTGAAGTATATGAAGTACATCATACATTTGAAGTACAGGAGTACAAACCCTGTGTTACAACAGTGAATCAAAATTTACTCATGAAAAACAAAACCTTGTAAACAATAAAAATAGCAGGACAATAAAAATTCTTACTCTTGTCATTTGAAAGTTATTTCATATGCTCAAATACAGAAAGGGATACACTAAATACTGAAACAGTATAACATTTAAACTGGATTTAAAACTTATTTTAAATATGTTTAAGAAAGTAATAAAAATGCATGGTGACTTGCATGTCTGACAGGAACAAACCCCTGTTCAGAAAGTCCTGTTTCTGCATGAACGATGCAGCAGCGAAGACAGATGTTGATAAGCGTCTGCATGTTTATTGTTTACTGCTTCTTTTTCCTGCCTTTTCTCAATGTAGATTTCAGTCAATGTCTGGTGGGAGTTAATGTTATAATGTTATTCCTTGTGGGGGAAAAAAGAATGGTAATGAAGATCAACATTTTAAAGTCATCAAAAACAATGGAGACGTCCATGGTACAAAGCAAATGTAGATTTTCAGGAATAACGTAAATATGTTATGCTTTATTTCTACATATTTCACAGAGGCCATACTGTAATTTGGCCTTAAGGCATGCATGTCCTGACACCTAGGGTTCTATTTAAGACACTAAAATGGCCTCATCTCAGGGTGCTTAGATGAAATTAGCTGAAACGTTAAATCTCTCAAGATCTTAAAGTATCATTAAACTCTATAAACAGCATCAACAGTTTCACTTTAGTACTAACCTGTTTGACTTTGCCTGACATCTACAAAAGTCCCCAGTCACATTTATTGAGAAATAAAAAATTTCATTTTTTATCAAAAATACAAATTTCAGACCTCACAGCTGCAGTGAAGCAGTTTGTCCTTCAGTTTGTTTCGACAAATTATCTTTGTTTGTTAAAGCAATGTGTTAACATGAACCACTCTTCTGCTGTGGTGACATCTGAAAATTTGTATTTTCAGTTAAAACAACTTTTACTTCTTAATAAACATATACACGTTTTGTTTTTTGTCTGTCTAGCTCTAATATAAACACACACAAAAAAAGGTTAATACAAATAAAAAGCATAGTTAGTTTTTTGTATTGGTTTAGCACAATTTTCACAAGCAACTGGTAAATTTTCAAAACTCTTAGTAGTACTTACAGTATATCATAACAGATCATCAAAAGTGCCCCTTTTCAAACATTTCAAAATATTTTTTATTGTGCTAGTACAATACGCAATCACAAAATATCCTTTTCACTACACAAATTAGGTGTTTTTATTTTATTTTTATATTTTTATGTTTAGTTACTACTTTGTTAATTTATCATTAATTGTTAATTTATGAAATTTTATGAGTATGTTTCAACAAACACATTTAGACTGCTGAATCATGTCAAATTACTCAGCTCAACTGTCATTTGTTCATGCAGAGGGTGATATTAATTCCTGGCTGTGTTTTCTTTGACTGTAGCTTCAAAATAAAACACGATACATCTCTATCACTCTCTTTTTTCAAGTTTATTCATAATTTAGCCTTTATCCACAACAGATCTGGTGAGCAAAATAGGTTAACGTTACTCTAATTGGGTTTATATTTCTCCATGTTCAGCGTACGTTATCATGCTCTGTTTGTGTCTGTAGGAGTGGCACGTCAGAGCGGAGCTCATAAATATTCAAGATTCAAACCATATATGGTCAATCAAGGCCCTTCTGATTTAAGGGTATTTTATGGAGTAATAAATGAGCTTATAAAACTGTTTCTGGAGATTTTTTGAACTTACCAAAGCCATAAAACTACTATGTAGATATCAGAGAACAATTTAACTTACTAAACCAATGCAGTATATGGCACCATTAAATAACCAAAATAACCATGAGTAAACATTCTGAATATTTACATTATTATTGAAAAAATAACCAGAAACACTGTTCATTTTAGTTATTTAAAAATATTAAATCAAATAAAAATGTTAAATAATATTTTTGATTATTTAAAAAATAAATATATAGCCTATAACAAACGTAAAACGACCTTATATATATATATATATATATATATATATATATATATATATATATATATATATATATATATATATATATATATATATATATATATATATATATATATATATATATATATACACATACAGTTGAAGTCAGAATTATTAGCCCCCCTGAATTATTCGCCCCCCTGTTTATTTTTTTCCCCCAATTTCAGTTTAAAGGAGAGAACACATTTTAACACATTTCTACTCATCATAGTTTTAATAACTCATTTCTAATAACTGATTTATTTTCTCTTTGTCATGATGACAGTAAATAATATTAGACTAGATATTCTTCAAGACACTTCTATACAGCTTAAAGTGCCATTTAAAGGCTTAACTAGGTTACTTAGGTTAACTAGGCAGGTTAGGGCAATTAGGCAAGTTATTGTATAATGATGGTTTGTTCTGTAGACTATCGAAAAAAAAATAGCTTAAAGGGGCTAATAATATTGACCTTAAAATTGTTCTTAAAAAATTATATATATATATATATATATATATATATATATATATATATATATATATATATATATATATATATATATATATATATATATATATATATTCATTCATTCATTCATTTTCTTTTCGGCTTAGTCCCTCTATTAATCCTCTATTAATTAAACTTATCCAGCACATGTTTTACGAAGCGGATGCCTTTCCAGCCGCAACCCATCTCTATATATATTTATGTGGCCCAAATAGAAAATAAATTATTTATTAAAAAAAAAAAAACATACATTTACATATATATATATATATATATATATATATATATATATATATATATATATATATATATATATGTGTGTGTAAATGTATGTTTTTTTTTTTTATTTAATAAATAATTTATTTTCTACTTGGGCCACATCAATTTTTTATTCGAGCTATCAAAAACTGAAGAGTGCCTGCCTGAAGGGCTATCAGGAATTTCGAAATTTTGCGAGCCATGATAGATATCACAATCATCTTGTGTTCTGAAAAAGTAATTATGTGGAATAAAAATATGTGCAACTATAATGAAATCATGACATTAGGTTTTGAAAGAATGACTAGTGGTATTACAATGGATCATTTTACAGTTTTGTACTAAGAAATTTAAAAATGTACACCTTTGAAAATAGTGCCAAACAACCATACCTGTATTTTTTTGCTGTCTATGGGACTACATAAACAAGTTCTGCTATACCAAACATTATGACTTGGGCTGGGCGATCAATACATTTTTAAAAAGTCCTAATAATAGCTTACAGACATTACCCTATAAGGCTGTATGCCCAGTTACAACTAGTGTTTCAACTGATTTTTTTTTTACTTATTTAATAATCTACTTTATTTGCATTTTTGTTTTATTTTGGAAAATAATTTAAATCAATGCAAACCACCATGTTCTTTCAGCTAAATAGGTTCTGAGACCTAAATTATTACAAACATATATAGACTCAATGCAACAAAGCGTCTCTGGACAAGATTTGATGTTGATCTCAGATCCATTTGAATTTATTAAATATAAATGGATGAAAGCAAATGAAATTACATTTACACACAGAACAATCAAGGATGAATTAGGTTCCTTTTAGATGGTAGTTGGAGAACTCGTCATCACTACAGTAATAATCAGCAAGGCTACATTTGCTAAAATCTAACCCAATCTTGCACTTGGGATAATTTGTGTTTTCTGATAAAAGAAATAGTTTAAGACACAGTATTGCTGACTCGCTGCAGCTGGGCTCTATTAAATTTTTGACAAAAAAATTATGTAATTACATAATTTAATATAGTTTAAATAAATAAAATCTATTTTAATATATAATTAAAAAAATTTAATTAAATAAATACGCTGTGTTCTGAAAAATGTCCATGTTTATCATTTTAATAAATTAAACACAAATAAGACAAACATTTATATATTCTGTGTATTTAACGAGGAAGGCAATGCATGAACTGAAAAAATGGCTAAAGGTTACCTTTATTAATAATGGATATAAAAGAAAAATAAATAACTTTTTTGTGAACGCAAGACAGAATTTTATAAAGAATGTTATAAAGGAGTCTCAAATGACTAACAATTGTGCATTATTGTTACATTACATAATTAACAACTTGTTTATTAAATCCGTTTTGTTATTTAACCTATTATTTGTATGCAACAGTGAAGTTGCAAATTAATTTGCTATGAGATGTGGCTGTGTATTGTAGTGCCCACACCTGCAACATGTGCACGCAAGAAAGCAAGAAAGGTAAATAATACATTTTTGGCATGCTGGTTTAAGTGAAATTGCAAATATAGGTCTATAATCACCCTGCAGTTTTTTTTTTATTATTATTGTTTTTTTCCCTTTGAGTAGGCTTGTCCAATTTTTTAATTTAAATGTGTGGGATCCTGCAGTCTGAATTTGTCGGTTAGGCGATGTTGATGTGAAAAGCTAAAGCTGGGCAAATTAATTGTAGATCATTTATTAATAATGATAAAAAAACAACAACAAAAATTATAAGTCTGAAATGAAATTAAAACACGTAATAGGTTTACATTAATGTGAAACAAGCTAAATATTGTTTTTAAAATCACATAGGCCTCTGCTCTCAGCAAATGAAGTTTAGCATACTCATAAACCAGCAAGCCCGTAAGGCTGTATGACCAGTTACAACTAATCTTATTCACTTGAACTTGAACAAGCTGGCCATGAAGTCTAGCATACTCACAAACCAGCACAGAAAACAACTAAAAACAATTAGAAGTTTAAAAGTGAGTATGTAGCTTACTTTAGTGTGTTCTGTGACCATAAAGGAATGTGCTGAGGGCACTTGGCAAGTCTGGTAGTTGCTGAAGTTAACTAAATGGACAAAAAAGACAGGTAACATTTAACACGTTGTGTACTGCATTTACTCCAGTTGATAAGTTTGCTGTAGTTACCATTACTGCAGAATATTACAACAAACTACAATTTAATATTGTGCACTAAAATACACACGTTCTATAATGTAATATTTTACTGTGTGTAAAACGTACATTTGAGCAGTTTTGTAAGTTACTGTCACATTACTGTTTCAGGTATAAAAAATAAATAAATAAAAAAAAAGATTAATTTTGGTGAGTGAAGAGTTCGAATCGCTCCGACTGAATCATGAACCGAACTGACTTAAACCGCATTGGTTAAAGAATCGACTCAAACGCATCGATCAAATAAACCGAATCAGATTCCGCCAATGTGATTGTTGTAATATCTTAAATTATCTGAAATAGCGAGTTCTACTTAACACAACAACAATAAAACATGTGTTGCTGAAAATATTGCCCACTACATATTTGAAAAACTATGTGAGAGACATAATATAACAGATATATCAATATAACACTACTTTACATAAAGTTTGGCAGGTCAAATAAGTCGTTTTATCAACGTCTAAACTTTAAAGTTTGGTCTTAAGCATTTAATTATAGGTTTAATTATACAGAGATGTGTTAGAGATCCAGACTTCTACAATGGTTGTGTTGTAAACTGAAAAAATAGGTTAATGTTGAAAATTGAAATTTCATGTTGCGTGTTCAGAAGAAAAGATACAAAACAACACAAACAAGACGCTTATAGAAAGATAATATTTCGGTTTCTGCAATGTATATTATGGTTTAATGACCATAACCTTTATAAATGTTTGAATTACTTACTTTTGAATTACTTTGTCGACATTGTCTCTTTGCGGGCAAATTTGCCACATGGGGATATTGCTACGCGGGAAATCCCTGGACTAAATTGCTGTCATTCTGATTGGTCCATACTGTTGTCAATCACAATGTCTTCAAATCAAGATAGTATGCAATCGCTTTGTATAAATATCTTTGTAATATTTATCCTGTATTACTAAATACAATACATTATACGTTCTGACAAGAGATAAAGTTACAGATTTCTATTATGATCACAAGAGTTTTACACTGAGGTAACACTGAACGTCGAAATTTACCGTTGTGTGAACAGTAAAAAGATATAAAAACACAGATACGACGGATACAGAAAGATAAATTAATGTGGAACAACTTCTAAAATATATTGTAAGGCTTCATGACTATAAACTTCATAAAAATCATAATTACTTACTTGAGAGTTGTCGGCACCGTCTCTTCAAGGGAAATAAGCAACATTGGAAAAAATACTTCGCAGGAAAAAGTTACCGTCATTCTGATTGGTTCGTAACACGGTCAATCACAATGTCATCAAATCAAAACAGTATGCAATCACTGTACTTTGATATGTTTTGTTGTAATATTATCTTGTTTTATTAAATACATGCACACAGCGGAGCAGCTTGATGAACATAATTTCAAACATAATTAAAATATTAACAACTAAATATAAATAATTAGAAAATGTTAGATCGTGCATAGACACGCCTTCAGAATTAATAATCAAAATAATGTTTGCACAGTTTATGTTTGTTTATATTCAGAATAAATTGCCCATTAATGTCCTTTTAGGCTCTTCTCACAAATTGTTGTACAATTTTCAGGGAAATTGTGAGAAGAGCCTAAGTGGACATTAATTCCAGTAATGTTTTCTTGTAAATTTGCTAGAATAATTCACAATAGTTCCACCTAATTCACAAAATGTGCGTAAGCACATGAATTTGTTCTTAAACTGGTTCTTCTGTTAGTGAATGTGTAGTGTTTTCAGGAAGCGTTCTTGTGCATATGATTATTAATTTGCACACGTAAATATACTACCGGTCAAAAGTTTGAGGTCAGTACAATTTTAAATGTTTTAAAATAAGCTTCTCCTGCTCACCAAGGCAGCATTTACTTAAAAAGACAGTAAAAACTGTAAAATTGTGAAATATTGTTGCACTATAAAATAATTGTTCAGAAGTCGTTTATAATTTAAATTAATAATTTATTTCAGTGATTTTAAAAATTAATTTTCAGGTTCTTTACTCCAGTCTTCAGAGTCACATGATCCTTCAGAAACACTCTAATATTTATTATTATTGGTAATAGTAATAAAAGCAATTATGACTGGAGTAATAATTTCATTTGAAACTACATACAATAAGAAAGCAGTTATTAAATTTCAATAAATATAAAAAAATAATAATAATAAATGCCGCCTTGAAGAACAGAATCATTTTCTAAAAAAAAAAAAAAAAAAAAAAAAAAATATATATATATATATATATATATATATATATATATATATATATATATATATATATATATATATATATATATATATATACTGCTATACAAAGCAGTTATTTAAGAGTAGTTGGTGGTATTTAAGATAATTCAGAATGATTAAGTAAATGAGTAATAAACAATTCAAATAAAAATAAATACATTTCCATATTCACCATATTCAGGCATACAGTAATAGATACTCTGTATGTTAATAAATGCTTTATTAACACAATTTTAAGTAGTTTTGTGACAATTAAAATCTCAGTTATATTCTAAACAGAAAAAAAAGAAATCAATGCAATAAATTCATCTTAATAATTTTAAGGAAACTTTGGTCTGGAAGTTGGACAAAGAACAGTCCAAATCTATCAAAAATGACACTAATTGAGACCAACTATAAATAAAAGAGTGCAAAGACTTTAACAAATCTGTTACACATGTATGAGTGACACAGTGATGAACTAGTGTCTATGGGACTACATACACAGATCCTGCTAAACCAAACCATGTCCCTGTATACCATCATGGTGTTACAGGCATATGAGTGACACAGTGATGAACTGCTGTCTATGAGTATGTTTACATGGGCAACAATACTTAAATACGATTTTAATACGATTAAGACAATACTCTGATTATGAGTCTACCATGTAAACAGCAATTTTTGATGACTTTAATCCGACTAAAGTCATAATTGAACTAAACAGAAATGGAATTAAGACGTGGAGTATGCATATGTTAGTGGCATTATTGAAGTAAACACCGCAGTCACACTATTACCGTCATGTAGGACTTTTCGCCGTATTTTGTGACAAGATCCACACACACGGCTGTCAGTGAAGGGCCGCGCGCGCACAAACACACACCGCGAAATGCGGAAGTCTTTTTCTTTCCATTTGGCGTGCGGAATTACCCCATTACTCGCCTCTAATACCCCAGTTTGTCACGGGGACATGAATGAAATGTTCATGAAATGTTCACCTTAATCATATTCTCTTTAGTGAACGCATAAAAATCGTCATCATAATTTACTCGAGTGCACGCCTCAAATTCTCACGCCCCCCTTAATAGGTGCTGGCGCCCGCCTGGTGGGGCGCGCCCTACAGTTTAAAATCCCCTGGTCTATGGGACTACATACACAAGTCCTGTTGAACCAAATCATGTCCCTGTATACCATGATGGTGTTACACACACATGAGTGACACAGTGATGAACTGCTGTCTATGGGACTACATACACAAGTCCTGCTGAACCAAACCATGTCCCTGTATACCATGATGGTGTTACACACACAAGAGTGACACAGTGATGAACTGGTGTCTATGGCAGGGCTTTTCAAACTTTTAGGACACGCGCTCCCCCAAGTTGGTCCAATTTCACTCTGCCCCCACCCCCCCCCCCCCACCACCACCCCCACCCCCCCACCCCTCGAGCCAAAATTATAATGCATGTGCAAACTTCATTCACATATGACTTGCTGCATTTAAAGTGCGTATAAATAATTACATTGAAACATAAATATACAGCTTACCTGATTAGTGTGATGGCTGAACCTATTTCTGTGAGGACAACATGCTAATCTGTGGTTGCATTCCTGACACGACTAACGTTAACCGTAAATCATCTTCCACTGTCAACAAGTGTGAGCCATAGCCTCCTTGCTTTTGATGTACCTACATAAAGAAAATGCTGCTTCGCAAAGCCAAGTTCGCAGAGCCCTGACGGTGTGGTTGAGTTGAACACTGAGTATGTTTACATGGGCAACAATACTTAAATACGATTTTAATACGATTAAGACAATACTCTGATTATGAGTCTACCATGTAAACAGCAATTTTTGATGACCTTAATCCGACTAAAGTCATAATTGAACTAAACAGAAATGGAATTAAGACGTGGAGTATGCATATGTTAGTGGCATGATTGAAGTAAACACCGCAGTCACACTATTACCGTCATGTAGGACTTTTCGCCGTATTTTGTGACAAGATCCACACACACGGCTGTCAGTGAAGGACCGCGCGCGCGCGCACAAACACACACAGCGAAATGCGGAAGTCTTTTTCTTTCCATTTGGCGTGCGGTATTACCCCATTACTCGCCTCTAATACCCCAGTTTGTCACAGCGGCATGAATAAAATGTCCATGAAATGTTCACGTTAATCATATTCTCTTTAGTGAACGCATACAATTCATCATCATAATGTACTCGAGTGCACGCCTCAAATTCTCACGCCCCCCTTAATAGGTGCTGGCGCCCCCCTGGTGGGGCGCGCCCTACAGTTTAAAATCCCTGATCTATGGGACTACATACACAAGTCCTGTTGAACCAAACCATGTCCCTGTATACCATGATGGTGTTACACACACATGAGTGACACAGTGATGAACTGCTGTCTATGGGACTACATACACAAGTCCTGCTGAATCAAATCATGTCCCTGTATACCATGATGGTGTTACACACACATGAGTGACACAGTGATGAACTGGTGTCTATGGGACTACATACACAAGTCCTGCTGAATCAAACCATGTCCCTGTATACCATGATGGTGTTACACACACATGAGTGACACAGTGATGAACTGGTGTCTATGGCAGCGGTTTTCAAACTTTTAAGACACGCGCTCCCCCAAGTTGGTCCAATTTCACTTGCGCGCTCCCCACCCCCCCACCCCTCCCTCGAGCCAAAATTATAATGCATGTGCAAACTTCATTCACATATGACTTGCTGCATTTAAAGTGCGTTTAAATAATTACATTGAAACATAAATATACAGCTTACCTGATTAGTGTGATGGCTGAGCCTGTTTCTGTGAGGACAACATGCTAATCTGTGGTTGCATTCCTGACACGACTAACGTTAACCGTAAATCATCTTCCACTGTCAACAAGCGTGAGCCATAGCCTCCTTGCTTTTGATGTACCTACATAAAGAAAATGCTGCTTCGCAAAGCCAAGTTCGCAGAGCCCTGACAGTGTGGTTGAGTTGAACACTGAGTATGTTTACATGGGCAACAATACTTAAATACGATTTTAATACGATTAAGACAATACTCTGATTAAGAGTCTACCATGTAAACAGCAATTTTTGATGACCTTAATCCGACTAAAGTCATAATTGAACTAAACAGAAATGGAATTAAGACGTGGAGTATGCATATGTTAGTGGCATTATTAGAGTAAACACCGCAGTCACACTATTACCGTCATGTAGGACACACACGGCTGTCAGTGAAGGACCGCACGCGCGCACAAACACACACCGCGAAATGCGGAAGTCTTTTTCTTTCCATTTGGCGTGCGGTATTACCCCATTACTCGCCTCTAATACCCCAGTTTGTCACGGGGACATGAATGAAATGTTCATGAAATGTTCACCTTAATCATATTCTCTTTAGTGAACGCAAAAATTTGGCATCATAATGTACCCGAGTGCACGCCTCAAATTCTCATGCCCCCCTTAATAGGTGCTGGCGCCCGCCTGGTGGGGCGCGCCCTACAGTTTAAAAACCCCTGGTCTATGGGACTACATACACAAGTCCTGCTGAATCAAATCATGTCCCTGTATACCATGATGGTGTTACACACACATGAGTGACACAGTGATGAACTGGTGTCTATGGGACTACATACACAAGTCCTGTTGAACCAAACCATGTCCCTGTATACCATGATGGTGTTACACACATATGAGTGACACAGTGATGAACTGGTGTCTATGGGACTACATACACAAGTCCTGTTGAACCAAACCATGTCCCTGTATACCATGATGGTGTTACACACATATGAGTGACACAGTGATGAACTGGTGTCTATGGCAGCGGTTTTCAAACTTTTAAGACACGCGCTCCCCCAAGTTGGTCCAATTTCACTTGCGCGCTCCCCACCCCCCCACCCCTCCCTCGAGCCAAAATTATAATGCATGTGCAAACTTCATTCACATATGACTTGCTGCATTTAAAGTGCGTTTAAATAATTACATTGAAACATAAATATACAGCTTACCTGATTAGTGTGATGGCTGAGCCTGTTTCTGTGAGGACAACATGCTAATCTGTGGTTGCATTCCTGACACGACTAACGTTAACCGTAAATCATCTTCCACTGTCAACAAGTGTGAGCCATAGCCTCCTTGCTTTTGATGTACCTACATAAAGAAAATGCTGCTTCGCAAAGCCAAGTTCGCAGAGCCCTGACGGTGTGGTTGAGTTGAACACTGAGTATGTTTACATGGGCAACAATACTTAAATACGATTTTAATACGATTAAGACAATACTCTGATTAAGAGTCTACCATGTAAACAGCAATTTTTGATGACCTTAATCCGACTAAAGTCCTAATTGAACTAAACAGAAATGGAATTAAGACGTGGAGTATGCATATGTTAGTGGCATGATTGAAGTAAACACCGCAGTCACACTATTTCGTCATGTAGGACTTTTCGCCGTATTTTGTGACAAGATCCACACACACGGCTGTCAGTGAAGGACCGCGCGCGCGCGCACAAACACACACAGCGGAATGCGGAAGTCTTTTTCTTTCCATTTGGCGTGCGGTATTACCCCATTACTCGCCTCTAATACCCCAGTTTGTCACGGGGACATGAATGAAATGTTCATGAAATGTTCACCTTAATCATATTCTCTTTAGTGAACGCAAAAATTTGTCATCATAATGTACTCGAGTGCACGCCTCAAATTCTCACGCCCCCCTTAATAGGTGCTGGCGCCCGCTTGGTGGGGCGCGCCCTACAGTTTACAAACCCCTGGTCTATGGGACTACATACACAAGTCCTGTTGAACCAAATCATGTCCCTGTATACCATGATGGTGTTACACACACATGAGTGACACAGTGATGAACTGCTGCCTATGGGACTACATACACAAGTCCTGCTGAACCAAACCATGTCCCTGTATACCATGATGGTGTTACACACACATGAGTGACACAGTGATGAACTGGTGTCTATGGCAGCGGTTTTCAAACTTTTAGGACACGCGCTCCCCCAAGTTGGTCCAATTTCACTTGCACGCTCCCCACCCCCCCCACCCCTCGAGCCAAAATTATAATGCATGTGCAAACTTCATTCACATATGACTTGCTGCATTTAAAGTGCGTATAAATAATTACATTGAAACATAAATATACAGCTTACCTGATTAGTGTGATGGCTGAGCCTGTGGCATGATTGAAGTAAACACCACAGTCACACTATTACCGTCATGTAGGACTTTTCGCCGTGTTTTGTGACAAGATCCACACACATGGCTGTCAGTGAAGGACCGCGCGCGCGCACAAACACAGACCGCGAAATGCGGAAGTCTTTTTCTTTCCATTTGGCGTGCGGTATTACCCCATTACTCGCCTCTAATACCCCAGTTTGTCACGGGGACATGAATGAAATGTTCACGTTAATCATATTCTCTTTAGTGAACGCAAAAATTTGGCATCATAATTTACTCGAGTGCACGCCTCAAATTCTCACGCCCCCCTTAATAGGTGCTGGCGCCAGCCTGGTGGGGCGCGCCCTACAGTTTAAAATCCACTGGTCTATGGGACTACATACACAAGTCCTGTTGAACCAAATCATGTCCCTGTATACCATGATGGTGTTACACACACACATGAGTGACACAGTGATGAACTGGTGTCTATGGGACTACATACACAAGTCCTGTTGAACCAAATCATGTCCCTGTATACCATGATGGTGTTACACACAAATGAGTGACACAGTGATGAACTGGTGTCTATGGCAGGGGTTTTCAAACTTTTAGGACACGCGCTCCCCCAAGTTGGTCCAATTTCACTTGCGCGCTCTCCACCCCCCCTCCCCCCACCCCTCCCTCGAGCCAAAATTATAATGCATGTGCAAACTTCATTCACATATGACTTGCTGCATTTAAAGTGCGTATAAATAATTACATTGAAACATAAATATACAGCTTACCTGAAGTAAACACCGCAGTCACACTATTACCGTCATGTAGGACTTTTCGCCGTATTTTGTGACAAGATCCACACACACGGCTGTCAGTGAAGGACCGCACGCGCGCACAAACACACACCGCGAAATGCGGAAGTCTTTTTCTTTCCATTTGGCGTGCGGTATTACCCCATTACTCGCCTCTAATACCCCAGTTTGTCACGGGGACATGAATGAAATGTTCATGAAATGTTCACGTTAATCATTTTCTCTCTAGTGAACACATAAAAATCGTCATCATAATTTACTCGAGTGCTGGCATGCACCACAGTTTGAAATCCCCTGGTCTATGGGACTACATACACAAGTCCTGCTAAACCAAACCATATACAGTACTATGATGGTGTTACACACATATGAGTGATGCAGTGATAAACACAAGTGTCCACTACTGATGGAACATCTGAACGTGCGTTTCCAAAAACTACTGTTAGCCAACTAAGATTGCAAGTTCTGTCATTACAAACATAGTTTGTTGATTTGGTGTTTCCCAAATACATAGTTCCAATGAACATTGCAATATGCATTGCAAACTTTTATGTACGTTTGCAACCACATCATCTACAGAGCTGTAGTTAGAATCATAGTTCATGGTTGTGTGCTCTTCACAGTTAACCCCACTAAGCCCTATTCGTAGAGAACATTCCAACTTTTAAACTCTACATGATAAAAAAAAACATTAAAGCCTTCTGTCTTACGTGTCACTTGCTTTCAAAGTATTTTTTGCAGTTCAGTTTCAGCGATCATCATATTGACAATTGTGCTCCCTTCGTAGTGCACTTTGAAATTATTTATGCCATTTTGAATGCAGGAGTGGCTAATGATGAAAGCTATAGAGCTACCTATGGAATGCAGAATCTACATTACGTCTCCAGAGCTTATGAAAACAAAAATATATAGGGTATGTTAATGGTTTTAATTTTTAGTAGCCTAGGCTATTTATTAAGAAATTTATGTACTGTATTTGACATGGGCCTATATAGACTAGATCATTGCTGCAGCATTGGTTTGAATGTGTCAAGGTTGTAAAGGTAGACATTAAAAAACATATATAATAATTGTATTTTTATTATAATTATTATTATTAAGTAGGATATTTATTTAGCGCTCTAAAAATTAAAACTATTAATGCAGTGATTTATGAGATTAGAATAAGTGTTAGCTTACTTTAAGTGGTTTTATGTTTTAGAATAGAATATGGAATATTCTCAATAATATTTGTAAAGGAAATATAGGCCCTTTATGTGTCGTTTACATATTAATTGAAATATATGGAAAACAAGTGCATGTTTTTTTTCCAAAACTAACATTGGAATTAAAAAAAAATTCATGTGCATGTGCAAATAAATTTTTGCGTTTATTTTGTTTGTTAATATTCAAAATAAAACACACATTAATGTCCCTTTAGGCTCATGTTTTAGGGGGAAATAAATCATGGTTTAAGGGGACAGTTGTAAAATTTCCCGGGAAATTGTAAACGTCACATCATGGTTAATAGGGACAGTTGTAAAATTTCCCGGGAAATTGTATTGTATGAAACATCACATCATGGTTTAAGGGGACAGTTGTAAAATGTATACACATGCACATCATGGTATGTAGGGTCAATTTTTCAATTGCAAAAAAAACTGATAAGGGTCTTTATTAGGGGTCATAAAACAACATAGCGGGTCTCAGAATTACAGGGTCACCGATGTGTCCCTCTATACCAGGGTGACCCTGTAATGCTGGTGAGTAAACTGGTGTTTGGACCCTGTAAACCATGTATACAAGAACACACACACACACACACACACACACACACACACACACACACACACACACACACACACACACACACACACACACACACACACACACACACACACACACACACACACACACACGAGTCAGGTGCATGGCTGCAGCTCAATTTATGTTGAACTCCAGTAAGGAGGGTATTTTATTTACTGTAAATAAAGTGATTCTCTTTAATGTAGTTGATACAGACTCATTCATAAATTATTTGCAGCAAACATGCTGATTACCGATGTATTTTCCATGAATCTCCTACATTAGCGAATAAAATACGACCTATCTAGTTAACGTTAGCGTTAGCTTGTTTACAATAATTTCTTACATTTATATAGTGCTTTTCTGGTCACTCAAAGCGCTTTACACATATCCTTTTCTCCTCATCCACCACCAGTGTGCAGCATCCACCTGGATGACGCGACGGCAGCCATTTTGCGCCAGACCGCACACCACACACCAACTGATTGGTGGAGAGGAGACAGAGTGATTTATGATATGGGGATGGTTAGGAGGCCTTGATGGACAGAGGCCAGTGGGCAAATTTGGCCAGGATGCCGGGGTTAAACCCCTACTCTTTTTCGAAGGGGATTTTTAATGACCACAGAGAGTCAGGACCTCGGTTTAACGTCTCATCCAAAAGACGTTGCTCATTGAGCAGTATAGAGTCCCCGTCACTATACTGGGGCATTAGGACCCACACAGGCCGCAGGTTGGGCGCCCCCTGCTGGCCTCACTAACACCACTTCCGGCAGCAACCTAGCTTTCCCATGTGGTCTCCCACCCAGGTACTGACCGGGCGCAGCCCTGCTTAGCTTCAGTGGGTGACCATTTGAGAGTTGCAGAGAGACGGCTGCCAGGTACAATAGCTTGTTGCAAAGTGCACGCCAAAACCGTTTCCCATGCGTTGTTTTATTTGTGACGAGTTGGCATAATGTTAACTTAACATTAACGGCCACAATTAGCATATTGTAATAGCTATGCACTTACTAAATGAGCACTGTGCTACATCCGAACTGACCCCACTGTATTTTTGTATAATCAATTTCTATTTTGTTCTTAAGTGACTTAATTTGAAATTAAATTAACCTTTTTTAATTCCTTGTTTTTATTGTTGTGATTTATTTTTATGGGTTTTACGTTCTTTATGTAAAGCAATGTGCTACAGTATAAATAAACTTGCCTTGCAGTGTCAAAGACTAGATAAAATGACAGAGAAAAGAAAAAAGTGGACATAAGATCATTTTTTAGTGCAACGCCAAGTAAATATTAAAAGTTCACATATTAAGGCAATTTGGCTTTAAGAATGGGTGCTCATGAAAATACTAATGTCACAATATCAATCACAGGCAAAGGAGACAGAAATTATTCAGGGACAGGCAGAGCAGGGTCAATCAGATGTACAGTGTCAGGTAAGTGTGTTGTGCTTTTATTGAAGATTTAATGACAGAATTTTTATTTGGATGAGCAATTTCTTTAATGTTTTCAGAGTTGTTGTTGTTCAGCAGATGAACATCACAGGCTCACCAATTTACCAATTTATAATCTGTCAATTTAACAAGTGTAATGTAAACAAGTTAGTTATTATGAGTATAGAAAACATCTTTTCCTGCATTTTTTCTGCTTCAGGGGTCAGTCTGTTGACTGTACACAACATAACAAACAATTAAATAAACAGTTTTGAAGAATTAGAAAATGAGAAAAACATTGAAAATAACCATACTAATAATTATTATAATAATTCCTTACATTTATATAGAGCTTTTCTAGACACTCAAAGCGCTTTACACATTTTTTACACAATGACGCAGTCTCCATGCTACAATAATAATGATAGAACCAAGGTTTTTAACTGTGGGAACATATCTTTATAAGCACAATTTGACTGTATAATTTGTGTCCCCTTCAAAAAATTGCTCTTGAGAAATTTTATATTTATTGTCCCCCCTCCTATTAAATGAAATGGACACCCATGGCCATGTCATAAAGCGTGAATCATCTCAGACTGGTTTCTTGAACATGACAATGAGTTGTACTCAAATGGCGTCTACAGTCACCAGATCTCAATACAATAGAGGTATGTGGTGAAACGGGAGATTGGCATCATGGATGTGCAGCCGACAAATCTGCAGCAACTGCGTGATGC
Source organism: Danio kyathit (assembly GCA_903798195.1). Lineage (NCBI taxonomy): Eukaryota > Metazoa > Chordata > Actinopteri > Cypriniformes > Danionidae > Danio > Danio kyathit. Next base: position 23,787,802 of record LR812521.1, on the reverse strand, counting down.
GATCCCGTCAATATGGACCAAAATCTCTGAGGAATATTTCCAGTACCTCGTTGAATCTATGCCACAAAGAATTCAGGCAGTTCTGAAGGCAAAAGGGGGTCCAACTCGGTACTAGTAAGGTGTACCTAATAAAGTGGCTAATGATTGTATATTTTAGTTTGCTAATAAGCTTCCTATTTAGACACATTATTATTATTATTATTATTATTATTATTATTAATATTATTATTATTATTATTATTGTGTAAAATGGAATTACAGAAATTAAGTTAACATTACATTATGCTATGATTGATTACTTCGTTGTCAAACGGCAAATGACATACAGACACTTGTAAGCACTGATACTAAGATAAAACCAGCCAGCACTGGTTATTCAGGTTCATCTGACAGCTCCAAATGAGTTTTTCTCCAAGAACATAATTCATCATTTAATCTGATGTGAAATCAGTAAAAAAAACGATATCACACAAAATACAAAGCACACGCACAGCAAATGAACAACAAACATGCCCCTATTATTATAAGCCCACACTCACGCAGCACTGGTTGTTCAAGTCTGACTGTGAGAATCTAGATCTGTGTTCATTTACAATTCATCTGAATAGTGTTTGCTTCAAACATGCAGCATGTGTGAATTGAAAACACAAAGATGTAATTGCAAAGGCCGATCTCCATTTTTTATTGTCCTCCAAAGGGAATAAATGAAAGCTACTGTATGCATGGCACTTCAATGCTGTACAGCGTACTTCAGTTTTGTTCCAGCGCTCAAAAACAAGTACTTCAAAATGCTTTTCCTAAGCAAATGTTCAGTTAGTATTAAAAGAAAATATTTTAAAGCAGGGTTTAAAACTTAAAGTGACAGTTCAACCACAAATAAACAAGTCTTTTCCTCTGTTAAACTTCTTTTATTTTAATTTTAGCCATTTTGGTATAAAATGTATTATTTGACACTCAAATAAATGCTGTTTTGACTCAAATATGAGTGAAAAACTTTTTGACAATTATTTTTAAATCAATTTTGAACACTTAAAAGTTAAACACATAAGTACGTCCAAATTAAATCCATATGTTGGTTGAAACGACCCAGCATTTTTAAGAGTGTATGTGGGGAGCATTTCTTCAAATTTCTTTATGTCTGGGTTTCTACAAAACACAAATTGTGTTCTGCAGTACAACATACTCTAATATAGGTTCTAATTATGCTTAATTAATTATGGGTCGATACACTTTTATGAATTTCTTCCTAAAGGTGCAGTATGTAAGTTTGACACCCAGTGGTTGAACTAGGTATAGACTGATTTCACGCGGCTGCCATTTTAAAAAGCGAAATCGAGGCTGCGATGGGAAGAAACCCGGAAGTATCACCTGAGTCACAGAGGAATGTTGTGTACCTGGCTGTATATATTATCAGCAAAGAGAAAGTGACACAAATTTATCATTTAACCGCCTTCCAAGTGACCCAAAGGTCCGTTCTGAATGAATAGTGAAAATAAAAAGGGATATTTTACCTCATTTTTAGCGAAGTTAAGAGAAATGGCACTAGTTAGCTAACGTTTTCTTTCCCAAACATACATTTTAGATGCCTTTTATCAAACTTAAGTTAATGAACTGATTCTTTCACTATATTAGACTTGTCACCAAAAAAAATTCGGTTCAGAAATGTAAAAAAAACCGTCCATTTCCCGTTAACATTTAAGCACTGTTGATGGCGTTCTTAAACAGCGCTGATTTACCATGGTGTTCACGTGCTCAACAAAAATGACTGTGATTGGCCGTGAAGGTCATCAGTTCACCACACTTCACCGATGTTTACCGAGTGCAAACACAGATGAGCGATCCGCTGATGAATCGACTGATCTTCACGGCTTTAAAATGCTCCAATGTTCCTGTATCTGTGTTTGCACTCAGTGAAGAGCGGTGAACTGATGACCTTCACGGCCAATCACAGTCATTTCTGTTGAGCACAGGTGAATACTATGGCAAATCAGAGCTGTTTATAAACGCGCTTAGCGGCGATTAAATGTTAGCGGGAAATGGATGTTTTTAAAACTTCAGTACCAAAACAACACTATTACAGACAACACAAGGATGTGCTACAGAGGACTGCATTGTTTTATCGCTCACCGGGTTACATAGGCTGAAGCAGGGCAGCCCCCAGGGTGTTAACCTGCTGCCACTAAGTGTTTAAATGAAACTGAACTGAATGATATTAAAGTGATGTTTACACCATATCTGCATTTTGAAATCACAGCAACAGCTGGAGGTTTGTAGTACACAGCATGTTGTTGCAATGTTTACAGTGCTGATCCTATACCTCCGGGTTTCTTCCCACCGCAGCCTCGCTTTCGTGTTTTAAAATGGCGGCCACATGAAATAAGCAAATTGCACTCCTGGTTCAAAACACATGCAAGCGCAGGTTGCCAGATTGACGACACCAACAGGAGCGAGCCTGACTATTAAGCATAAAAGCTGATACAAGGCAGATTAAAGTTGTGATCTAACTAAAAGAAACGGTACACGACAGAAGGAATATTTTCCATATTAAAGGGAGTTTTCATTCTAACCAACACCTCGAATTGATATATTAGAAACGGCTTCTATTGCTCACAGGTGAACAACAGAACACTGACAATGATCACCTCAGGTACACCTCATGTGCTTTATTCAGTGTTAAACGCTAACAATGTGAGTTTGATCTAGGAATGAACCGATACCACTTTTTTTTTTACAAACCGATACTTCTTAGATTTGGTTTCAATGAAAGTGCAATTAATTTAAAAGGTTTTATTTTTTGCCTGTAGCCAAAATTCCAAATATATACACACATTGTTGACAACCTTGTATCAATTACCAATTAAGCAAGGACATTTAAAGGATAAGTTATCCTTGAGCTGACACGCATCCACGACTTCACACATTACATAATCAAGGATCATATTGCATATTCGCTTTATTCTTCGGTAGCCTATAGATTTGTTAATATTGTATTTTATAAATAGATTGTTTATAAGGACTAAGATATTAATATATAATACATTAATAATACATTAAGACAATGAAGTCAGGTACAACAACAAATCACATCCATATAGTGAAGTACTGTTGAGTGGTATCGGTGCGTGGTATCAGCATTTCATGTACGATACAAGTACGAGTATTTTAACCAAATATCGACCCGATACTGGTATTGGTGCATCCCTAGTTTGAATGAAATTGTACATAATATTTATTGCCATACTACTGAAAGCAGCAGCAGATAGTTTAGAACTGTTGCTAGTTAGAACTGTGACTCAGTGCAAACCAACAAATATTAGTGATTCAGCATGTACATTTAGAGGTTTAATATGTATTAATTCGATTATAAACATTACCATTTCGTTGGCGTGCAGTGAGTGCACTATTCTGTGCTTCTGAATGGCTGTATTTAAATGGTGGAAACAGTCAAATTGCTTATCACTGCAAATCTAGTCACGTAGCGTGTTGTTAGGACACAGGGTTACAATGTAACCCGCTCACCTAATGTTTTTGGTCGTAATATTTATATTATTTGCCAGTTAACCTCCTCATGTGGAACTCCGAATCTGCGTCTCATTTCGGAGTCTGCTACTGTCCACCAGAGATCTCATTTCAGTCTCGGGCGCATGTTTTCAGAGCCTTTCTAACTGAATGAATGAAATACCCTGTTTTCCATCAAGACAACCCGGGGTGCGGAAATATAATTAGTTAAAGTGGCAGTAAGTGGGTTAAATGACCAAAACAAAGACCTACATTCCGGCACGTAACACACATTTTCAAAGCAGAATATCTGACTTCAGCATTGTTTTTCAGATAAACAAGAACGTTTATTTAGCATGTTTCTTACATATCTGCAAACGTATTATGGTAATTTTCTGCTTTAGAACAATCAAAAACTTACATACAACACCTTTAACTTCTGTTGAACCCAAAGCAAGATATTCTGAAAAATGTTGCATAAAAAGCAGCCATAGTAGGGATAAAAAAATACTCAATGGCTGTTTTTTCCAACATTCTTCAGAATATCTTCCACTGTGTTCAACATAGGGAAAAAACTGTTTGAAACATGTGAAGTATGAGTCAATCATGGCAGAATTTTCCTTTTTGGGTGAACCATCTCTTTCATAACCTGAAAATGCATGTGTTCGCGTAAACCCATTAAACTGATTAGATTTATCAGAGTAAGAGTCTAGAGTGACAGTAATTCTAATGAAAGTGATAAAGATCCAGTCGGGATGAATGATAGAAACACTGACAGCTAATCAGAATGCATCCTGGTTTAAAGAGCTCAAAACAACAAAAACCGCAACCTGTGCTTACGCTAAACAAAATGATACAGCATAATCTGTTGATGTGGGCACTGACATATTTTATTGTGTGTAGTTTTGGTGTGAACATGCCTTATGGTCGTAACCCGATCATCACAGCTCGCTTTTCACACATTAACACAATTTTGCTCTCTGCAAATTTCTGCGATCTGTCAGAGAGGAGAGCAGTTTCCATCTGACAGGATAATAAATACATAATTTAGACTCAGATGCACAAATAATTACATTTAAAACACACTACAGGTGAATACACCATAGTTATATAGTAAATATAAAAGTCATAAGTAAATGTTAGCTGGTTTTCATCATAACAGGTAGCAAATCTTTTCAAATTTCTTTTTCATAGTTTTGTTGTGGTCCAGGGCAGGGATGGATTGGCTATAGCAAACCCAAGGGTCTCATTTATTTTATCGCCTCACAAAAAAGCTTTTTTTACAATTATCATTATAATTATTATAATTTTTTATTTTATTTTTTTATTAATTTGCTAATTAATATTATTATCTAATTTTCCACTATTTGATTTATATTTGATTTTTATAAATGTTTTTACTAAAGTAGGTAAGCATACGAAATTATTCACATAACATAATTTAATTTTAAAAAGGCTGCCAAAACAAGCAAAAAAAAAAAAAAAAAAAAAAAAACACATTTGCAATACTTCCTAAATGAGTGCTTTACAATAAGTACTTTAAATAGGCCCATCTTTAAAAACGCTGAGCAGAAATCCCTAAAATATCTTTAAATAGAAGCATAAATATCATGTTTCTAATTTCCCATTTGGTCTTGAGTCAATCAAGAAGTTTAGCATGTTTTTTTGCCTATATTGTCTGATGAAAGCCAGTGCAGATATTTCATTGATCTGGATTATTACTGTCGTTTTTATAAAAGGGGAAATTCATTCATTTTAAAGTTTGCTTTTTAGTTCAGTTAGACTTAAACCATGTTTTACTTAAGTTAGATACTCCACAGCAATGGACATTTTGATTACTGTCTGTGTAGGTTATTTGATTTGGTTGCACACTGTCTCGGTTATGAGAGGGCAGGATTGCAGTGCATGCCGCTGAGACATTGTTTAGTTATGAGTTCATTATACAGCATGATTATCTTACTGTATGTTAATACCGGACTGTTTGACTGTTTAAATAAAATTTTTTGCTCTACAATGCACTTGATTAGCCTATCTTTGATTAGACCGTTCTCGCAGTAGAGCCAAAATAAGGAACTGTCACCCTTATGGGGGACTAAAACAGGGCTATTGAAAACTCTGATTGAGGTACAGCCACTCTGAGCCATAGTTTAGCAGCGTCACTGTTTCTAAACAGCAACAAAATGAAAGGAATACTTTGTCGTCATGCAAAAGCATAACGCATTTCCCACGTCATGTCGCAAATAAAGTCTTCAGCCTATCAAGGGCCCCTGGATTATGTTAATCCAACCCTGGTCCAGGGTCACATTTAAGAAACATGCTCTAATGCAGTGGTTCTCAACCACTGGGCTGCGAACCGGTACTGGTCCATGGACCAATTTGTACTGGGCCGCACATGAAAACAATAATTATTACTGTTTTTTTATTATCTGAGTCTGAACAATTTTTTATTTTTAAAAATTATCGTATTCTCCAGTTTGCATCTCTGTCACTTGAGCCCCAAAATGTAACCCACAAGGTAGCAAAACGGGGAAGAAACAGATGTCTTTGGAAAGTTTCTTTGTTAATGGGAAAATGCCCAGTGAAGGACCCGCGAACTGCTAAGGAATAGATCCGCAACCCATTTGTCAACAAATTAGGTAATTCCCTAGTCTGTGCAAGAAGATCAACTGCTGGAGATCACAAATGACGGTGGCCTTTTAGGGGTCGTTCACATATTGCGTCTTTTCTAGAGTTCACGCAAGTTCATTATTTTCAATAGAGGTGTGCGGCGTGACGCACTCACTCCTTCCAGACGCTCCCAGTTGAATGAATGCCATGAGCGCACCACAAGTCACGTGACAAGAACTGACTGATCAGCTTCATACTTCGTATGGAATATACACATTTCAGTAGACTGATTATCTCAGACAAACACAGAACACCCAAACACTGCGGTGCTTTCTAATTTTCTCCATAAATAAATCTTGTATCAGAGTGACAGTTTTGTTTGTCATCCTTTGAGAAGACTGTTGATGGTCACCCCATCCCCTCTAACAACCCCCTGTAAAAGTAGTGCCATCTGAATAGGGCTCAACATAGCAATGATCTAATGTATTTGGAAATTAAGTACTTTTATAGTTAATCACTTTGAAAAGTAAAGTAAATCATCCTAACTTGCTACTGGGGAGCCTCAATGCTCTGTACTTGGACCACTTTTTTCACTATTACAGTAGCCGTTCAACTGTTTATGGATTTTAGATATTTATTTTTTCACATGGCACCAAATCACATCTACATATATTCCACAGAAACACAAACACCAGAGCAATAGCGAGAGACTGTACCAAAACATACAGGAAAAAAAACAGTTTAGAAAAAAATCATTTTAAGCATATCACAGACATTCACATTTAAACAGGCTTAGATTTTCTAAAGGACCACAGAGTTGGTCAAAAAAAAAAAATTGCTCTGAAACTTTTACCAAGGTCATGTGAGAAAAACACAAAGATGGCAGATTCAGATGAGACAAAAATCTCATATTGCATCTGTAAAACTGCAATTTCTCCAACAACCCCCTGTAAACCCAGTGTTTTTGGAAATTAAGTACTTTTACCATTAAGCACTTTAAAGAGTAAAGTAAGTTATCCTAACTTGCTACTGGGGTGCCTCAGGGCTCTGTTCTTGGACCACGTTTTTCTTCATTTTTTCTCCATTACAGTAGCCATTCTTAACGGTTCATGGATTTCAGTTTTTTATTTCTTCACATGGTACCAAACACATCTACATATATTCCGCAGAAACACAAACACCAGACCAATAGCGAGAGACTGTACCAAAACACACAAGAAAAGATTTTGGGGGGAAAAAATGTTCAGCAAATCACAGACATTCACATTTAACCATGCTTAGATTTTCAGAAGGACCACAGTTTGTCCAAAAAAGTTGCTCTGAAACTTTTACCGCCATCATGTGTGATCTGTGAAACTGCAGTTTCTCCAACAACCCCATGTAAAACTACTGACATCTAAATAGGGCTCAAAATAGCAACTCCTTTGTCTGGAAGTTAGAGATGACGTACAAATACTACATGTCTTGAACGACAGGTATTTCAGAGTCTGACCTCTGCACTTTCATCCCCTGAAGCTACTCAAAGTGGAGGGCGAAACTCTTGAAGAAAACATTGCAATGCACAGATATGATCACTTCAGTGCAAGCACGCACATGTGCACACACGCACACACACACGTTTATGCATTTTATAAGGACTTTCCAAAGGTGTAATGTATATTATACTGTAATAAACACTTATTATGTGGCCTTAAGACTTCTTTATACTTCTGGTTTATACTTCTGCGTTGAGTGATCGGCATGACTCGCGGCTCCTGCCTTGCGTTTAGTCGTGCATTTATACTTCTGCGCGCTGTTTGTGTTGCTCTGCAATAATACTTTCGAAGCCCTAGCCGGCAGTAGGTTTTTATGTTCCTCTGTGTCGAGTTTCTTCGCTGGTGTTTTGTTTTATTCTGAACGCTACAAGTAGCTCAATATCACTCATTCTGAGGCAGGAACCAGCAGACCTGCAACAACTTTAATCGTAAGGTAAACACAAAACAAAAGTTTCCATCCTGAGCTCCTTCACGTGACTAAACACTTGTAAACAATCGCTCATTCGGGCTTGCAGCTCTCAGCACCGCCCACACTCATCAACACTACAAAGCCAACCAATCACAGAGCTTGCGCTACACAACATTGCAACATTTTTTGAGAGAGCGAAGGCTGCGCCGGAGCATATGCGTGCACTTGACGCAGAAGTATAAATCAGCCTTTACCATACCTCTGCCCCTAAACCCTACCCTCTAAGGAAACCTGAATGTCAAAGGAACATATAGAATATGATTTTAAGCGTTTTGATTTATGAGGACACAAGACATGTCCTCGTAAACCACCTTAATGTAATGCCTAAATCATACCCATGAAATTATACAATTTTTAAAACCACACAAACAAGTACACACACAGAGAAAGAGAGAGAGCTGATGAAGTCAGGAAGCGAGATAACACTGACTATAATCAAACAGAAGCACCTTAGATTGATTTACAGCCATAATAAGACTAACAGAGAGCACAGGGACAATATAAAATGTTGCTACATTTCCTGAGAGGCTTTGTTTGTCTCCTCTACAGACAGATGCATCCCTCCTCCACAGAAATACAGAAAAAAACGGCATCATCTGTCTTATAGAGAAATACACCACTCTTGTGAATAAACCAGTGGCAAGGCAAGAATTTTAAAAGCGAGTAGACCTTAGTGAGATAATGTAGACCTCTGTGCATACTTAAAAATGTAATTGCTCCATTGCATTTTACAATAAATAAGACAAAAATAGGGAAATATGGGAAAAATAGGCAAAATGTTAAAAATACAGTATAAACGGAATTGCAGGGATTGAAAAGAAAGATACAAAAATGGATAATATCGGCCTAAATTGACAATAATTCAATTTAAGTTTAATTGTATAGCACTTTTTACAATAATTATTGTTTTAAAGCAGCTTTACAAAAGGTGCACATTATTTTATTACAATTAAATTGGGAAAAATTAAGGTTATTAGTTACCATAACGTTATTAGTTACTAATTACTTGAACTAATTAACTAGGAACTAATACAGTAGCTTTTAAAAGTTAAAGTTGTTATATACTGTATAAACATAGCTAACCTGCAGTTGTATATACTCTCAGAAAAAAAATGGTACAATGTTGTACTAAAGAATGTACACACCCTTGTCACTTGGTCACTTACTTAATGTCACTTACTTAATGTTAAAATAGAAATAAAATTATGCAAAAGTATTGGAACCAGATATGCACAATGTTTGATTAGTTTTACAATACTAAAATGTCTGCATGAACACTTTGCACATCCAGGACTTTTGCCAGCTCACGTGTGTAGTGGAAAGCAAAAAGCAAAAGGTGCAAATATCAATAATGAAAATGTATTTATCAGAAAATGCCCACTAAATATTTATTAAAATGCTTTAAATGTTTAGTTTACATTACATACTGTATAGTTTTGTTTTACCAGTTGTTTTGTATTATAGAACTTAATAATGAATGTTTTTGAGTTTATTAAACATATGCATTTAAATGATGATTCATGTTTTAATATGGAAATTATTCATAAAATCACTTTGTCTTTCCAGTAATATTTATTTTCACAGATACTGTAATACAGAAGGAGTTGTCCAACATTTATGTACCTTTTTAAGAGAACAATTGTGTACCTTCACTTCAATTGTACCATAAAAGGTACAGAACAGTATCATAAGAGGTCTTTTCTGTACCATATAAGGTACAACTTTTACAAAAGTACAAAACTGTTTCTTAAGGAACATTATTTGTACCACCGTGTACCTTTTTGTCTGAGAGTGTAGAATATAGGCAGGGTGCGAATTATACATTGACGAGCGGGGGGGTCAAGTTTTTCGATTATGTTCGGTAATATGCCTCAGTGAGCTAAATTTATATATTTAAATCAAATGCATCTAATTCATTAATTAAATTTGTTACTATGTTTTCAGTGTTTTGAGGGATATTGAGTGGTTCTCAATGACATTTGTGATATTAAATAAACCTATTAATGGATGACCATGAAAGACTGCACATATTGTTTTTATTTTACTGTTTCACTTCTATGTGCAAGCAAGTGTATAATAAAATACAAGCTATGCATCTTTACGGACACCTACACTGTCAGAAATAAGGGTACACAAGCTGTCACTGGGGTGGTACCTTTTTAAAAGGTACAACTTTGTACTTGAAGAGTCCATATTGGTACCTTAAAAGTATATATTAGTACCTACAAATTTTAAGAGGAACACTTTTGTACTTTTTATGTACTAATATGTACCCTTGAGGTATTAATATGGACCTTGTAGGTACAAATTTGTACCTTATGAAAAGGTACCACCCCAGTGACAGCTCACGTACCTTTATTTCAGAGTGTACAGTACTAACGCCTATTTTACAAGAAACATGTTTTGTGAACATTTACGCTGTCTGTTTCAAACCGATTAACTAATATTTTTTGGCACAAACTAGGGTTGGGCGACGTCGACAAGTTTGGCATCACACAATGTGAAATGTAAACGTTGCGATGGACGATGGCATCGTCGTCGTAGGCGGCGGTGACTTAATTATTTATGAATAATTAATTAATCCATAACAAAATAATCATTTGTAGCCTACCGTTTCAACTACCTGACCCGCATGGTCTTTGTTTTACCCATGATCAAATCATAAATAAATAAAGATAAGTTACACACAAATTACCACCAGCCAATCACTTTTTCTGCAGGACTCTGGCATGAATAGGCAGAGTGATCTGTGTTGTTATAATGGTGTCGACAAACTTGGTTGGTAAAAAAGGTGCACAACCAACAGGAACCAACCAACAGTATCTGAGGTTTTCACTAAAATTACTACAAGCGTGAAAGCGAAAGATTGAAACAGTGTACTGATGCTGTGACACGTTACCTGATGGATTCAAAAGACTGAAGTTAGATATAGACAAGATGAATTAAAGATCATGTTTAACAACTATAGTGAGACGCGATCCAGCGGTACATTCTTGATAAACTGTTCGACGTGCACTGCTCTCTGAGCTTTTGTGCTCAAAGCACCTGCTGACTGCTGGAGCTCAGACCTTCGCATATGCTGCATACGATGACATAGTCTATTGACCCAACCCTAGTGCAAACATGCATTCACAATGGTATAGACCATCACCCCGGTTTTATCTTCTCTTCACTGGCTGCCCGTGCATTTCAGGATCCACTTTAAGTTACTTTTATTTGTTTTTAAGTGTCTGAATGGTGCTGCGCCTCTTTACCTCTCTGAGCTTCTCTGTCCCTACACACCTTCTCGTTCGCTCAGGTCAGCCGACCAGCTCCTCCTGGGTGTACCCAGGACCAGTCGAAAGGGCTTTTGCTGTGGCTGCACCAAAATTGTGGAATGAGCTGCCGTTGTGTATTAGACAAGCCTCTTGCATTACTGTTTTTAAATCTCTTAATAAAACCCACTTGTTCAATTTGGCTTTTAGAACAGCGTGACATGTTGACATTTTATGTTTATTTATTTGCATTTTAAAGTATGTGCTATGCTTTGTTTTACTCTCTATTGTCAGCACTTTGGTCAACTGTGTGTGCTTTATAAATAAAATTTAATTGAATTACAGGGGTGGTCAAATGTATATTTATCTATTATTTTAATTACTAATATTATTTAAGATACAGATCCGAGCAAATATTTCTTAACTATTAAAGTGCTGATCCCACCATACATCTTGTTGTGGTGTCCTTTAGTGGGGATCAAGCATTAATTAGGAAGGTCTGACCCTGCCAAACCCCCTTGTAATTCACAACCTGAATTTATTTACAAAAATAAACAAAAGTTCCTCAACTAGCTAAGATATAAAGCAGCACTGTTCCATTAAGCAATACTAAATAAATCTAAACACTATAAAAATGTAGCTTTAGTGCTTGTCTGCAAGAATCTGACACAATAAATAAATAAATGAAAACATTTCCGCCTCATCTTTTGAACGGATGGACTAGGCATCAATCCAATCTAAACGTGCACTTATGTAGCCACTGGAATGAACAATCAAACACCAAAATACACTAAAAGAAAGATGAGCGCAATGTCTGTGCAGTTAAAGTGAATCTTAAGTCCACTGTGAACCCGTAACTTCATTATTGACTTGGTTTGGATACATGATCAGTGCTATCCTCCATTCTCTTCTGACCGCTACAGGTAAACACACAGGCATTTTGAACCACGAACTTTAGCCTTTAGCAGCCAGGGGTCAAATAGCTGCTGAATCCCAGTTTACCCGCACTGTCTTACACCATTACGGATCACATATCTTCTGCTCACACACCCATGAAAACACACACACTCACACAGGCTGAGTTTCCATGTTTTATGGGGACTGTCAATAGATACCACACATGCTACAGGAGCTGAAACAACACAACTCTTGAGGTTTTTAGAGGGACAACATAATTGTTTAATCCACTTAAATTTGTTAAAACTAATAAGTTAACTTGATTCTTTCATGTTGCCCCAACACAAATCGATTGTGTGGAACCCAGCATTTTTACAGTGTACAGTACAGTCAATCCAATATTTTTCCAACAACTACCTTCCAATAACCCCCTTCAGAATATCTCATTTTCTATCTATCTATCAATCTATCAATCTATCTATCTATCTATCTATCTATCTATCTATCTATCTATCTATCTATCTATCTATCTATCTATCTATCTATCTATCTATCATTATATTTAGAAAATGGTGATAAAATATGAACTGTTTTACAGAGTCATCCAAAAGTATTTTAGTCTGTTAGTTTATCATAATTTACACAACTATATCAATACTTTGTAGTATCTCAATGTCAATTAATTTTTATGTCTTCGATAATCGTGAAAGCGTTTATTATGATATATTGTTTTATCACTATATAGCACTAATCTGGCAGAGAATAGATTACTTAAACAGGTATAATAAAAGCTTGTGTATTGCTTTATTACATATAAATGTTCAGAGTAAACATAAAAAGTATTGCAAAATTATTATAAAGTATAAAAGGTAACACTTTACAATAAGGTTATTAATCATTAATCACCAACGGTACATTCTGATTTTATGGCAGTTTTAACATTAGTCAAATTAACAAATATTGTACAGCATTAATGAACAATAGGTCTACAAATAGTATACTATTTTCAATCAATATTTGTATCATTTATATTAATTATATATGTAAAAATATTACGTATAAATATGCATAAATATATGTCGTTGGCTAGATTAACATATAAAAAGATTATAAAAATGTTGAAAATAAATAACCTATTAAGTTTTATTGCATTTGGTGCTGTGATGAACAAACCACTGCCATTAAAAGACAATCTAAATGCTTAAATAATAAATAATTATTCGCTGTAATAAATGTATTTTGAAATATTTTGCTCCTTCAGTTCCTTTTGGTTCTTAGTCCACCATATGAAGACTTTATGGGTGTAATATGTTACAATTAACTTTACTTTGCCATCCTCACTTACATAAATGAATTCTACTGTTCTGCACTCACTAGTAAAAAATATAAATATCAAAACGATACTTGGTGTCTGAATAATATTTGGTTTGAATATTAACCCTTTGGGCTGTGCTATATGACAATATACACCGTAAAAGAAATGCTGGGTTCCACACAAAATCTCTTTATGCAGTGTCAATGCAAGTTGATTAAGTTAACTTGATGTTTTTCTTTTTTCACTTTAAGTTGGTTGAGCATAAAATAATTAAGTTGCCAGAATAAACTCAAGAATTCTGTTGTTTCAGCTCATTTTAAACAAGTAGTTTGAACAAACAGCAAAAATACTCTTTTGAGTGTGTATATATATTGTATGGACAAAATGAAAAAAGTTTATAGTTTCATATTATGTTCTATCATTAATATTATGGTGTCAATAATACATTGTTTATGGTAATAATTTTTTCATGATTTAATAATATTACTTAAAGCACAGAGATTGTTTCTGCTCATTCTTTTTGAATATTTCAGCAATGCCAGTCATTTTGTCAAAAATAAATAAATAAATAAATAACAAAAGGCATCAGCATTAACTCAAATCACCTCCATGTCCACACACACACACACCCGAAGCAGATTAGGACTAATCCTGCGGAAATGTCTCCATCAGTGGAGCAGCGATAGAAAATACTGCCTACTGGTCACCTACAAAAACCCTGAACTATCATCTTTAGCGTATATGTCTAAAGTGACGACAAAACAGGGTAATTTTGCTCACATTTTAAGATTATAAGGCTGAACAGCATGAAATGCCATCAGTCTAGAGACATTTCCCAGTATTTCTCTGCTGCAATTGGGATATCACAAATATTAACCACAAAAAAGCCAAAACAATGCAAACACTACCAGATTACTGTTGTGTTTGTGACTGGAAAAATGGTAAACACATGCGTAACAGTAACAGGAGATTCATTAGAAACAAACAAATGGCCAACCAAAAAGTAACTCAGGGTTTCACAAAGAGTGGCCAATGCAAATCCCATTTCACACTCAATACACTATAATTATGGAGTAAATACAGCACTACAACATACAAAAGAAAGAGATCAACTTAGAATATCACTCACCAATTTTACAATGTTTTGATCAGCTGTAGTTTGAAAATCCGCCAATCTTTTCTCCTCAAAAGGCTTATTATGCAGTCTCTGTCGCCATCTTGTGGATAGACAACGTCAACAGTCTTTGCTCTGCTCAGAATGACAGGCTGAGGGATGCCGACGCGCTGTATCTCTGAAATTATAAACATTTAAAATAGGCACTGTCCTTAAAATTAAACTGCATATATAGAGACAATCTAAACAACTACATTCTAGACTAAAAAAGCCTACATTATGTTGTCCAACAGCTGCAATATTTGTCAAACTGTAGGGAGTTTATTGATCTGCTATCACTCTATGTGGGCGGAGTAATACAGAAGGGTGAGGAGGCTGCACAAGTTCTGATATTGCAAAATATCGCATGGCTATCAGCCAATCAGATTTGAGAACCACACATATATGTGTGTGTGTGTGTGTGTGTGTGTGTGTGTGTGTATATAATTATTTTATATATATATATATATATATATATATATATATATATATATATATATATATATATATATATATATATATATATATATATATATATATATAACTTTATATACAAGAAAAAAATCATTAAAAACATTTAGAAGAATAAATATTAAATAAATAAATAAAATAACGTTATTATATATTTTTATTACAATTAATTAAGTATATATATATATATATATATATATATATATATATATACACACACATACAAAATATATATATTATAATTATCAATAATACATAATTTTTTTATTTAATAACCATTTAAAATAAAGAATTTCATTAATTATTTTTCTAACACTGTCTTTATTGATTTTAGGAGCTTTTAACATGCACTACAGAAATCAAAACAAACATACAAATAGTAATAATAATAGTAATTTAAATAATAAAAATAGAAACACATACAACAACAAAAAATAAATAAGTAAAAAACATATATAAATAAATGCATGTACATACACGTACAATATAAAGATACATCTTACAACAACAATGGTACATCAATAGCAGGTGATACAAGTTAGAGAAAAGATTTGTATCAGCTTCCTTCATGAATCCTACAAAGGGAATCCAAATTTTGAAAAACTCTTCAGGTTTTCTCTTGACTATATAAGTAATTTTTCTAAAGCCAAACAATAAGAAAATCTGGTATATGCACTGCTACTGTTTCTTCCCATACCAACCGCCAGCATTGATACATCAATGTTGTATTGTAATTAAAATACAATCAGTTAAATAGACTTCAGCGTTAATTTAGTTGTTCAAGTGCAAAATGAGATGAAAAGCCGTTTACACATACACACTGTCAGGAGCAGCAGGTGAGCGCAGAAACATTGAAAATACTGGGGTAAAATAAATGTTCATATTTTAAAGACATGGCGAGGGAAAAAATTAATGCAGTGCTTCTTGTACAATATGAGACCCACTTTTTTATCATATATAAATCAGGCAGTGAAGATGAAGATCACAGATTTTTAAAGAAAACAGACCTTAAACATGCCGATAATGTAATGGCCTACAGTTCACCGGAAGCGCTTGGCCCAGGTTACTGCAAAATTAAAAGTCCATCTGCATATACCCTATTCCCGGAAGTGTAAATAAACAGACAGGAGTGTAAATAAACATTTTACACACTAAAACATCAAAAAATGAATGAAAAAAGTATCTTTAACTCTTTTGAGCACTAATTAAAGAAAATAACAACATTTTATTTCTAAAGCACCTTTAAAAACAACACATAATCATGACAAAACAAGTAAATCATCTTCATCATCATCAATCCCCTGTATAAAAATAAGACAAACTGAATTGAATGTCGCGATGCCAAAGAGCAGAGGGTTAATTCGATTGGACGAATGATGTAAGACTATTGTGACAACAAAGGCCGGAGTATCATCGTTTACGTCCGTCCCGCGGTTTCCTTCACAATGACTCTAGAGCATTAGCTTAGCCTACAATACAAGCAGCCTCAGTGGTAATCTCGGCTAATGCTATATCATTAGCCTTAGTGAGAATTAACAGTCTGTTCAGCATTAAGGCTTTGTGTGCTGAAGTTTGAGAAAGTGTATACTGTGGCACATCTAATGGCTCTCCACTGTTTTAAGTGTAAACAGCTAGGCTTGCTGCTATGAGTGCTGGGAAATTAATCAATAGCATGAGCTGTACGGTTCACTGAAGCATACAATAGGGGCCACCGACTACTAGCCAGACCTGTGTTTTACAGCATACCATTTAGAGTGCCAATATGTAAACACAACACTAAAAATGGCCGGTAAGAAAACAACTGTAAAAATGCTAACAGTAAAAACCTGTAACCCGTCAGTTTCCTTAATATATAAGGTGAATAAACGTAAATTTATGTTTCCAGAATTCCCTGCATGACATTTTTTATGTTTTTTGTTGACATTACTATGGTTTTATGCACATTAGAGTCTTAAGTTAAAGACTCTAAAGTGGATAAATGATGTTTATTCCATTACTTTATTTGTGTTTGTTACCATGATGGTGTTTAGTAGTTGTGTGAATGACACTGAACGCCATATATATTAGTACTTTTCTTCTCTGCTTATGGGAAAAGTGATGAGCTTTGGTTTATAGGCCTGTCACGATATTTAGTTTGTGTTGTATGATATAATACACCAGAATATATTGCGATAAACAATATTATTGTCATTTTAAGACCATTTTATGCAACTTATTATATCTAGTTTTTTGCGTTTTTGTGATCGCTGAATCCAACGCAAAAATCAACAAAAACGGACGAAAGTTGGGGAGTCGCGTAAGAAAGTGAAGAGCGGGCGGTGGGTAGTGCGTGTGAGGAGGGGGATTGGTAAAATGAGGTGCCAGATCCGGCTTGTTCCGGCACAAATTAAGCCCTGGGTTTATTGTAAAGAATTGAAAACTCTGTAAAATTTATGATAAAAATACAGCAGCTGTGGTTTCCAGTATCTTACTATTAAAAATACAGTACAAACCATAAAAAGTCTCTAATTTTTATGGTAAATAAGCATATTTCATTAATTTATAGGGTTAATAGACCACAACACAAACAAGAACATCATTTACTCCATCATCTAGAATTAATGAAATATGGTAATTTACCATAAGACTTAGAAATTTATTTTATGATTTGTACCTTAACGGTAAGATACTGGAAACCACAGCTATACAACAACAGTGATCGGTATGAGCCTAATACTTGCAATAAAAACAATACGGTCACATCGATCATAAAACAGCCTCGGAGGTAAGTGGATTATCATTGAAATATTTATATTTGGTACAACACTATAGTATAGGGACTAATTCTCACTATTAACTTATGGCTTATTATCTGTCTATTATTAAGATAGTAGTTTATTAGTAATTATTAAGTACTTATTCCTCATGATCTTATTTTGCATCCCTATACACCTAAACTAAACCCAACTACTAGCTTAAAAACTATTAATAAGCAGCTAATTTCGAGTTTATTAAAATCATAAGGAAATTGTTTGTTAATAGCAAGAATTGTACCCTAAACTAAAGCGTGAGCTTATCTTTTCATCCTGAAATGTGAGGAACATTTTTCTCTAAACTGGTTTCATAAAAGAAAATAAAGCTCCTGGAATGGCCCAGCCAATCACCCGACCTGAACCCATTTGATCATAAAAGAACTAGAGATCAGAGTTGATTTGAGATCATTTTTCGACATTATTAAAGTCTGGAATTTTTTTTTAAATAAAATAAAACCTCTGAGTAATGTATGCGTCCCCAATTTACAAACGAAAGGCATCTGGTAGCTATCATTCCCAAAAAGCATTTTATACAAGGACTTAAATATATTTCAGTGATTGTTTTCGAGGTTGGGGGTTCACTCATTCATTCATTTTCCTTCCGCTTAGTCCCTTTATTTATCAGGGGTCACCACAGCGGAATGAACTCCCAACTATTCCAGCATATGTTTTATACAGCGAATGCCCTTCCAGCTGCAACCCAGTACTGGGAAGCATCCATACACACTCATTCACACACATACACTACGACCAATTCACTTTATTCAATTCACCTGTAGCACAAGCACACACACACACACACACACAAAATGTTGAACCTGAGAAATCCTCATGTAGATTTTGTGCATCCATTTCATCCTTGAGTCCTCATCACTGCAAAACAGCATAAATTCTGCTCTGCACTTACGGTGAGACATGAGATACTTTACTGCGGTAAATCATTGATGTCTGATGCTGCGGGCGCTCGCTCTCCTTCTCATGCCTTAACATTAATTTTTCATTCAAACTTTCAATCTAAATAAGGCAGAGTCTTGAGACCACCTCTGAACGCAGAGCCCAGGCCATATTGCAGCCAATCACAGCCCGTGCAGGGGGACGACTGTCAGTGTGAGCGAGCTGATAGGGCATCACTACTGTCAACAAAGAAATTGATTGGCTGCTGCTGTACTGCTGTATAGGACAAAACTCTGATGTTGACCTGTTTACAGCAAGCCATGAGAGAGAGAGAGAGAGAGAGAGAGAGAGAGAGAGAGAGAGAGAGAGGGAGGGGGAAAATATGTTGAGGCGGATTAAACAAAATGCATTTTATGAGCTTGGGATAAGAGGACTAAAAGAGGTCTTAAGCGGACCATGTACATACATATAATCAAAGGAAAGTAGATGCATTTCAAAGGGCCATGTGTATGTGCTGTTGCTTTAGTTTTACAACAATAGCATTCAATCCAAAAGAAGCAAAGAACTCAAAGCTAATTCCCAAGGGGAGAACATGCAAACTCCACACAGAAATGCCAACTGACCCAGCCGAGGCTCGAACCAGCGACCTTCTTGCTGTGAGGCGATCGTTCTACCTACTGTGCCACCGTGATGCCCAAGCTAGCTTATTAGTTTTCTGCAAATTTATGTGGATTGAACATACAACAATTCAGTTGCAAGAATTGTGTTGTTTCATCTCAAACAATGTTTTTGAGTGTCGTTTTCAGTAATGTGGTTGGATTTACATCAAGGATTCTCAACCGGTGGGCCTCAGCAATCCTGAAGGTGGGCCACGAGATAGCTTAAAATGAACTTAGTCGGCGCCAGTGGAGTAGTGGTTATTGCGTCGACACATGCACTCCAGTGCCCACGGAGACCCGAGTTCGATTCCCGCCTCATGGTCCTATGCCGATCCTTCCCCTCTCTCTGCTCAACATGCTTTCCTGTCAATTCTCTCTACTGTCCTGTCAATTAAAGGTGAAAACCCCGAAAAAATAATTATAAAAAAAATTAACTTAAATATTATACTTTACTTATTTGAATTCATTATTAAATATGTCATATTAAAATGAACGAAGTAATGGCATTTCCCGGTTTCTGTGATTGAATAGACTAATTCGGACTCAGTGCGAAAACAGCCTCACTGTTAAATACAGACATGTGGCTTAAACTTCCAACCGCTGCGCATGAACTAGGACTACATTCTCAGTTGTATAAATCAAACCGTCACTCAAATGTAAAGATAACAATAATTAAAATTTTAATAACCAGCTCACGCGTGCCTCACGTACGCGACCCGTACTGTATCGCACAAGTCTGTTGATTTACAAACTGCGTGCTCTCCTTGTGAGAACACTTTAAAATATCCACATAGTTGACTAAAGTAATGTCCTGCGAGTGTTTTATAACCGATATGCGCCCGTACAGGAGGATCTAGCGAGACTTGGTGGTGTTTCAGTAGTGAACAGTTGTTCACTGTTCCTGTCAACGAACTCCAATGATGTCCAGCTACAAGCAAACCACCTTCAGATCGATGTGGTTCAACAGATTTAAGAGTTTTTACGGTGTTTTACGTTTCTTTGTTTATTTTTAATGTAGGCGACGGAGTGGCGCAGTAGGTAGTGCTGTCGCCTCACAGCAAGAAGGTCGCTGGTTCGAGCCTCGGCTGGTTCAGTTGGCATTTCTGTGTGGAGTTTGCATGTTCTCCCTGTGTTCTCCTTACGTTCGAGTGGGTTTCCTCCAGGTGCTCCGGTTTCCCCCACAGTCCAAAGACATGCGGTACAGGTGAATTGGGTAAGCTAAATTGTCCGTAGTGTGACTGTGAATGAGTGTGTGGATGGGGCATCCACATCCGACCCCGGATTAATAAAGGGACTAAGCCGAAAAGAAAATGAATTAATTAATTTTTTACGTATATGAACAGTATATCAATAGATGAATAGTAGTCTAATTCAAAGCAGAAACAGTTTTTTGCCATGTCCTGTTGAGAATAATAGACAAATAAACTCTTAAAAAAAGAAGAGAATAATAGAAGGTAAAAGAAATGTTTTGCTAATAAATAAAGCTTTAAAATGAGCATTTTCTCTAGACAATCAGTTTGGGCCTTCAAAACATTTTCGGAGAAGGAGGTGGGCCTCGAAGTGAAAAAGGTTGAGAACCTCTGATTTAGATGACTAAAAAAGAGGTATGTGAACGATATCATATTTCATAAATAATAAATTAAACATTAGTGCTAAAGAGACTCTTAAAGTTGATAAATAGTGTGTGCAATGATAGATCAACATCTGTAAGGTGTGAATAAGTAAAGGAACTAACCATCATTATTCAAATACGTATTGCAAAATTAGCAACTGTGAAGTTGAATGACTATATTACCTTCTATGCTAAAAAATCTTTCAGATGGGGAGCTAGTGGCTGGGATGCACAAGAAAAGAAACCAAAAAGCCACTCTGGCGACATCCTTACATCCTTTTTTATTTACAATCTCCTCACTGCTGCTATACGGCAGTAGTTTCGCGTGTGTTGTTATTCTGACCTGAAATGACAAGCGCAAGCTTGGTATTGCTTCCAAGGCGCGTGCTCAGCAGCCACATTTTAATAAAACTATGGCCTTCACACTGAAACTTCATACTTCAAACCTTTTTTTATCGATATTAAAAATGGTGTTCAATCAAAAAATATTGATACTGATTTTACCGCCCAGCCCTATGTGAACAACTGATAAGTTGTGGTAACACTCTAATCCAAATGTAGCACCCACAGCAGTATTTAAATCTGTAAAAAAAAATTTATTAAATCAAACTCAAATTTACACCTTACGGATAGCCCAGCCTGATTTCTTGAGGAAACGTTACTATTTTCCGTAATGTCAAAAAGTTGCTAATTCATACATAAACGTATTATTTTAAAGTGAAGAGTGCCCCCAAACCTCACCCCTAAACTTACACCTTAGTGGGGATGGGTAAATTGTACTAAAATGAACAAATAAGATTGTACAAATCAATACAAATTAGTGACTAAATCATAGATAGAGATAGATTGATGTGCTTAATTTATTATTACATTAAAGATCTACTCTTTAATCAATAGAACATTACTTTTCATCATTATATCTATATCAGACTACCAATTATATCATGACAAACATTGACAAAACAATTTTACAAAGTATTATATGTTGTTTTTTAACAGATTTAACAGTAGTTTGAGTTGGGATGCAGATATATACTCATGAGGCTTTCCAGCAGGCACAGGACGTCAACATGATGTCAGACTGATGTTGTACCCCAACGTTGTGGGACGTTGGATTTTGTTTAATAATGATAATCAGGTTGATGTCAGAAACCAACGTCAGACCAACGTCAATGTCCAACATTTTTTATTATGGTCACTTTCCAACGCAACCTTAAAACAACAAAATATCAACTTCTAATGATGTTACAGCTTGACGTTGAGTGGATGTTACCAATATGACGTCTGTCAGACCTTAGATTTTTGTTGCCATACCTGACGAATAAATGTCAGCATTTGACGTCAATATGACGTTGGTTTAAGATGTTGGCTTGACGATGGATTTTGGTCACTTTCCAACACAACCTGAAATCAACCAAATATCAACTTCATTTCACGTCATTATTGAACGTCAAAATAACATTGTCCTTAGACGCTGGCGACCTAAATCTAACCTAATATTAATGTCTTATGATGTTGTGTGTCTGCTGGGTTGTTCCACAAAGCTGGTTTAGAATTTTACCCAGGTAAGATCTAGTTTATGTTTGAGCAAACTTACCCTAATTAGCTAACCTACTCCAAAGAGAGATCGCAAACCCAAACTGAAACAGCTGTGAAAAAATATACATCTAATTCAATAATTCAGATTCTGCATTAATTTGCTGCAAATTAAAGCCATTTACACTAATAATCTATTTATATTATTGAATAATAATCATATATGTTTATATTATACATTCATTAATATTAATAACAGATTTACATTTTTGACATTTACAGACTTTGAGTTGTTTGTGAACCTACATTATTAAAATCAGTTGATTTATTTGTACTTATATATTAAGATACTCTTTAAGTCGCCTTCTTACCTTTTACTGCATCAGCAGTATTTATTTCTGCCTTGTCAGTGCATTTAAATTGATTACATTTCTGATAATGATATCTCTGAATCTTCAACAGAGAAGTGAACTCAAGCACAACTAGGAATGCTCAAAACAGTTCAACGAGTGTATATGTCCTCAACAAACCCTTTTCTCAGCCGCTGTGTTCATGCCCTCACCAGAAAACTTTTTAACATCTCCAAGCGGGGCGTTAAATTAGCCATGAGGTATTTCTGGTTCTATCATACATGTTTTACGCTGCCTCATAGTCACAACCATTCAATTTTAATAGCCACTAAGGCCTTTACCTTTTCGTTTTGTAGCGCATAACATCTAACATGATACAAAAACCAAAAGAGAGGAGTCAAGATATCATTAGAACAGGACAAGATCAGATTATATGAGCATTAAAATCAATCTGAATCAATTAGAGGAGCAGTCTGGGCATCTAACGCTAATCACAACAGCTTATGGATCATGTAATGATTTCACTATCATCCTCAGCGGTGTTGTAAGATTGTCCCGCGACAAGTTAATCTCCTGAAGGCCTTCCTCAATCCGTTGGCCCAAATGGCAATCAGCATGACCTTAATTAGATGTTTGTGCCACAAAGACTCCAATGAAATTTATTTACTTAATTAAATCATGTAAAATGTTGTTATATAAATACACATTGGTTATAGTCAGTAGTTAATTTGATATTGCAATTTTTGATCATTTCGATACGATTGTTACATACAAATGTTGATACAAAAACTAAAAATGTTTCTATAAAAATGTATCTAGCTTAAAATATTCAAATAATATTCAAATTAATAAAAAAAAATACATTCATTTAACATATTTTATTTATTGATGAAATTTCAAACGTTTTTTAAACTAATTTATTGCAATTTTTTGTGAAAAGTTTGCTTAGATATTTGTGCCACACAGACTTCAATAAAATTTATTTACTTAATTAAATCACAGAAATGTATTACTATATAGACACAAATTGGTTAGCCAGTGATTAATTTGAATATTTGATAATTTCAATACAAATTAAAAATAAATAAATTAAAATTAAAAGTTTTTATAAAAATGTATGTTGCTTAAAATATTTAAATGATATTCAAATGAATAAAAAATACAGGGAGTCCAGAATTATTAGGCAAGTTGTATTTTTGAGGATTAATTTTATTATTGAACAACAACCATGTTCTCAATGAACCCAAAAAACTCATTAATATCAAAGCTAAATATTTTTGGAAGTAGTTTTTAGTTTGTTTTTAGTTTTAGCTATTTTAGGAGGATATCTGTGTGTGCAGGTGACTATTACTGTGCAGAATTATTAGGCAACTTAACAAAAAACAAATATATACCCATTTCAATTATTTATTTTCACCAGTGAAACCAATATAACATCTCAACATTCACAAATATACATTTCTGACATTCAAAAACAAAACAAAAACAAGTCAGTGACCAATATAGCCACCTTTCTTTGCAAGGACACTCAAAAGCCTGCCATCCATGATGAACAGATCAAAACACTGACAGAATCCATCAACATTGCGTGCAGCAGCAGCCACAGCCTCCCAGACACTGTTCAGAGAGGTGTACTGTTTTCCCTCCTTGTAAATCTCACATTTGATGATGGACTACAGGTTCTCTATGGGGTTCAGTCAGGTGAACAAGGACGCCATGTCAAACTGGCAGTAGGACTGGGAGTTGAGCTTGACTCCATCCTCAACCCGAAAAAGCCCCACAAGCTCATCTTTGATGATACCATTGGGCACTCCAGTGATGTTGCAGCTCTGAAATATGGCAAAACTGGTGGTAAGTGGCATCTTGACATCTTGGCAGCTGCACGCTTGACTTTTCTCAGTTCATGGGCAGTTATTTTGCGCCTTGGTTTTTCCAGATGCTTCTTGCGACCCTGTTGACTATTTTGAATGAAACGCTTGATTGTTCGATGATCACGCTTCAGAAGCTTGGCAATTTTAAGAGTGCTGCATCCCTCTGCAAGATATCTCACTATTTTTGACTTTTCGGAGCCTGTCAAGTCCTTCTTTTGACCCATTTTGCCAAAGGAAAGGAAGTTGCCTAATAATTATGCACACCTGATATAGGGTGTTGATGTCATTAAACATTCTTATTACAGAGATGCACATCACCTAATATGCTTAATTGGTAGTAGGCTTTCGAGCCTATACAGCTTGGAGTAAGACAACATGCATAAAGAGGATGATGTGGTCAAAATACTTATTTGCCTAATAATTCTGCTCTGCCTGTACATTCATTTGCCATATAGTCAGTAATTAATTGGATATTTTAATATTTGATCATTTCAAAAAAAAAAATTTAAATAAAATAGTTTTTATAAAAATGTATATTGCTTAAAATATTCAAATAATATTCAAATAATAAAAAAAACCTTCATTTCATATATTTTATTTATTGATGAAATTTCCAATGTTTTTTAAACTATTGTGATTTTTGTGAAAAGTTCACTAGATATTTGTGTCACAAAACGTCAATGAAATTTATTTAATTAAATAAAGTAAATTTGTTGTTATATAGATACAAAATGGATATAGTCAGTAAATAACTTGATATTTGAATATTTGATCATTTCGATACACATTAAAAACAATTAAAAATGTTTTTATGAAAATGTATATTGCTTAAAATATTCAAATAATATTCAAATTAATTAAAAAAGTTACATTCATTTAACATATTTTATTTATTGATGAAATTTCAAATGTTTATTTAAACTAAATTATTGTGAGATTTGTGAAAAGTTCACTTAGATATTTGTGCCAGAAAGACTTCAATTAAATGTATTTACATAATTAAATCACAGAAATATATTATTATATAGATACAAAATGGATAAAAATAAATAATGTTTTTTATAAAAATGTATGTTACTTATTATATGTTGCAACTATTCAAATGATATCCAAATTAATAAAAAAAAATGCATTCATTTTACATATTTTATTTATTGATGAACTTTCACTTTTTTTTTTGAAAACTAATTTATATATTTGATATGTAAGATATTTGTGCCAGATAGACTCCAATGACATTTATTTACTTAATCAAATCACGTAAATTGGTTGTTATATAGATACAAATTGGTAATAGTGAGTTATTGATTTAATATTTGACCATTTCGAAACAAAAATATTCAAATGATATTCAAAGTAATAAAAAAATACATTCATTTGATATATTTTAATTATTTATTAAATTTCAAATGTTTTATTTTTTTTTTGAAAACGCATTTCTGTGAAGTTCACTTAGATGCGTGTCACACAGACTCCAATGCAATTTATTTACTTAAATCACGTAAATTGGTTGTTATATAGATACAAAATGGTTAAAGTCAATAAATAATTTGATATTTGAACATTTGATCATTTCGATACAAAATAAAAATAAATAAAAATGTTTTTTTTAAATGTATATAGCTTAAAATATTCAAATGACATTCAAAATAATATTTAAAATTCTAAAATTAATTTAACAAATTTTATTTATTTATAACCTTTCAAATGTTTTTTTATAAAGTTATTGTGATTTTTGTGAAAAGTTCACTAAGATATTTGTGCAAGACAGACTTCAATGACATTTATTTATATAATTAAATCACAGAAATTAGTTGTTATATAGATACAAATTGGTTAGCAAGTAATTGATTTGAATATTTGATCACTTCAAAACAAATTAAAAATAAATAAAGAAAAATTAATACAAATATATATTGCTTAAAATATTCAAATGACATTGAAATGAATAAAGAAATACATTAATCTGACATATTTTATTTATTGATCACATTTCAAATGTTTTTTTAAACTAATTTATTGTGATTTTTGTGAAAAGTTCTCTTTAATGTTTGTGCCAGACTTCAATGAAATGTATTGACTTAAATCTTGTAAAATTGTTGTTATATAGATACAAAATGGTTATAGTCAGTAAATAACTTGATATTTCAACATTTGATCATTTCAAAACAAATAAAAAAATTAACAAAAAATGTATATTGCTTAAAATATTCAAATGATATTCAAATTAATAAAGAAATATATACACTTAACATATTTTATTTACTGATTTATTGAAATTTCAATTATTTTTAAAACTATTTTGTTTTGATTTTTGTGAAAAGTTTACTTAGATATTTGTGCCAGGCAAACTTCAAAAAAATGTATTTACTTAAATCATGTAAATTTGTTGTTACATATAGAAATTGGTTGTATTCAATAATTAGTTTGAATATTTGATCATTTTAATACGAATTAAAAATAAATATAAATGTTTTTTATAAAAATGTATATTGCTTAAAATATTCAAATGATATTCAAATTACCAAAAAAAAAAAAACTTTTATTTAACATATTTTACTTATTGATGAACTTTCAAATATTTTATTTGAAAACTAATTTACAGGGATTTTTGTAAAAGGTTCACAAAAAATGCTTTGTGCACAAATATTATAACTCTTTTAACAATGATGTGCATTTCTCCAGCAATAAATAAATAAATAAAAGATACCATGGTATACACTAAGCATGCAGTGCCAACTTGGTCACCTACTTCTAATGAACTGGTTTAGTATCCAGTTACTTAAATGTAATTACAGCATTAAACTCCTTCAGCATGAACACAAATGCCATTCCTCAGTGTCCAGCTTCAATGAGGAACATCATATCACATCATATAGTATCGTATCGTATCGTATATATTTATTCAATCCCATGTCAGCAGCAAAGGCTATTTTCATGGCAAAAACAATTGATTACGAATAAATGCAATAAAACACACAAGAAAATAAACACAAGAAAAATTTGATATGATGAACTTTTTCTAATTAGAATCTAAAAATTAGCTGAATGAGTTTACTTCATAAAAAACTCTCCTGTAGTTATTAAAAGCGGGACAGTTCAATAAAACAGTAAGATGTAATTTTGCAGAACAAACACTGAGTGGGGTCTCCACCTTTAAGCCAAAAATGTAAAAACCTAGTCAGTCTTGTATGTCCAATACAACATCTGGTAAAAATCACTAGATCAAATCTAGTCTTAAAAGTTTTTTGGAGGGGAAACATATAAGTTGATGTGAAAATATTTTGCTTATTCAGTACAGTCTAATGAATGAAAACTGACAGGGGTTGTCAAACATGGCAAAAAAATATTAAAATAATGCTTCCTAAAAGCAATACTGACTGTAAATCTTGGTATTGGCTCTCTGCTGGACTTCATGTGAGAAGTACTGATGTCTAAAGCACTGATTCATGAACTAAATCTTTTGCTTTGAATGTTTTCAATGAACCGTTTGATCCAGATCACAAAGCCCTGAATGAAATATGTCTGAATTACTCTAGTCTGAAATATTCTTGGATGAATTCAAGACTGCAGAAGATTATCGTGAACCACTATGACAATCACATCAGTCATATTGAATAATAGAAAAAGTTGTTTATATAGCATAACATTTCTGAGTTCGGAGCTGTCCGTTATCTGGACTGTTTTTTTTTTTAGTTTTTTGAGGCAAGAAACCACAGGCAAAAACACTGTTTATTCAATAAACCTGTAATTATTTAGACTTTTCATTAAGTGTTTTTTTTTTTTGTTCAGCCTAACAAAAAAACACCTTTTCTTCTGGAGAAAGTCTTATTTGTTTTATTTCGGCTAGAATAAAAGCAGTTTTTATTTTTTTTAAATCCATTTTAAGGACAAAATTATTAGCTATTATAATTTTTTTCGATAGTCTACAGAACAAACCATCGTTATACAATAACTTGCCTAATTACCCTAACCTGCCTAGTTAACCTAATTAACCTAGTTAATCCTTTAAATGTCACTTTAAGCTGTATAGAAGTGTCTTGAAAAATATCTAGTAAAATATTATGTACTGTCATCATGGGAAAGATAAAATAAATCAGTTATTAAAAATTAGTTAATAAAACTATTATGTTTAGAAATTTGTTGGGCTAATAATTCTGACTTCAACTGTAAATATATATATATATATATATATATATATATATATATATATATATATATATATATATATATATATATATACACACACACACACACACACACACACACACACACACACACACACATATCTATAAAGTATATATATTTTTAATTTACGTACATGAATTTATGTAATTAAAAATATATATATATAATTTTTTTAATTATAAAGCAATTTAATTTAAGAATAAATTATATATTTACATACACACACACACACATATCTATAAAGTATATATATATATATATATATATATATATATATATATATATATATATATATATATATATATATATATATATATATATATATAAATTTAATCTTAAATTAAATAGCTTTATAATTTAAAAATTTATTCTAATATTTTTAATTACATAAATTCATGTATGTAAATAAAAAATTACAATACATAATTTAAAAGGTCTTTTTCTCAAAAAATTGTATTTTTCTTGTACAATGAGCCAAAGCAACACTCTTTCTGACACCAAAAGATGTTCATGCATACTCTTATTATACACAAATAAATCTAATAAATAATTGTGAAAATGTATTTATTTTGTAATTTTTTTATCAGTATTTTATGAATTATGAAGTGATAAAAAGTGATACCCAAAATCTAAATTACTAATGCTAACATGACTAAAAATTAAACAAGAATTTTGAAACTCACTTCTGGGCTTGAACTTTATGAAAATTAATAGTTCATTGAAAAATGCTTCCTTGTTTGTATATATTAACATAACATTTCAAAATCTGAGTGAAATAGATGTTGTCGGACTCAGGTTGTACTCACCGTGCCAGGGCGCAATTGTTCTGCCCTTCTTAGTTATATTGTTTTGTTTTATTTTAAGTCATTTGGGATGCAGTGACACACGGTCAAATCTTTAGCTGAACAGATCCACCTTTTTTGATGCTCGAAAATGTTCATGAAAGTCATCATGCTTTTAATGGGAGGTTTGCTGAAGGTGCAGCTGTCGTGCAGCAAGAGGTTTGCATCTTTAATAAACTATGACAGTTTGCGTTCATTGAAATGTAAGAATGATTAATTAATCCATATAAAAAAAAAAAACAGTCCCTAAAAGTGACGTGGCATATTCAGTTTCAGGCTCATGCATACTTTGCATTCACACTACAAGCGTACCGCGGCAAAACACAACCGAACCGCGCTCTGGCACACTCACCAATGTGCGATTCGCAGCACTCACACTTGTCAAACAAACCGGGAAACAGGGTTCAAACATGCCCGGGCACATTTCAGATAGCCTAATGTGGGTACACCCTTATATTTAAGTATGTTGATGTACTGAAACGGAATAATGAGTAGTGGATTAGGCTTTCTTTTTGCGCATCATTCCCTCACAGCAAACTAGCGGTAAGCGGGGCAGGGTTAAGAATATTGTGACAGAATACGTCAACCTGAACATCAGAAAAGGACCAACACTCCAAACACAGAAGCAAATGATCAGAATTTGATTAAAGATTACCAAAACAACCATTTTTATTCAAAGTATTAACAGATTAACTCTTCGCCAAAATAATAACAATGTGTGCTAGCAAAATAAACACTGCAAATTTGGATTTCGCATCAACTTATGCAAGCAATTCCTGAAGTAGATAACTAACTGGTGATGTATGATGACAAATATTAATTAATGCTTCCCCCCTTTTCACCTGCAGTGCCTTGCCTTAATACTCACAGATGAGTAAGTAAGCATCTGTCTGTCGCTGTCTTAAGTTACATCCTCTATTTCTATGCGCTGCTTGGCTCAGTAAGCCTGTAATAGGTTTAAGCGGGACAGAAACACACTCCTCTCTGCTCTCACACAAGCTGGCTTTATGGCCCACCTTTTCTATGGGTGATTTATTCTCGGGGAGAAAACAGAAAGAGAGAGAGACGGAGAAACAAATAGACACAGCATGGTTGACAGTGAGCAGTCAGGAGAGATTTACTCATTCGAATCAACTGGAACAGATCTAAAAGCATTGGCCACATGCACACTGAAGCATACAGAATGTAGAATAGATATGCTTTAAATAGTCCCTGTGAAATTAAAATAAAGCTATTTAGATGTTGGGATCGGTATGTTAGTCTAAAGGATATCTATAAGCTACACTGTTGACAACCTCCTGTAGAGTCTATAGTAGCGTACTGGCAGCAGATTACCAGTAACTTACTGTAAATTAATTACTGCAAATAATACTGTATTTACATTTACCGCACCATTTATCTTGCTGTATATGTATTTACAGGATTGTATGTATATCTATACTGTAAAATATACAGTAATTTTCACAATGCAACTTTAAAATACAGTAACATACTGCATAACTGTCCTACAGTAAAATACAGACTATATTACAGTTAAATACTGTGTAATTTACAAACATCATTAACAGTGTGCTACAAAACAGTGACAAAATTTGCCTTTAGAAGATATAAACATCAAAAAGTTTGCAGTTTGTCACTTATGTCGAAATTAATTTAAAATGTGACATCACCTCATACTTCAATTTCTCATCCAACCTTCTGACCAATCAAATGCTCTCTAGTATCTGACATGCACCGCCCCCCTTTAAGATGCTATTCCTCTATTATGAGCTCCCTGGCAGAGCTGTGATAAAATCAAAGGGGGAGGAGCTACTCTACATCCCGCCCTGCCTTTATGTCTCATTTCAAATTACATCACAGATTGAACAAAAATGCACTTCAAGGGACCCTTAAAAATTGAGTAAACCCACTGCCTTAAAAGCAACAAGATTGTTGAACAACAGGCCTCGTTACAGTGATTCATCAAAACGTGTTAAGGAAAGAAAAGAGCTGTGATTTAGGACAAATAGTGGAAATGTTCACAAATTGGATATGATTAGAAGAAAACAGCAAATACACACACACACACACACACACACACACACACACGCAGTATAATGAAGTACTTCTAATCAATTTAAAGTTTTGACGTTCATTCTCTGCTGGAGTTCATGACAGAAATAGTGATGTATGAAGCACTGAATCATGAACTAATCATTCGTTTGTGTTGAATCTTTAATGAATCATTTGATCCAGTTCACATAACAGATGAATAGTCAGAAATATGGACAGACAGACAGACAGACAGACCAACAAAAGTGCAGACAGATACAAACAGACATGCAGACAAAAAGACAGACAGACAGACAAACATGCAGACAGACAGACAAATGTGCAGACAGACAGACAAATGTGCAGACAGACAGACAAGCAAACAGGCAGATAAATGTGCAGACAAAAAGACAGACAGACAGACAGACAGATGTGCAGACAGACAGACAAATGTGCAGACAGACGGACAAGCAAAAGTGCAGACAAAAAGATAGACAGACAAATGTGCAGACAGACATTCAGACAGACAGACAGACGTGCAGACTGGAAGATAGACAAATGTGCAGATAGACAGACAGACAGACAGACAAGCAAAAGTGCAGACAAAAAAAGATGACAGACAAATGTGCAGACAGACAAGACAAGACAGAGAAATGTGCAGACAGACAGACAGGACAAAACAGATAAATGTGCAGACAGAGAGACAAGCAAACGTGCAGACAGACAGACAGACAAACATACAGACAGACAAAAGTGCAGACAGACGTGCAGACAGAAAGACAAACAGACAAGACAGACAGACAAATGTGCAAACAGACAGACCAACAAAAGTGCAGACAGAGATACAGACAGGCATACAGACAAAAGATAGACAGACAGACAAACATGCAGACAGACAGACAGACAGACAGAAAAACAGGCAGACAAATAGACAGAAAGATAGACAGACAGACAAACAGACAGACGTGCAGACAGAAATACAAGACAGACAAATGTGCAGACAGACAGACAGACAGGCAGACAAATAGATAGACAGATAGACAGACAGATGTGTGGCTCTGTGAGATCCTCTGCAGTTTAAGTAAACTGACCGCTTCGTGAACCTGACAGTCAGATAAGCTGAGCTGGACTTTGCCCTGAACTTTGACATCTGCTGTCCCTCCCCCAGCCACCACCTACCCATCAAAACCTCCTTATAAATGCTCATTTCATGACCATGACGCTGAAACGACGCCTGAAATACAGACAAGCTGTGTACGATCAATATTCATTACAATATTCATGGCTCAAAATGAGGTGTAAGTGATATTATTAGCAGTATTATTTATTCTATGCATATTTATATTTGTTTTATTAAAAACAAGCTTAGATTTGTCCACCTGTCAGCTTTTAGACCGTTAGGGGCATAGCATGTGTGTTTGGATATAACTTAGTTTTTTGACCACACTTCATTATTATTGTTCATTTATTCGTTTGCTGGAAATTAGAACTGAATTTAGAAATAGTCTTGAAACAAATCTTTGCGCGTAACAAACAAAATTAATTATGTAGGCTAATGGATGTCTGTGCATACAACATGTTTCCTTATCCACGAGAGTGAAAGTGAAAGTAAAGAATGAGGAGGCTCATCTCTCATTCTCACGCTGCAGATGATTTGTTTAACTGTTTTCTCGTTAGTGAAGCGCTCATTATTTCACTTACAAAGTCCGCCATGTAAATAGCAAATGCGCTATGGTGTGACGCAATTGACTCTTAAAGGGAATGGGAGATGAGACTCTGATTGGTTTATTCTCAAAACACACCTATAACTCATTAAGAGAATAAGCTCAACTTGGTTAGACCATGCGCTGTGGCGCAAAGCGGAATTTTCCATCCTTAAAATAGCAAAAGTGGATTTTGGCATGCCCTTAATCAGATAAACAGCACAGTGACAGACATGAAGGAAGCAGATCTCACGTAATGATAAAAAAAATTCATTACAAACATGCATGGTTTTAAAAAAGTTTTAAACCTGTAAAACTTACTCTTGATCACATTTTGAAGATGATTGATGATCACAGAGACTGAACAGATCTTTTAATCCTAGTTGCTTTGCGCATGTCCTGTCTTGTGGATATTATTATACGCGTTACTACGAAGACATGTTAACACGCGGCTGTCAATTCTGTGGGCGGGGAAACCTCACTCCTACATCACGTTGCGGTGGGCCTTAAAATGGGAGGGATTTGGATCCTATTTTAACGTTAGGAGATTAAAATAAGAGACTTATTGTCTTTCTATCACTCCAATATGACTGTGGACATACTATACCTACACACAGTTCTGTTCAAACAGCTCACAAAAGTTGATTTTCATCATAGGTGCCCTTTAAAAACACAAGCCATTGATAAATGTTCACCCTATTATGGTTAAACTGAAATGACTCCAAAATTGTCATGTGCTCTGTTGTACCTGTATAATCCTGACTCCACATTGCACATCCTGTGATTTGACTATTGTATATTCACACATTGCGATATCGGTGCTAAAACGATATATTGTGCAGTCCTAAATATTAGCATAGTATTTTGTTTATTATTTATTTTTATTTTATTTATTTTATACAGTATAGAGATTTAAACATGGATGTTAATTAAAAGTTTTACTTGAAAACAAACATATTAGAATTTTTTTTATATAGGATCATGTGACAGTACTGAACAAATAAATAAATAATAATAAAAAAAAATATATATATATATATATATATATATATATATATATATATATATATATATATATATATATATATATATATATATATATATATATATATATATATATATAAACACACACACACACACACACACACACAGTTGAATTATTAGCCCCCCTGAATTATTCGCCCCCTGTTTATTTTTTTCCCCAATTTCTGTTTAACAGAGAGAAGATTTTTTAAACATAATAGTTTTAATAACTCATCTCTAATAACTGATTTATTTTATCTTTGCCATGATGACAGTAAATAATATTTTACTAGATATTTTTCAAGACACTTCTATACAGCTCAAGTGACATTTGAAGGCTTAACTAGGTTAATTAGATTAACTAGGCAGGTTAGGGTAATTAGGCAAGTTATTGTATAACGATGGTTTCTTCTGTAGACTATCAAAAAAATATAGCTTAACGGGGTTATATATATTTTGTCCTTAAAATGGGGTTTAAAAAATTAAAAACTGCTTTTATTCTAGCCAAAATAAAACAAATAAGAATTTCTCCAGAAGAAAAAATATTATCAGACATATAATATTATGTGAAAATTATATATTATTATATTATATAATAATATGTGAAAATGTCCTTGCTCTGTTAAACATCATTTGGGAAATATTTAAAAAAAGAAAAAAAAAAAAAGGGGGGGGGGGGGGGCTAATAATTCTGACTTCAACTGTATATACAGTGGTCAGCATATATAAGTACACCCCTCACAAATCTCTCTTTTAAATTTATTTTTAATAGGAAGCTATACAATATTATATTTGTGCATATACATTAGATTAGTCAGTTCTAAAGCCAAATCTGGAGCTTATCTAACAAAATAACTTGCGATAACGGTCCAAAAACTAGTACAGCCAAATTTATATGTTATAGAAAAATATTAAATACAATTTTAAAATAGAGGAAAAATCAGAAGCAAAAAAATTGAAAAAACTACTTGAAATTTTGTAGGTTGTAATTTTTTTTTTTTTGCAATATTTTGCTTGAATTTAATTGTAGTATCTTTCCATTTCTAAATATGTTTGGAGACTAAAATATTATTTAATAAATATATCGGTTTAATCTGTTTTGTTTAAATGCACCAAAATGCCTATATTCTCTGAGAAATGGATGAAATATTCATTTTCAAAACGGGGTGTACTCAATTATGCTGAGCACTGTATTAACATCACAGGAATAAATGACATTTGAAATTATATTGAACTAGAAAGTATCTATTTAAATTAAACCAATCTTTTACAATACTGTATTTCTGACTAAATAAATGTTGCCTCTGTCACAAATCCTGCTGACCACCAACTTTTATACAGTATCTACTTCCTAAATTTACAAATATGTTCTCAGTTCCTCCTTTGTTAAAGTACTCCTACTAACTAACACGTCTTCATGAACATGTCAGTGGCCAAAAAGTAAATTAAATTAAAACTTTGCCTCAAGCAAAAACAAAACTCAGGTGAACCACAGAAACAGTGCGGGAGGAAAAGTGTTTTAATAACTGAATTCAATTATTTCTGTAGCTGTGTGCCCTGTGGATTTATAGGTGTAGATATTCTTGTGTGCACAAGTGGAAAGCAAAAGTAAGAAATGATTGGCTTCAGAAATAAAATGAAATAAAGTGAAGCAGAGGTCAAATATGCAGAGGACAGAACCGGTCAATAAAAGCACATGAGTCATCCGACAAACCTCATGTGGGCTGACGAGCATTTTTACACAACTGACTCTCAAATTGACCTGTAAAAAACGATTCATTGGATTCACTACATTTTTTACTACAAGGTAAGTGGTTGCAAACAATTTGCTGAATTTAAACAAACAAATGAAATTTGGTAATGTTCATCTTAATTTGTTTGTTTAAATTCAGCCCATATAAAGTGTTTGCAACAATTTTCAATGAACTATTTTTGATGACACTCAAACATTAAAACTATCCAACCTACTTATTTAAAATGAGCAAAATCAACATTATTCTTCAGGTTTCTCTGGGGAGAACTTAATTGTTTTATGTTCAATCCGCTTATGTTCATTTGTAAAAATGATTAAGCTAACTTAATCGATTTGTGTTGGGACAACATGAAGGAATTGTGTAGAACCCAGAATCAAGGCTAGTATTGCAGCGTGTGCAACGATTAACCAATTTCACTATTAACTGAACTTTAATTCGTCATCGTTAATTAATCGTAAAGGCTTCTCAACACTGCGATTAAAAAAAAAAACGTAATTGCGATTAATGAACGATTTATTTATTTATTTATTTATTTATTTATTTATTTATTTATTTATTTATTTATTTATGCTGACAATTTTTGTACAGTAAATATGTATTTTTCTTTGGTACAAGCTGCTCTTGTTGCTCTGTTTTCTCAGTGTTTACGTTGTCCATGCTCAACATGTTGGTGGAATAACGTAACGGAGCAGGGTCATGTGACTTCACACGCTGTAAGTAATCGGAAAAAATTGACCTGGAAAAATTAAATCGATTATAGGTTCTGAATGTCGATTTCGATTACTTTTTGATTCGCCCAGCCCTAACTAATACGCATGCACACTGGATAAACTACGGCTGAGGCTAATAACTAAGGGCTATTCACATGCCATGTCTTTTGTGTGCGCAAGTTTTTTATTTCTTTTCATTTGAGTATATTGGGACTGACGTGCACGCAGTGCGCACGCGGCGTGACGTGTTCATGCTATCCAGGCCCACCTAGTTGAAAGAATGCCACAAGTGCACTGCGATTCACGTGACAAGAACTGATCGTTCAGCTTCATACTTTGTATGGAATATACACATTTCCACTCCCAAGTAGGATTGGGAGATGTCAACCAATTTAGCATCGTATGATGTCTAATGTGAAATATTGCGATGGACGATGGCATCGTCATCGTAGGTGGCAGTGAATTATTTATTTATAAATAATTAATTAATTCTTAACTAATTAATTATTCGTCGCCTACCTTTTCAACTACCTGACCCGCATGGTCTTTGTTTTACCCATAACCAAATCATAAATAAATAAATATAAGTTACACACAAATTACCACCTGTCAATCACTTTTTCTGCAGGACTCTGGCATGAATAGGTAGAGTGATCTGTGTCGTTATAATGGAGTCGACAAACTTAGTTGGTAAAAAAGATGCACAACCAACAGGAACCAACCAACAGTATCTGAGGTTTTCACTAAAATTACTAAGTACAAGCTTGAAAGCGAAAGATTGAAACAGTGTACTGATGCTGTGACACGTTACCTGATAGATTCAAAAGAAAGAAGAGTCGTTAGATAGAGACAAGATTAATTAAATATCACGTTTATCAACTAAAGTAAGACGCGATCCAGCGGTACATCCTTAATAAACTGTCTGACGTCCACTGCTCTCTGGGGTTTTGTGCTCAAAGCACCCGCTGACTGCCTGGAGCTCAGACGTGTGTGCATGCTGCAGTGCATGCCTGTGTGTGTGTGTGGTCACTTGATGTGCGTTTTCAGCGGTATAGTGTGGAAGGAGGGCTGTTCAGAAATGCTAGGTGAAACGCCAGTGTGGAGGTGGATCGCTTTCATTCTAAAATGCCATTTTAAAACAAAGACGTATTAGTGTAAACGGGGCCTATGTGTGCATTTTTAGCGAGCGGGTTGCTGCTACGATGGGGCAGAGGATCGCGATGCCGGCTCAGCATTATGATGTCTATCGGCCATCGGTGTTGGACAATGGCATCGTCTATCAACCCAACCCTACTCCCAAGAGAAAAAAAAATACAAAATGAAAATACCAAACAAGTTCATAATATAGTTGCTTAAAAGTGCCTTTCAGACAGAGATTCAGCTGCCTTTGTTTTCTTTAAAAGGGAAACACTTAGCTAATATTATGTTTCACAGATTTACATTGGACAAATACTATTTTTTTTTATTCTTCTTTTTTTATTTATCTATTCATTCATTGTTCTGTCATTTATTTTCAGTGTAAAATTATTACTCAAGTTTAAATGCATAATAATCGTGATAAACGAGATTATTACTCAGACCTACAATCGTACAACTAAAATCTAAAATCGTTTTATCTCTAGTATTGCATCTTTAAAAATTAGCATTTTATTTGGCTTTTTTTTCAAACTGGAGCACATTTTAAAAGGTTATTGTCTAGTCAATCTTATAAATAGTTTACTTCATATTGTATTTCAAACGTCTGTCTTGCCCATAAATAGTTTACTTCATACGATACTTCAAACGTCTGTCTTGCCCACCCAATTTAAGCTTAGCCTAGCATAAATCATTGAAACAGATTAGACCATTAGCATCTTGCTCAAATAAGTTAGTTAATAATAACATTTTGATAGCTTTCCTTATTAAATTGGACCCTTTTATATGCTCATTTTACAAGTCCCCTATAGTTAAACAGTTTAGTTTTACCATTTTTAAATCCATTCAGCCTATCTCTGAAAATTGTGAGAGCATTTTTAGCTTATGTTAGCATAAATCATTGAATTTAGTTTACTTCAGATGGTACTTCATATAGCACAAATCATAATAAAATGAGGCGAATTCAAACTATGCCATTAAGCAGCTGTAGCAGGACAATAGTGTCATTATTCTGATCAATACGGTTCAGTATCGATTCAGCTCAGTCATTATAAAACAAGTGCTGCTCAACAACTTTGGCGCCATCAAATAGAGGTTATTACTGAATATCAAGTTCAAATAGTTTCAATTATGACAGCGTAAATGTGAAAATCAGTATTTGTTTGTTCTTTTAACATGGTTTTGTCTATTGTTGTCATTTGTGGTTCTGCTCATCTGAACTCATCCCTCAAAATTAGGTTGTAGTTTCTAAAAAACTTTGCATAGCTAATTCGTTAAAAGTTGTGGTCAGTGTTGAGCATAACCATATTTAGTGCACCTCTTTTCTTACTTTCACCTCATTCTCCCATATGCAATGGCTAATTCTGATACACTGAAAAAAGATGTGTGTCCAAAAACTGATACTTTATTAATTAAGCAATTGACTTCAAGTTTAAACAGAGAGTATCTGAATTAAAACTTGAGATTGAAATTCTGAAGAAGAAAAACTGAAACCGGTACAAACCAAGTTAACAAAAAATAGATTATAAGAGGAAATGCTTAATCCAAAGTTATCCTGACATGAGTTCTTAATTTTCACATTGAAGGAACACTCCATTTTTTTAAATAGGCTTGTTTTACAACTTCCCTAAAGTTAAACAGTTCAGTTTTACCATTTTTGAATCAATTCAGACCATCTCTTCACCTCATGAGAGCAATTTTAGCTTAGCTTAGCATAAATCATTGAATCGGATTAGACCATTAGCATCTCGCTCAAAATAACTACATTAAAAAGTGTTTTGATAGCTTTTCTCAATAAAGCTAAGGGCTCATTTTACAACTTCCTTGTACAGTTCAGTTTTACCATTTTTGAATCCATTCAGACTCTGGCACTGGTGGGAGCAATTTTAGCTTAGCTTAGCATAAATAATTGAATCAGATTATAGACCATTAGCATCTCACTCAAAACAAGTATATAAAAAAAAGAGTTTTGATATCTTTTCCATTTAAAGCTGGACTCTTTTATAGACTCATTTTACAACTTCCCTGGAGTGGGTCTGATGAGAGCAATTTAGCTTAGCTTAGCATAAATCATTGAATCGGATTAGACCATTAGCATCTTGCTCAAAACAAATATATATATAAAAAATAAGTTTTGATAGCTTTTCCAATTAAAGTTATGGGCTCATTTGAAAACTTCCCAAGAGTTAAACATTTCAGTTTTACCATGTTTGAATCCAATCAGCCCATCTCTGGGTCTGGTGAGAGCCATTTTAGCTTAGCTTAGCATAAATCATTGAATTGGATTAGACCATTAGCATCTCACTCAAAACAAGCGTATAAAAAAAGAGAGTTTTGATATATTTTCAAATTAAAGCTGGACTCTTTTATAGACTCATTTTACAACTTCCCTAGAGTGGGTCCGATGAGAGCAATTTTAGCTTAGCTTACCATAAATCATTAAATCGGATTAGACCATTAGCATCTTACTCAAAATAAATACATTAAAAAAAAAAGTTTTGCTAGCTTTTTCCGTTAAAGCAATGGCCTAATTTTACAACTTCCTTATAGTTAAACAGTTCAGTTTTACCATTTTTGAATCCATTCAGCCTACTCTAAGTCTAATGAGAACAATTTTAGCTTAGCTTAGCATAAATCATTAAATCGGATTAGACCATTAGCATCTCACTCAAAACAAGTATATAAAAAAAACTGAGTTTTGATATCTTTTAATTAAAGCTGGACTCTTTTATAGACTCATTTTAGTTCCCTAGAGTGGGTCTGATGAGAGCAATTTTAGCTTAGCTTACCATAAATCATTGAATCGTATTAGACCATTAGCATCTCTCTCAAAACAAATATATATAAATAATACGTTTTTATAGCTTTTCCAATTAAAGCTATGAGCTCATTTTACAACTTCCCTAGAGTTAAACAGTTCAGTTGTACCATTTTTTAATCCAGTCAGCCTATTTCTGGGTCTGGTGAGAGCAATTTTAGCTTAGCTTAGCATAAATCATTGAATCGGATTAGACCATTAGCATCTTGCTCAAAACAAATATATATAAAAAAGACTTTTCTAATTAAAGTTTGGCTCTTCTATAGTTACAT
Source organism: Danio kyathit (assembly GCA_903798195.1). Taxonomy (NCBI): domain Eukaryota; kingdom Metazoa; phylum Chordata; class Actinopteri; order Cypriniformes; family Danionidae; genus Danio; species Danio kyathit. The sequence continues at coordinate 23,746,414 of LR812521.1, read as the reverse complement.
CGTATATTAAGACTAACAAAAAAAATGAAATGTTGCTACTTGGACGTTATCGATAGGAACTACTTTCATTCTGGCGTAATGATCTTACCTAGTTGGGAACTTTTTTCAGGTGCTGCATAATATCATTGTGCTTTAATAAAAAGAATTATAAAAATTATATTTGTTTGTTTATTTGTTTATATAATCATCTTTACTTATATATTACATTATACATTCATTTATTAATTTTTTTTCACAGAGTAGGTTGAAATAAGCCTGAAAGCACCCTTTCATCTCCAAAAAACCCAACACTCAGAAGGATACAGTAGGTGTAGGTGATTCATGAGCATGAACGTAAAAAACCAAACATGAAAGACTTCCCTAGTTCTCTTCAATAAACCCCACTTCACTGCTAACAGGCTTGCATTAACCGCAGCAGTTTCGCTCTTTGTCATCTGATGCTCTTTTTTTCTTGCATCGAAGCGCAGCAGAGCGCTCTGGTCAAGGTCAGTCAGCAGATAAACTAGAGGAACCCAAAACAAACAGCTAACACACAAAACACCCGAAGCAGACACAAACACTCAGGTAACAGCGGAGGAAGAGGAAGACGCCAGTCAAGAGAGCGCAAACAGAAAGCGAAAGTGCAGAAAGAGGAGGTTAAATATAGATTTAGAGGAAACTAAACACATGTAGGTCTATTGCTGGTAAACATTCAGTTTTGCTGGTTTAGCATATAGAGATTTCACACTTTACAGTCTAAATGGTCACCGACATATAGTATCTAGAGAGTATAGTTTTGCAAATGTAAAGCTGCACACAATGACAGCATACTTTCATGTATTGAGGAAACCGCTGAATTTACCCTACTTTCGTTTTTCCTCAGAATGCGACTTTTTAAATGCATTAAATGTTAGAATCAATGCAACAACTGGGACATTCTAAAACGCTTAATGTAAAGAAAAAACTTAACGTGGCTTAATGTACCTAAACATCACCAAGAGAAACCCAAATTTCTCTCAAACTTTTCTTGTTATTAACCTAACAACTGTAAAAAGAATGAGTCCCAATTCCCCACTGAAGTCCATTATAAGGAAAAAGCTTAACGTGGCTTAATGTACTTTAACAACAAGCGGGGGAATTCAAATTTCTATCACATTTTACTCGTGACAAACACTTTCTGAGGTCAAAAGAATTAGCTAAAATTTTTGTGAGTGAAAATCTTCACATTATGCGTTTTTCCCCATTGAATCCACTATGAAAGGAAAAGGCTTAACATGGCTTAATGTACCTTAACAATTGGGGCACATCAAAAATCTATGAAACTTTACTTGTAACTAACACTAGCTACTAGCAAAAGATCAAACCCTGATTCTGTGGATGAAGTGAACAATGTCACGTTAAGCGTTTATACCCATTGAAGTCCATTATAAGAGCTTAATGTGGTTTTGGTAAGTATGTAATCTGTATTTATATAGTGCATTTATTGTATATGAACATACACCCAAAGCGCTTCACGGTCATGAGAGGGGTCTGTCCACACCACCACCAGTGTGCAGCATCCACTTGGATGATGCGATGGCAGCCACTGGACAATGGCGCCTGTGCGCTCACCACACACCAGCTATTGGTGGAGTGGAGAGACAGTTATAGAGCCAATTCAGTGGATGGGAATGATTGGGAGTCCATGAGGGACGATGGAGGTAATTTGACCAGGACACTGGGGTTACACCCCTACTCTTTACGAGAAATACCATGATATTTTTAATGACCAAGAAGAGTCAGAACCTCGGTTTCATCCCCTTGTCCCCTTCACTTTACTGGGGCATAAGGACTCACACAGACCACAGGTTGAGCGCCCCCTGCTGGCCTCACAAACACCACTTCCAACAGCAACCTAGTTTTCCCATGTGGTCTCCCATCCAAACATCTATAAAAATAAACTCATAAACACTTTCTGCTGTTAAAAGAACAAGCTTTTATTTTAATGTATCAAGTGAACAATATCACTTTAAGCATTCTCCCTATAGAAGTCCATTATAAGGAAACAGCTTAACGTGGCTCACCAACCAGACTTTACTTGTGATTAACACTGACTATTGTCAAAAGAATGGGCTCTAATTCCATAGATAAAGTAAACAATATCACGTTAAGTGTTTTCTCCCCCATTGAAGTCTATAATAAGCAAAGGCTTAACGTAACTTTACAACAACTGAGTAAAACCAAATGTTAAAAAGGTTGTTCATCTAATTTTATTTATAATAGATTAACCCTTGCTGTCAAAAGAATGCGCTTGTGCATGTCACTGACATCCCCACAACAACATGGGGGAAAACGGTTAACACAATATTGTTCACTTTAGCTGTTGAATCGGGGCTCATTCTTTTGCTAGTAGTTAGTGTAATCACAAGTGAAATTTATTAGAAATTTGATTGTCCCCGCTTGTTGTTAAGGTACATTTAGCAATGTTAAGCGTTTTCCTTATAATGGACTTCAATGGGGGAGAAAACGCTTAACGTGATGTTTTTCACTATGTCTATGGAACTGGGACTCTACTTTTTTTTTTACAGTAATTAGGGTTAATTACAAGACATTTGGGGTTTTTTTTTTTGGTTGATGTTTAATCAGATTAAGCCACAATAAGCTTTTTTCATGCTAAGCGCTTTAGAATATCCCCAACAATTGCTCTAGTAAAGGGTGTAGATTCAAGTATCTAAATAATGGCTTTGGCAAGTCCCTCAAATCACACTTTCCTCATCATTTACTCACAATCAAGTGGTTTTAAACTTTTATGAACTTATTTTAAAACACATGATATTCTGAAGAATGTTGGGGGGAACAGCCATTGACTTCCATAGAACTTGATGACGGACGTCAATGGCTGTTTCTTCCCCAACGTTCTTCAGAATATTTTTTGTTAAACTGAAGAACTCAACATTTTATTTATAACCAAAAGTGTTTGAATCCAATTTTGTTGGAAACACAAGAAGATATTTTGAAAAATGTAAGCTGTAACAGAAAAATAAAATACTATGGAGGTCAATGGCTACTGGTTCCCAATATTCTTCATAACACCTTGTTCTGTGGCCAACAGGTATGAAGGGTGAGTAAATGATGACAGAGGTTTTTCTAACATTAAAATGTTTGGCGTCAGTTTATTTTTTTAAATATTCCAAGAAATTAATGTTTCAAGAGTTCACACTTAGCTGATGATTTAATATAAGCTTGTTTGGCATGCTGTCCCGGGAGAGAGCCCTGAGCTTAAGGGATCCTCGAGCCCAGGGCTCCCCTCCGTTCGTAGAGCGGGAGGAGAGCTTAAGCTTAGGTAGCTCTCAAACTCCCCAGCTTCAATAGCTAAGGAAACTCTTGAGGAGAAAGGGAGTTAGACAGTTGTATCCATTGCCTAAGTCTATTATAAATTAAGTATATCTTTGCGGGTGGGAGGAAACCGGAGGACCCGGGGGAAACCCACGCGGACATGGGGAGAATATACAAACTCCGCACAGAAACACCCACCATCCTGGCGAGGACCAGGGCTGGCAGTATTCTTGCTGTGGGGCAACAGTGCTAACCACTGGGCCGCCGTGCCGCCCGATCTATGAAAAGGAGGAGAAGGGGGAGGAAAGGGGGGGTTTCTTCCATACGAAGATAACTGTGTACTGAAACTGTGGTTATTTATAGTAAATAGGGAATCATATGATTGGGAGATCATGATTAGTTTAATGCAAGACTAGCTGTGGTAAATCACAAGCACGTGACCCTCTCGAAATTAGTTTATGAATAAACTTCACTTATTTTAATTGTTTAAAAACAGACTGTAAATAGATTTGTTAGCTAATATAAAACCATAAAACCATTCAAAAGATTTCTTTTTTAACTTAGATTAAGTTGATTAATTTTAATGGCAACATACACTCTGTTAAGTTTCATAAGTGACGACAGCATGTAAATACAGGACTGAATTCCCTCAAGTATTATTCTTAAATCCGAGTTGTTTTGATTAGCACAGTTTTTGACACCGACCAAAGATTAGTTTGAACTAAACCAGCATCAACAGGGGCATTATATTGTTTATGTTTGGAAGGCTCCTTCACAGTTTGCGCTTTTGAAGTGTTGTCATGTTCAATTATTTTAAGCAATGCCTACTAAGCATTTTTATGCTCAAGTTTACAAAGTAGGCAGATGCTGTTAGTGATAATTTGAAATGTGAATAATATATTTTTTAATAGGCAAAGCATTTGGATTCGAGTTGGATTGAGGCTTGTTTATATTTGCTATTCTGTTCAAGGAAGATCTGGCAACAATAAAGAGTGAACATACTTTGTTCTCTGATTCTTAAGGCTGATTTACACTTCTGCATCGGCGCAGCCTTTGCATGGTTGCATAGCCCTCGCCGTGGCTGACGTCAATGCTAATGCGCACCTCTGAAAAACTGCTACTACATGTTGCAATGATGCGTAGCCCAAGCTCTGTGATTGGTCGACTTGGTAGCGCTAATGGTCGACTTGGTAGTCGCGTGAAGGAGCTACAGATGAAAACTTTTGTTTTGTGTTTTCCTTATGATTAAAGTTGTTTCACATCTGTCAGTTCCCGCCTCTGAATGAGCGAGTTTGAGCTACTTCTACATTGAGGTAGCGTTCAGAAAAAACAAAACACCAGCGAAGAAACTCAACACAGAGGAACATAAAAACCTGCTGTCAGCTAGCGATTCGGAACACAAACAGCACGCAGAAGTATAAATGCATGACTACACGCAAGGCAGAGGGTCACGCTGATCACTCGACACAGAAGTATAAACCAGCCTTTACAGAATGCATACAGAAGAAAAAAGACAACACATTTACACATTTTAGTACTAGGTTTTTGGTTCGGTTTTATACTCAAATTCGTTACTGGCATTTTTCAATTGCTGAATGCAGTGTACAGATCAGGATACTGTAATAAAAAGTAAACTGACTACCGAAATTTTGCTACATCATGAATTTGGCACTCAGAATCCTGAAAGAAAAAATGTATACACAAACTAACTCATTCAAACATTAATGATATTAAGAAGCATTAATAAGGAAACAAAATCATGCGACACTCAAAAGATGATTTATAATGATGCTTAAAACTCATTTTACAATGTTTCTGTTTTGTTTTTCACTTAGATTTCGAATACATTATTTAAAAATCTACACTTTTGAATGCTATTGAATTTAATCAACTTATATATTTTGCATATTTCTGGCAGAGCAAATAACAGCTGGAATATTTTTCTTTAGGGCTGCACAATATATTGTTTCAGCATGGAAATGCACATTCGCAATAGTCACATCGCAGGATCTGCAATGTTAAGTCTGAATTATATTAGAGAATTTTTATCTTGTTTCTAGTGCAAAAATCAAAGTTTCAAAGTGAAAACCAGATTGTTTTACTTAACCCATTGGCAGATTATTTGACTGTTTCTAGGTTTAACTTCATTTTGACCTATTGCTTCTGAAAGTAAAAACTAAATACTTTACTTGATTTAAGAAATCTTTGATATTTGGACTAGAAATGAGACAAAAGAGATCAAAAAAAAAATTTGCATTGTGATTAATCAATTTCTGTACATAAATACTATTAGACTCTCCAGAAACACGCTAAATTGAACTATTCAAACCATCTGGTGAAACTGTATTCGTATCGAAGTAAAGTTTATTTATAAACTAATTTCGAGAGGATCACGTGCTTATGGTTGCTTGGGGCTGGTCTCGCATTATCCAATCTATAATTCACCAATCAGATGATTCCTAAGCCACTATAAATACCCTAAGTTCCATTTAACAGCCATCTTCGTTTTGATGAATTTCTTTCATCATTTTCCTTCAGCTTAGTCTATTTTTAGTGGTCACCACAGTGGAATGAACCGCCAACTATTCCAACATATGTTTTATGGAGCAAATGCCCCTCCAGCTGCAATCCAGTACTGGGAAACGCCCATACACACTCATTCACACACATTCATACACAATGGCCGATTTAGTTCATTCAATTCACCTATGGCGCATGTCTTTGGACGGTGGGGGAAACTGGAGGACCCAAAGGAAACCCACACGAACACGGGGAGAACATGCAAACTCCCCACAGAAATGCCAACTGGCCCAGCTGGGACTCAAACCAGAGACCTTCTTGCTGTGGTAGCCACTGAGCCACCATGAATAAAACAGAATAAAAATAGAAATAGAATTCTAGCCCCTCTAGAATAAAATGTGCATTTAAAAGCTGGACAGAACTAACTGGCCTTGTATCAAGGTCTGCTTATTGGGGATAATGTCACCTGTAGGCTTATTTAATAAGTACACGCAAGACTTGTCTTGAAAATAATGTAATGAAGCTTATGGTTGCCCATATAAATGACAGTAAATCAGCACAGTAAGCATCACAACATAAGTACAGTACATAGCCATCTATTTTGCTTACAATCCAGAAAAACAGGTCTGAGGTGCTGATCTTGCTGCGCAGACCTTTGATTCCCTCTCGCATTTCCAGGTTCTTGTTAACAAGGATTTCCAAGAACAAGCACGAATATATGTGTAACCAAATTAAAAAAAAAAAAAAAAAAAAGACAACAACACATAACTCTGCCCTGGGTTTCAGCTCTCTCTGCCTTTCTTTCCTTTCCTCTCCTTAAGTACACAGTGTGCTGGTCAACATGTTGAATGAATTCCCTGTACAGCGTTCATGTCCCAGTCAGACCTCTCAAACTCTCGCCGTGTGTGTGTCGACTACGTCAAGAAGACATCGACCGCTCAAACTTTGACAGTGAGGGTCAAACTAGGTGGTATAGTCCAGCTAAACAAATGTGTGATGTGCCAACGGGACTAAACGTTCAAATGCACACTTATTTCTGATATTTTTTCTACACTGTAAAACCCAACAGTCAACCTTATTAAATGAAATGAGTGTAGTTAACTCAAAATTGACTAAAAGTTAATTCTACTCATTTGAAAAGAGTTTTGAACTCAGTGTTGAAGGTAATGAGTTAATGAAATACCTCATTACTTCAACTTAAATGGAGTAAGTTCACAGTACTCATATAGATTAGTTTAACTCAAATGGTTTGTAGCAATCGGTTTCCTCAAACGGTTTGAGTTGCCTTAACTTATTGGGTTTTACAGTCCTCAGTTGGTATGAGTTCACTTCATTTATTGGGTTTTACTGTGCTCAAATTGCTTCATTTACTCAATTGGATTAAGTTCACAGTACTCATTAGGATTAGCTTTTGAACTTAAATACTTTGTTGCAATCTGTTTCCTCAAACGGTTTGAGTTACCTTAACATTTTGGGTTTTACAGTGTACAGATTTGAGTGTACAGATTCTCCAGAATTTCCCTTCTAATCCCAAAGCAAATCCTCTACATTCCTGATTTCTCATACACAGGGTTGCTCAAACTGTGTTTTTGCCAAGCATTTCACATTCACTTCCAGTGGTGGGAACAGACACAAATTAAAACATAAGAACACCTCATTTTTTACATGTGCTGTATATGCACACAGAGGAAAGAACAGCCTTTCGATATGTGATTTATTGAATTGTGAGAGTGTGTGTGTGCTTGCTTATGTGGTTATATGAGGACACATTTGTATAATAACATGGATATTACAATGTTGAGGTGGTTTATGAGAGCATGCCTTAATTTAAAACGCTCTAAAATCATACTTAACTTTTTTACACTGGGTTAGAGGGTTAGAGGAAGGGTAAGGCCATATTCGCTTGTTAAATCGTCCGCTACTTATTTGAATTGAGGAAATATTTGTTTACGACCACTATTTAGTCAAATCACACATTAAAGTGAACAGTAATCAATATACGGACTTATCGCAAAACACATGGACATGACCTCAATCGTTTTTGGTGATGCAATATACATCACCCATACATAAAAACCAATTCTAGCAACACTTTAGCTGATTGTGCAAGTATCGTTAAAAAAACACTGTAATATTTAATATAAATTACTATAGTATATTTTAATGTGGGTGCCGGACAACTGAAAATAGATCTGGTAGCAGATATCGCCGAACACGGAGCGAACATGCAAACCCCACACAGAAATGCCAGCTGACCCAGCCGGGGCTCGAACCAGTGACCTTCTTGCTGTGAGGCGATTGTGCTACCCACTGTGCCACAGTGCTGCCCCCACACTCATACACTACGAGCAGTTTTGTCAACCCAATTAACCTATAGTGCATGTCTTTGGACTGTGGGGGAAACCAAAGCACCCAGAGGAAACCCAGGCCAACACGGGAAGAACATGCAAACTCCACACAGAATCGCCAACTGGTCAATCCGGGACTTAAACTAACAAGCTTCTTGCTGTAAGGTGACAGTGCTAACCACTGAGCCTCGGTGCCGCCCTTGGCTCATATTTATAGCCATGTTTCTCTTTAAGAGATAAACTGAAAATGCCAGTTTAAGCCGATTATTTTAAACACATTAGCACATTAGACATAATTGTCATTTATGTAAATGACATGATGTTTATGGAAATGTTTTGCTCACTTTCACCTTAATAAAATAATTTCAGAAAAGTATTCTTTGCATATTCCAAATAGGAGACTCATATTAGCAGACAATGACTATCAAAGTACAACACTGCCCAATCAAATAGTGCTAATGTCATTTTGAAGTCATACTTGTATGCCAGGGATCACCAAACTTGTTTCTGGAGGTCCGGTGTCCTGCAGATTTTAGCTCCAACCCTAATCAAACACACCTGAACAAGCTAATCAAGGTCTTATTAGGTATACTTGAAACACCCAGGCAGGCGTGTTGAGGCAAGTTGGAGCTAAACCCTGCAGGGCACCAGACCTCCAGGAACGAGATTGGTGACCCCTGTTGTATGCAATTTCAGACAGAATAATCAAAGTAGCGTGATAAACAATATATTAATATATAATATTACAATTCTGAATGAAAAACTGTATTATATTTAGCATGTTTTCAGTTGTGTAGCAAGTAAAACTTGTCATAATGTGCAATAGTTCATGCCTGCAAGGATTGTTGGTCTCTCTCACACTTTGTCCTAAAGCGACTACTGTATGTTTAGTGTTTGGTTGGCGGTGTGCAGGAATTACACTTATTACTAAGCCATACTTGCATGCTATTTCAGACCGAATATTCAGAGTAGCATGGTAAACAATATACGGAGCACGTCACAGGTTATCATTGTTCAAAAATGAACCAATGTGAATATAAAACTAACGTCAGCTCAGTAAAGCAGGCTAGGTGGAATAGCGCTATTTACTGATGTTTTGTTGTCAAATTAAATACAAATCTACATTATCGATGCTGTAAAAGGACCTTATGAAACTGAAAATACATCAGTCTATCGCTGGAAGATTTCAGTGGCTGAACAACACTTACATCAGCTTTTCGTGACTAAAATAGTTTTAAAACAGAACATTACCTGTCTAAAAGAAATACTTTAGCCATGATGTCGCCCCTCCTCCAGCGTGCAAAAGTAACTCCAATATTGATTCAAGATTTTAAAAAGTTTTGATTTAGCATTTGTTTTTACTGCTCTCATCTCTCACACGCACAAATGGCAGATCTGCGTGAACAGGGCTGTGCGGATGTACAAATCTACATTTGTTGACACAGTTTGGGGTACTTAGAATTATGGGTATTATCAGCTTGACAATTTTTAATTGGATGAACATTTTTTAGTCTTATGCCTCACCCAGAATTTAAAAATACATATAAATACATTTAGATCATTTACTTTAATCATTACTATTGGACAGTGAAGAGACTTTCAACCAGCACAACACAAAATGATTCTGAAGACAATCACCTAGGTGTAACAAGCAGCTTTTACTCTTTACAGAGTATCTATTGCAAACAGCAATCAGAATAAATCAAGTTAAATGATATATTAAACATGTAATTAATGAATAATATAGCCTGACAAGAAACCAAATGTGTCGGTCTAAACCGTATGCAGATTTCTGGTGGCAAACACCCACCAACTTGTATGTTTGCTCACCAATTTGTTTGTTTACTCTTTGTTGTCCTGACAGGCCAGCTGTTTCTAAGCCTGTGTGGTCTTAAGCAATCACCTAAATTACTGCCAACTGAAAACACATCTTAAAGCAGCGCTATACAGTGTGAGATCAATGAATGACTGACACCGGTCGAGTGCATAAACACTCTGCTTAAGCGGCTCTTAAGTGCTCATCAAGAACACTATTTCACCAGCCTGAAACACAAACATGAACTTCACAAAGCTGCTACAGTTGTGCTTGTATAAAACACGGGACACAATGTGAAAGCCAAGCACACTTCAGACTAATGTAATATATAATAAACTTTTCCATCAAAGCCTGTAATGCTAGTAACATTTTGACCAAATGTAACATGGTCGCTGATGTATTATACATTTGCAGAGGAGAGTGCTTCATCGCAACAAACTGTGACTAAGAAGACGAGCTGTTTCTTGTCATTTATTAATGCACACACAGGGAATGGGAAATCATGCATCAAACTCCTTCCTGAGCTTCATATAATGAGTCATATCTAATGGATATGTCGAGTTAATGCCACTGCTAATTACTAATGATGCATAAAATCATTTGACAGCATCCTCGCTCGCTGTTTATATTGCATGAAGACAATGTTAAAATGTTTGCTTGACAGTTCAGATTTTATATATATATATCCAAGAAAATCGAAGTGATTTGTCCAAGATCTCTGTTTGCAAGCGCCATTTGCTCTTAAAAATTAGCCTAGAGCATCATCTGCTGTTAAAAACTACCATAGAGCATCATCTGCTGTTAAAAACTAGCCTAGAGTACCATCTGCTGGTAAAAACTAGCCTAGAGCACCATCTGCTGGTAAAAACTAGCCTAGAGTACCATCTGCTGTTAAAAACTACCATAGAGCATCATCTGCTGTTAAAAACTAGCCTAGAGTACCATCTGCTGTTAAAAACTAGCCTAGAGCACCATCTGCTGTTAAAAACTAGCCTAGAGCACCATCTGCTGTTAAAAAGTAGCCTAGAGCACCATCTGCTGGTAAAAACTAGCCTAGAGCATCATCTGCTGTTAAAAACTAGCCTAGAGCACCTTCTGCTGGTAAAAACTAGCCTAGAGCACCATCTGCTGTTAAAAACTAGCCTAGAGCATCATCTGCTGTTAAAAACTAGCCTAAAGCACCTTCTGCTGGTAAAAACTAGCCTAGAGCATCATCTGCTGTTAAAAACTAGCCTAAAGCACCTTCTGCTGGTAAAAACTAGCCTAGAGCATCATCTGCTGTTAAAAACTAGCCTAGAGCACCATCTGCTGGTAAAAACTAGCCTAGAGCATCATCTGCTGTTAAAAACTAGCCTAGAGCGCCATCTGCTGTTAAAAACTAGCCTAGAGCATCATCTGCTGTTAAAAACTAGCCTAGAGCATCATCTGCTGTTAAAAACTAGCCTAGAGCATCATCTGCTGTTAAAAACTAGCCTAGAGCATCATCTGCTGTTAAAAACTAGCCTAGAGCATCATCTGCTGTTAAAAACTAGCCTAGAGCACCATCTGCTGTTAAAAACTAGCCTAGAGCACCATCTGCTGTTAAAAACTAGCCTAGAACACCATCTGCTGTTAAAAACTAGCCTAGAGCATCATCTGCTGTTAAAAACTAGCCTAAAGCACCTTCTGTTGGTAAAAACTAGCCTAGAGCATCATCTGCTGTTAAAAACTAGCCTAGAGCGCCATCTGCTGTTAAAAACTAGTCAAGAGCATCATCTGCTGTTAAAAACGAAGCTCAAAATGTTTTCAAGAGGGAATATTGGCATATTTTGAAAATCTCTGAATCGATTTCATGTTTTTTTTCCCCACAGCTCATTTAAACTGTTATTTTTTTTTAAATAATATCTATTCGCAACTGAACAACAGAACAAATGTTAGTTCATTCATACTGTGCCCGCCTCTAATCTGCGCAAATGCGTGTAGTTTCTATGACTATCCTTGCCAGACATAACGATAATGATCAACAACATTTTGATCATACGAGGCCTCATATAAAAACGCCACTAAGACCGTCCAAACTGGTTAAAATCATTTTATTCAGCCAAGCATTCAGAGGGCCACCATGATTGCAAATTACCTCAAACTAGCCCAACCAGCAGAAGGTGCAGAAGCATTTAGGTCCTCACGGTCAGACTGCGGGAGAGTTTCTTCCCTCATATATAACCGTAGACTCCTAATCAACATGTGAACTGGCCATACAGCTACATCTGCACATATATACCCCTCAACAATAATATTAATAAAAAATCTAAACACAAACTTGCAACGTTGTTATTTCAGGAACTTGCACAATACCCAAATACTGCACACTGTCCATTAACACTGTGATTGTTTTGGGGTTTTTTTATGTATGATTGTGCAATCTCATGCTGTTCCCACACACTTTATATAGCCTGTAGTTTATGATGTGTGTTCAAAGTCTCCGTTGTTTTCATTTTATTAAATGAATTAACTATTATTACTATGACTATTATTAGAATTAGAATTATTACTTTAATAGTAGCTAGTTTATTTAAAAAATAGTTCAAAGGGATAGTTCACCCAAAACTGTATCCTGTCTTCATTTATTCACCCTTTACTTGCTACAAACCTGTCTGACTTCACACAAATAAAAGATATTTTGAGGAAAGCTGGAAACCTGTAACCATCGACTTGCATAGTATTTGTTTTTCCTACTATGGAAGTTGGTGTTAACAACTTTCTTCAAAATATCTTCTTTCATATTCAACAGAAGAAAGAAGGAAAGATTAAGTAAATAATGAGCACACATTTTCATTTTGGGGTCCCTTTAACTATGTGTAGCACTATGGAGAAAACACGGTTTCGTTTATCTGCATGCAAGCTGCAGATAAATGGAATAATAAATAAATAAATCTGAATATTTTTAAAAATATATACTTATAATATTTTAATCAAGTCAAATAAACAAGCTTGAGCATATAATTAGCATAATAAACGCAAACGGGTTCGTTTTTGACATATTGAGAGCACATCGAAACCCAAACATTCGCATAAAAATGCGCACGTGCCACACAAATCCTATGTATCAATGCACAAAAGCGCATGCACGCACACATTTGACGCTGCTGAACGGAAACTAAACAAAATGCATGACGGGAGATAAAAGAATCTGCTGTGGAAGATAATAATCAAAGGGGGAAAACAGAGAACATGCCTTCAACTTTCTCACTACAATAAGAGCCGTGTGCAATTAACTACTCAACATCGCTTAACACACTAACTAGGCTTTAAATAAAATTACCCAATGCCCTTCCCATAACGGTTCACCTAAATTATGAGTACATTCACACACGCCTTTTTTGATCTGCTTGCATGTACAGTATCTGTCACATGGCCAAATGAATGTGACACTTCACAACGGAAGGACAGTTCACAATTCGACAAGAGGAACGGCTTTAATAATAAACCCCTGCTTTATTTAAAGCTCCAGTGGCGACAGATCGGTCTCGAAGTTTCAATCATTAACTCTTCGTAACATAATAAACTTTCACCCACTAACAAACACTTCAGCCATGAGCCCAAAAGAAGCACTTCTCCTTCTCATTAACAGTAGATTTTAAGGAATAATAAACTGGATCAAAACTTTCCGCGCGCGCCGCAATTATCGTAGTATGTCAGATTGACTGAGCAGAGCTGAACTGGTCAGGCGCGCAGAATTATGGAGCTGCATATGGAGCTGGAAATGTGAGCTGGACTGTCCGTGAGACTTGACAGGCGTGCTGGAGGGGGGCTGGACTCTCTGCCTGTTGATCCGATATATAAAAAACATAATAATAATCATAATAAAACACACACACAGTGTGCAAGAGCTTGACGCTTGCGAAACACCGGTGCCAAACGCGCACTGTCTAAACTGAGCTGCAACATTTCCAATAAGATCCTGTCAGGCATGTCATGTGTTTTGGAATCAACTACAGCAACGTAAACAGCTTTAATTCAGCGCAGAAAGTCTGCTCAGCGAAGCCTCGGCGTTTGTTTATAAACTGTGCCGTTAAAACAACAACAGTTGACATCGACAAACAACATTTACAACATGTAGAAAGCGCACAGGCGCGTTAAACCTACCTCAGCAGGTCTTATGAATCCGCTGTCGTTTCGCATAAAAGTGCAGCAAAGCTCCAGATAGCGTGTACGACCCAGAAAGGTAACCTTTTTGCCCCGTCTATCTACCAGCAGTGGGTTACGCAGTTTTTCATGTGCTTCTACCCCTCCTCTCGCTCTCGCTCTCTCTCTCACTTGCTCGTTCTTGCTGGTGTCCGACTCGTATGAATCGTTCATCTGAGTCGAGTCACAATAAAGGGTCGGTTGAACCATATTCGCGTCTAGTGATTCTTTTGAGAACGGGTTCGAGCGGGTCCCGCAAATTACTTAAAGGGATAGTTCACCCAAAAATATAATTAATAATTAATCACCAAGATACAGGTGACTTTATTAAAACAATAAAGGCATAGTCCACCCAAAAATGACATTTGTGTCATTATTTACTCACCCTTTTACTTGTTTCAAACCTTCATTAGTTTCTTCAGTTAAACATGAAAGAAGATATTTTGAAAAATGTAAATTTTTCCTACTATCTAAGTCAGTGGTGGGCGTCACGGTGGCGCAGTGGGTAGCACGATCGCCTCACAGCAAGAAGGTCGCCGGTTCGAGCCTCGGCTGGGTCAGTTGGCAGTTCTGTGTGGAGTTTGCATGTTCTTCCCGTGTTCGTGTGCGTTTCCTCCAGGTGCTCCGGTTTCCCCCACAAGTCCAAAGACATGCGCTATAGGTGAATTGGGTAGGCTAAATTGTCCGTAGTGTATGTGTGTGAATGAGTGTATATGGATGTTTCCCAGTGATGGGTTGCAGCTGGAAGTAAAACATATGCGTAAAACATATGCTGGATAAGTTGGCGGTTAATTACGCTGTGGCGTTCCCCAGATTGATATCGGGACTAAGCCTAAAAGAAAATTAATGAATGAATGTAAGTCTGGTTAGCCTGCAAGTTATAGGCTTTCTTCGAAATATCTTTTTTTTCAACAAAATAAAGAAACAATAAAGGTCTGGAGCCACATTAAATGTTTAATTTTGCGATGAAATACAGTTTTAGCTGAAACTTGGTGATTCATAAAATGAAAGCCAACGGTACAACTTCTAGAAAAATCGACTAGACAGGACAAGACCTCAGTATATATCAGGAGCAACAGATATTGTTTTAATTTAGCCTATACAGTATGTGTGATTTACTTTTTTTATTGGTATTGTAATGACTCTCAAAGAGCTGTTGACTTACATTAATATTATAATGTGTAATAATAATAATAAATTATTATGATTTCTAAAAATGTAAGAATGTATTACTTTTTATTACAAGCCTGTACACTTAAAAAAATGACTCAAAGATGATTCCTTGGATTTACTTAAATTTATTTAAGTTAAGTGGTTGTAGACAATTTATTTGGGCTGGATTTAAACAAACAAATTAAGTTGAACACTACTCAATTTAATTTGTTTAAATTTAACACAAATAAATTGTTTGCAACAATTTCGCAGATAACATTTTTTTCAGTGTAGCCAGGGTGGGGGTTCAGGTGGTTCGGAAGACCCACTCCTCACTGACAAAGGTCCAGACTTTTGTCCCATTCATGAGCTCATTTGTTCTATTTTGACTGAAACACTATCATAAATAGTAAAAATAACCCATCGTAAAAAGCTTCAAGACTAAGCGGAATCCTGGTGTGACTTAATCCGTTTTGGTCAATGCAAAAAATATATATTTTTCAACAGTCATCTTTCATTATTTTATTGTTTTTAAACAGAAAACACATTTGACAAGTAACTTTAATTCTAAATCTTGGACCTTATATTTGAAAGAACCAAAACAAAGCACCAAACGCTTCCCATATTAAAATCAATTTGAATACTATTTTGGCTATTGTTGTTATCTATGAAGAGATGCTAGAAAAATTGAGAAGCTGTAAATTATTATTAATATTATTATTATTATTATTCATTAATCTGGGGTCGCCACAGCGACTTATCCAGCATGTTTTATGCAGTGGATGCCCTTCCAGCTGCAACCCATCGCTGGGAAACACCCATACACACGCATTCACACACATGCACTTTGGACAATTTAGCTTACCCAATTCACCACGTCTTTGGACTTGTGGGGGAAATCGGAGCACCCGGAGGAAACCTATGCAACCAGCGACCTTCTTGCTGTGAGGCGATCATGGTACCTACTGCGCCATCATGACGCCCATTATTATTATTATTATTATTCAAATGGCCAAATTCCGACTGAGGAAAATTGAATGAGCTGGCCAGTTTGTTATTTGCCTAATAAATTACAATCGGCTACATTTTTTAACTTAAAACTTTTTTCTATTTATATTATGATAAAATACATTGTATTATAAACATAAATATTTGTCATATTTCTTTATTCTAAATATTTAGGAAATATTTTTGGGACATTAAAAAGTGTGGTTACGATGACCTGACAAGCTAACCCAGCAGGCACACAACATCATAAGACGTTAAGGTTAGATTTAGGTCGTGACGTCAGGTGACCAAAATTCAATGTCTTGCCAGCGTCTAAGGACGTTATTTTGACGTCCAATAACGACGTCAAATTACTTTGATATTTGGTTGATTTTAGGTTGTGTTTAAAAGTGACCAAAATCCAACGTCTGATAGATGTCACTGTGGTAACGTCCACACAACGTTAAGTTGTAACATGATTAGACGTTGATATTTAGTTGATTTAAGGTTGAATGTTGGACTTTGACATCAACACGATTTTCATTTCCAAACAAAATCCAACATCCCCATGACGTTGAGGTACATTGGGGTACGATGTGGTACAACGTCAATATGACGTCATGTTGATGTCCTGTGCCTGCAGGGATTGGGCTATATGCACATGGACTTTTAATTTTCAGCCAGGCAGCCCAGTCTTTCCATTATAAAATTGCCACATTTAAAATCTGATTTCTTTAAGAATCTGCGATCTTCACTGCCTGTTAGATGTACGATATGAAGTGGCTTTTAGATCGGACAAGAAGCACTGCATCAAACTCCATTTTCCCCCACCATGGCTTTAAATAAATAAACATGGTGATATTACTGGTCCATGAACAGTTCCTGCTTGTCGTCAAACTAATTCAGAACTGTAATGAGATGTGATTCAGTCACAACAAATGTTAACACAGCTGCCATAAAAAAATGTATCAATATGTGGGGTTTCTGGATTCTTAGAAGCTGTGGAAATGAAAAATCTAAAACAGGAAATACATTAGGACCATTGTTATTGTTTACATCCCTCAAACTGGTCTATAAATAATACAAAGGGTACATTTAGGTTCTTGTTTTTGTTTGTTTGTGAGCTGAATTATGCCTACATCAGACTAAACTCAAACTCATGCACTGCACTTCAATACACCTCAATTAAAGCAAACAGTATCTTCATATGACTACTGGAGGCACTAGGAAAAGGCTACGTGATGCTGCAATTACGTCATGACGTAAAGAATCACTGTGCTTAAAAGGAGCTGTTCGAACGAACCGATTCGCTCCCTCTTCCTCTCAGTACTCTTAACCGCGGCTTCCGGTGTTGTTTCGCTGGTGATAGAGCCGAAGTCTGTGTAAGGAAGTGATGAGGTAAATGTAATCGCCACAGTTGTTTACATGCACGCGTGCGCTTTGTTGTTTTTTTTCTATTACTGTACATTTGTGCAAAAGGTCTCACGTGAGCGCTGCTGGGGGCGGGGCTGTGGATGTAAAGACGGTTAGCGGAGCGCGAGGGCTGCTGATTGGCCAGAAGCGGTTACGCGTGACTGGAGTCTCGCTGTCTTGGGTTGAGGGATAAAAACAGTTTATTTTGAGCTGTTGAAGCGCGCGTATGGAGATTAACATTATTGTTCTAGACCTGATAGAAATCCCTAGTCATAAAACCTGTAAATGTATATATATATATATATATATATATATATAGCTATCCTTAAAATACATTAATTAGTAAAATATGAACTTTAAACCAAATATGTTGTAATTATTTGCAGTGAGAAAACTGCTACGATTGTATCTTGCATACCTTATGAAAAGTCTAATATGTCAAAGGATTGTTCATTTAGTATCATCTTTTCACTTTTATAGGTCTTAAAAGGATAGCCTCTTTCATAGATACAAACATACATACATAGATACAAACATACAGTGGTCAGCATAATTGAGTATAACCCATTTTGAAAATGAATATTTTTCTCCATTTTGGTGCATTTAAACATAACAGATTCATTAAACAGATATATTTATTAAAATAATATTATAGTCATCAAACATATTTAGAAATCGAAAGATAATACAATTAAATTCAAGCAAAATATTGCAAAATAATTACAACCTACAAAATTTAAACAAAAATTTTCCTCTTTTTAAATTTGTATTTAATATTTTTCTATAACATATATAAATTTGGATGTACTAGTTTTTGGACCGTTATCGTAAGTTATTTTGTTAGATAAGCTCCAGATTTGACTTCAGTACTTACTAATCTAATGTATATGCGTATTAAACACACTGGTGTTGTACATAATGTTAGATTTCTTGCACAGACCTATTATTTTTGGTTAAAATATAATTTTGTATATTATAATTTTGTTTTGCCTGTATGTTTTTTTTCTGACTCTTAAAGTACCTGTAGCCTAGTCACCTATAGGGGAATTACCAACCTACATCACACATCACGTCACACGGGTTCAACCACGCATATCGGTTGCAAAAAAAGACTGGTTGCAATAGCAAACATGTCGTGTTGGATGCCAAAATCGAAAAGGAAAACTTACATTTTACCGTACACCACACTGCTTTTAATGCCAACTGCAGACGTCTTTGGCTAACAGGCATCATAAGAGCTGAATGGAGTGAGGACCAAATTAAAAATGCTTGACTCTGCAGTTCTCATTTAACATCAGGTAAGTTCACGCTATGCTGAATCATACACATTACTCGTTTTTGAGTGCAGCAATGATTTCAGCAAAAACAGTTAAATATGGTGAATTAAACTGCGGACACTGAATGCTTAGAATGAAATGTAAAAGACTAAGTTCACATACCCTGCTGTACAGGTGCAGTTCGCTGTCAGAATGCAGTTGTTTTGTGTTGATGATTACACAGGCCTTGTACAGTTCCGTATTTCCTTGTCTTTGGCTAGGCAAAACCTCGGTTTTTAGCACTACAAAGTTTTGAATCTGTTAATCATGTAACATTGTTACTTGCACATGACCACAAAATTATAGGCAACCAAACACTTGTAGGCCTTTAACTTCTCTCTTGTAAAATCACTTGGAGATTCATATTGTATATTTCGGGCTGAGTGCTTGGCCATTTCGTCTCATCCGATATTTATTGGGAGGGTGGTATCGCAAATGGACCTGTCAGACGAACATAGCTCACTTTAGCATTAATTTTGCCGAATAACTGTGCTTATCACTGGGTGACAAGCTGCTATAATTTGCTGAAAGCATTATGTAAATAATATATATAATATGTAGCCAATACAACTTATCTATAATACAACAACAAACTCTGTACCGCGTCGGATGTCATTCCCTCGCTGTAAATGCTAGCGCTCACGCTTTTTTTCTGCAACCTCGATGCCCGCACATCTTGAATGTTTACAAACCAGTATTTCCTATAGACTATAGACCATTTTGAGGGATGTTAACAATAACAATGATCCTAATGTATTTCCTGTATTATATATTTTTTAATTTCCAAAGCTTCCAATAATTTAAAAAGGTCCACATATTGATAAATAATGTTATGGCATCCAATTTAACATTAAGATATGATTAAATTGCCTCCAGTTTGGCAACAAGCTGGAAATGTTCATGGGCCAGTGACATAGCAACATTGAAATAGTCTATAGTCTTACATCTTTAAAAAGCCTGACTCTTGAGGTTGATTCAGTATAAAAAATAAATAAATAAATAAATAAATATATATATATATATATATATATATATATATATATATATATATATATATATATATATATATATATATATATATATATAATATATATAGTAGTCAACATTTGAAGTGGTTTAAAACCATTGTCCTAAATCTATCAAACAACACATATTCTGGTCTATGAACCATTTTGAAAACCTTTTTTGATCCACTACACGTTGACTATTGTATATGTTGGCAAAGTAATTTAATCAGCTTATTTCATACACAATTGTAATTCAAATTGCTTTACATAAACATAAACAACAACAAAAAAACAAGACTAAACCATGGACTAAATTAAAATAGTTAATAAACATCTAGAAAGATATTTTTTATAAACCAGAAAATAAACTTTTAAAATTCTCTCTTACAGCAGGCGTCACGTGGTGCAGTGGGTAGCACAATTGCCTCACAGCAAGAAGGTTGCTGGTTCAAGCCTCGGCTGGGTCAGTTGGCATTTCTGTGTGGAGTTTGCATGTTCTCCCTGTGTTCGTGTGCGTTTCCTCCAGGTGCTCCGGTTTCCCCCACAAGTCCAAAGACATGCGCTATAGGTAAATTGGGTAAGCTAAATTGTCCGTTATGTGTGTGAATGAGAGTGTTACTAACGCATTCTCATTTTTTTGAAAATGTATATTATTTTAACAAACCTATTATAATAAAACCATACAAAAAAATTCCACTTATGAAACACTGGAGTTCAATGCCGAATACACAATGCTGAACCAGCCTTTGCCTTGATTTGCACGCTAATGTCTTCTGCTTCGTCCCAATTCATTGTGACAGTATGTACATTTTTAAAAAAAAATCTAATTTATTTACAACATTTATTTAAAACATTTAATTTTTGTTTGCTTTTTGTCGCTCAACAATAAAACAAACAAACAAAGCTTACATTAAAATAAAAATGAGAATATCCGATAAAGGCGTTCCCCAACCCTTCTCAATCATTTTCCCTCTAGCGGGCCAAATTTGGGCCTAGTTTGGGCATCACTGGTTTACACAGTACCCACATTGGATAAACAGGAAAGAAGAAAAACAATAAATAATAATAAATACGTACAAAAATTTTTTTTATAAAAAATAATAATACATGAAAAAAAATGCAGGTAGTATGAAAGATCTCATCATATTTCTTTCCAAGAAAGAAGCACATTTCTTATTAATTAATCTAAGTGAATTAATTAAATGTACTATTTCACATAAGGAGTCTATATAAGAGTTGGTATTTTTTAAAGAAACCTCTGTTTGTGAAAGTACAATTTCCCGGTTAGGATAAAGAAATGCACCGTAGCTTCAACAATTTGTTTTGGTTTTTAAAAAAACAAATAACATCCTTAAGGTGCAAATGCGGCTTAGACCCTCATTCGCCAAAGCAGAATGAACCGCCAACTTATCCAGCATATGTTTTACACAGCAGATGCCCTTCCAGCTGCAACCCAGCACTGGGAAACACCCATACCCTCTCGCATTGACATCACATCCCAATGTAGATTATTCAATTCACCTATACCGCATGTCTTTGGACTGTGGGAGAAACCCTGAGAAAACCCACGCTAACACGGGGAGAACATGCAGATTCTACACAGAGACGCCTACTCGACCCAGCCGGGGCTCGAACCAGCGACCTTCTTTCTGTGAGGTGATAATACCGCCCGTTGGAAACGCAATATGAACCTAAATCATTACAAAAATATAACTTGGTGGTTCAGTAACATGTAGGTTAAAGCGTGATGCAGTACAGCCTTCTCAATATGCAAATACATCAGTACGATAACGGCCAGAGGTAAATCCAGTAGTTTTGTTTATGCGGATACTCATAAAACCGTTGGCGTCTGCCTCTGGACAGACTTCAGCTGCGAGCTCAGCACTTTTCCCCGGCTCTGGGAAACCGCCAAATCTTGAGGGAGATTCGCTTTTGGCAGCGTGTCGACCCCTATTTCTCCTGTCCGCCCCCGTCCTCTCGAAGACGGAGAGAAATACGTCCGAGTCGACAACTGAGAGCAGAAAACCGGATCCAGGTTGTCGGACACGCACGTAAACAAGCGGATGGACACAAGCTGTGATCAAAAGGGCGAGGGACAGAAAATCGCAAATTATGACTACTGTCAAACGGCAGACGAGGGGATAAAGAGCGTGAAATTAAAACATGATATCTGAATTAAATCGCAAGTGAGATTTGTCAGGCTGCGACAGCTTTTATCTCTGCTGAAAAACAAACAGTACAATCCATCACAGAAGATCCCGGATGGGTTCTGATATAGTAAAAATATCAAGTAAAAATATAGTGTTAATATGAAACAATATTGCAGTAATTTAGAGTAAATACTACTGTATAATATAGTAAAGGGAAATATAGTGTACATATTATAGTATTTACAACTCTTTCTTAATGAACGCTGCAGCATGGGGGAGAGCGGACACAAAGTAACACTTTGGTTTTGGTCAAATAATGAACAAAGTAATAGGGTTAGACAAACCATATTTTTTTTTTACCAACAACACACAAGCCTCTCCTACAAATGAGCACTGAAATTATGATCGCCAGACCTGTGGTTTCTGTGCAGTATTGCCAAAAGTGCCAGGAGTATAAATGTTACCATTTACCCCACCTGCGGGGCAAGTTGTAACAGACAGGGGGTTAGTTGTAACACATGCTTATAGAGGCAGATTTCGCACAATTAATTTAAATCCAGTCTACTTTAAATAGTAGCTATATTTCCTCAGTAATTGGCTCATTTCTTTTTTATTCTACATAGCACAGTATGTTTATTTGTTTTTTTGTTTATTGGATAAAGACATTTAAATCTATTTGCATAATTATCCATATATCCATTATACAATGCATTTATTTGCATTATTAGCAATAAAATATATATTTCTTCTATTAAAACAATATTTTCTATTAAAAAACATTTTTATTTAAAAAGTTCTCAACATTACACTCAAAATTCAAAAAAATATTTTGTATGTTTAACTGGTGTCCAACAGTGTGTGGCTTAATTGTAACACCCTGTTACAACTAACCCCGCTGTGTCATGTTTTACTCAAATCTGTCTAGCAGTCTCTGTGTGTTCTATACATCTTTCAAAATGGTTTCATCTTTTAGCCTAGAAGACAGTAATCACAACAATATAAGATTTTATGTTCATACTTTCACAGATTTTTTCAAAATAAAAAATATTGACTATAATAAAAAATACTTTTATGCTGCAAAAATGGTTTCTCCTGTTTCTCATCCAAATTTCGCCGACAATTTTCAATAATTGGCAGGAAGACGTCTGCAGACACTGTGGTGAAAACCTTGGAAGCATGCCATGGTTAACCCTGAGCAAATACCTTAAAACTCTGTGTTACATTTAACCCCGCGTTACTTTGTGCCCCGCGCTCCCCTAGTAGCCTGTAAAAAAATCCATTAGCCTATTTTACGTAAAATAACGGCCGTTAAATTACAGACATTTACCGTAAAATAACAGACAGTAAATTACAGAAATATTTTTACAGTGTAGTTGTACTACAAGTATAATGTAGTATTACCATATCAACTTTACACTCAAAACATGACTTTTTTGCTGCTTTTTCAAACTACTTATTAAAAATGAGTTGAAGCAACACAATTCTTAATGATTATTTTCCTGATTACTGAGCTTTTTTGGGGTGGACAACTTAATTGTTTTATGTTTAATTCACTTTAATTTGTAAAAACGATTAAGTTAACTTTATTTGTTTTGGGACAACATGAAGGAATTGTGTAGATCCCAGTATTTTTCTTTGCAATCAAGAATTATCAGAACATATTAATGCAAAGTGCACTTGTAAAAAAAAAAAAAAAAGAAAGTTGACTCAACAAGTTGACTCAACAAGACGACAAACTTCAGGACATGTTTGAGTTTACTCAACTTAAATTGAGTCAAGTGAAGTAATTGGGTTGAAAGTTGAGTCAACTCAAAAATGTCCTGAAGTTTGTTGCCTTAAATTTTTAAGTCAAGTGAAGTACTATGTACTTTACTACAGTATAGTTTAAAAACACTACAGCATTTACACTGTAAAACCCAACAGTCAACTTTCTCAAATGAAATGAGTGTAGTTAACTCAGAATTGACTTAAAGTTAATTCTACTCATTTGAAAAGAGTTTTGAACTCAGTGTTGAATGAAATAAGTTAATTAAATCCCTCATTACTTAATAGGAGTAAGTTCACAGTACTCATATGGATTAGTTTAACTCAAATGGTTTGTAGCAATCCGTTTCCTCAAACGGTTTGAGTTCCTTTCATTTATTGGGTTTTACTGTGCTCAAATTACTTCATTTACTCAATTGGATTAAGTTCACAGTACTCATTAAGATTAGTTTTAGAACTTAAAAGGTTTGTTGCAATCAGTTTCCTGAAATGGTATGAGTTACCTTAACTTTTTGGATTTTACAGTGTATAAATTACTATAGTAATTTTGCATGGGGTGGTTTCTTCACTGTAAAAATGATATGATCTTAGTCATGACTACATATGTTTTTAGTTAATTGTAACTTGTTAAAGTTAATCATGTTCTAACTTTTGCAAGCCGTTTTAAGTCAGATCAATATAATGTAAGTTCAAATGACTCATGAAGTTAATTTGATTCAGCTTAAAAATTTAAGGCGACCAGTATTTTTTAGTGTTTTGTACACATTGTAAAAATGCTGGGTTCCACACAATTCCTGCATGTCGTCCTAACACAAATCAATTAAGTTAACTTAATGGTTTTTACAAATTTAAGTGGATTGAACATAAAACAATTAAATTATCCCCAAAAAAGTATTTTTTTTCAATGCATTCAGATTCCATTATGATTTATCGGTTTTAATATGACACCAGAAGGCAACAACAACAATAATATTATATAATGTAATAGCAATGAGACCAACGTGACTATACAGTTTCCATTAAAACATTTAAAACTAATAGGATGTCTGTGGTTTATTTTTTTCCAGCAGGAAATACAGCCCAAAGCAACAATAACAAAAAAAGAAAACAGCAGATTTTGCCCTTTCAGAGTTTTTCCCCCGCCCATTCATCTAATTCTTTATCACTTTAATTAAAAGTGCTCCAGTGATTGCATTAGCTCCTAAAACAGGTTAATTAAACGAGCGTTTAATGCAGTCGAATCCAAAAGACCAATATTGCCCCCTGCTGGCCAAACAATTGGACCACATTCACTGGCTTGTATAAACAGATTATTGCTTAATTTATATAATCTAAGCGAATCTGTTGCAAGCACGGAGTATATAGCAAACGGTTCATTTCATTTTCCTTCGGCTTAGTCCCTTTATTCATCAGGTCACCACAGCGGAATGAACCGCCAACTTATCCAGCATATGTTTTACACAGCGGATGCCCTTCCAGCTGCAACTCTGTAGGAAACACACTTACAGTCTCATTCACACACATACTCTACGGCCAATTTAGTTTATTCAATTCACCTGTACCGCATGTCTTTGGACTGTGGGGGAAACCGGAGCACCCGGAGGAAACCCACGTGAACATGGGAAGAACATGTAAGCTCCACACAGAAATGCCAACTGGCCCAGCCGGGACTCGAACCAGTGACATTCTTGCTGTGCTAACAGTCAACAGTGCTAACCACTGAGCCCCCGTGTTGCCCCTTGGCAAACATTTTTAATTTAAAATTACAGATAAAATTGTAAATACGCCATATTTTTTAGAATATTTAAGGCATAGTACACCTAAAATTACAATTATGTCATCATTTACTTACTCCTTGACTTGTAAACTAGATTGAGTTTTTTTTCTAGATTGAACACAAAAGAAGATACTTTAAAGAATGTTGGAAACCTGTAACCATTGACTTCAATTTTAGTCCCCCCCCCTTCCACTATGGAAGTCTGTGGTGAGTAAATGATGACAGAAATTTAATTTTGAGGTGAATTATCCCTTTTAATACACATTTTAGCTGTAACATGCTGGTTAGTATGTTTTTTTAAAATAATCTAGACTAACTCAAGCACAGTTGCTCGTCAAATGCTGCTGATAAACAACTCGCATTGGCAGGACTTCAGCCTGGCAAGATCAAAACACAGATTCAGCGTTTTCTCTTTCCCCGAATGAGCTGATCTGTGCTATCAGAAGGCATAGATTTAGTCATCCTTTTCCACAGTGTATCTTAATATAAGGCATGTTATTAAAATGCACACTTTGCATCTGCTTTTCCTTAGGCTATGTAAGATTCTCAAAAGCGGATCTCTATTAAGCACGTTTATGCAATTACACATCCCATTTTTAACAAGTGATGCAATGACATTTTTTATTAATACGGCAATGCATAATTATGGTTAACTCTGACCTCTAATGTATTCTAATGCACATATGGCATGACATTATAATTATATGAAAATGCCATCAAATCCATTAGATAGAAATTGCTTACTCTATTATTTCAGAGCTATCAGAGAAGATGAGATGACAAAAACTGGAACGATAAACAGGATTTATAAAACAAGGTTTCTGTAAAATAGTACATTTGAGAGAGATTTCACTGTAGAAGGAGATTAAAGGGATAGTTCACCCACAAATGACTCGAGTGGTTGAACGTTTATGGATTTCTTTCTACTGTTGAACACAAAACAAGATATTCTGAAGATTGTTGGGTAAAAAAAACAGCAAAAAAAATCTAATATGCAAGTCAATGACTGTTTTTTTATCCTCAGCATCGCCTCACAGCAAGAAGGTCGCTGGTTCGAGTCCCGTCTGAGTCAGTTGGCATTTCTGTGTGGAGTTTGCATGTTCTCCCCGTGTTCGAGTGGGTTTCCTTGTGCTTCGGTTTCCCCCACAGTCCAAAGACATGCGCTATAGGTGAATTGGATGAACTAAATTGGTTGTAGTGTATTAGTTTGTGTGAATGAGTGTGTATAGGTTTTTTCCCCAGTGTTGGGGTGCATCTCGAAGAGCATCCGCTGTGTAAAACATATGCTGGAATAGTTGGTGGTTCATTCCACCGTGGCAACCCCTGATAAGGGACTAAGCCGAAGGAAACTGATTGAATTAATTTTTCAAAATATCTTCCTTCGTGTTCAACAGAAGTAAGAAAGTCAAACAGGTTTGGAGCAAGCAGAGAATGAGTAAATGATGACATGTTGCGTTGATCGATGCGCCATTTCATGCTGCATTTCAAATCAGCAGACATTGCTCTAAAATCTTAGGCCCCCCATTATTTGCGGTTGTGGAATTAATGAACATATATGATTATATCTTGAGGTGGCACGGTGGCTCAGAGGTTAGCACTGCCGCCTCACATCAAGAAGGTTACTGGTTCGAGTTGCGGCTGAGCCAGTTGGCGTTTCTGTGTGCAGATTGCAAGTTCTTCCCATGTTTGCGTGGGTTTCCCCCACTCTCCAAAGACATGCGCTATAGGTGAATTGGATGAACTGAATTGGCCGTAGTGTATGAGTGTGTGTATGGGTGTTTTCCAGTACTGGGTTGTGGCTGGAAGAGCATCTGCTGCGTAAAACATATGACAGAATAGTTGGGAATAAATAAGGGACTAAGCGAAGGAAAATTAATGAACTGATGATTATATCTCAAATCTATCTGATTTTATGAAATTGTAAATACTGAAAAGTATGATCCATCATTCCATTCCTTCCAAAAATCCATTAATTAACAGTTTACTGTATTTTGATTTACACCTTTAAATATATTTGCATTTATATTTAAAAAAAAAATAAAAAATTCTTCTTATTATTATTTTTGTTATTGTTATTCTGTTCAAGGTCACGAGTGGTTATGTAAGCATTTCACTGCATATCATACTGTGTGTGACTCTGTATGTAACAAATAAAATTTGAGTTTGACTTACGATAGATGAAAATATATTAAATAAGAGCTCCACAACAAAATTGGAAACAATTAAAGTGTTAAGTTTTGTGTGCCAAAAAAAAACTTTGTTTGCCTATGTCCTCTTTTCAGCTTTTTCAGGTCTCGCTGTGTGTTGTTTACTACCATGAGTGTGTGTTCTGCCTCTAATGGCAATGCGATGTACTTTCTGTAGTAAATGCACACCCTGACCTGTGGAGAAAGAGAAAACATTGATGAACAAAATATTTCTTAAGGTTTTTGTTGTTGTTGTTGGTTTGGAGCTTTGTATGGTTCCAGTTCAATCACTGAAGTCAAATGGAATATTTTTTGACAATGTTTTTGGGGGTTTTTTCTGGACATTGAATGTCTCGGGACCACTGCTGTCTATGGAGTCAGCGAGCTCCAGGATTTCATCTAAAATATCTTCATTTGTGTTCTGAAAATGAACAAAGGTGTCAGGGGATTGGAACAACATGAGGTGAATAATTAATGACAAAATGTACATTTTGGGGTGAACTAGTTCTACAAATGTATATATTTTGTTTGTATTAGGACTAAATATGTTTGATTTATGATTCAAAGCTGGTTTCGATTGACTTTAAAATCTTCATTTTATTTTTCATCGTGAAGTTATGTATAGTCTGTAAAATGTTGTCAAAGCCGTCATTGATGGATTGTTCTGTAGACAATTGGGGAAAAAAAATATTGCTTAAGGGGGCTAATAATATTGACCTTAAAATGCTTTCTCTATGGAGTCAGAGAGCTCCAGGATTTCATCTAAAATATCTTCTTTTGTGTTCTGAAGACGAACAAAGGTCTCAGGGGTTTGGAACAACATAAGAGTGAATAATTAAATGATGAAATGTAAATTTTGGGGTGAACTAACCCTTTAAAACAGCATTACAGACCCTTTGGAACTTATAATTGAGCATAATGCTGTATGACGGATTTGAAACTAAAAAACAAGATTTACAAATACCAAAATTAATATATAAATTTGTTTCCCCCAAAACTTCTGTTTTACAAAAAGAATATTTTAACATTTCTAAGTATAATAGTTTTAATAACTAATTTCTAATAACTGATTTCTTTAATCTTTGCTATGATGACAGTACATAATATTTTACTAGATATTTTTAAAGATACTAGTATTCAGCTTAAAGTAACATTTAAAGGGAAGTAAGGGCAATTAGGCAAGTCATTGTATAACAATGGTTTGTTCTGTAGACAACTGAAAAAAGAATCTTGCTTAATCTTGCTTTTATTTTTATTTAAATCTGCTTTTATTCTAGCCAAAATAATCCTGATTCTTCTGTCATTCATGTAAGGATTTAAACTGAATCATTCCGAGTCTTCAGGAGTCTTGTCTCTCCACAAGCTCCAAACATCTGAAAGTATAAACATCATTACTGCAAACCTAACAAACAGCTGGAAGTCTAATCAAAGAGCCCAGACGAAAGGTCAGCGCGCAATGTCCAATCTCTCTATCTGTCTCTTTTTACCCTTTAGAGCAGAAGTAATGACAGGTAGACAGAAAGAGATAAACACCCAGTAATTACCGTTTGCGTAAAGGCAGATGAGATTCATTTAGGAAGAACGACATTTAAATATGCACTGACATAATCATTCAATTTGGTTCCACTGGGTCTCAGATAAAAAAATGCCACCACGGGGCAACTATTTAGGGACATTTATTACAGGTAAATTTGATGAATGCCAGTCCTGATTGCTCAAAGTGTAGCCTATTGAGTTCTTGTCATCTTTTTTAATAGTTCAGGATCTCTTATAGTTAGTTTTCACATTTAAATGTCAACAGACAGAACCGTTCAAATGTGTGGGGCTGGTAAGGCTTTGTTTTAAATGTCATTTATGCACATCGTTTATTTGATACAAGCTTAAAAATAAAACAAGCAAAAAAAAATCTGAAAAATGAGTTGTGTGATAACAATGAAATGGCACAAGGAGAATGTACAGTTGAAGTCAGAATTATTAGCCCCCTTTGATTTTTTTTTCTTTTTAAAATATTTACCAAATGATGTTTAAAAGAGCAAAAAAATTTCACAGTATGTCTGATAATATTTTTCTTCTGGCAAAAGTCTTTTGTTTTATTTCGGCTAGAATAAAAGCAGTTCTTAATTTTTTAAAAAACATTTTAAGGTCAAAATTATTAGCCCCTTTAAGCTATTTCTTTTTTCGATAGTCTACAGAACAAACTATCATTATACAATAACTTGCCTAATTACCCTAACCTGCCTAGTTAACCTAGTTAAGTCTTTAAATGTCACTAAGCTGTATAGAAGTGTCTCGAAAAATATCTAGTAAAATATTATTTACTGTAATAACTGTACCTTTCTACACCTCCCTTTCTTCATGTGTTTAATACATTTTCCTGTGTCATATCCTTTAGTTACACATAACTTTCTAAACCAATTCGAAGTGTTTTCTTTGCATATGTTGATTTATTTGGTTGTTACCAACATCTGGCGAAAATTTCAAGTCAACAGCACCTTTAGAAATATGTTTTCTGAGAAAAATGGTGACGTGTTCAACACTTATTTCTCCCACTGTTTGTATATATAACTGACCACAAAACCAGTCATAATTGTAATTAGCATTGCATTAAAGCTGAATAAATAAGCTTTTTAGGGTGTTAGGATTGATAATATTTAAAAATCTGCAATCTGAGGTTGCAAAAACATTGAAATGCTGAAGAAGAAAAAAAAAATCACCCTTAAAAATAAAATATATATATATATGATATATATTTATATTGATATATTTACAGTAGAATATTTACAAAATGTCTTAATGGAATGATGCCCCGCCTTCTAGTACAGTAGCCAATCAGTGATCACTATAGAATTACAATTCTCTTTAGCAGAGTGAAATGACTTGCCATAACCTCTTAAGGCCCAAGGTGTTTTTTTACATGCATTTTTTATTTCTCTTTGCTATTTGGGCTTATTGGAACCTAATTAGAATAAAAATCTAAGTATCTTCTTTTGATATGATGTACTTTTAGACAAAAATAATGTCCATATATGTGGACTCATCGTCCGAATTTACATAAAAACATTTTTCCCGAATTTTCTTTTATGCATACTTAACAGAATTATTTTTTTTGAACTTCTGAAATTTTTTTCCCATTTTAGACAATTAAAAATAGGGTTTGGGACATTTCATTTGCTGCAAAACAGTTGCAGGATGACACTGTATGTCTGTAAAAAAATATAAAACATTCAAAGTATTTTAAATAGCCACTTAAGAGCTAAAAATGTGCTGACTCATCATCTCTTCTTTTTTCTTAAAAAATACCTATCTTACAGAAACCATATCCTTAGTTAAAATAAGATCATCATACTAATAAAATATTAGTTTTTGATTCAACTACAATGCTTTCACAAGCATTGATTTAGTTGTATATGAGAATACCATCTTTATTCTAGGATTACCACTCTTTATTAATACCAGAAGTTTACATGCACTGTATAAAAGGCACATAATCATTTGAAAAAAAAAAGTCAAATGTTAATGTGACTAAACTTTTTCTCTTTTAGGTAAGTTAGGATTATCAAGTTTGCTTCTGTTATGCTTAATAGCAGAATAATGAGAGAGATAATATTTGTGAAATTGTTATAACTTTTCTTGAAAGTCAAGTTTACATACAATAAGATTATTATGCCACTGAAAAAGCTCAGATGATGGTGTCAAGGTTTTGGAAGTTTCTGATTGGCTAATTGACAACATTTGAGTTAATTAGAGGCACAACTGTAGAATAGTATTTAAGGAAAACCTCAAACACACTGCTTCCTTGTGTGACAACATGGGAAAATCAACAAGTCAGAATCAACAAAAAAAAGCCAGATTACAACTTGCTAATTAAACTGGGAAAAAGACAAATTTTTGGAGACATGTCCTGTGGTCTGATGGAACTAAGATTGAACTGTTTGGCCATAATGACCAGTGTTACATTTGGAGGTCAAAGGGGAAAGCTTACAAGCTTAGGAACACCATCCCAACTGTGAAGTATGGGGGCGGCAGCATCATGTTGTGGGGCTGTTTTGCTGCAGGAGGGACTGGTCCACTTCACAGCATACAGTAGATGACATTATGAAGGAAGAACATTATGTAGAAATACTAAAGCAACATCTCAAGACATCAGCCAGGAAATTAAAACTTGGCCACAAATGGGTCTTCCAAACAGATCATGACCTTAAGCATACTGCCAGATTAGTTAAAATGTGCTTTAAGGACAACAGAGTGAATGTTTTGGAGTGGCCATCACAAAGCCCTGAATCCAATCCTATAGAAAATTTGTGGGCAGAGATGAAAAAGCTTGTGTGAGCAAGACAGCCAACAAATCTGACTCAGTTACACCTATTCTGTCAGGAGGAATGGGCCAAAATTCCTGCAAACTATTGTGAGAAGCTTGTGGAAGGATACCCAAAACATTTGACCGAAGTTATACAGTTTAAAAGCAAAGCTAAAAAATACCAAAGAAATGTATGTAAACTTTTGACTGTCTAGAAGTTAATAAAAAATTCTCAAAAAAAAAATTCTCTCATTATTCTGGCATTTAGCAAATGTAAATGATTTAGGTAATCCTAACAGACCTAAAATAGTAAAAGTTTAGTATGATTTACCATCAGATATTTAAAAAAAAAAATGGTTATGTTCCTTTTTTTAGAGTGTATGTAAACTTCTGGTTTCAACTGTATAAAGTAAATTTGTAACTCAATTTACTGGGGCATAGACAATTTACCCCAAGTAAAAGAGATCTAGCGACGCCCCTGGATCCAATCATGTTAACACAAAATTGTGTTTCATAATATTTCTGAACTATGAACCATTTTTTCCACTAAAAAGTACAAAAATACAGCCTTTAATTGAAACAAAAAATCTTTTCTAACATAATAAAAGCCTTTTGATCAAATTATAGCTTAAATCTTACTGACCCCAAACTTCTGAATCCATAATGATTCACGAAAGACAAAAAATGAGAGCAGAGATCCATATCTCATCAAGAATTCATTGTACAACAAAGAGAATATACATAGTGCAGTGCATATACACATAACAGTATACACACCATAAAGTGAGAGAGGAAGGACAGACACACAAGAGTGAGAAACAAAGTACACAAAGAAGCATCTTTTTTTCCATCATATTTCCATTTGAAGTGTATCTTGCATGATGATCACACAACAGACGAGTGATTTAAGGAACAAAATTATAAATATGTGTGCATTGTTTATATATATGTGCATGTATTTGGATGTGTATATATATATTTCTGCTGGCTCTGTGCAAGATTTACCTTGCAATCCAAATATGGGCGACACTGTAATATGGCGAAAAATTCTGCGCAAGATATATATTCAGACATTTATCTTCCACCATGGGCGTCCCTAAGACATATAATAAAAGAGTAAAACATTTTTAGCGACATTAAAATACAGTATATTCATGTAAAACCGAAGCTATCATAGACGTGCATGCATAAAAAGTCACTTTACAACTTATGATCTGACCGTTTAATGATGCTTGAGTGTCAAATCAACATCTGAATCCAGTTTAAGCTTCAATATGATGGAAGATCATGCTGATTATCGGTATTCCTGTAAAGTTTACTCATTTCAAAAGATCAAAACACCTATATGCCAACAGCTCGAAATATGCTTCATGTCTGCGAACACACTGGACATTCATTGCAATACAAATGACTGGCTTTTTCCTATTCCTAAAAAATAGATGTGGCAGCAATACACAGTCATGGCCAAAAGTCTGCAGTTTAAACATGTTGAAAGCACTTTCAAGGTTTAAAACCATTCAAATCAACATGTAATAAAAAAATAAAACATTTAAATGCTTTTCTTGGTCTCGATTTTAGTCCAAATATATTAAAAAATCTTAAATAAAGTAGTATTTTTTGACAAGTAAAAAATATTGTTTTGTTTTCAGATATAATGACTCAAAATTATCTTCTTTTTTGCAAAACAAGGAAAATAATCTGCCAATGGGGTAAGAAAACACTAATTTCAAACTGAAAACATTTTACTTACCCTAATGGCAGATTATTTTGCTTGTTTGACAGAAAACCCAACTTTATTTCGACTAACTATTTTTGAAAACAGACAATATTTTTTAAAAACAGAGCATGTTTGTAAACATGCAGTAAAATCGATATCTAATTCTTAACCGATATAATCACCAAAGCCGCATGGTGTCAATAAATGTGCATGTGTGTGTACTGCAAACGGCACTTGTGTGAGACTCATCATTTCAGAAAGGCTTGAATAAACTCCTCAACAAATACATGAAATAAACGTATGTGGTATTTTTGACTAATGAGCTGTATTTCAGCTTTATCCGTGTCTGTCTCTATTATCACTGACGGCTGTTTATCTGACATAACGCATGACGAGAAGCTGTTACGACTAGAGTTTATTTATTTATTTTTTGTTGTGCATTGCATGTGTCTTTTTCTATGTCCCGCCTTCTTGTGTTGTTTTCTGTTATTCCATAGGCTTCCATTCTAACGTGATCCAAGCTCTGATTGGCTGCTGGTCGCGGAGGCCTATGAAAAAGAACTTCCGGCAGGGTTCAGGGAGCTCATTTGTGGTGCAACGAATACTGGGAGTGGAGAGCTCCTGGATTTTCCTTTAGTCTTGTACAACTGTTCAGGCTTGCAACTTATTTAGAGTTTGTAGTGGTGGCCTGCCTATTTATTTGATTACTTTTGACTTTGTTTATGTTTAGGGAGGAAGGTAAGCTTCCTGTATTTTTCTTTAAATATACATAGGTAATTTAGTTCATTTAATTTGTAGATTCTTTTGTTTGTTATTGTGGCCACCCTGAAGATATGCTCACTTAAACTACTATTTTTCTATAATAAATCTATTCAATTAGTCTCAACTGAGTGTCCGAGTTTGGTTGTCGACCGAAGGGGATCTTTTGCATTGTTTTTTTTTTTTTTTTTGTTTGAGAAATCCACCACCCGCAACATTTTTTTTTCTGTTTATTATGCCCATGTCGTTTTCCCCTAGATTTGGGGCGTAATAGAAGCAGACACGCATGTGGAAACAGTGGGCGGGGAGAAGCAGCTCATTTGCATTTAAAGATAGAGGCTACAAAAGCAGCTACACTGTACTCAGACATCAAAATTGGTAGATTCTGGAGGCTATAATAAATAATCTGATGGATATGTTGAACTGAAACTTCACAGACACATTCTGCAGACACCAAAGGCTTAACTTACATCTTGTAAAAGGGGTAAAATAGGTGCCCTTTAAGATTTTGTAAATATTTAGACAAAAACTTGAAACAAGAAAAGCATTTTTTTTTTTGCAGTGCAACCTTTTTTTTTATTTTTTATTTTAAAGTCTACTTCAGTATTGTCGAGGTTGATATGAAATTTTTAGCTTGTTTGCACTTTTGACTGACTGTAAAATCGAAAAAAGAAATGCAAAAATTGGCTCGGAGAGAGAAAGCAGTTGTAGCACCTAAGCTCACTATGTACATGAAAATTGCTTTTCCCAATGGAAATAAAAACAATTTGAAACTAAAATCTTGGAAAACTAAGCATTTCGGCAGGTGTCCATATCCGAGACTGTGGTGGCTGCAAACCCTTCTCTCATAGGTGACGGATGATCAGAGCTCAACTCCATGTCCAGAGTGAGGGATTCTGGGGGAACATGGCAACACACAGTATTATAAGAAGGTGGGATGAGTGTAATTTGTTACGTTAATTAAATTAACTATCCACAAAAAAAATGTAAGGGATTACGATTAATTTTTAGGTAATTTAATAAGCTATATGCACAGCTAGTTTTTCTCAGCCAATGATGAACTTCCGGTGAAAGCTTAATGTGACTATTTTCAATTTCATACGGTTCCTGTTACACATTCAATGTTGTAATGTAATTAAAATACATTCAGTTAAATAGACTTAAGCATTCATTTAGTTGTTCAAGCGTAAATCCAGATGAAATATCATGTAACCGCTTGCACCGTCAAGATCAGCAGACGAGCGCAGAAATTCCATTGAAAATACTGGGGTAAAATAAACATGTCAAATGTCATATTTTAAAGACATGGTGGTGGGAAAATGGAATTTAATGCAGTGCTTCTTGTACAGTCTGAGACCCACTTTATATCGTATATCTAACAGGCAGTGAAGATCACAGATTTTTAAAGAAATCAGCAATTTTATAATGGAAAGACAGTTCACCGCAAGCGCTGAGGCTGGCTGGCTAAAATTAAAAGTCCATGTGCATATAACCCATTACAGTTACACAGAAACTTAAATTCAACAGTTCTGTATAAATCAATTTTGAAAAACCAGAGTAATTGTATTGTTTTATATATTTTATATAAATATAATATATAAATATAATAGTTTTACCTATAACTAAAGGAGGTGACATTTATCAAGATGACTGAACATGCTTAAGAAACAATGAAAGGAGTGATAAATTAATTCATAATATTCATTCATTCATTTTCTTGTCGGCTTTGTCCCTTGCGGGGTCGCCACAGCGGAATGAACCGCCAACTTATCCAGCACGATTTTACGCAGCGGATGCCCTTCCAGCCGCAACCCATCTCTGGGAACTTCCACACACACATTCACACTCATACACTATGGACAATTTAGCTTACCCAATTCACCTGTACTGCATGTCTTTGGACTGTGGGGGAAACCGGAGCACCCGGAAATTCATAATATAATAAATAATATTGTAGATAGAAACAGCGTAATTGTATTTTCTATTCAGATACTTTGCAGGTTAAATAATTACATTTCTCAACTAAATGTTGGATTTGTCAGACACCTGCACAAGTATAGGAAACGATGAATTAAGTAAGAAAAAGGTTAATTAAAATATATATTTGAAGTATGGTGATATATGCTCAGAATCATGTTTTGATCGATATTTCTTTTCTGCAGAGTAATTCTGCTTAACTAATGAATCGTGCTTTCTATTAAAATGCATAATTATTACTATTTAGATAAAGCTAAAGACCATGCTTGACTTTTGAGATTTATAGCCATTTTTA
This sequence comes from Danio kyathit, assembly GCA_903798195.1. Classification (NCBI taxonomy): domain Eukaryota; kingdom Metazoa; phylum Chordata; class Actinopteri; order Cypriniformes; family Danionidae; genus Danio; species Danio kyathit. Next base: position 23,709,475 of record LR812521.1, on the reverse strand, counting down.
TTGCTGAGTCAGGTAATTAATTAAATTACTTTATAGACGTAGTAATTAGAAAAGTAATTTATATACACGTTTAATGATGTAATTATTTATTATTAATACTGCTATTAGATTTCTTTTTTGAGCCCACCATTCAATCATTTTATATTCTTCTGTAAATGTGAGTAAATATATATATTTTACACATATTATATTATAATCTTTAAATTAATTAGAGCAACATCATTGACTTATAGGCAGATGTTTAGATGATTTACGTACAAACCAATTTGTAAAGTAACACCTCCTTTCTTTTAGTGGATGTATTATATGAGAGATTTATTGTAGCTTTGCTTACCAAACAAGTGATTCTAATTGTATTTGCATTGTAAACCTTGTATAGAAGTTAAGACGTTACTTTATTTTTATTTTATGTGTTAAGTTTTCAGCTCCTATTCTATCAAAATCCTTCCAAATAAATCTGCAGATATTTCACAAAATACTGTTCAGAAAAACAAACTGTAAATTCGGTATGGTTCTAGTTATGATTTAATTACTTTTTAATGTACATGTTGTGTGTGTGCTGGGAAAAGATCAATTGCATCCAAAATAAAAGTTTGTTTTGAAATTACATGCGTGTGTGTGTGTGTGTGTGTGTGTGTGTGTGTGTGTGTGTGTGTGTGTGTGTGTGTGTGTGTGTGTGTGTGTGCGTGTACTGTGTATATTTATGTATAAATGTACACATGCATGATTTGAGGCAATGTTTATTTATATTTATGTTTATTTTTATATATATAAAACAGTTTTGTTTTTATGTACTGTTTATTTTTTTTTCCCAATTTCTGTTTAACGGAGAGAAGATTTTCTCAACACATTTCTAAACATAATAGTTTTAATAACTCATTTCTAATAACTGATTTAATTTATCTTTGTCATGATGACAGTAAATAATATTTTACTAGATATTTTTCAAGACACTTCTATACAGCTTAAAGTGACATTTAAAGGCTTAACTAGGTTAACTAGGCAGGTTAGGGTAATTAGGCAAGTTATTGTATAATGATGGTTTGTTCTGTAGTCTATCAAAAAAATATAGCTTAAAAGGGCTAATAATTTTGACCCTAAAATGGCTTTTGAAAAAATTAAAAACTGCTTTTATTCTAGCCAAAGTAAAACAAATAAGACTTTCTCCAGAAGAAAAAATATTATCAGACATACTGTGAAAATTTCCTTGCTCTGTTAAACATCATTTGGGAAATATTTAAAAAAGAAAAAAAAATTCAAAGGGGGCTAATAATAAGGACTTCAATTGTATGTGTGTATAACATATACATAGTAAAAATATATAATACACACATATCTTATGTCAAGCAAACTTTTATTTTGTATTCGATTATATATAAATATGTAGCTTTTTATCATAAGCATGATAAGCTTTCAACAGTCATGTGACTCACCGAGAGGTCCTGGATTGGCCTCAGCGGCTTCGTTGTGCATGAGAGAGTCGAGGGTACGAGGCGACATTGGGAACAAATCGCTTGTGTTGCCAGAGTTAGTCCTGCAAAAGAAAGACACTGACATTAGACATGACGACAAATGAAACGCATACAGATGTGTTGATTTAGTAAGAAATCTTTCACAGCATGAGTCGGTCTTCGTCCTAGTATACATATGTGTCAGAAACACCTACTAAAATTCACACAAACCCACACTTAGAGTCACACACATGGACACCACTTGTTTAAAACTGAAAGTTCACCCAAAAATGAAACTTCTGTCATCGTGTACTCTCCCCTCATATCCTGCATGACATTCTTTTTTCAGTGGAAAATAAGATATTTTGAGAAATATGTCAAAGGGGTTCAGTCATACAGGTTTTAACAATCTTATAGATAAGCAAATCAATTTCATTTTGGGGTAAATAACCCTTTAACAGATTGTTATCATGGATGTTAGTGGATGTTAAAGTGGCAGATTAAACATTGTCAGCATTGTCATTTGAAAAGAAACATGCTTTTCATTAGTTGAATTATTATTCACATTTATTAATTGGCTGAATTTACAGTAAAGTTTAGAAAGTGGTAATCACATTTAAATACTGGCGTATTTATTTCTGGCATTTTGCAGATTTGGAATCCACCACTGTTCATTTTTAATAATCATAGGCAAACCTGCTTGGCTTGTTTGGATTTGGCTCATAAAGACATCCGGTTTCATGGAGCTATTTAATATATGTTGGTCTTTTCGATCAAAATTAACATTTTGATTTTCAATATAAAGCATTTGTATTCAACTTTGGTTCATTTATGAGCTTGATGCTGTTTAGAGTTTATTTTTCTTGCAAGATCTGGCAACAGACTGATTTTTAAATCAAAATTGATTTATGAGCTTGTTCTTGTTTGGTGTTTTATTTCCACTAGCGGATCTGGCAACAAAAGTAATCTAACATAAAATAATCTTAAAAAATTAATTAACCAAGCTGATTTTCAATCGAAATTTTGGTTTTCAACATTTCTTCTAGCAGGATCTGGCAAAAAACAAACTTAATCTAAAAAGTTTTTTTTTAATAAAAAGCATTTGGATTTATTTTGGTTCATTTATGAGCTTTTTTTATTTATTCTAGCAGGACCTGGCAACATAACTGATCCAACATAAAATAATCTAACAAAATTCATCCAACTAATCTGACTTTCAATTTAAATTTTGGTTTTCAATATTTCTAGCAGGATCTGGCAACAAAATTAATCTATAAATCTTTTAGAATAGAAAGCTTTTGGAATAATTTTGGTTAATTTATGTACTTGTTCTTGTTTTGGTGCTTTATTTTTCTAGCAAGATCTGGCAAAAAAAAAAAACAGACTTTTCAATCAAAAATTTAATTTTGGTTTTCAATATAAAACATTTTGGTTAATATATCAACTAGTTCTTTTTTGTGTTTTTTTTTTTTCTAGCAGGATCTGGCAACAAAATTAGTCTAACAGAATATTTAATGAATATTACAATGTAGGTTTTCAATATGAAGCATTTCGATTCATTTTGGTTAATTTATTAACTTATTTTTGGTGCTTTTTCTAGCAAGATCAGCCAACAAAATCAGCCTAATAGACTTTACAATCAAAATTAAAATGTAGGTTTACAAAATAAAGTATTTTTATTCATTTTGGTCTGAACACTTAAAACACCCCACACAAACTCCTCCATACCCCACACTGCACACCGTCAAGATGTACAGTAGCATGCACTGCACTTTAACCAATTCATACTTAAAAACAATACTGCCTACAACTATGTGTACACCTATTCATGGTACGTATCGCTGTCAACACTGCCAATTTCACATTGTCTTTTTTTGGGGGGAGTATGTTGTTGTATTTTGCACTGTCTGTATTTTGCACTGTTGCTGTATTTTGCACTGTTTGGAGCCAGCACCTCAGCTTTTCACTCATCATAGCACACGTGCTGCTGATGACGTGACAATAAAAGTGATTTGATTTATTAACTTCTTTTTAGTGCCTTTTTATAGCATGATCTGGCAACAAAAGAAGGCTAGACTCACCTCTTAACCCTGCCATTTTCTTCTAATGTTAATAAAGTCCAATAACAGCCGATTGCACAGTCTGTTTCTATACACAATCTAAACTTTTCAGGAGTTCATTAGATTATTGCTCCTGATAATCAGGCACTAAAAGATCAAATTTAGCTACAGTTTGTCAAATACTGTAAAGCATAACCTACTTATAATCTGACCTTATTTACGGTGCCCTCAATGATTAAGTCTCAACCAGGAAAATGATTTACTAGAGGCCAAAGTTTAGCCATGCCTGTTTGTGAACACTCCAAACAAATCGTACGGGGAGTTTATTTTACTAAAGTGGGATTTCAACACTGTTTCCTGCTTGTGTAGAGACAAGAAAACAAGCACGACTTGGCAGCTGATGTTCTGTCTGTTCTGCAAACAATGGATTCATTTATGCATAGTATCATTTTAGTGTGAAATAGAGTTTTCTTCATATCTGATACACACACTTAAAATTCCTGTTGACATCACATAGTTTTCTTACCTTCAACCAAACTAAAATAAGATTTATACAAAATACATATGACAAAAGTCTCAGTAAACTACGGAGCCAGATCAGTCTCTGAAATAATACATTTAGCAAATAAATTTCATACATGCACAGCACAATTCACATTTACAAAATCCAATTTGTAAATTACAAAACACAATTCATAAATACAATAAGCAATTTGTGAATTCACAAGTAAAAATCATAAATATTTTCACCAAATGAATTGGATTTGTGTATATTATGAATCGTGTTTTTAACTTATGAATTGGATGTGTATTTTTGAATGTACAAATTGGATTTGTTTATTTACGAATCATGTTTTGAATTTATGAATTGGATTTGTGTATTTTTGAAGCGTGTTTTGAACTTATGAATTGAATTTGTGTATTTTTGAATCATGTTTTGAATTTATGAATTGGATTTGTGTACATTACAGACCCGCTAATTTTGCGATCGCTGAATCCAATGCAAATTCAACAAAAAGTAAAAAAAAAATTGCAATCCTGCAAAATTCATAATTAAACGCAAAATAATCGCAAAAAATTTAAATAATTAATTATATATATTATATATATATTATATTATATATAATTATATATTATATATATATATATATATTATATTATATATAATTATATATATATATATATATATATATATATATATATATATATATATATATATATATATATATATATATTTTTTTTTTTTTATTATAATTATATTTATTTCAGTTTGCAATGAATTGTTTTACATGACATGTAGACATTGCATAATAAGCACACATAATGTATTTGAGCGTCTCTCGAAAAATCTCACTCTCTCGAAAAAGTCTCACCTGCGCCCTCACAATCATTACATTACATTACATGGAAGTGGGGGACAGGGGAGTTTTCAGCTTGTGCAGTAAGCAGATGCAGATGAAGCGCGAGTGATTTACATGTGAAGTGCGTTTGACGTGCTTCAGACTGCAAAAGAAAGCTGGAGCAAACGGAGCAATAGTTGAAGATGAGGTTGGTTCAAGGGTTTGAAATTGAAAAACATTATTTGTGCTTTAAATGTATGGCTGGTATTATTATGTGCGTCAAATCAATAAATTATTTCGTTTAACTCTTTCCCTGCAGTTAGCGAGACAAAACTCTTCCCTGCCATTGACGAGTTTTACAGCAATCCGTGCTTTAGGTGTATTACGGTAGGGGAAGCCCTGACGCATGTCCTATGTATGACATAATGTCAGATGCTCCAGGGAGTGAAATCTGAGAAAGTAAGATCGTGGGTAAAAATAAGAGTTATACAACCTTCCTTTGGCTTAATCCCTACCATTTCAGATCTTGTCTTGACAAAAGACCAAATTAAGAAGCTTTATTTTTATGATTTGTGTCACTGTCATTGTTTTAGATTGCACACCTAACAAAGTAGGCTACTTAATACAGTAAATACGTATTATTTTTTTACATTTATATATATATTATTCACAAAATTGTCTGCAAATTTCTGGGAATTACCGCCACAAAATCAGTCATTTTTATCGAAACCCATTTTACGAACTGGATTTGTGTATTTAAAATTTGTATTTTGAACTTTGTGTTGTGGATGTATGAATTATTTTTGAGTTTTATTTTTGAGACTGATCTGGCTCCATAGATTTCATCAGAAAAATGTCCTAAACCCGCATTGTTTAACATTCAGACGGACCAAACCATTAATATACCACAAACTCGTCTACAGAAAAAAAGGAGTAAAGAAGAAAACTGAAAGATGAGGGACAAAATGGAAGATTTAAAAATAAATAGTGTTTTCCTTAAGTGTGGAAATATGTTACAGCTTCTGAGTAAAACAAAAAGAAGAATAAACCCCCTCATGGACAAAAGAACAAGTTCACCAACACAAAACAGAAAGATGAAATATGAAACACTGAGTGCAGTTCCAGTTCAATCCAAACATTGTGTTATAAAGTGATGAAGTGAGCATAACAGAAACCCCTCGGTCAAGATCTAGAGATGTTAAAAAGAGTAATCTATGTTAGCAGGCGACTAAAGGAGTGTGTTCACATCTTACACACACACATAAAGCAGCTCCCTAATGCCTACCCAGGGAAGCCGTTCCCAAGCAGCTCACTGTCCGGGAAGTCCATGAAGACAGAAGGACACCTATGAAGAGAGGTCAGTTATAGCCTGCCTAACACACACACACTCTCGCACACACACACACGCTCACACACATACACATTTACACACTGCCTCCAGTAAATCCAACCCTTCTACAAGCACAGAAAGCATTTGTGATTCAAATAAGACTTGGGTTTGAAGCAGCTTTTATTCCATCCATATGTTTTGTGTGTGTGTTTCCTACTGTATACAGTTTGATGCATAATTACAGTTTATAAAGCAAATCTTAAACTATTTATTTCAACATAAAATAACATTCAAAAAGGATTTTAAAGGCAAAAAATCATAGTTTGATTGTGTGATATGAATAGGAGTATATAAATGTAAAAGATTACAATCAAATACACAATTAAATGTAATAAAGTGTTAATTACAAGGTTTTGTCTTGTTTTTTTTTGTTTCAATAATCTAAAAATTCTTAAATCAATAAGCCTTTTATAAACAAATAATAAATATTTTTCTGTTTTTAAAATAAAATAAGTCAAAATGTAGTGAGTTTTCCCTTAAAAGACCAAAATAATCAGCCAGGTATGGCATCAAATTCCTGCCTAAAGTAACACTATTGCGGATAGAAAAATAATGCGCATTAATCAAAATATTGACATTGCGTGTAAAATTATACCGCTCAAAAGCGAAAACTAAACGCAGAATAAAAACACGAGGTCGAGTACTGAAAGATAATAAGTGTGAATCAAAAATGAAAACGTGTTTAGACAAATTCAGTTTTTCCACTCATATTTGAATGATTTGGGGGTTTTTACAGTATTCTCCCCTTCAATCTTGTTCCCACATTCTGCGAGTTTTAGATAATACAGACACCTGTGAGTGATCATAGGGGATTCATATAAATATTATAAACTGGAACCTCAGACACCTGTCTATGATTCCAGGGAGCTCATATAAATATAAACATTTATACTGGAATATCAGGTCCGTGATCGCAGGGGTTTCATATAAATATACTGTAACTTCTAGACCTAGAGGCGGATGGGCTACAGCAGCAGAAGACCACACCGGGTGCCACTCTTGTCAGCTAAGAACAGGAAACTGAGGCTACAATTTGCACATGCTCACCAAAATTGAACAATAGAAAATTGGAAAAACGTTGCCTGGTCTGATGAGTTTCGATTTCTGCTGCAACATTTCGATGGTAGGGTCAGAATCTGGCATCAACAACATTAAAGCATGAATCCATCCTGCCTTGTATCAACAGTTCAGGCTGGTGGTGGTGGTGTAATGGTGTGGGGGGTATTTTATTGGCACACGTTAAGCACATTAGTACCAATGGAGCATCATGTTAACGCCACAGCCTACCTGAGTATTGTTGCTGACCATGTCCATGCCTTTATGACCACAGTGCGGTCGCCATGTCATAAAGCACGAATCATCTCAGACTGGTTTCTTGAACATGACAATGAGTTCACTGTACTCAAATGGCCTCCACAGTCACCCGATCTCAATCCAATAGAGCACCTTTGGGATGTGGTGGAACGGGAGATTCGCATCATGAATGTGCAGTCGACAAATCTGCAGCAACTGTGTGATGCTATCATGTCAATATGGACCAAAATCTCTGAGGAATATTTCCAGTACCTTGTTGAATCTATGCCACCAAGGCATTTCTGAAGGCAAAAGGGGGTCAAACCTGGTACTAGTAAGGTGTACCTAATAAAGTGGCCGGTGAGTGTATATTATATGTTATGACACAGCCAGTAGATCAACCCTGCGACCACAGACAGACTGCAGTCTGATACAGTACAAATGTTTATAGTGATATAAATTCCCTGGAATCACAGTGGACAGGTGTCTGACGTTACAATATATAATATTTATGAATATATGAAACCCCTGCAATCATGGACAGCTGTCTGAAGTTACAGTATATACATAATATTTATATGAATCCCCGTGATCACTGACAGGTGTCTATATTATCTGAAACTCCTGGAAACAAATGCATCCCCACCTGCCACACTGAGCAGCCACAAGTTGCATTGGAGTGACGTCAATTCCCCCTTCGTAGGATTGGCTAGAGGAGCAACTGTCAATCTCGACTAATGGACCAATGATAACGCTGAAGTCTGCCAGTAATTTAAATGAAACTCATATTACATGTTTTGAAATGTTGCAGCAGAAATCGAAACTCATCAGACCAGGCAACGTTTTTCCAATCTTCTATTGTTCAATTTTGGTGAGCATGTGCAAATTGTAGCCTCAGTTTCCTGTTTTTAGCCGACAGGAGTGGCACCCGGTGTGGTCTTCTGCTGCTGCAGCCCATCTGCCTCAAGGTTCAGAAGTTACAGTATATTTATATGAAACCCCTGCGATCACGGACCTGATATTCCAGTATAAATGTTTATATTTATATGAGCTCTCTGAAATCATAGACAGGTGACTGAAGTTACAGTATATAATATTTATATGAATCCCCTGTGACTACTGACAGGTGTCTGTATTATCTGAAACTCGCAGAATGTGGGAACAAGAGCCACGAGGAAAAGACCGTAAGCTCCCAAAACCTTCAAATATGAGCAGAAAAACAGATTTCGACTGAACACGTTTTCATTTTTGATTCACACTCATCTTTCAGTACGTGACCTCGTTGTTTCTTATTCTGCGTTTAGTTTATGCACATTAAAAGTTTCCATGCAATGTCAAAATTTTTATTTACGCACATTATTTTTTAATTCTGTGATACTTTAGGCGGGAATTTGGTCCCATAGATGGGATAAGTAAAATAATATTGTTTTCAAATTATTTTATTGCCAATTTTCTTTGCTTGTTTTAATGAAAAATTCACTTAATTTTGACTTATTTTTACTAAAAACAAAACTAGTTTTTAATTGTCTAGAAAATGCTTATTGATTTAAGAATTTTCATATATTTGGACTAAAAACAAGACAAAAACTTTAGGAAAACATGTCTAAAGATTTGTTTTGAATAATCTCCATTTAAAGAAAAAGATGAATGCATATTAGAGTAAAAAATAATGTCCATTTTTATTTCACGTTAACAACTTGAGCTTTAAAATTACATTAAACTTCTCTTAATAAAATATCTTACATTTAAATATCTTAAATTATGGAATCATATGGTTACACAACAGGTTAGATGCATGTGCTATACAAGTAAAGAAAACAAAAGTAAACCTGAACCTCTTTTGATTATTTGTTTTGATTATCGTGTGTGTGTGTGTTATGTTTTAAAACATGTCTTTCTCTCTTCCTGTGCAAGACTGTGCTTTTTTTAGGATGATGTGATGTGATGGGTCCATGCAGGAGAGTCAGTAGTGGATACATCCCTGATCCACGGTGTAAAGTGAACTGAGTGGAGGCATATGCTCCTGCCTGAAGAGTCACCAGAGATTTCAGAGTTTACAAGAGGACAGAGAGACTCCAGCAAGGTCAAACACACACACACACACACACACACACACACACACACACACACACACACACACACACACACACACACACACACACACACACACACACACACACACACACACACACACACACACACACACACACACACACACACACACACACACACAAAGAGGAAGAAATAAGTGCTACTTACGGAGTGACACAGATGAACTTGGTCTTCAGGTAGGGTTGAGTTACTGAAAAAAGCAACAAATGGATGTGATGTCAAATGAGTTTAGGACTTTAAATTGAGCTGCTGTCATTAAAAAGTAAAATATGTGAATTATTTAACACTCAAACATGTATGTGTTTTCTTTCATTAAACAAAATTCATAAAAAAGTCATGAATCTGTAAAAATTGAACCAAACACTAAACAAAAAATGCCCACGTTTTGATCCGCTCATCTAATGAATGAACAGCGCAATGCAGTGAATAATCAAAGAATTAACCTTGAAGAAAACAAAAAAGAGATTTTTCTGACTACATTTTAGTCTTCTCGTCAACAATACTGCATGTTGACATAGTCACGTTTACTATCTAATGACATCTGAGTCATCCTGTCTTTGTCTGGGAATAAAAGGTCATCGGCGAATATTTTTGTTTGTTATTTTTGTTAATAAAATTAACACTCTATATGACTCTTGAGATGCACTCAAAAAAATGACAATTGCTCTTTGTTTAAACTACTTTAAATTAAGCTGAAAAAACACCATTCTTGACATTTTTTTGGGGACAACTTACATTTTTTTTGTTCAATCCACTTACATTTGTTAAAACTATTAAATCAACTTAACTTCTTCATGTTGTCCCAACACAAATCTATTGTGTGGAAACCAACATTTTTTTACAGCGTATACAAGTCATGTTAAAAGGAATAGTTCACACAAAATCTCATCATTTACTCACAATACAACTGGTTCCAAATTATACAAGGTTATTTTATTTCTTCTGGTGAACGCCCAAAGAAGATATTTTGTAGAAAGTTGGATGCTGGTTGCTAGTAGAAAAATCTTATATTATAATCAAATTAAATTATATATAATCAAAATATCTTCTCTTATGTTAACAGAAGAAAGAAACTCAAACAGGTTTGGAACAGAATCCACGTTTTTCAGTCAGAAATTGAAGTTGAAATCAGAATTATTACCCATTCTGAATTATTAGCCCCCCTGTATATCAAAATACCCCCTGAAAATCAACATTCACAATCTATAAAAGATCTAATTTTTCCAGGTCAATTTTTTTCAATTACTTTCCCTACTGTGTGTGGAGTCATGTGACCTTACTTTAAGGCTAATTTATACTTGTTATATTATGATTTATAGTTATTATATTATTCTGATATTATACGTCTGCCAAGCGCAACAGCCTTCGCATAACTGCGCACCTCTCAAAAAAATCTTACTACACGTCACAACAAGAGGTAGCGCAAGCTTTGTGATTGGTCAGTTAGGTAGCGATGACGAGGGTGGGCAGCAAGGAGAGTCACGTTTTATGCAATGTTTTAATATCAGTTGTTCAGCATTGATGTTCAATAAATGTCATAGATAGTAGATAGTGTGTGTTTCCTTAAATAATTTGAAAATCAAGTAATGCTTTCTTCATTCAAAAGTCTCTCACTTGTAATATGTGAGCATATTTACTGTACAAAACCTGTGAGTGAACTATGAGGGTAAAAACATAAAGTAAATTAATGAAATAATCGTTCATTAATCGTAATAGAGTTAAAATGTTCAATTAATTGAGATTTAGATTTTAGGCCAATTTGCCCAGCCCTACCTAATATAATAATGACCTTAAAATGTTTTTAAAAACGTCTTTCATTCCAGCTGAAATAAAACAAATAAGACTTTCTCCAGAAGAAAAAAAAAATATCAGCCATTCTGTGAAAAATTCCTTGCTCTGCTAAACATCATTTGGAAAATAATTGAAAATTCACAGGAGGGCTAATAATTTTGACTTCAACTGTATATGCACATAGGATGAAGTTGCTTTTTTTGACTAGCTTTTATTCTTGGAAGAGGTTTTTTTAACTGGACGTTTCAAAACAATTTTTTTTTTTTTACTGAAAATCATTTAATTATTGAGAAATAAACATATAAATGTCTTAATAACTGTCCACAGATGTTTGAACAGCAGTGTTTCTAACTTAACAATAAAATAAAGTCATGTTTTTGCATTCTTTCCTCTCTTATTCTTAGGCAATTTTCCCAGAAAGAAAAGTCTCTAGTAAACCACACCCATTCCGTTCACTTCCAATGTAGAAAGAGTCTCCAAAACAAATGAAAATGGGATGAGACAAACTCTGCCAAGCGACCAACAGATGTGCCGTTTGTCTGACCCAGAATTAATCATATTCCTGTAAAAGAGACTCACCACATCCTGTATCAGGGAATTCGGTGTCCGGATGGGCCTCGGGGCGGCAGTATTTGCCAAACGCCTCCTCTTTGGGGATGTCGGGGTACAGGTAGACCAGCGGCGACACAAGGATGTTGGTGGCATCCATGATCTTGTAGCCCATGATTATCTCAGCGAAAGACATGCTGTTGAGCTGCTGCTTAGTGTACGGTTCAACCGACTGGATTTGGGTCTTACCTGCACACATTTAGAAATATAAATGCTCGTTAATGTTTGCCAATATCAATGCTGATAGGATAGAAAACAATAAATAAATAAAAAATAAGCCAAATTCAAAACAAAAAAAACCCCAAAACAAACACAGACAAATCAAATATAATATCAATGCTGATACCACCAAAACAAACAAAAAAACCAAGCCAAATTCAAAACAAAAAACCCAAAACAAACAAAAACAAAGCACATTCCAAGCATAATAAATAAATAAATAAACAAAACACAGCAGATATACTGTAATATCAACGCTGATACCACCAAAACAAACTAAAAAAAACAAGCCAAATTCAAAACATAATACATAGATAAAAGCAATTAAAAAAACAAAATATAAATAAATTAAAACAAAAAGCAAACCAAATTAAACGAGTACAAAACAAAATAAATTCAAAACAAAAATAAATAAATAAACATACAAAAATAAAACTGAGCAAAACAAAACAAAAAAGCACAAAACAAATAAAAACATAAATAAAACAAAACGCTAATCTAAACAAAAAAGCACAATATAAAAACAAAAAATAAAATCAAAATAACACAAAAAAAGTGCTAAACTAAGCCAAAGCAAATTCAAAACTAAAATTAATAAATCAAAAAGTGAACCAAAACAAAAAAAGCACTAAAAAAGGCAAAAAATACAAAAAGCAAACAAGCATAAAACAAAACCAATTCAAAGCAAATCAAAAACAAATAAATGAATAAATAAAAAAACAAACAAGCTCAAAACAAAACAAAGCAAATTCAAAACAAAAAAATAAACATAAAAAAATAAAACAAAGCAATCCAAATCAAAACAAAAATGACAAAAAACAAAAAAATACAAAGAAAAAATAAATAAATAAATAAAACAAAAAAGTGCTAAACTAAAACAAAGCAAATTCAAAACTAAAATAAATCAAAAAGTGAACCAAGCACAAAACAAAAAGGCAAATTCAAAACATAAATAAAGCAAACAAGCACAAAACAAATAAAAAATAAATAAATGGATAAATAAATAAAACAAAAAGGCAAACCAAAACAAAAAAACACAAAACAAAGGTAATTCAAAACAAAAATAAAGAAATAAACATACAAAAATAAAACAAAGCAATCTCAATCTCAATCAAATAAATAATAAAAAAAATAAATAAATCACAAGACAAAAACCAAGAAAAACCCAAACAAAATATATAAATTAACAAAACAAAAATCAAAACAAAAAAGTGCTAAACAAAAACAAAGCAAATTCAAAACTAACATAAATCAAAGAGTGAACCAAAACAAATACAAAAAACAAAAAGGCGAATACAAAACCTAAATAAATAAATAATAAATAAGCAAACAAGCACAAAACAAAACCAATTCATCACAAAAATAAATGAATGAATAAATAAAACAAAAAGCAAACCAAACAAAGCACAAAACAAAGCAACAAAAAATCAGTCCAAGGCACTCGATAAATGTGAAAAATTTTAAAAAGCCTTTATTCACATGGCCAATTCCTAATAAAAACCAACGCGTTTCGGCAGAGAACTGCCTTCATCAGGGTAACAGTGATCAGGTGCTTCTAGAGTTTCTTTTAAGTGCTACGTTCACATGACTCATTTAAATATCTCAACAACACTCAAAAAATATAACAAACAAAGTCAACTACCATCATTAATGATGAAACAGGGCATTTACGCATATATGCAGACACAAGCATAAATAAGTAAATATATAGGACAGATTAGTAAAAATGTACAGATCAATATTCTTAAACATGGCTTGTACACTTATACACTCAAGCATATGCAAGTAAATATATAAGACAGAGTAGTAAAAATGTACAGAACGTAGACCGTAGACCGATCGTAGATCGTAAACGCGTTGGTTTTTATTAGGAATTGGCCATGTGAATAAAGGCTTTTTAAAATTTTTCACATTTATCGAGTGCCTTGGACTGATTTTTTGTTGCTTAATTTTGATGAATCCCTCACCCAAAGAGCACCGACAAAATACTTGAGCTACCCCAGAGCGCTTTTTGTTTGTTTTTTTAAAGCACAAAACAAATTCAAAACAAAAATAAATAAATAAATAAACATACAAAAATAAAAACAAAGCAATCAAAATCAAAACAAAAAAGCACAAAACAAAACCCCAAAAAATCCCAAACAAAATGTATAAATGAATAAAACAAAAATCAAAACAAAAAAGTGCTAAAAAACCAAAGCAAATTCAAAACTTACATAAATCAAAAAGTGAACCAAAACCAAAAAAGCACAAAACAAAAAGGCTAATTCTATAAATAACGAAAGCAAAAAAGGCAGATTCTATACAGAAATAAATAAATTACAAAAGCAAACAAGCACAAAACAAAACTAATTCAAAGCAAATCAAAAATAAATAAATTATTAAATAAAACTAAAAGCAAACCAAAACAAAAAGGCACAAAGCAAACTCAAAACAAAAATAATCATACAAAAATAAAACAAAGCAATCCAAATCAAAACATAAAAGCACAAAACAAAAAGGCAAATTCTACACATAAATAAATAAAGCAAACAAGCACAAAACAAAACCAATTCAAAACAAATCAATATAAATAAACATAAATTAATATGTACAAAAAGTGTACAAATTAAAAAGTAAAAAGCAAACAAACAAAACACCACAATAACTAAAAGCATTAAAAAAAACTATTGTTTTTTTAAATGTCATTTTTGCTATATTTAATTCCAGCGCACATAATATCATGTGCACAGAAATACATTCACCATTGATGTCCTTCTCGACCCACGTGAACGTGATTCCTCCCTCTTTGCTGCTTTCGCTGAAGCGCAGCAGGAACGTCCCAGGAGGCTTTGGACTCAGGATTGCTCTCTCTCTTTCTTTACTGATGAAACCCATAATATACCTGACGCACACACACACACACACACACACAAACAAGAGGTTGATGCAACCACCCATGCAGCAGCTGATGCAATGAACTATAAACACCGCTTGAATGCACACTCAGCGCAGTGCAGCATGAGCTCTCACCCTTCATTCCATAGGGCCAAAATATATTTCTTCACCAGGTCAATAATGTTGTCCAGCCACACCCAGAACGAGAAACCTTTTCCTGCCATGTTTTCCTGCAAGACACAAAGCAAAAGCAGAAGAAACAATGTTTAGATTAACTTGATAGAAACTAAATGATTCGCTCTAAAATTATAAAGAACAAGGAACAAATGTTTATTGCAGAAACATACTTTGCAGAACTTAGCCCATGTGATCTGGCAACCGGAGTAGTTTACACAGGGACCTGCACAAAAACGGACGCGCATAATTAGACACCGATTCATACATTTTATGCTAATGTTGCTGTAGATAAACATATAAACATTCTAGACATCTTATTTCTAAAGTTGTGTTACAGTATCCTCTATGAGATTTAAAGTTGCCTGGGAAAAAGAACTTTCTGGAGACACATGGGACAATTGTTCAGTCAACAGCAGACAACTGTTTCAATTCAAGGCCATACATCGTCTACACTACACTAAAGCCAAGCTACATAAAATCTTTCAGAAATCAGTTAAGTTTGGTGAAGGTAAAATCATGGGTTGGAGTTACATTCAGTATGGGGGTGTGCGAGAGATCTGACAGAGTGGATGGCAACATCAACAGCCTGAGGTATCAAGACATTTGTGCTGCCCATTACATTATAAGCCACAGGAGGGCAAATTCTTCAGCAGGATAGCGCTCCTTCTCATACTTCAGCCTCCGCATCAAAGTTCCTAAAAGCAAAGACGGTCAAAGTGATCCAGGATTGGCCAGCCCAGTCACCAGACATGAACATTATTGAGCATGTTTGGGGTAAGTTGGAGGAGGCATTGAAGATGAATCCAAAGACTCATGATGAACTCTGGGAGTCCTGCAAGAACGCTTTCTTTGCCATTCCAGATGACTTTATTAAAAATCGAGGCATGATCATATTTTATTTTGGTAAAATAAGTGTAATCTAGAGGGCTTTGACTTTCATATAAGCCACTTCTGATACCAAATGATCAACTAGAAGTCAGGTTGTTCCTAAAACTTACAAAATATTTTAATGTATTATAGTAATAAGTCACAATATAGTGTTTTATATATACTTTTAACTAATAAATGCAGTTTTGGAGAACAAATAACATTTCTTTCCAATGAGGGAAATTTCAACCATCTAAAATGAAAGATTATTCAACACTAATAATAATAATAATTTATAATAATAATAATTATTATTATTATTATTAAGCAGAAACTGCGCAGGCAGAATTCCGCAGATTTTTAGCCTATCATTAATTCTGTTTATTTACTTGTGTAAATGTGTGTTAATTTATAGCTATTCAGTTTTAAAATTAATTTCAGTAATATTACTGAGTAATATGAAAATATTCAAATGATTTATTTACAATACAATTTGTAAAGTAATATTTTCTGTCTTTTAGTAGATATATTATATGCGAGACTTGCTTAGTTTACCAAATAAAGCGTATTTAATTGGATTTGCATTGTAAACACTAAATATAAAAGTTAAAAGGTATTATTTTTTATTTCATATATTAAGTTTTTAGTTATGATACTCCCAAAATCATTCCGCATAAATCCCCAGATTATTAACAAAATATCACAAAATGTCTGTAGATTCTGTCTGGCCCTACTAATTACCTTATCACCATAACAAACTAAGACTATTTGACAATATGAGTCATAACCCTCCTATTTATTTATAGGTTTAAATGGTAAAAAAAAAAGGCTTTTGAAACCCACTGTGTATTACATAACAAAAACACACATACCCAGAAGTTTCTCTGCAAGTGTGGTGAGCTGTTCAATGGTAAGTCCTCTCTTGGTTGTGGATGAAAACTGCCAGCTGAGCACCTCCGCCACCTGATCCCATGTTCCTACCGGAGGTTTGGTGAAGAAATTCACATTCTGTGAACAGAGAAAAAGAGAACTATACTTATTAGTAGCTTACATGATGAGATCCAAGACCTGTGAAGTGATAATGCCAACCATCGAAAACTTCAAGGACAACCCATACACTTAAAGAGCCCCCATTACACATTAAAAAGGGTCATATTTTGGTTTTAGGGGGTCTCCAACAACAGGCTGATATGCATGCAAGGTCAAATAATACTTTCATTGTCTTATAAAATGCATTTATTTTTACCTAATTATCCCAGCGACTCCCATATGATTTGTTCAGCGATTCATTTGTTCCCAAACCCCTACTTAGCGCGATGCTAATTTGCGCTGATTGGACCGATGACAGTCTGTTGCGATTGGTCGACAGTGTTCAGCGCAAGACAGAGTGAAAAGGCCACCACGGCTTATCAACAAAATTGAAGTAGTCAGAGTGCATAGTGTATGTGTGAGCATACCTGCCAACACTCCTGTTTTTCCCGGGAGTCTCCTGTCTGGGGCGGGGCTTAAGTTTCGTGTCGACGTCACGCCAAAACAGCTAATGACTCGTTATCAAGACGATTCATTCGAAGCACTGTGAGTCGACTCTTTTATAAATGAATCAATATTTTTAAACACTGTGCACTTTCAGATTTAAGCCTTAGCTGGACATTTCACTTCACTTAGAGCTGTGTTACACACTGCATGGAAGGTCATTCTCAAAAACCCATAATAGAGGCTCTTTAATACACAAACACACTTCATTGAACATGTACACAAAGACATCAACTATATGCTATAAAACTGCAGGTTAACTATGCTTATATATTATAACTTTAACTGTTAAAAATGATTAGTTACTAGTTAAAGTAATTAGCAGGTAATAAAGTTACGGTAACTAATAACTTTCTGATTTTGTTTGAAATACAATAATGTGCACCTTTTGTAAAGCTGCTTTGAAACAATAATCATAATGAAAAGTACTACACAAAGACACTTGAATTGAACCTGAGCTCTTGTGCTGACAGTAAATACAAAAAAAGTATTATTATTTTTTTGTTTTGTTTGGGAATGGGGTGGTGAGAGTTAAATTGGGATGTAAAATGTTATGCAGTGCTTACATGATTGTTCTATACTGTGTAACCCAGGGGTGCCCAAACTTTTTCTTATAAAGTGCCAAAGACCAATCTTGATTGAGGGATGTGGGCCGAATATATACCAAACCGAATATATCACATCGTATAAAATTTAATTTTCCATAGGATATTACCTAATTTATTTGCTAACATTTAAAAATAACTAGAAAACATTGATTAAAATCGTAATAACTATTGCAGTATAATTTGTAACATTTTATAATAAACAAATTATTACAGTAAAAACATAAACAGTCTCGTTTATACCACACTGGAGTTCTGCTGAAAACACTAGTTGACCTGCGCCTAACTTTGCCTTGATTTGCTCTCCGATGTCTTGTGCATTGCTTTTTGTCAAGTGACATATTTTACATTTTAAAATTCTGATTCATTTACAACATTTTATTAAAACATTTAACTTCAGTTGACTTTTTTTGTAGCTCAGCAATAAAACAAAGAAATAAAGGGTTGCGTTCAAATCAAAATAACGATCTCTGTCAAAGGCATTCGCCCCAACCACATCCCCATCATTCTTCCATCTTTTCAGATGGGATGGTGGGCCAAATCAAAGGTTCCTAAGTGCCAACTTTGGCCTGCGGGCCCTACTTTGGCCCCATCTCTGGTGTAACCTGTAGTAATATGCAAACTTAAAGGTCCCATGAAGTGTTTTGAAATGAGCAATTGTATCTGATGGTTGACGTAACCTCAACCGAAACATGAAGAGATGGTAGGCCATCACATAGCTCCTCCCCTTTAAAAAAAACAGCCAATAGCGTTTTGTTTCATCACAACTCTGCCAGTGAGAGCGATTGAGCTCAAGTGCATCAAATGAGAAGCATCCTGAAGGGGGCCGGGGCAAGATTTGATGAGAAACTGAAGTATGAGATGACGTTAATAAAACCGTTGATATATTGAGGCACAATTGACAAACTACAAAAACTCAATTAAACTAAACACAATTTATGTCATTGTTTTGGTGCACACTAGCATATAGATATCCTAAAAATGAACAATACTGATACTAACATCTAAAAAACTTTATTTTAATTTCAAGGGACCTTTAAAAAAATGAATAAATATATTGTTTAAAAAACATGCAGCACTTCAAAGTATTTCAAACCTTGGGATGGTTGGTCAGCATGTTGTACCACAGGATGGAGGCCCATGCGTTTGGCATTTGACAGATATTAGAGATGACCACCACCGGGAGAGAGTGCGTCTGGACACAGATAAAAGACATTTAGATTAAATAAACAATAACAAATTCTGCTTTTTTTTTTAGATCTACGTCAGTCAGAAATGACCTGGAAGTTAAATGATTAAAGGGGTAGATCACCCAAAAATTTACTCTCTATTTATTGCACATTATAAAAAACTACAAAACATTATGCAATTCCAAGTGTGCCTCACATGGGTGAGTAGGTTTGACAAACCACAAGTAGAAATCACAGTCTTTCATCTCGTTGAATAGTTTTGCACCAGACACTTTCCTACAATCAGTTTATAAATCTAAAAACACTCTAGCACTTAATTCTCTAAACACAAACAGTTCTTTGTGTAATTAGCACTTCTTGTGTGTATTGCCTCTTCTTGTTGAATCGTTGAATGCCTCCTCAAATATAAGTCAATTTAGCATCTGCTAAATGATTAAATGTAAGGCTACATTCACACTGCAGGCAAATGTGGCCTGAATTAGATTTTTTTGCCTACATGTGATCTGTTTTTGTCTTGACAGTGTGAACAGCCCAAACCGCATAGAATCTGATCTTCTAAATTCAGATTTGTGCCACTTTCATATGTAGTATTGAATCAGACACAGATCTGATGTTTTGCAATGAGACAAGTGTGAACGGTTTTGTAGGATTTCATGTGACTTTTACAAAATCTTTGAGCGGCATGCGTCATCATTCTGTGCTGCAAACATCATCTACTCCTCAGCAGCGTAATAGAGTGACACACAGGGCAATTACTTTACCATGGAAAGTTGGTTGTTCATTTTGAAAAAAAAAGAATTGAAGGCAAAACTGGTGCTTGTTAACCAATCTGGTTAACGATTGAGGCACGGCTTGAAGCTGAAGAGCGTCGGGGGGTGTTACGGATAGGGGATCCATGCAAAGGAGGGGACACTTTCATTTTAAGTGGGAACTTTCTCTCTGAGAGAAAAAAGGGCAGATGCTCAAGCACCCAAAACCCCCTTCCTCACGTGCCTGTTGTTTATAACGAAGTAAAATGAAATAACTCTGTAAACAGAGATAATCCAACTGCCTTCACAGTTCAATCTGCGGCTGCTCATTAACCCTTGATGAGTTCACTACACCAGTGGTCAGAAAGACACGCACCGTGGTTGTCATAAATCACAAATGATCAGTGTTTTCAATCACAAGTGACTTATTTTAGGTTTCAAATGGCGAAATACACATTAGTAGTAGCAGAAAACCGTTTTCAGTTCATGAAATGCACCACGGTTGTCTGTGATAAAGGCAATAATCATGTTAATCATAAGCTGACAATGTGCTTACTTCATTGAAGTATACACATTGTGCGCATTAGACATTTTGTGCTGTCTGTAATTGTACTTTTGCACATGGGGGTCAGTTTAGGACCATGATCTGTTCACACTGCAAATCTGATACTGACCACATCCAGGTGGATGCTGCACACTGGTGGTGGTTGAGGAGATTCCCCTAAAAATGTGTAAAGCGATTTGAGTGTCTAGAAAAGCGCTATATAAATGTAAGGAATTATTATTATTTATAACAACAATGTGAACAGCTATGCAAAAAAATCTGATCTGAGAAAAAAAGTCAGATTTGAGCACTAAGCCTTGCAGTGTGAACGTAAATGTGTTTACTCTTCACAAAGTGGTGCCACAGCAAAAAAAACAAAACAAATACTATTATAAAAATTTTCAAAATATCTTCTTTTGTGAAACTCATGAAGGTTTGAAACAATTAAAAAGTGAAAAAATGATGACAGAACTAAATTTTTTTGGGTCACTACCCCTTTAAGCAAACACAGCTGAATGGTTTAATGATCTCATTTAATTACCCTGCTGAGTGTGTGTTGGTATTTGACATGAGCCTGTTGTGTCCACCCACAGAATAGGCATGATTTTGCGTGCGCTCTTATCAGCTCATAATAAGCACACAGGCGGCGCTAAGGGTTTTAATAAGTGGCACATTACACAAGGACACGCTGCCGGGTTACATATTCATGTCCTCCCACTGCTGGTATCACGGCAACAGCCTATCACAATGATCTCATTGGCTTTCAGGACGGTGAATGTGATGATGGACTTAATCGGCACTCAGGGTTTCATAATACTATCATCTTTGATTTGATATGAAGCCCAACAGGGTAATGTATCTGTAACAGGAATCGTGCCGCGATAAGACGTGTTTGACATTTTATTTTTGTTCTTAAATCCTGATTGAAGAAATGAAGTGTCATTTTTTAGGTTGAAATTACTTTTAGGGAGCCATGATTTCACTGATTCAGAAAATGCAGAGAGCATTGCAGAATCCAGTTGTAAAAGTAAAATTAGATATAAATCAAATGTAGTGCCGTCCACTTAATCAAATTGTGATATGGACCTATTGTTAGCAAATATTAAACAAGATGGAAACTATTAAAATGTGAGATCTGCATATTCTGTTGGTTTCCGTGTGAATGAATGGTGCAGTTTTGTTTGGTGCCTACAATCTAAAGCATGAGCGAAACTTTTTTTTTACGGATTTATGTGAGAAAAGCTATTGTCATATCATGTATACGTAAAAGGAAAATTTCTTTTCAGTTAATTTAATTTTCAGATTAACTTAAGAAAAAACTAAAGATATATGTGTAATTCCTAAAATTATAATTTTATTAAATTCTTCAAAAGTTGTTCAATTGTTAATCACTTTTTATGATTTCAATTAATTAGACATTTCAATTAATTAGACAATTAATTAGACATTAATTAGACATGCTACTGCAAAAATGCATTCAATATATGTGGATTGAACACACGCATACACGCACACAAATGCACACATGGGCATGCATACACAGGCATGCACGCACGCACTCGAACGCACTCACTTGAAAGCACGCACGCAAACGCACGTACGCAAAGCCACAAACACAAATGCACACACGCAAATGCATGCACGCAAACGCACGTACGCAAATGCACACATGCAAACGCACGAACACAAATGCATGCACGCACACAAATGCATGCACGCAAACGCACGTAGGCAAATGCACGCACGCAAATGCATGCACGCAAACGCACGCACACAAATGCATGCACGCACACAAATGCATGCACGCAAACGCACGTACGCAAATGCACGCACACAAATGCATGCAAGCAAACGCACATACGCAAACGCACGTATGCAAACGCACGGACGCAAACGCACGGACGCAAACGCATGTAGGCAAATGCACGCACACATGCACGCACACAAACGAACATACGCAAAAGCCCGCACGCAAACGCATGTACGTAAGCGCACGCATGCAAACGAATGCAAGCACACGAACGCAGGGATGCAAACAAATGTACACAAACACACGTACGCAAGCGCTCGCACACAAACGCACGTATACAAGGGCACGCAAGCAAACGCAAGCACGCAAATGCACGTATGCAAGGGCATGCAGACGCACGCACGCAAACGCATGTATGCAAGGGCACGCAAGCATACGCACGCACGCAAACGCACGTATGCAAGGGCACGCAAGCAAACGCACGCACGCAAACGCACGTATGCAAGGGCAAGCAAGCAAACGCACGCACGCAAACGCACGTATGCAAGGGCACGCAAGCAAACGCACACACGCAAACGCACGTATGCAAGGGCACGCAAGCAAACGCACGCACGCAAACGCACGTATGCAAGGGCAAGCAAGCAAACGCACGCACGCAAACGCACGTATGCAAAGGCACGCAAGCAAACGCACGCTCGCAAACGCCTGTATGCAAGGGCACGCAAGCAAACGCACGCACGCAAACGCACATATGCAAGGGCACGCAAGCAAACGCACGCACGCAAACGCACGTATGCAAGGGCACGCAAGCAAACGCACGTATGCAAGGGCAAGCAAGCAAACGCACGCACGCAAACGCACGTATGCAAGGGCACGCAAGCAAACGCACGCACGCACGCAAACGCACGTATGCAAGGGCAAGCAAGCAAACGCACGCACGCAAACGCACATATGCAAAGGCACGCAAGCAAACGCACGCACGCAAACGCACGTATGCAAGGGCACGGAAGCAAACGCACGTATGCAAGGTCAAGCAAGCAAACGCACGCGCACAAACGCACGCATGCATGCAAACGCACGTACGCAAACGCACACACGTAAACGCAAGCATGCAACAGCACGTGCTCAAACACACACACACAAGTGAAAGCACACACACTACTAAAATTAAGTAAACTCTACAGTGAATCAATCTTTCAACAATGACATTCACACTGAACTAAACTGAATCATCATTGAACTAAAGAACACAAGCATTCTGTGGAACTGAACGTGCATGAAGCTTGTTTCACAATGATCAAACTTCATACCTGATAATAATTTTAATTGTGCTTAGACACTATCTGCATTGTATAAAGCGCCACAGAGATAAAACTGATTACTTGAAATGTGTATTTTTTTTTTTACCTCAAGGTCAATCTTAAGTCCTTGGTGGTAGACTTCTGTCTCAAATGTGATCAGATGCAACTCTTCGGTCACTATTAGAGAGGCCTGTAGATCAGAGGTCAAAGGTTAATGTTTATACTGACTTCTTCACTAGAAGCAATGAATATATATATATATATATATATATATATATATATATATATATATATATATATGTATATATATGTATATATATATATATATATATATAGTTGCATAACAAAAATTATAGAAAGCCTTACGTCGCTATTGGTTCGGCCTCCATTACCACATCTCTGCTCTCGTAGAGTCTGAAAGACAGAAGAAAAATAGCAAGCTTGTAGAGCTGTTTCAATGAATTACATTTAAATGTATCAATCTGTGGACATTTCTTCAGTAAAATGAGCTTTATAACCCCCCCCCCAAAAAAAGTTTGATTGCTTTTAATTAATTTTTATATTCATCTACTGCATGTCATCTGCTTTGACATTATCTGCATTGTAATTAGCACTAAGACTTGACGACTTATTAAAGGACTTGTTTAAGATCCAAGATTCAAGTTCCTGAATAATTTGAAGAGAACATAAAACATGAATATGTTTTATAAAGCATTTCAATGTCTGAAAATAAAACATTTGTACCAAAAAAATATATAAATAGTCAAGTTAAGACAAGCTCGCATTCGATAGCTCATTGAAATAACTTTCTTGTACTTTCTGGCCACTGTGTAAATAAAGTGAGGTGTTTATTTGGTGTTTTTCCAAGTGCAAACATCTAAATTTTGTATTCTTAAATCAAGATTCATTTCATTCGGAAGTAAAATGACAAAAACTTGTTGTTAAAGATCACAGACACTTGTTTTGAGCATAAACTCAATATTGTTCAGTTTCTCTGAAAACAAGAATGTACTGTTTTTCTTCACTAAGCATCTCAAGTAAACATCTTGATTTAAGGATACTGTTAAAATGTTTCATGCTCTGATTTGTTACAGAGCATATGAAACGGTGACTATGAATTTAGGAATTCGAATATAAAAAATATATAGTGATTTATTATATATACACAGTAATTTTTAAGCATATTTGTAGCCTATGATGAACTAAGCTAGTGTAAAAAAGATTTGATGGATTATTACACATTTTTTTACTTTTATATTAAATGCTGCTACTAATAAAGTGTACATCTTTCTTTACTAAAAGCAAAAATCATGCTCGAAATTAAATATATTCAATGCTGAAAACTGACAGTACAGGCATATGTTTGATTATTTTGAGGGAGTTTTCATTTCAGTTCAGAAAAACATAACAGTGCCCACAGTTAAAGAAACACACACAAATCCAGAAAGGCATGGTTTGGAGCTTTGAAAAACATACTAGCGTACTGGCTGAGCTTACCAGATGTTTGAACTCTGCTGACAGGCTGCCATTGTTGGATTCCTCCATGTTCATCACCTTAGTGTTAGTGCCAAGGATGTTGAACTTGCGTGAACTGAAGGAAAATAAGCAGAGGGCTTAAGTAATGCAGCAACTATTATAGATACAAGGAAGAAACACAATTTCACTGCATTTTCTACAAAATAACACCTGAAATCAAATGAAAATCAAAGCACTCTTCTAGATAAATATGGTGCTGTGACCAAATGTCTTCAAATGACGAGTACCACAGAAGGTTAGCACTTAATAATTAATTAAATAAATCACAGGAGATAAGAAACAACAAATGTTTCATCAGACGAAGGCTTACGACTGAAATGTTTTGTTTTCTTTTCTTTTCTCCTGTGATTTATTTAATAAATTATTGAGTGCTGACCTTCTTTGGCACTTTACAAAATGAAATCTCAAATGTTAATTTTACACAGTTTTAACAGTTAATGTAAGAAAAAGTATTCTGAATTCAAATTCAATGCAATGTAATGTAATGATGAACTAGGACTTTTACAAACCAAAAATCTGAATATATGTTTTACACATCTGTTTACATGAGAAAAAAAAGCATAATCTTCATTCAGAATGCAAAATTATCCAGCCATAACAGCCAAATAGCAGCCATTTATTTGATATGTCAAATATGCATTGATCTATCACTACAATTAAACAAGTCTTAGGGCTCTATTTTAACGATCTAGGCGCAAAGTCTAAATCGCATGGTGCAAAACATTAAGGGCATGTCCGAATCAAAAAAAAAAAAAAAAAAACAAACCGGTCTGTGCCCCGGTACATGGCCTAACAGGGTTGTGTTTATTCTCTTAATGGGTTATGAATGTGTTTTTAGCATAACGTGCATTAAACCAATCAGACTCTCATCTCCCAATCCCTTTAAGAGTTAATTGCGTCGCGCCATGGCGCATTTGCTATTTACATGGCGGCCTTTGTAAGTGGAAAAACGGAGAGGACAAACTGACTGCTTCACTAGTTTAACAGACCATCTGCAGCACGAGGATAAAGAATGAGCCTCCTTTATTTGGCCTCTTTACTTTACTCCTTTACTTTCGTGGATAAGGAAACGGTGTTGTACGCACTCCACTGAAGACATCCATTAGCCTACATATTTAATTTTGTTTGTTAAGTGAAAAAATTTGTTTCAAAACTATTTCTAAATTCAGTTTTAATTTCCAGCAAACGAATAAATTAACAATAATAACAAAGTTATATCCAAACACACGTCCTATTCTAAAGCCCCATATGGTGATGCATACGTCTCCAAAACCCAACAGGTGGACAAATCAAAACTTGTTTTTATTAAAACAAATATAAATATGCATATAATAAATAATACTGCTAATAATAATAACATTATACAAATGTAAATTGTCATGAATAAACTGAAAAAGCCCCCTGGACATAAAGAAGGCATGGAGGTAGTGGTTTTTATATTTATGTAGAAAATAATCATTTTTGTAACATTTTATTCCTTTATTTTTTCATATGTAAAGATATTTGTGTATTGCTGTACATCCTATGTGTATTAAGTGTATGAACCTGCATAGACGCATAGCTAACATGCTCTGCGTTGGACTTTAGACCAACTTTTAGGCACAATCTATTTCAGTTTCTCAAAATAGCACCGCTTTAACCCTACGCCTTAACACATCTCCTTTCTAGATTGGCACACCCATGAGTCCACAAAGCGGCGCAAATGGATTTGCTATTTAAACAACAAGGTGCAAAACATGAAAAATAGGGTTGCACTAGTCTGAAAATAGCAACAAATCGCACCAAACACGTCTTGCGCCTTATTGCGCCGGGTGTATGATAGGGCCCTTAATCATTTACGAAGAGAAAAGCATATTTTTATATTATTTTAACATTAAAACTCACCCTCTAATGGCTGCCACATCACCTGACTCCCTGCAGAACACAGGAAGAAAAATTATCAAATTTAAAAAAACTGGCAAATTACAACTCTGATGTCACCGACAGGGACTTGGACTTACTTGTCAATACACACTTTGATTTTCAGCTGGTAATTCAACTCTGGGAATTTCACAAGTAACCTGAAAATGAGAGGAGGGGGAAAAATAAAAAATTCTGAATCTTTGTCTTAACGTCCTTTCTAAATGAGTCACCAGCGGGTGAACCCACCTGACTTTGGTGGTAAACTGAACTCCTGTTTTGATGACAAGGGGTCGGTCAGGGTGCATGGGCATGCAAGGCTGCCTCTCAACAACAAATGCACTGTGAAAGCAAAAACAGAAAGTATTATTAGATCATATCCTGTTTCATTAGCTATGTTTCCATCCAAAGATGCAAATTAGATTTTTGTGCAATGCTGGAATATGGGATAAAGCATTTGAAAATAAAGCAGCATTTCCATCCAATGAGTTAAAGATAACAAAATTGACACTTGCTGATAATCTGGTGCCAAATATCAAAAAGAAAAATGCTATTTGCTGCTGTGGGAGAAGCCACGGTGGATCTTTTTTATTTAATAAATAACTTGTGAAAGAGGAAATGCAATGAGCATTTGGTGGCTTTTTAAAAACAGTTCTGGAGTAATATAACACTGCAGCACTTTGATAATGGACTTGGACAGATTTTAGAAGGTTCAAGAAATTTTTGAATGTCTACTGGCTGTTTTAATCATCACATGATCTTTTTGATGCACATGCTGGAATTTATTCACTAAATGCATTTCCATCATGCAATTTTTTATGTGCATTTTTTAAAATGAACCCTTGTGTGCTGTTGGGGATGTTTTCATTCACTCTGGGGTGATTTTGAAACTTATTTTGGCCACAATTTTCTCTATGGTTTATCAAATGGAATGATGTTTGGTGGCAAATCTTATTTTGACATATTTTAGGAAAAAAGTTTGAAAAGTTTTCAAAAACTCAACAATACACTACCTGACAAAAGTCTTGTCGCCTATCCAAGTTTTAAGAACAACAAATAATAACTTGACTTCTGGTTATTCATTTGGTATCAGAAGTGGCTCATATGAAAGGCAAAGGCCTCTAGATTACACTTATTTTACCAAAATAAACTATGATCATGACTGGTCTGACTTGTCTTTTCACTTAACAGAAATAATGTACATTATAGAATATAAAGTCATGGTGCAGTGAAAAAAAGAATGAATATTGTGTATGACTCCCATGAGCTTGGAGGACTGCATCCATACATCTCTGCAGTGACTCAAATAACTTATTAATAACGTCATCTGGAATGGCAAAGAAAGCATTCTTGCAGGACTCCCAGAGTTCATCAAGATTCTTTGGATTCATCTTCAATGCCTCCTCCTCCATCTTACCCCAGACATGCTCAATAATGTTCATGTCTGGTGACTGGGCTGGCCAATCCTGGAGCACCTTGACCTTCTTTGCTTTCAGGAACTTTGATGTGGAGGCTGAAATATGAGAATGAGTGCTATCCTGCTGAAGAATTTGCCCTCTCCTGTAGTTTGCAACATAATAGGCAGCACAAATGTCTTGATACCTGAGGCTGTTGATGTTGCCATCCACTCTGCAGATCTCTCGCACGCCCCCATACTGAATGTAACCCCAAATCATGATTTTTCCTTCACCAAACTTGACTGATTTCTGTGTGAATCTTGGATCCATGCGGGTTCTAATAGGTCTTCTGCAGTATTTGTGATGATTGGGATGCAGTTCAACAGATGATTCATTGGAATAATCTACCTTCTCCCACTTTACCAAATGATCAACTAGAAGTCAAGTTAATATTAGTTGCTCTTACAACTGGGATCGATGACAAGTTAGGTAGTGTACACTCTGGGCAAACTGACTACCCTTTCATTATGTTGGTGGCTGTTTTTGCCCCACTGACTTCCATTAAAAATGAAATTTTAATTGCAAAGTCATAACAGCATATAGTCATGGATTCCTGATTGTTGATGTTTTTTCTGTTGGGAAGAGGTAAAATTAACAATTTTGTACTGTTAATCATCAACTTCAGTGCAAAACAGCATAGTATTGCCATTTTACTCCATAGAACTCTATATAAAACCCAGAAACTTTTTTTTGCACAGACCTATCTAAAGGTTAATGGTGCCAACTGATGTTCACACTCTTCCCAACAGGAAAAACAAGCAACAATCAAAAATGTATGATTATGTGCTGTCATTCATTTGCAGTCAAAAAATGTTGTTCTAATGAATGTCAATGGAGCAAAAACAGCCATTAACATAACGAAAGGGTGGTCAACTTGAACAGTACACAAGGGTTAACTCACTTCTTGGCATTTCCATTAAGCTTTTTGTTAAGCATTATTCCAAATTTAAAATAAATTGATAAAAACTGAGCTACTGGTTTTTGTAGTTTAAACACGAGAGAGTGTGATTTCAAACCTCTTCATAAGGTTGCGGAACAGATCTACGATCTTCTCCTCCAGAGCTGGGCGGTGTTGAATAATGGGGTCTCCTTTGTACGAGACCTTCTGCTGAAGCTCCTCCAGTTTTCTGATCTGCTGTCTTATCTGCAGCTGTGACTCAGCCAAAGAAGTGATCCTGAAATCAGATATTAAAGAAGTTATTTAATGCAATTTCATGTTTTCCTTTGGACGAGTGTTAGAAGCTGTACGTGCATATCGAAGATGCAAAAGACATCCAAGTCTCGAAGACTAAAGTCTCAAACCCGAAGAGATATTCTTTATAAAAACTAAAGAGATAATTCATCTATAAATTAAAATTCTCACTTTTTATTCACACCCAAGTGGTTTTAAACTTTTATGAACTTCATTTTTTCTGTTAAACACAAGAGATTCTGAAGAAAGTTGGAAACCAGCC
The DNA here is from genome assembly GCA_903798195.1 of Danio kyathit. NCBI lineage: Eukaryota > Metazoa > Chordata > Actinopteri > Cypriniformes > Danionidae > Danio > Danio kyathit. The sequence goes on along the minus strand of LR812521.1, from coordinate 23,679,271 downwards.
GTACAAAAATACTATAGAAGTCAATGGCTGCTGATTTGCAACATTCTTAAAAATATCTTCATCTGGGTTCAACAGAAGAAAGAAACTAAAATATGTTTGGTCAAGTGAAGGACAAGTAAATAAATGATAACAAATTTGTAACTTTGGGTGAATCTTTCCCTTTTAAGACTCATCTATGCCTTCCTTAAAACCTCATTCAAAGATGCCCCTGCAATTCTATGTCACTGGCCCTGTCCTAAATGGCAAACCTCTTATGCACTTGTGGTTTCGCGGCTCTAAAATTACAATGCGTGTTGGTGTCCCTTAAGTCCACAAGACAACAGGGTGACCCAATTTGCTCTTTTATGGCTACCATGTACCATCGATGCGCACCTAAACTAACATTTCACCCAAAAATTAGGTCATCCATTACACTTCCTCCACTTGTTCCAACCCTGTTTGAGTTTCTTTTCACTATTAAACACAAAAGAAGATATTCTGAAGAATGTTGGAAACCGGTACTACCCACTGACTTAAATAGTCCATAGACTTCCATAATCTTCTTTTTAATACTACAGCTGTCAGTGGCTACCAGCTTCCACATTCCTCAGAATATCTTCTTTTGTGTTTAACAGAACAAAGAAACACAAAGATTTGAAACCAAAACTACTTTTGTGGTCAAATAAATCCCTACTGAACTGTTACATTTCAATATTTAACAACGAATTACAGAATAAACTAAAACTTAAGAATGAAAAATTGTTGTACATCGTTTTAATGCTGGATGTTGGATAATCATTATATAATCAGTGTCATAAAATGGTCTAAAATTAAAAGTAGTATCACTTGTTGCAATATTTTTGTCACAATATAGACCGTTTTGAGAGACGTAAACAATAACAACGGTCCTAACGTATTTCCTGTTTTACATGTTTTCATTTCCATACCTTCCGAGAAACCAAAAAGGTGCACGTATTGATAAATAACGTTATGATAGCTGTTTTAATGTTGAGTTATGATTGAATTCCCTCTTTTTACAGTTATGAAATTGTTTGACAACAAGCAGGAAATGTTCAGGGGCCAGTGACATCACCACATTGAAATGGTCTATATTCGACCGGCAACTATTCCAGCATATGTTTTACACAATGAATGCCCTTCCAGCCACAACCCAGTATTGGGAAACACCCATACACACTCATTCGCACACACTACGGACAATTTAGTTACTCAATTCACCTGTAGCGCATGTCTCTGGACTGTGAGGGAAACCGGAGCACCCGGAGGAAACTCATACAAGCATGGGAAGAACATGCAAACTCCACACAGAAAAGCCAACTGGCCCAGCCGGGACTCAAACCAGCAACCTTCTTCACCGTGCTGCCCATCACAATATATCACACTACAAAAACCTGATCATCAGTATTGCTAGGGAAGCTGACATTCCAAATATGGTAAGGCTGAGGTATTCGGCCAGTCACAGCACACTAGATAGCTAGTCAATCAGAGAACGGCTTTCCCAAACAATGAACTTTTGCAAATAAATATTAGCATTTCAGAAAAGTAGACCGAAAAGTATTATAAAAGTGCATTTGAACCTTAACTCTTTTAGCCTCAAACCACAACTACACACTGCACTATACCAAACACACAAAATAATATTCTTTTTAACAACGTCAGTTAAAAAAAACAAAAGCAAAAGAAAGATCGATTCCATGCAAATGTCAACCTTGCCATGAATAAAAAAGAAAGTTTTCACCAATATTGCAAAACCCTTTCTTTTTTGTGTAGCTTTGTATTTTACAGTACTGTAAAAATACTCAAAAATGTCTCTGTCAGTGTTTACAAACTATTATATTTGATTTAGCAAAGTCACACAAGTGCCAATTTCACATCTGTCACATCCATAATGGAGAAATGTCACATCCATAATGGAGATTGTTCCTCATAATTGCAAAAATGTCAAATAAAATAAAATAAAATCAATCATTGTTTTTCTATAGTGAGAAGACTCTTATCTTTTTGATTAGCATTATTTCTTTTGGGTTGTGCAGTTTAATTCACAGAATTGCTACAAAGTATGTTGTATACTGCAACCCTGCTGACTTTTTTGATCACATCTATGACGCATGCTTATTTTTCTCATTTAAAATATAAAATATGTTTAAAGATTGATATTTTTCTGATCCCTTTACTCTGTGGTTAGTTGTTTTGGAAAACATAAACAGATGTTTCAATTTAATGTTAACATAAACTTTCTCTGTTTTTTTGGTTTTTACTGCAAATGTCCCATCCATAACGCAGGTTTGATTGAGAATGCACTATCTACCATGTCTCCAAACGATCCAGGCAGATGTTTGGTGGCCCTCCGATGCAAGCGATCTGCTGTCTCCTCTTCCAGTCGGCCAGCTCTTCATCGGTCAGATTCTTCTGCACAAAGTCCATGGCAGACAGCAGGCCTGCCATCTCGGTCACTATTTGCTGCAAAACACAAAAAGACGGTGATTTTTGACCCTTGGGTGATCGGTGCAGAAGGTTACTGGGCATATTTTGTCATATCATGTCGTATTTTGTGGCTTTGATGCGCATCTTACCCTCCTGAGCTGATCCAGAGCGCTCAGCATCTGCTCCAGCTGAGACATCTTCTGTCTGGTGGCTGCTGCCTGGCTGTTTCCATTCAGGTCCTGGGATAGCTCTAAAAGGTGGCACACATTTGAGAAGATTGTAATGAGGGATTGAGTTTGTGAATTTAACACAGGCTCATTGAAAATACATGCTGTAGCATTTGCTTTTTTGTGAAAACGCACACAAAAACCTGCTTGAACAAATGTTTGACTGCAGATTCTAGGTAAAATGAATGCTATGGGGCAGGATGATGTCAACTAATTTTGTTCCTTTTCACACTAATGATATTTACAGGGACATATTATTGATGAAAAAAAGGATTATTTTTGTGCAGTTCTTTGCACAATATCAAATAAACACCCTAAAACAACTTAACGGTGTCTATAATTTGCAAATCGAATACATTTGGCTTTCCATCTCCATATAGACAACTTTTTCTAGTCAGTTTTCCCGGTAGCTCACTTTGTACAGTGCTGTAATTGTGATGCAGATTGTTTGTGTTTTAGCTCGATTGCAGTGAAGAACAGTTTAAAAAGATTAAAATTAATGTAAAACTATGCGTTTTTTCCTTACGTTTTCTTTTGAAAACACTATTGGTTGGGTTTAGGTCAGTGATTCACTGGCTGATACGACAAGCCCCGCCTTCTCGTGGGTGTGTACAAGAAGGACGTGTTCCTGAAACATACCCTAAGTAATGCATTTCAGATTCGCAAATAATGTATTGTAGACTGTACTCTACTGGATTTTTAATCTGAAACATGCGCGCACACACACACACACACACACACACACACACACACACACACACACACACACACACACACACACACACACACACACACAAAAACGAGCCGAGTAGGGCTTTAAAACAACAACATTGCAATATTAAGATTTTCTGTGATATATATTGGGAAATGAAATTATTTCACTTGATTGCAGTGGTTTTGCAGTACAGTACATCTGCATAGTACATAGTATAGTGCATAATAAACTAGATAAATACAAAAACAAAGCATTAAAATGAGAAAAAAAATTGTGCTTTATACAGTATTTTTGTTAAGTCTTAGTAGTCAGATGCAGATATTGAATATATAAATATTATGCACTTATAAACTCCAAAATGGCTAAAATTTGTAATTAATTTAAAAATTATATGCATTTCAAATTGTAGTCTCTGGTCACCTATAATCCCTGCATGGCATTGTGCATCCTGCCATATGACTATTGCGGATGTGCACATTGCAATATTGATGCTGTAACTATATATTGTGCAGCCCTAACCCCAGAGCAATATTTCCAATGAGCCTTAAAAATAATAATAATATATGACAGGAACATGCAGTCATACCTCCAGCACTCTTAAGTGTTTTGTAGTTAAAGTCAAAATCATCCTGCAGATTCTCCAACATCTTCATCTTCTGTTCCATGTCCTGTGGAGGATGAGTGAGAGGTTACACCCCAGAAAGAGCTAAATATTAGGTTTCAGTTTTAGTATTTACAGCTTTCAGATTGTTATAACATACATTTTCAGTGACCTGATCACAGGTGGTCAGCTGAGAGGTATTACCTTTTCCACTGTCATAAACAAGTGTTCAGGTGGAGTGTAGCTGGTCTTTTGTGTCTGTTTGAACTTAATCAACCACATGTGTGGTTACATTACAAAAGCAGTCTGATAAAATGTGTTTTTGACTACCTTTAGAAGTGGTTGAAAGTGGATAAACTCAAAATAGTTTACATGATTTTAGTGTTATTATTTAGTGTCATCCACATGTAGCTGAACTGAATAAAAATGTATCTTTATGACAGGTGTAAACAGGGCATTAGACCACCTTGCTTTTAAAGGTAAGATGTATGTAAGGGGCTTTTAAACTGAGCCACAAGAGGGTGCTAAAGCATTCAAGAATATTGTAGAGAATAATAAAAGAAAAAAGGCAAATAAATAAACAAAATGTAATACATTTTGAAGGTTTATTTTAATTTTAGTCTCATTTTATGAATAATGAATGTGCATCTGTAGTTGTAAAAAAAAAAAAAAGTTGTCTCACTAAAACATCCGAGGAATCAAACTTCTCAAAAACTTTTCACAACATGTGCGTATGATACGGTGGCCGAGAGAGCTTAACGTGCTGCAATTTAAGAAAACGCATGCAATTACAAAAAACACCAGCAAATTGAGAAAAGATCTGCATCAGTTTGACAGCACACATGCTGCAAATGCTCACAACGCATACACATTTTTAAAAAACGCGCTGCATTTTCACACAACGCAAACAATTTATAAAACACGCTGCATTTTCTCACAACACAAACATTTAATGAAAACGCGCTGCATTTTCTTACAACACAACGAAAATGTTTCAAGGAGACCCTAAAATGTGACGGCCCCGGCTATTTATGTTATGATTATTTAGGCTAATAAATATTAAAGACACGAGAATCGGTATATTAAAATAAACAAACAAAAACTCACCTTTCAAAGATCACCTACGACTTCAGTGAGCAACAGGTAGGACACAGCGGCGTCCGTCATGTTTTTGGCTCCCCTTGAAACATTTCCATTGTGTTCCGATGTTTTTGTGTTGTGAGAAATGCAGCGTGTTTTATTAATGTTTGTGTTGCGTGAAAACGCAGCGTGTTTTTTAATGTGTATGCGTTGTGAGCATTTGCAGCATGTGTGCTGTCAAACTAATGCAGATCTTTTCTCAATTTGATTTAATTGCATGTGCTTTCTTAAATTGCAGCACGTTAATCTCTCTCGGCCACCGTAGTATGAACATGAATTTGTTTTCAACCTCATTGTAATGTAAGCGAATATGGCATATTCTAAATAAATGATTGTTCATTTTATAAAGCACGGTCTAACAATCTCCATGGGCTTTATGCATAAGCTTTTTGTTATGCTTTTTGCCAAATTCTCCATTATGTCATTCTCAAACATAGTTTGAACACAATAAATCTTTTATACAGACACAGAACATAGAGCTCTCATTATCCAGCACTTTTAAATGATTAATTATTTGAGATTGAAGTTTACTTCACACTAAATTTCTAATATTATTCTAATATACCTTCTAAATACAGATTATAAAGCTGCTCAAAGTACAAACCTTTAGTGCTCAGTGACAATCACAATATGCATTGGGAAGAAAATAAAGATAGTATGAGAGTATTTTGTGTACCAACCTGTACTCTCTTCCTAATGTCCTGCAGGTTGTGTTCCAGTATCTGCTGTTTTTCTGTCACCACAGTGCCAGTGGGATGGGCAACCTGGCCATCCTGTAGATGTGAACGAAATCAGCAAAACAGACATCTGAAAGTGTCCTTACAAAGCAGAATCCATTTCCAAGCACAACATGTTATGTTCACCTGCACTCACATACAGTTTAAATAATGGACAATAAAATATGAGGTAACTTCATAGGTTAAGGTTAGCTTTAGAGGGTTCGTTGATGTTTAATATCAAGTTTATACTCAGTTAATTCATTATTATTATAAAGTACATAGTATACAGTATACATGTGGAACTGGACGCATGGACGTGCGCATGCATCTCAGGCAACACAATGAATAAACAATCCATTTTAAGAGCTACACCCATCTTAAATGCAGACAAGAACACAGAAAGTAAAAAACTGCTCTGTGTCTGCAACAATAGGTAGCTTGCATGCTTGGAAAAGATGTCATCTCTATCCTAGTATGTGTATATAATATTTTTGTACATTTGACTGGTATTTATTAGTAATGTCCTGTAAAAGATATTTAATCTCTTGTACAATGAAACATAATTACTCTCTGTGATTACTTGAATGCTGTGCTGCCTGTATTAGTCATTCCAAATAAAATAATCAAATGTGTGTTTTTGTTTGTGTGTATGTGAGTGTGTACCTGCTGTGCAGTGGTGGCCGTCTGCAGTAGACGCTGCTCTTCCCACAGGCAGCGGGCCACGATGCGGGCGATCTCCATGGGCTTCTCCAGATACTTGCTCTGCAGGTGCTGCTTGATGCGCCGCAGGTTGTGCTGGTACAGGACGTTGTTCTCCTGCAGGAAGCGGCTGTACTGCTGATCGATCTCGCCCAGCAGGTTGTGGAAGACCAGCGTGGCGTGAGACTCCTTGTTGGCCGCATACGCCCTGTAGAGGACAGCAGCACATGGATCATGTACATAATAATGCACAGCTTTTTTCATTCCGTACATGCATTTGAGATAATCAGAAGAGCTATTGTCAATAAAATAAGCATCATTGCGTTTCAGTAAAAAGGAAAAATAATAGGTATCTTTAAAAGCAAGTTCAGACAATCAAAATATTACATTTGCTGCTTATTCAAACTACTTATTTCAAATGAGCTTAAACAAGACAATTCTTGAGGTTTTTTTGGGGGACAACTTAATTGTTTTAAGTTCAATCCACTTACATTTGTAAAAACTAATAAAGTTCATTCCTTCATGTTGTTCCAAAACAAACTGATTATGTGGAACCTTTTAAATTATGTGGATTTTTTTTTTTTTTTTTTTTTTTTTAACAGTGCACAAAGGTTTTAATTAGCAGATATATGGTTTGTTATTATCTTGACAATGTTGTCAAAATATAAAATAGACATAATCAGGGGCTTGTGTGCTGGAATCAAATCAAACAAGCGAATCCACATGCAGTGTTGGTTTTTAGCCACCAATACAATCAAAATAGAATTCCGCTTAATTTTTATAATTGTTCTCCAAGCATTACAACGAGTCCTGATTTATTTTTACTCTGTCATATCATACCTTACAAAAAACACAGACTAAAATGTCATTCTGTGTAACAGTAATTTATAAAAAAAAAAATCTTGTCTGGCATATTTTGAACAAGAACTATTTGATGACATTAAAAGACTAAAGATCACTAACAAATGGAGTGGGAAAGTGCATTCTGAAATATTATAGAAGTTAATATTTTGTATTGTTTGCTGGGTTTTGTAATATATTTAAAGTCAATAAATACAATGCTGAAAAAAAGACTAAAGATTTCAATTAAATAAAGAAAATCTATAAACTGTAAAACTGCAAATTACACTTTTAAATAACTCTGTTTTACCAATTTATCAGTAAGATCATTTTAAGAATTGAAAATAGAATAAAATGTAACACATAGTTTTATATACTAAGCACAAGTCAGAATAAGTTTATCCATTCATTCATTTTCTTTTCGGCTTAGTCCCTTTATTAATCCGGGGTCGCCACAGCAGAATGAACCGCCAACTTATCCAGCATATGTTAAACACAGTGGATGCCCTTCCAGCTGCAACCCAACACTGGGAACCACCCATACACTCTCATTCACACACATACACTACGGCCAATTTAGCTTATTAAATTCACCTATATCGCATGTCTATGGACTGTAGGGGAAACCGGAGCACCCGGAGGAAACCCACGCCAACACATGGAGAACATGCAAACTCCACACAGAAATGACAACTGACCCAGCCGGGGCTTGAACCAGCAACCTTCTTGCTGTGAAGCGATCATGTGACAATTGCGCCACCGTGAGGCCCAAGTAAGTTCATATAATCATAAATAAATGTTATGTTAAATGAAGGATAATTATTCCACCCATATTTTGGCATTTTAACTTCACAGACGCTATATAATAATAATAATAATAATAATAATAATAATAATAATAATAATAATACATTTTATTTATAATGTGCTTTTCTAAGACCCAAATGAAACATTAAAGCAGACATGCTACTTCTACATACTTTTTAATCTACTTTCTGTGTGTATAAAAAACGCTTTCGTAATTTAATTTGTCACAGACAGCAAAATGCGACCTTTCATATCTGAAATTTTTCATTTTGATGTTTGTGACGACCCCGTTGTTTGTTATTGTTTGATCTAGATATTGAACTTTTTTTTGGAGGGGGGGTTAAATTGGGTAAAGGTTTTTAGGGGGAAGGTGTGACGACCCCTCCTTTGGTTGTTTTCTGTTGGGGTGTGGTGTTTGTGCTTGTGTGTGTGTCCGCTTGGATTGGAAATACCGGTGTATGTTCGGTTCTCCCTGTTATAAGCAGCATGTCTTTCTGGGATGAGTTGGGCTGGGGTTGGAGTTTGATGATCACCTACTTCCTGAGTCGGGCCATGGTTTGAATAGAGCTAATAAAGTTTTGTTTAGCAAAATGAGTTAAAATAAAAAATTTTTTTACCACAAATGCACTTGAGCGACCGGCTCAAGGGCACAACAATGTCTCATATCTGGTTTAATTATATCTTATATCTTTTTAATAATAAATCAGATTCCAGAATATTTATACATCAGTCCAACCCTAGGCAAACTAAAGCTGTTATCACATTTTGGCATATAAACCAAAAGTAAATATAATAATTAATTATTATAACATGTAAATGCAGTATGTTTTTGCTCAGCTTCAAGATTATATAACAAGCACATAATATGATGCAGCTCTGGGTTTTCAAAGTGTGTTGCTGCCCCATAGAGGCCAATTAGCAGCATTGAATGCATGCATGAGATCCTTCACTATTCAATAATAATAATAATATTAATAATAATAATAAAATAAACCAACCCAAATTAATTTTCTTGACTACATTCACCATCTCTGTTTTCCAATACAAAGATGCATGCTGTTATATAGAAACTAATGAGGTGATGAAACCGGACATGAGTCATTTCAGAGTGACATTTTATAGTCCACGGCAAAATCATAAAGAGGCCATTCACAATGACACAGTGAAAAAACACAAGCAGAAGAAGAAAAAACTGTCACTGCGCTTGTGTTTTTGTTCACAGCAGACGTTCCTGGAGCTCTTTACTGGCAAAGGCATGACAAAGATGACCGATATTCTAAGAATAAGGAAGTGCCGCTCTGAACGTGATGTTTAGGAGTGGTTAAAGTTTATAAGCTTCATGCTAAACTGTCCAAAAACACCTCCATGTGACAGAGTGATTAATATCTTCACTTCTCTTGGTGTCAGAATGTCAATGCTAAAAATATGATTGTTTAAATCCTGGCATGCTAGAAATGTTAGAAATCCGTTACAATTTCTTTTAATGCTCCACTTTAGACAGTCTGAGGGTTTTATGTAACTTTGCAAGTACATGTCAACTATCTTTAATTAGATTATTTGTATTGAGGCTTACACTGTTTATTACAAATACACTGTTAGGGTTGATAGTAGAGTAATTTGATAAAAGCTGCCTAAACATCTGTTGGGAGAGCATCAAAACAACATCTTTTCTAGGTATTAAAGGAGCATTCAATGGAAAGGAAAAGGCTCATATTATAACTCCCCTAGAGTTAGACAGCTGAGTTTTAGCATTTTTGAATCCATTTAGCTGATCTCTGGGTTTGGAGGGAACACTTTTAGCTTAGCATAAATCACTAAATCGGATAAGACCATTAGCATCTCGCTCAAAAATGACCAAGCTTGACTCTTCCGTAGTTACATCATGTACTAAAACCGAAGACAAATGAAAAGTTGCTATTTTCTAGGTCTACTTTTCATTTTCCAACTTAGTACATGATGCAACTACAGTCGAGTCAAGCCTTAAATAGGATAATTATAGCAAAAAAATGTTTTTGGCCAAGATGCTAATGTTCTAATCTGATTCAATTATCTATGCTAACCTAAGCTAAAAGTGCTCCCTGAATGGATTTGTTTTCTTTGTTATAAAGTAGTCAGTATTTACCAGATTGTGTTTAATATACTAGATATATTGTTAGTAGTGTGTCTCGAGATATAATAAATCAATCTAATGTTTAAAAAAAACCTGCACTGGTATTGGACTGATGTCTGTATCCACCGATACTTAGAATTCAGTCTCGAATCGGTTCTAAAAGAAATGAGTGTATCAGTGCATAGACTTTGGCTGCGTCCGAAATCGCCTACTACTCAGTAGTTACTGTATGTGAATTTAAAAGTACTACTCAGCTGTTAGAAAATTACATTTTATACAGTATGAATGCGAGCAGTATGAATGAAACTCAGACGTACTGCATCCAGTATTTTGTCATAATCACGTGACCATACCCATGTGAGCTGCATCGCTTCACTCCCATTCATGAATTCTCTCGCGATGCATCATGGGATAGCGCAGCGTGCATCGGATGCACACTTCAGAATCTCACCGGAAGTAGTAGTTCATCCGGGTACTTCTCGCATACTGTTTTTTGAATTCTAGGAATTCAGATATACTACTCTGACTCACACACTGTTTTTAGTGTACTATATAGTATAGAAGTATGCGATTTCGGACGCAGCCTTTATCTCTTATGATTCGGCCAACACAGAATCTGTACCCACCAAATATTTGAGACTATCATTAAGTCTATTTATTTACTTATGTAAATATGTGTAAATGCATATGTACTCCGATTTGATATTATTTTCACAATATTAATAAATAATATGCAATTGTCTAGATGACAATGTACAATACAGTCTGCAAAGTAATATTTTCTGTCTATTGTTTCCTAGATATATTCCAAACAAGTGGTTTTAACTGGATTTGCATTGTAAAACTTAGAAAATACAACCTATTCAATGTCTTTGTTTTTTAGTTACTACACTTTTAAAATCATTCTGCATAAATCCACAGATTTCTATTTCGTTTTTTATTATTATTACAAAAATCACAGGCTGCAGCTTCTGTCTGGACCTGCTTTTGACATATTGCACTGCTAGCAACTCACCAGTCCTGGCTTTCAATCCAGGGGGCCAAGAACTGCCGCAGCTCCATGGGGAAGCTGTCGCTGTACAGGTGATAGAGCTGCTCCAGATACCGCGTCTCCAACTGCTGCAACTGATTCCACTGGGCCATGTTGACCTGCAGGTAGGAGGGAGAGAGAAGGTAATTTATTTTACCATTAAAAACATTTGACATAAAATTGTATGCCTTTTTTTTGTCATTGACTTCTTATACAATAAAAAAATGGTTAACTGCAAATTGATGCAAACAAATTATTTGAGCAAAATTTAAACTAATTAGTTTAAAAAAAGTTGTTTGTTAAAATTCAACTGATATAAATTGTTTGCAACCACTTAAAAAAATTATTAAATCCAATGAATCATTTTTTCAGTGTACAAAAACAAAATCTTTTTTAATGCACAATTTTTTCCTCAAAACAATTTATCTTGTTCAGTTTGATAGTTTTCATGTCGAATTCTCGATTCCATAAAAGCATTAAACAAATTTACCACATGAAATTTCTGGTCATAAAATTCAGCTTTCTAAGCATTCCACATGGCTACTTTTTTCCTGACCAATCAAACAATTTCAAAAAGTACAAATCTCTTTTTGTAACCAGAATACTTATAGCCATAAATGTAGATTGTTTTTGAGAAAATTTAAACCCAACCTACTAAAAATCCCTTTGAACATATTAAAAAGGGGCGATAATTTACAATTACAAAAACAGATTAGAGAGAAAAACACTACTTGAATATGTGAGCAATTCCAGTGTTATGGATGTGACATTTGCAGTAAAAACTCAAAACATAAATTCCCAGAGAAAGTAGATGTTAACATTATATTGAAACATCTGTTTATGTTTTCCAGAACAACTAACCACAGAGTTATGGGATCAAAAAAATATCAATATGTAAACATTTTTTACATTTTAAATAAACATGCATTATGGATGTGACCAAAAAAGTTAGCGAGTTAACAGTATACAACATACTTTGTAGAAATTCTGTGAATTAAACTGCACAACCCCCAAAAAATAATGCTAATCGAAGGATAAGAGTTGGCTCTCTATAGAACAAAGATGATTGATTTTATTTTATTTGACATTTTTGCATTTATGAGATAAAAGTTTCATTATGGATGTGACATCTCTGAGTTATGGATGTGACAGATGTGAAATTAGCACTTGTGTGACTTTGCTAAATCAAATATAATAGTTTGAAAACATTGACAGAGACATTTTTGAGCAGTTTTTAAGTACTGTAAAATATTTGCTTACACCAAAAATATAGAAACTGTTTCGCTATTTTGGTTGAAGCTTACTTGTTTTGTGGCAAGATTGACAATTGCATGGAATTGCTCTTGTATCTCTGAGACAAGATGAACAGAAAATAGCATGTAAAGTTCTCCTTAGAGATTCACTCATACAAACTACTCCAATTGTATTGTGCTTTCATTTGTTTGACATCTGAACCAATCTGAATCCTCACATACTTGAATGCATTTTCAACCACTTTGCAGTTCATCGTTAAATCCTTACACAAGCGACAACAATCTCCTCAACGTACAGAGATAAATAAAAAATTACCATCACTTTGATATTGATAATTTAGATTAGAGAGAGAGAAAGAGAGAACTATGAACTCATCTGGCACAAATAGGACAAACATAACTGGTTCGTTCAGCTTATCATGATATTTTTCCCTTTCAACTTCCTTATAAAGAGTTCAAAACAGTGGCAAAAATCCGAGAGTGAAAGTACCTTATGGACTGATCAAACTGACATTATAGCACATATTAAGAGCTGCAACACTGAAATTTGCTGCTTAATTGTCAAAAGGAATCTGTATTTGAAAGAATATTCAGTAAACAACTGCTTGGAATCTTCACTAGCAACATTATCAACAAAACAGACAACATCTGAGGTGTCAAGGAAGTGAAAAGTTCCTTTCACCAGCATGTCAAGGCCACAGAAATCAGTGGCTGTTGATCGTAAAGCAGTGAGAGCATCCGTTCAAAGAGGAAAACCTCAAAAGCCCATGGACGCCGTTTCTCTCGGCATTACCTCAAGATGCCATGGAACACACACACTCGCAGTTCACCACATCCACACCGAGAGGTTTGTGCTGACAAACAGATAAAAAAAGGACTATTGCTGGCACACAACATTTTAAAATTAGTTAAACGGTCTCTCAGGTTTGTGCTTAGAAGAAGGATAGAGAAAAAAGGACACAAGAAAAAAAGAGAAATGTGTCCTCAAGTCTGAATGAAAAACGCATGGAACTTGGCTGGCTTTCTTGATTTCACTTCTTCTTAGACTTTGCTTCCTTATAAAATGCTAACTTTTTATATACAAGTTTTACAGCAAATAAATAAATAATAACAATAAAACAGAACCTATTGGAACAGCAAAACTTTAAGTACTATATATAATATATATATATATATATATATATATATATATATATATATATATATATATATATATATATATATATATATATATATATATATATATATATATATATGTATATATATATACATATATATATATATATACATATATATATATACATATGTATATATATATATACATATATATATACATATATATATACATATATATATACAGTTGAAGTCAGAATTATTAGCCCCCCTGTTTATTTTTTCCCCCAATTTTTGTTTAACGGAGAGAAGTCTTTTTTCAACACATTACAAAACATAATAGTTTTAATAACTCATCTCTAATAACTGATTTATTTTATCTTTGCAATGATGACAGTAAATAATATTTGACTAGATATTTTTCAAGACACTTCTATACAGCTTAAAGTGACATTTAAAGGCTTAACTAGGTTAATTAGGTTAACTAGGCAGGTTAGGGTAATTAGGCAAGTTATTGTATAATGATGGTTTGTTCTGTAGACTATCGAAAAAAAAAAAATTAGCTTAACGGGGCTAATAATTTTGACCTTAAAATAGATTTTAGAAAATTAAAAACTGCTTTTATTCTAGCCGAAATGAAACAAATAAGACTTTTGCCAGAAGAAAAAAAAAAAGAATTCAAAGGGGGGCTAATAATTCTGACTTCAACTGTATATAAAAAGCTGACCTTCAATACATGTATAAAAATATCTAAATAGACCAATAACTTATTTACATACTGTATTTTACAAAGTCCAAATCCTAAAGAAGTAAGGCAAACTTACATTATTATCCACAAAACGAACTGCAACTTGACTCGCCATGTCTGCCTGCTCCGTGAGCAATAGGGAAGTGAACTTTGTGAAATGCACAGGTGAAAATATAAGAGTATGAGGTGGAGGGTTGGCTCCAGAGATATGAATGTCTGCCAGAAAGGTGCCAATCCACTGCCATCTTGGAAAGGTCAACATTTCTGATTTTTGCAGTGCTTAATATAATAGCTACACTGTAAAACCCAACACTCATCTTTATCAAATGAAATGAGTGTAGTTAACTCAGAATGTACTGGAAGTTAATTCTACTCATTTGAAAAGAGTTTTGAACTCAGCGTTGAAGGTAATGAGTTAATGAAATACCTCATTACTTCAACTTAAATGGAGTAAGTTAACAGTACTCATATAGATTAGTTTAACTCAAATGGTTTATAGCAATTGGTTTCCTCAAACGGTTTGAGTTGCCTTAACTTATTGGGTTTTACAGTACTCAGTTGGTCTGAGTTCTCTTCATTTATTGGGTTTTACTGTGCTCAAATTGCTTTATTTACTCAATTGGATTAAGTTCACAGTACTCATTAGGATTAGTTTTTGAACTTAAATGGTTTGTTGCAATCAGTATCCTCATATAGTTTGAGTTACCTTAACTTTTTGGGGTTTACAAGTGCTAATGTCAATAATTATGCCAGATTCTCAACGTTCATAATAAATATCAAAGCAATACACTTTATTTACAATAAAAACCCTTATTAGTAGTTTGTTTACAATAATTGATACTTTACCCTCTTCTAGGACACCCAATCAGTTTATGACCAACATAAATCAATAGTCAAACTACTTTTTTCCTGGTTTAATGCTGTACACAAAAAGCAGAGCTGGAGTTTTATGCATCTCTGAGGTTACCAGAAAATAGCATGTAAAGTTCTCCTCAAAGATTCACTCAATAAACTACTCCAATTGTATTGTGAGTTCATTTGTTTGAACCAATCTGAATTAGGGCTGCACGATGTTGGAAAAATCTGACATTGCGATATTTTGTTATGCTGGGATTTATATTTCAATATGAATATAATTTCACCAGATGATACGAATAGCTCTATTCAGAAAGATTTCATTAATTTAGATCGACTGGGATGATCAAGTCTTTTTCTATGCTGTGTGCATCTGCATAAAATATAATAAATTACAAGCTTATAGAGCAACAATAAGTTACATAAACTTTTGAAAGGTTAAAAAAAATGTAATTGTTTTCTGGGGAGTCTAACAGTGTTCAAGTACAGAAATTGAACAATCAAATGTAAAATAACAAGCTCATCATTCCATAAATAATTTTAAAATGTATGCATTTAAAATATCTTTACCTTTTAATCTTTAAAAAATAAACGAATCCTGCGGTGTGACTATTGCGGATACACACGGACACATGATATATTGTTCAGCCATAATCTGAATCATCACATATTTGAATCCATTTTCAACCAGTTTGCGGTTTCCTACAAATTACAAAACAACAACATACAGAGATGGACACAAAACGGCTTCTATTTCTTGCAGCTGAACACCAGGTTAAACTGACAATGACCACCTCAGGTACACCTCATGTGCTTTATTCAGTGTTAAATGCTAATAATCCAAGTTATTGCCATACTACTAAAAGAAGCAGCAAAAGGTTCACCTCAGATATTGAAAATAAAATAAACCATTTGAAATTTAACTTTAGAACTCAGTGCAAGCCAACACATATCAGTGATGCAGCATCTACATTTAAGAATGTTAAAGAAGTTTGTATTAATTAGATTATAAACATTACCATTTCGTTGGAGTGCAGTGAGTGCACTATTCTGTGCTTCTGAATGACAGTATTTAAATTTCTGTAGTGTTTCGTCTGGTGCAAACAGCCAAACTGCTCATCACTGTGTATCTAGTCACATATCGTGTTGATAGGACACAGATTTACAATGTAACCTGCTCACTTAATGTTCACATTAGTAATATTTATATTATTTGCTAATTAATAACCACCTCATGTGGAACTCTGAATCTGCATCTCATTTCGGAGGCTGTTACTCTCTACCGGAGAACGCATTTTGGTTGCGGATGCATGCTTTGAAAGCCTTTCTGTATGAATGAATGAATGAATGAATGAATGAATGAATGAATGAATGAATGAATGAATGAATGAAACACGCAGTTTTACATCAAGGCAAACCAGGGTGCTGAAATATAATTGGCTAAACTGGCATTAGGCGGGTTAAAGGGACCAACAAAGACAGCCGTTCTGGCACGTAACTGACACGTACATTTTCAAAGCAGAATATCTGACTTCAGCATTGTTTTTCAGATAAACAAGTATGTTCACTTGGCATGTTTCTTAAATATCTGCAAACATATTATGGTATTTTTATGTTTCAGAAGAGTAAAATAAACTTACATACTGCACCTTTAAGGACTGTCATTTGCTTTTTTTGTGTCAGTTTTGAGTTTGCATTCAGAATTGAATTCAACAACCCATTTTTAAAACGAAACCATTTACTTAATTTCTGAATGAATCACCTGTTTAAAAGGATCAAGTGAATGACTCAATGTCTAGCCCATGAAGTCATTTACTGCCTCCTAGCAGTTTTACTTTCTTGTTTAGTACTTTCATTAAAAAAAAAAAAACCTTTGTGTTAAAGAAAAACCACTTAAGCTTCACATGTTCAAATCACATGTGAAATATGTGAAGTACATGTGAAACGTGTGGTTTTCGAACACTTTCCTGTGACCCAATGCGATCGCATGTGGACACTAGTGT
The DNA here is from genome assembly GCA_903798195.1 of Danio kyathit. NCBI lineage: Eukaryota > Metazoa > Chordata > Actinopteri > Cypriniformes > Danionidae > Danio > Danio kyathit. The sequence continues at coordinate 23,661,987 of LR812521.1, read as the reverse complement.
GCAATCTGTGAACAACACAGTTGATTTCACATGAAAGCCAGTCAAAAAACCACAAATCATGTAAGCTGCACATATTTCATGAACATGAGATAGCACATGTGGAGCTTATGTGGTTTAAAAAAAAAAAAAAAAAATATTCACAGTTTGTGTAACAGGGATATGCTAATGTCATACTTTATGCCCATAAAAAGGGCTGCACAATATATTGTTTTAACATCAATATGGCATTGTTCGCATCTGCAATAGTCACATCGAAAGAAATGCAATGATGTGTCAGAATTATAGTTGACCAAGAGCTACAGAACACATGCGATTTGTAGAGTCACTGCTAAGTTTAACCATATTAGAGTGAAAGTTTATTATTTGCATGTGTTTTAAGGCCTGTGACTGAGTTTTTCAAGAGCATTTAAAACATTTGGGCACAAAAAATATGATGTTTGAAGGTGTAACAAAGATGAATTGTATTAAAATATTTATATGGAATTAATAAGATTTATACAAAAAATAAAAGTTTTTCTCCATTTAAAATTTTGTCTTGTTTCTAGTCTAAATATCTACATTTCAAAGTGAAAACAAGATTTTACTTCATAACTTAGCTTGTTTTAAGGAAAATTATCCATAAATTTGAGATATTTGGGCCAGAAATGAGACCAAGTAAGAGAAGCATTTTTGACATTTTGATTATTTAATTTCTGTACTTGAATACTTTTAGACTCACCAGAAAACTGTCAAATAGAGCTGTTCAAGCAATCTTTGTGAAACTGTATTCATATTAAGGCTGCACAATATACCGTTTTAGCATTGATATCGCAATGTGATCATTCACAATGGTCACATTGCAGGATATGCATGATGTTGAGTTTATATTATAATTTATCATTTGCATGTGTTTTGAATACCTGTAATTGTATAATGACTTTAAAGCATTCAGGTATAAAAAAAAATTGTACCATTTGTGACCTTAACTACGATTATTTTTATTGAATTATTTGTATCATTCAGTTACTGTACTTGAATACTGTTAGACTGGGGAAACGATAAAACACTTCATTTCAACTATATCTTTGTCTTGATTGTATTTATAGATTATTACGCATAAAAATCCTCACAACACATGCAAATACTGAAATGCATTGCAAATAGCACAGACCACAATGAAAATGTGTCAGGGGAGCCCAAAAACTGTAAAGATTGTTTATTAGATTTTATGGAGATGCACTCCCCACTGCGGAATCATCCCAATCAATCTAACATTATAAATTCTTTCCAAATAGAGATATTAAGACATTTGGTAATATTGTATTCATATTGTAATATACATCACAAAATAAAAAATATCGCAATGTCAGATTTTTCCAATATCGTGCAGCCCTAATTCATATCTTATAATATCAAAAACAAAAAAAAACATATTTCTTGTCTAACAATGGTTTTTCTAAAGTATATTAGGTGTCTTCCTCAATTAACACACAATAATGGTTTTAAATGTCTCTGTTGTGCACTTTATATAACATGTGGTTTGACACCAACTATACTGAAACAGATTACATAAATGCAACAGGAAATGTTACGAAAGCATCGCTGTTTTTCAGGATCATCAGATCATATTGCCAAAAACTTTAACAAGGAAGCTTATAAGCTCCCTGAGGGAAGATTCGATTGTCTTCCACCTTCTGACATCCATTCTCATATTACAGCACGTCAATAATGCTCCCAAAAGCCAATAGCAAAATTTTATCCAATAGTGAACAACACCCTAAATCATATCTTCTGAAATGCCACCGGCTGAATTCAGATCAGCGTGCATTCACAATGCTCCTAGTTCCTGTATCAGCTCTTATGTCTGCGACCTAAACGTTACGCAACCTGAACAATACCATGGTTTTCAGTTGTTGGTTTGCCTTCCTTCCTTGACAAGCTAAAAAAAACGAACACTTCTCAGAGCCTTGATGCTCTTCACTGAAGTTGGCTTGGTTTGTGGCTCAAATTGCAGAGTAAATGTCAAGAGGATGAGTCATAGTGAGCTGATGATAAGCATTTTGAAAGAAAAGAAAAAAAACCAGGAACCTGCTCAAGACCTGAAGGAGAACAACAGTCTTCAATGACAGGAAGGATTTGGCTAAAGGTTGGAGGAAGTGCACCTCTCAAATAGGACTGTGCAATATGACTATTTACAGTATATATATATCGTATGAACAAAATTAAAAGCCTATGTTTTATATTATACTATATTGTCGCAAGATGCATTATGTTAATTCTTTTTAATATAATTTATACACTGGAAAAAATGGTTCATTATAATTTAATTTATATGGGCTGCATTTAAACAAATTCAGTTGAACATTACTAAATTTCATTTGTTGGTTTAAATTCAACCCATATACATTGTTTACAACCACGCATCTTAAAAAACATTTTAGTAAATCCAATAAATCATTTTGTTTCTGTATACAAGCACAATATTACACTCTATTACTGGGATGCAGATAGAAATATGAATAACGAAAATGGTCCACCGAATACGCTGGTCGAAATGTAGGCTCGCACAGATCGACCCAACTATTGATGCGGAGTGTGATAGTTTTCATAAGGGTTTAGGCTCTTTAACCCATATGTTCTGGACATGCCCAGCTCTTTCCTCATTCTGGGGTTCAGTATTTCTCTCTTTCAGCCGTTACTTCTATAGATACAGCACCATCACCTATTATTGACCTGTTTGGTGTAATGCCTGATAATTATGCATTACCCACTTACTTTTTAAACTATGTGGCCTTTCTTACTTTACTTGCTAGATATGTAGTTTTATTCAACCGGAAGGCCCCGCAGCCACCCTCTCAAGTACGATGGCTGAAAGATGTTCTGTATTTTGTGAAACTATAGAAGTTTAGATACTCCATTCAAATAACATAACAGAACGTTTGTTAAAATTTGGAAGCCTTTTTATTCACTCTCAAGCTGGATCTAGACCAATCACACTTGCTAGCTCTTGATAATGATAATAATAATAATACATCAGTTCGTAATCTTTTATTACTTGAATTGTAACATTGAGATTGTTGCACAAATGTAGGCATCTGCCCCTCATTTAGTTGTGTAATTGGGTTTTATTTTACTTATTTATTTATTTAAATTTTTTTAAGGGTTGTCATGTTTGTAAAATGTAAAAATGTTAAATCATAAAAAAAAGCAAAGAAATATGAATAATGGCATTGTGAGAAAGTTAAAATCTTGAAAGTATAATGTTTACATATTTTGTCACATCGGTAATCGTTCATTTTTGAAAAGTGTTTTATATTTTGTTAATAATTATTTTGTGTTTTTGCATTCTTCGTCAAACATTTGCCGAGCAGTTCTACATAAAGTGAGAAATACGCTCACCGGTCACTTTATTAGGTACACCTTACTAGTACCGGGTTGGAGCCTCTTTTGCCTTCAGAATTGTTGGTGGCAAAGATTCAACAGGGTATTGGAAATATTCCTCAGAGATTTTGGTCCATATTGACATGATAGCATCACACAGCTGCTGCAGATTTGTCAGCTGCACATTCATGATGCGAATCTCATAATTCACCACATTCCAAAGGTGCTCTATTGGTTTGAAATATGGTGACTGTGGAGGCCATTTGAGTACAGTGCCCTCATTGTCATGTTTAAGAAATCAGTCTGAGATGATTCGAGCTTTATGACATGGCGCGTTATCCTGCTGGAAGTAGCCATCAGAAGATGGGTACACTGTGGTCATAAAGGGATGGACATGGTCAGCAACAATACTCAGGTAGGCTGTGGCGTTGAGATGATGCTCAGTGGGTACTAAGTGTGCCAAGATAACATCCCCCACACCATTACACCACCACCACCAGCCTGAACTGTTGATACATGGCAGGATGGATCCATGCTTTCATGTTGTTGACACCAAATTCTGACCATACCATCCAAATGTCGCAGCAGAAATCGAGACTCATCAGACCAGGCAACGTTTTTCCAATCTTCTATTGTCCACTTTTGGTGAGCCTGTGTGAATTGTAACCTCAGTTTCCTGTTCTTAGCTGACAGGAGTGGCACCCACTGTGATCTTCTGCTGCTGTAGCCCATCCGCCTCAAGGTTGGACGTGTTGTGTGTTCAGAGATGGTCTTCTGCATACATTCTGCATACATCAGTTGTAGCGAGTGGTTATTTAAGTTACTGTTGCCTTTCTATCAGCTCGAACCAGTCTGGCCATTCTCCTCTGATCTTCGGCATTAACAAGCATTTGCGCCCACAGAACTGCCGCTCACTGGATATTTTCTCTTTTTCCGGACCATTCTCTGCAAACCCTAGAGATGGTTGTACATAAAAATCCCAGCAAATCAGCTATTTCTGAAATACTCAGACAAGACCGTCTGACACAAACAACCACGTTCAAAGTCACTTAAATCACCTTTCTTCCCCATTCTGATGCTCTGTTTGAACTGCACCAGATCATCTTGATCATGTCTACATGGAGTTGCTGCCATGTGATTGGCTAATTAGAAATTTGCATTAACCGGTTGACAGGTATACTTAATAAAGAGAGTATGATAACAGAAAGAGTAGATTTTCCTGGGTATGCTATAAAAAAAAAAAGGTCAATATATATATATAACCTTATTGATTGAATGTACAGAAAATGGGAGAAAGTACACCGTTTACATTTTTGCATTTCGTTTTAAGATTTTATTTTGTGTCTGTAATTGTTTGTTTTGAAAAGTTTCATGTGTATACTATAAAAGGAAATAGTCCTTTTCTAAGTGGTCAATATATAAAGAGTTCAGATGCAAAAGCCTCTTAATGCCATCTGAATTTGTCTTCTAAAATTAGTGTTTTTTTCACAGGCTTTTTTGTGCAGGTTCAGTAATTTCACATTTATTGTGATGAATATGTTATTTTCATTGCCTTTAAACAAAAATAACTGGATATAAACATAGTAGGCTGAAAAAAATGCAAATTTAGAGGCTTTTGCACCTGAACTCTTCATATATAAACTTATAATTGATTGAATGTACAGAAAATGGTGCTATATCCTGATATACATCTTTATCAGGATACGAGGAAGACAAAAGACTTATATAGTGATATGAGATTTTAGTCATAATTTCAAATGAGTTACCATAAACAAGAGTATGCAAACAATCCTAAAACCACAGATGCTACAGTTGAGTCTGAACCATGATCGGTAGCCAAATTTATTGCAGAGAATCTTCATATCTGTTCGCCAACAACTTCCTTGTATGCCAAACAACTTCCTGGTCAAACTTTCTGGCAACAAGGCTACACTATCAGATTTCGTGAAAATGTAGACTCCTGAAGAGGGAATATTTATTTATTTATTGTTGGCCAAAATGAGAAGGAATTAGGTTGAGTGTGTAATAATCAACACTGGTTTTGTTATTTTCCCATCACATAATTTAAATGTTTTTATATAATATAAATAATAAAAAAATAATATAGGAGTTTGCATGTTCTCCCTGAGGGCAACACGGTGGCTCTGTGGTTAGCACTGTCGCCTCACAGCAAGAAGCTCACTGGTTTGAGTCCCGACTGGGTCAGTTGGCATTTCTGTGTGGAGTTTGCATGTTCTCCCCGTGTTGGTTTCCTACTGGTGCTCTGGCTTTCCCCAGTCCAAAGACATGCAGTAAATTGGACAACCTAAATTGGCCATAGTGTACGAGTGTGTGTGATTGAGTGTGTATGGGTGTTTCCCAATACTGGGTTACGGCTGGAAGAGCATGTGCTACGTAAAACATGTGCCAGAATAGTTGGCTAATAAATAAGGGACTAAGCCAAAGGAAAATGAATGAATGAATTAGCTCTGTTAGTACACTATGTTACGGTCAATGGGAGTTTGGATTTTTGTCGCTTTCTCCCGCTCTGTTGTCTCTCTATCCTTGTCTGTCATTCGCTCGTTGTCTCGCCCTATGACCTTTTCTTTCGCTTTTCATTGCCTTCACAGGTATCTGCTGATTAGATCCCGAGCCTGTCACTTCTCATTAGGGCTTTTACTCGTGGACCAATCACAGGTTTCGTTCCGCAAACTTTAAATTTAACCGGCGTGCCTCATTTGTTCAGTGTGTGTGTGTGTGTGTTGGGGTATGTTTCTGTATTATTATTTGTCCGTGTCTCTGAACTAATTCAAATAACTGTAAATTCAATATGGTTTAAGATGAATAGGTTAACAAGTCACACAACATACATTTCGCCCTTAGTAAAATGAGTGTTCAGAAACATTAGGTAACTAGGTGAGCTTTTTGTATTTTTCTGTATTATTTTAGGGAGTGTACTTTATTGGCGTTGAACACGCTGAAGATTTCGGTTTCTTTTTCACATTTTTATTTTCTTTAGTAAGTTTTGAGGGGATCTTGTGTTCTAGTTTATGTGGCTGTTGGTTTAGTTTAGTTCTTTGCTTTGGCGCCACTCTAGTTCCTTTTCCCCTCTTTTGGTTTTGGTTTGATTATATTTCTGTGATTGCTTTATTTATTTTTTCAAATGCACTTAATAAAGCTCATACATGCTCATTTGTTTGCTTTATCATTTTTCCTCTCCCTAGACACCTTATTAAATTGAAACACACTACAATATAAAACATTTTTACAGGTCAGCTTTTGTTTATCATAGAGTAAATCCCTGCTCACTGTGCGAATTGAGCCACAATTTGTTCGTCCAAGACAAATTTGAGAAATCCTAAAAGATTCCAATAATCCTAAGCTGAAATTTGTGATCTTTAATCGTTGGTTTGACATGTTCACCGACAGCCACTTAAATGGCAGTTGCGATCAAATTTTCCCTTCAATGAAGTTCTGGAAAATTCAACAGATTTCACACACTTTCCTGCAGTGTGACTTCAGTTACGACGACGGTCAAGCCAAGAACCAATTGAAACACTGAATCTGACGACGCAACCAGTGCAACAACTGCAAACCACAGTGAGGAAATGCTGAAAAGGCTTCAGATTGTTGATGTTATTGTGGGTTTGCTTCGAGGAATCATTTCTGAAAACGAGATAGTAAAAGTGTCACGGATGGGTGACGTCAAACACAGGATAAGTTTTCTTGCGTGTCCTCATTTGCCTCTTCTTGATTGAAGAGAACATTATGAAAACCAAGATCTTAGAGTGTGACATGGGAATTCTGTTCATACAATCTGACAAGCTACATGATTATTAAAAGAAAGTATATAATATATAAAATACGCTACCCAGCTGCGGCTTTTTGGATGAATTCTGTGCTGTTGTGAGCGATGACTAGAGCTGCGTAATATTGGAAAAATCCAACAATATATAATCGCAACATTCTATATATATATATATATTGTGATATGAACAATTTCACCAGGTGACTTGAATATCTCTATTTGGAAAGAAGGGAGAGTGCATCCACATAAACTCTATAAATACAATAAAGAAGAAGATACAATTGAAATAAACAGTGTTGTATCATTCTCATCACTAACAGTATGCTGTACAGTAACAGAATAATACAAACTCGTACTCCTTCGGCATAATTCCTGATTATCAGAGGTCGCCACAACGAAATGAATGAGTTTTTACACAGCAGATGCCCTTCCAGCTAAAACCAAGTACAGGGAAACACCCATACACACTCACGCACACACACACGCACGCACACGTGTGCACACACGCGCGCACACACGCGCGCACACACGCGCGCACACACGCGCGCACACACGCGTGCACACACGCGTGCACACACACACGCGCAGACACACGCGCAGACACACGCGCAGACACACGCGCAGACACCCGCGCAGACACCCGCACACACACGCGCGCGCACGCACGCTTGCACTCATACACTACGGACAATTTAGTTTATTCAATTCACCTATAGCACATGTCTTTGGACTGTGGGGGAAACCGAAGGACCCGGAGGAAACCCAGGCCAACACAGGAAGAACATGCAAACTCCACACAGAAACGCTAACTGGCACTGTTGAGGCTCGAACCAGATACCTTCTTGCTGTGAGTTGACAGTGCTAACCACTGAGCCACTGTTCCAATAATAAAAAAAAAAATTAATTAAATTCATCATTATTAAAGTTACAAATGGTCCCATTTCTAATGCCTGAATGTTTTTAAAAACATTATACAGTCACAGGCTTCAAAAACACATGCAAATGATAAATTACAATATAAACTCAACATTGCATATCCTGCAATGTGACTATTATGAATGATATATTGTGCAGGCCTAGTGCTAACCACATCATCATCACCATAGTTACAGTCAACATGTTTATATTTGTATTAGCTCAAATCTAAATGGTACATAACAGGAACATGACCAGGGGTCCGTTCTTCGTACCTCGCTTAAATGATCTAAGATGATTTGGCAGATCCTGGATCTTTCATTCTTGATAACTGATCTCTGGCTAATTTGGTTCTTCAAACAAGTTCGCGAATAGGATTAAAATGTCTGGATGAACAGATCTGAGATCGATGCGGGTGTTGTGAAGGACAGATCTATTGATCCTCGAAATCATGATCAGCAATGCAACGATTGGCTGACGGCACAGAAGCATAATGACATCCTCTGATTCAAATTCAATTATCCATGTGAGCAAAATTACATAAAATCCGTAAATGGTTTGTTAAATATGATTATGACTTTCCACCTTTGTTGTGGGTTACAGGCTTTACACTTTCATGTCAAGAGTACTTAGCAATTTATTTAGTTGTACATTTAGAGCGGATTTTCTTTATTATAGTCGCCTATTTAAGTTTCTTAATTGGCGCAAGGAATAACTGGCTGTTTGAATTCATTTTGCATCAAAAAAGCTTTGATATCTGTAAAGGTGTCTGCAACTTTTGCAAAGCATCAAATCACTATCATATTAGCTGTCAAAACATGTGCATGACTGCATAAATTATTATTTCTTTAAAAAAAAAAAAAAAACGTTGAATATTGTGCTTGTCTAATATCATACACAAATTGTACTAAAGCTGGTACCTTAAAATAGTACACATTTGTATCTAAAAAGTCCATATTAATAAATGTTCCCTTTGAATCCCTCGGGGAGAACCACCCCGTGGCAGTATTTGTACTTTTATTTCGGAGTACAGATTGCATAAGTTTTATTTGATAACTTTTTTAAACTCTTACTATTTACTCATTTTTTTAAACTATCTAACTATATTTTTACTATAAGTGTATCTTACTAAAAAATATCTTTCAGTATTACCTTTGCCTTAATGACCTGATCCAATCCTGTTTATCTGAAATAAGCCTGCTCCCGAACAGGTTTGAGGAACCAGACCTGTTATAACAAAAACTCTCGTATGAGTGTCAAATCGTCAATAACCAAATCCAGCTAACTGAGTAATCCACGTACAAAGAACAGACCCCAGTGCATTTTCATGTGAGACACACTACTTTGCATATACTGTGCATATTTTTACCAGGCAAGTACACTTCCACTGAGCACTTCCATGTACATACGCACACACACATACCAATGTGCGTTAAACCTGACAGTCACACAGTCTTGGCCTTTTTTGGGGGGGGAACAGTATAACGGTTTATACCGTTTTGCCTTAAAGTTCAAATAAAGTAGAAGTTGCAAACATTTTTTTCCATATAGTAACGCAGTTCCTATAGAAACGGAATATTAAATGAGGAAACAGTGGGTGTGGCTTGTTTTTTCTGTGAGCTAATTGGATGTAGTAACGTAGGGATTTCATTCAGAAAGATCGGGAAATGGGTTTGGGGAGAGTTATTATAACCTAACAGACACCTCCTGCTCATCATTTCTGATTGTTGTCTAATTTGACAACTTTAGGGATGTGGTTAAGTGTGTTAGCCACGCCCAATACCTAAACCATATGAAATCTGAGAATTTAACTAAAAACAAATAGGAAGTGCATTTCATTCATTCATTTTCTTTTTGGCTTAGTCCCTTTATTAATCAGGGGTCACCACAGCGGAATGAACCGCCAACTTATCCAGCATACTGTATGTTTTACGTAGCGGATGCCCTTCCAGCCAACACTAGGAACAACCCATACACTCTTCCATTCACACACATACACTACAGCCAATTTAGCTTACCCGATTCACCTATAGCACAAATCTTGGAATGTGGGGGAAGGCGGAGCACTCCATGCAAACACGGGGAGAACATGCAAACTCCACACAGAGATGCCAACTGACCCAGCCGGGGCTCGAACCAGCGACGTTCTTGCTGTGAGGCGATTGTGCTACCCATTGGAAGTGTATTTTCAGATTTCAATTAAAGATTACAGGGGCAAACCATTTTTTTTCTTAACAACATGCATAAAGGAGTTGTTCACCACAAAACTAGCAATTTGAACTAACAAAACCACATGGTTAGTTTTGATTTCTTTTGTACTTTAAATAAAAATGCTATAAATCAAAGCTTTTTACTTTTAAGTATTGGATGTGCACTAATTCACTATATACATCCTATTCAACTATTCACTTTTGCCGATTGTATTTAGGTCTAAAAATCCATTATCAGTTTGATGGATCCAGAGCTTATTTCCTGCAATCACTTTCACACCAATGAAAAAAAGCCTGTTGTGTTTTTGTTAAGAACCATGACAACTTTCACTTTGACCTACATTTACAAGCCATGATTGTAGCACAACACTGAATAAAGCAATCACGTATGGTGCAACAACCCTTTGGAGCTGGAAAGCATGTGACACTCACAGATTCAACATTCTAAGATAAAAGACCTGGCTGTGAACTCAGCCTCCTTTCCATTTCCGTGCAGGCTGATAAAAGAGCGAGCATTGATCTCTGTCCTGAACAAATGTCTCTCACCTCCTACCTGCCTCCTATCGCAAGCTCATTTATATTTAACCCATTGCCGGTCACCCCACATTTAAAAAAATTCACACTAAAATGATGATATGCATATTTAGGCATGGGCCGGTATAAGATCCTTTGACGGTATGATAACGTGTTTCTCTGTATGATGGTATTGTGATTACCACTCTAAAAGATGTTTTAAATGTCACAGTAGGCCTGTCATGATATTTATTTTTTGTTATACGATATATTGCACAAAAATATATTGTGATAAACAATATTATTGTCATTTTATGCCACTCATCATTATATAATGCCAGAATGACTATATAATAGCATCTCAATGCAAGTACACTCTTCCAAATAACACATAATATTTATTCTTAAGTATATTTAATTTTAACAGTTTAATAATTGGGCATTGGAATCAAAATGAGAAAATGCATATCCTAAATAATAATAATAATAATAATAATAAATATTAACAAAAATATACAAGGTGTAAAAGTAACAGAGGCTGCGATATCTGCTAGCAGATCTATTTTCATTTGTCAGACACCCACATGAAAATATACTATAGTAACTTATAGTAAATACTATAGTGTTTTTATAACCATACTGACAGACACCTCCAATAGAGATAGAGATGTTGTGCAATCAGCTAAAGTGTTGCTAGAATTGGTTTTTATGTATGGGCGATATACAGTTGAAGTCAGAATTATTAGCCCCCCTGTTTATTTTCTTCCCCAATTTGTTTAACAGAGAGAAGATTTTTTTCAACACATTTCTAAACATAATAGTTTTAATAACTCATTTCTAATAACTGATTTATTTTATCTTTGCCATGATGACAGTACATAATATTTCACTAGATATTTTTCCAGACACTTCTATACAGCTTAAAGTGACATTTAAAGGCTTAACTAGGTTAATTAGGTTAACTAGGCAGGTTAGAGTAATTAGGCAAGTTATTGTATAATGATGGTTTGTTTTGTAGACAGTCTGAAAAAAATTACCTTGAAAGGGCTAATAATTTTGACCTTAAAATGGTTCATAAAAAATTAAAAGCTGCTTTTATTCTAGCCAAAATAAAACAAATAAGACTTTCTCCAGAAGAAAAAATATTATCAGACATACTGTGAAAATTTCCTTGCTCTATTAAACATCCTTTGGGAAATATTTAAAAAAAAGAAAAAAAAATTCAAAAGGGGGCTAATAATTCTGACTTCAACTGTATATTGCATGACCAAAAATGATTGAGGTCATGTCCATGTGCTGTGGAATAACTCCATATATTGATTATTGTGACAGGCCAATCTCACGGTAAAAAGCAACAATTCTTTTTACCCATTAAACACAATATATTTTATTTAAAAAAAGATTTTAAATATTTTGGAACAGTAAACATGTTGGGCTACATAATTCAAATAAATCATTGACGTCTTATCTTTATTAGTTTAAAAAAAAACACTGATTTCCTGACAACATGAAAAGGCATCTTTGGACATCTATTCTTTGATTATAAAGTGAAGCCACTGCACTGCTCAGCTCTATAGCGTGTTTAAATGTTTGTGTATAAGCAATTTGTTTTCCTGATGTTTGTAGAATCGGGGGCTGATCAGTAGCTTTTGATGTGGAGGGTCCTTTTCTGCTGAAGATACTGTTGCCCTAAAAAACTAAATTAAATAGTCGTTATATACCGTAATAACTGAAAAAAGAAAATTTTTGCAGTTTTAAAACCTTGACTTCTCCAAACCACGGTAAACCTTGAAACCGGTTATCGTCCCATGTCTATGCATATTATACAGAGTTTGTCAACACTTAAATAAAAATGACGTTTGCTGTTTGTTCAAGCTACTTATTTAAAATAAGCTGCAGAAACAACACAACTTAATACATGCTGTCCCCAACAGAAACTAATTGTGCGGAACTTAACTTGTTGTTTTTTTACAGTGAAGATAAGATCAGGTTTAGAAATCGCTTACATTTTTTTAAAAAATGTACTGAAATCAGTTAAGGGGTCATCTGACAAGAGATGCACAGTTTAGATCAATCCGCTTGACACCTTGACACCTACTCTGAATAATTCCCATGTCTAAATTCACAGTAATGCTCAGCTCAGGATCATATTCAAAACAGGAAGACAGGACAATTGACTATTGAGATTTGCATAAGCTACCTAGTACAAACTGTTGATTTCCACTGAAAAGGTCATATTCCCATCAGGCAGGACAATGCCACTTATGCAAAGTGATGAGTAATGCAAGTATACTTTATACTTTTGACAAATGCTTAACAAATAATTGAAAGGCAGCATGCACTTTAAATGTTCATAAAACCCTCGACTACTTTTGAGATTTTATTTCGCTATTACGCATCAATTAAGACAAGGTTAGCACCTGTTTTTAACTGTGCTTTAATTGTGATGAAAAACTTGATAATTCGGAGCTTTTGTCTGCTAATTATTTAGTATATCTAGTAAAATATTATGTGCTGTCATCATGGCAAAGATAAAATAAATCAGTTATTAGAAAAGAGTTATTGAAACTATTATGTTTAGAAATGTGTTGAAATTTTTTTTATAAAAAATCATTATCATTTTACAATAATTTTAGTTGACCAGAAGCTACAGAATTGTATTTATTAATCACTGTATTTATACGGAATTTATATGGTTTATGCAAAGATAAATAAAAATTCTTACTTAGAATTTTTGTCTTGTTACTAGTCCAAATATCTACACTTCAAAGCAAAAACTAGAGTATTTCACTTACCCCAATGGCAGATAATTTAGCTTCTTTTAAGGAAACTCTTAATTTTTACTTACTTCTTCTAAAAGTGAAAACAAAACAATATTTTTACTTGCTCTAAGAATTTTAAGAAAATCATTTATGATAATCCTTTTTTTTTTTTTTTTGCAGTGTGATTATTCAATTTCTGTACCTGAATACCATTAGATTCCCCAGAAAAAGCATCAAATATTGCTATTCAAACCATCTTGTGAAACTGTATTCATATCACAATATTTATCACAGAAAAATAAAATATCAAATTTCTCCAATATGGTGCAGCCCTAACACGCATTTAGAAATATAATTTACTACAAACCAATTTTGTGCGTCTAATAATAATATAATTGCTGATGCTTTCAAAACAGTCACTATCGGTTTTCATTTCTGAAATTTTGTCAAAACCTCATTTACATTAGCCACTTAGATAACATCTAGAGACAACTCAGCACAACTTACAACAGCAACGGAAAAAAGAGAAGAAAAAAACATAAAAAAAAAAAAGATTTGTAACTGATTAACAAAAATGTTGTGCAGGGTGATCAAAAATGCATCTCAATTTCAACTATACCATTAATCCAGCTGTCATTTATAGATATAGATGTGTGCTGCCCTGAGCAAGCTGAAATCCTGATTCAAAAGAGCGCAAACATAATGTACAAAATACATTACACTTAGTTTACATGCAATAAAACTATCCAAAATAAAGCAAAAGCCAACCGTAAGTTCATCAAATATCACTGTTTTTAGCTTGTCTGCAAATTTCCCACCTGATCAGCAAGGCTTCATCATTTAGGATGTGTGACCTGTGTTTGACTTGGCCATGTGAACATATCTGATCTTGAAAAATAAAGAAAATGTTTATCTGCAATACTATTAGGCCTGTCACGATAAGGAATTTATACTGTCACAGAAATAGTTGTGATATGCAATATTATTGTCATTTTGAGATCATTTTTATGTCACTGATTATATAATGATGTATAATTATTGCACAAAAATGCAAATAGCCATAAACACTTTAAAATACTTTTCATTCTTAAGGTTATTTAGATATAATTTTATGTTAAAAAGGTAAAAGTCCTATTATTTATACTATTAAATGTCCTATTAGCTAAATGTCTAATTACAAACTTTGACACCTGTGAGGTAGAATGTAAATGTCATTGTAAAATGGCTTTAACATTATTTGTGAATGTGTGAATGTGTAAATGTATATTGCAATGGCAAAAATTATCGAGGTCATCTTCAAGTATTGCACGATAAGTCAATATATTGATTATTGTGACAGGCCTAAACACTATTGGCCCATTTCCACCGAGTGGTACAGTACGGTACAAGTCGGTACGGGTCACCTTTATCAGGCTTGCATTTCCACTGCCAAAAGGGTACCAATCGTATCATATGAGAAGCACTTCTCACAAAACAGATGCTTTATACACATAAATAGTTGTGTATAAATGTTCATTACTAACATTTCCATGAACAGGATTTGATTATAACTGCAGATCAATGATAGTGTGAAATAGCCTACTGTAACGTCTACAATTAATAAAATAAATAAATAAAATGCAACATATATGAACACATACAGACCTATATAGTCTCTGACATGTTACCAATTAAAGAAAAACTACACACAGCATACATTTTGTCCTTATTTGGCTTCAAAAACAACATGCAACGTATAGCTCACAGTCAGTGCAAACCTCTCATCTGTATCTTTAATCTTCAGCAGCACATGTAACATCCGTTAGAAAGTAATTTCATCATTCTGAGTTCATAATAGTCCAAAAGGTGATGATAATGGTTAAACATGGCAGTTTTTTCATGTTTTAGGTTGCTTGAAACAATCATTTGCTCCTTTGTTTTTTCGGGCTTCACTCCTGCGTTTGTCTGTTTCTGAAAGGATTGGATATCAGAAGCAGACAAACATAATCACAGGCACGTTATTATCATCCGCTCAAGAAGTTCTTATTTCAAATATAGATGTGTGGTGAGCACACGCAAGAAAGCGAAACTGCTTGCGCTTTACAGGCAGTGCAGAATTATTAGGCAAATTAGTATTTTGACCACATCTTCCTCTTTAAGCATGTTGTCTTACTCCAAGCTTTATAGCCTCGATAGCCTACTACCAATTAAGCATATTAGGTGATGTGCATCTCTGTAATGAGAAGGGGTGTGGTCTAATGACATCAACACCCTATATCAGGTGTGCATAATTATTAGGCAACTTCCTTTCCTTTGGCAAAATGGGTTAAAAGAAGGACTTGACAGGCTCCGAAAAGTCAAAAATGGTGAGATATCTTACAGAGAGTGCAGCTCTCCGAAAATTGCCAAGCTTCTGAAGCGTGATCATCAAACAATCAAGCGTTTCATTCAAAATAGTCAACAGGGTTGCAAGCGTGTGGAAAAACCAAAATAAAAACCAAGGCGCAAAATAACTGCCCATGAACTGAGAAAAGTCAAGCGTGCAGCTGCCAAGATGCCACTAGCCACCAGTTTAGCCATATTTCAGAGCTGCAACATCACTGGAGTGCCCAAAAGCACAAGGTGTGCAATACTCAGAGACATAGCCAAGGTAAAAAAGGCTGAAAAACGACCACCACCGAACAAGACACACAAGCTGAAACGTCAAGACTGGGTCAAGAAATATCTCAAGACTGATTTTTCTAAGGTTTTATGGACTGATGAAATGAGAGTGAGTCTTGATGGGCCCGTGGCTGGATCGGTAAAGGGCAGAGAGCTCCAGTCCGACTCAGACGCCAGCAAGGTGGAGGTGGAGTACTGGTTTGGGCTGGTATCATCAAAGATGAGCTTGTGGGCCTTTTCGGGTTGAGGATGGAGTCAAGCTCAACTCCTATTCCTACTGCCAGTTTCTGGAAGACACCTTCAAGCAGTGGTACAGGAAGAAGTCTGCATCCTTCAAGAAAAACATGATTTTTCATGCAGGACAATGCTCCATCACACGCGTCCAAGTACTCCACAGCGTGGCTGGCAAGAAAGGGTCTAAAAGAAGAAAAACTAATGACATGGCCTCCTTGTTCACCTGATCTGAACCCCATAGAGAACCTGTGGTCCATCATTAAATGTGAGATTTTCAAGGAGGGAAAACAGTACACCTCTCTGAACAGTGTCTGGGGGGCTGTGGTTGCTGCTGCACGCAATGTTGATGGTGAACAGATCAAAACACTGACAGAATCCATGGATGGCAGGCTTTTGAGTGTCCTTGCAAAGAAAGGTGGCTATATTGGTCACTGATTTGTTTTTGTATGTCAGAAATGTATATTTTGTTATATTGGTTTCACTGGTGAAAATAAATAATTGAAATGGGTATATATTTGTTTTTTGTTAAGTTGCCTAATAATTATGCACAGTAATAGTCACCTGCACACACAGATATCCTCCTAAAATAGCTAAAACTAAAAACAAACTAAAAACTACTTCCAAAAATATTCAGCTTTGATATTAATGAGTTTTTTGGGTTCATTGAGAACATGGTTGTTTTTCAATAATAAAATTAATCCTCAAAAATACAACTTGCCTAATAATTTTGCACTCCCTGTAGATGGCCTTAGAAGGTTTGCTTTTCGGTAATTTTTGACAGTAAAAATGACCATAAAACCGTACCATACCGCACCGTACCACTCAGTGGAACAGACCATATGAACACAACAGTCTCCTTTATATGGAGGTCTCTGGGCAGTGAACAAGCTGAGAAGGACATGAATAAGTAATATCAAGAACAGCTGACAGATGCTGCTTTCCTTTCACCGAAAGTAACAGAGGTTTCATGTAAGCCTGCAAGAGTCTAAACCGGTGCACACTGGCAATTGAGCATCTTTAATATCATGATCACAGTGTATAAATAGTCACATTTGCTGTATTTTAGAGGTGGCAAATGCATATATTGACTTTCATCTTACCAAACTGTTAATAGCAAGGGCTGAGTGACAAAAATGTCCTATCACAATTAAAGTCATCTCATATCCTGAAAACGATATATATCCCAACACTATTTCTGTAAATTCAATGAAATAAGTTTAGATACTGACCACATGTAAAGGACTATTTATTTATTTTATATTTTAAAGTATAAAGTCGAAATGTACTTTTTTTTGTGACTTCAGGGCTAATTTTTGATTAAAAATGTCGAAATATAAAACACTTCAAAAACTAATGATTACAGTTAATACACAAGAATAAAAAAAACAAAACATCTCATAAAAATGAAATACAACATATAAACATTGTACTTTCAAGATTGCAATTCTCTCATGATGCCTGCATAGTGTTTTAGATCACAATCATATAAATTATGAAAAAGTATTACTATTAACTATTAGGGACGTAACGATTCACCTGACTCACAATTCCATACGATTTAGTAGGGCTGTGCAATTCATCGAAAATTCAGTTTCGATTCTGGCTTCTAACGATTATTAAAAAACATTAATTGAGATAAAACGATTATTGCATCATATACCGCCCCCTTTCCAGTTATACACATGCTCTGCAAAGCCCAGTTTCACGTGAAAATGACTAAAAGCATGTACTGTAATGTAACCTTTGCAGCACGGGATGCGCATCATTCATTGATGTACATTCCAATCATTCATGTTTTTAAAAGCGCGAAAGAGATCGCATGCTGTTGTGTGTATGCGCTCAGCCTCAGAGATGAGCAGAGCACACACATCTAAATTTATCTTAATGTGAGCGCTTTAATGCATGCAAATTTGTGTCAAAACGCGGTGTTTAGTGATTATTCATATTAACCCTCATTTATGTAATAAACAAACGAGTTGAGAATCAAAAGACAAGTGAAAGTGAAACCATAAATCAGAACCGTACTGCTCTTAAAGTGACTGCGCGCTATATTTCTGCTGCCGACTGTTTTTATCATTAATCAAGCCACAAAAGGAGAAAAATCACTCACTGCTCTTGACTGAAGGACTTTAATTAAAGTTTAAAGCTATAGTAGCTATAATTAAAGTTTATTTCTTACAGTGAAGATGCTTAAAGCACAGTTTGTTTCATATTTTTATTCTATTGTATTTATTTCCATTTTCTTATTTACAGGAAGGAAAATAACTGTATATAGTTGAAGACAGAATTATTAGCCCTCCTGAATTATTAGCGGCTCTTTTTCTCCTAATTTCTATTTAATGCAAAGATTTTTTTTCATCCAATTTCTAAACATAATAGATTTAATAACTCTTCTCTAATAACTGATTTATTTTATCTTTGCCATGACAGTACATAATACTTTACTACATATTTTTCAAGATTTTAAGGTTTAAAGTGCAATTCAAAGGCTTAATTGGGGTAATTAGGCAAGTCATTTTATAACAGTAGTTTCTTCTGCAGACAATCAAAACAATATATTGCTTAAGAGGTCTAATAATATTGACCTTAAAATAGGTTTCAAAATATTTAAATCTGCTTTTATTCTAGCCAAAATAAAACAAACAAGAAATAAATATTATAGGAAAAACTGAGAAAAATTCCTTGCTCTGTTAAATATCATTTGGGAAATATTTATAAAAAAAATTCACAGGAGAGCGAATAATTTTGACTTCAACTGTATATCGTTTTGAATAATCGTGATTACAATTATGACCAAAATAACCGTGATTATGATTTTTCCCATAATCGAGCAGCCCTTTGATTTAGTTATAATTTAACACAATTATTTCAAACAAATTTAAGGTGAATAGCCCTTTCGTTTCTTTCTTAAATGCAGCACATTTTTTGCAAAAAATATATATATTTTCCCATAACTAAATTGATATTTTAAAGAAAGAATAATACAAACTAAAAAAGATTCATTAATATAAACAAACTAAAACTGACTGTGCTGGGATTTTACATTTTTAAAAAGAAATATCAGCATATTTATGTTTTCTGGCATAAGCTGAGGTCTTTGCACATTTACAATATCCCCTTCTAAAAAAAAACTATTTCACGGAGGACTGAGATGGCTGATGTGGAGAGGAAAGCTTTTCCTAAACCAGAGAGCAGCGTGTACAGATGTGGACAATAGGCCCTCTGATCCGAAAGACTGGCCACTGGCATAAAAAAAATTATTATAAAATGATGGAACAGGAGTTGAAAATGATTATGAAGGTGAATAGTTAATACTACTTGTATAATTAATTAGTATAGTATCAGTGTGATACACCCAACAAGAGATAATCTTGAACATTTTTAAATATTCAATAATAATAAGCAAATTAATAAAATATGCTAAACTAATTTGAGAAAGAGAGGGCAAAAACAATCTAATTACTAGTTCTGCCTTGATCAGCTGCAAATCATCCGGTCGGCGTGGTTTGGCTTATTAATAATTTTTTGCGTACAGACGACTGTGATAGGTTTCACGGTGCTGACGGTTTATGTGCATCATATTCGTTGTTCTGTTAGTGTAAGTAAACGTCTTTTCGCAGTATTTGCGCAAAGTTTATGTTTAGTCTGGCGAACTTCACCGCTGTCATTTTACTCTGCCGCCCCATCTCTTGCTCGCCACTGATGTGCAGGTAAAGCGAGCTTGCGCCTGTAAACACAGCGCCCCCTCAGTTCGAAAAATGAATCACGATTCATTCAACAGTTCTACCAGTTTGAACAGTCACATATTTGAATCGATTTTCAACGACTCACGGCGAATCATTACATCCCTATTAACTATATATGTTGACACAGTAGAAGAACTATTGACTTTTTATTTTGTCTATACAATATATTCTGTCATACTGCACAGCTCAAAATGAAGACATTTTAACACTGATCTTTAACCTTCTTTAGATCAAGGGTTTAAAAAAAAAAAAAAAAAAAAACGATTTTGTTTTTCTCCACAAAAAGGTCATTAAGATCAGCTTTAACCAAAAATAAGAGTAGGAGGAAAATCAAAGAAGCGACAAAACTAGATTGAGAAAGATCTGTTTTAAAGATCTTCTCTGCTGCATAGACATTTTCCATTGCAAAATACAGTGACAATTTTGAAAAGCATGCAAACATAAGAGTTCAACATCAGTACCACTGACAAAGAATCACTAAATATATTACAAAAAGACAGAATATTGTGCAAAGCAACACTGACGAATTGAAAGCAACTCACACATTTACTTCCTTTACAGAAGCTGCCAAAATGCAGCTTTTTTTTGTAAAACATATTTAATGAGTACAGCCAAATAACCAACTGTGACATGAGGAATTACATGCTTACCAGTGGAAAATGTATTTAAATACAGCTTTAATTGTGGTCAAGCATTTTTAAAATTATGGACTTATTCCTTTTATGCAAACAATAGAACAATAGGTACATTTACATGGTTTCAGATTACAATTGGTTTAAATGACTGATCTGGATGAAAACTTTGCATATACAGTAAATACCTCAATCTGAAAATGCAGAAACCAAATAAAATTTCAGTTAGGTTTAAGGGGGTGGGATGAATCTTTTCTAACCTATTTTGACAAGACACAAACACTTACTGACTGAAGATTAGCCATTTTTAAACTTATTCACATGCACATGCAATAACGTAAACAAATAAATCTTCCATTGTTCAATCTAAAAATGCCTTTTACACCAATTTAAAATTCTCTGTTTACTTATTGTCTGTAAAGTAGTGCAGGACTATAATCGTAGAGTCAACTTTATCAAATGAAATGAGTGTCATTAACTCAAAATTGACTGAAAGTTAATTCTACTCATTTGAACAGAGTTTTGAACTCAGTGTTAAAGGTAATAAGTTAATTAAATACCTCATTACTTCCAACCTAAATGGAGTAAGTTCACAGTACTCATATAGATTAGTTTAACTCAAATGGTTTGTTGCAATCGGTTTGAGTTGTCTTAACTTATTGAGTTTTACAATGCTCAGTTGGTTTAAGTTCTCTTCATTTATTGGGTTTTACTGTGCTCAAATTGCTTCGTTTACTCAAATGGATTAAGTTCATGGTACTCATTAGGATTAGCTTTTGAACTTAAATGGTTTGTTGTAATCGGTTTCCTCAAACGGTTTGACTTACTTTAACATTTTGGGTTTTACAGTGCAGAAATAAAGGTACAAGAGCTGCCACTGGGATGGTACCTTTTTAAAAGCTACAAAAGTTGTACCTAAGGGTCCCTATTATTACCTCAAGGGTGAATATTAGTACCTAAAAAATACAAAAGTGTACCTATTAAAATGTTTAGGTACAAATATATGCTTTCGAGGTACCAATGTGGACCCTTGTATAAATGTGTATCTTTTTGAAAAGGTACCACCCCAGTGGCAGCTCTTGTACCTTTATTTTTGAGAGTGCATGGTGAGTTCATCTGCAAACATCTTGTTTTGGACTTGGAAATGGGTGGGGATTTTTTTTGCTCCTTGATTAATCTGAGCATTTTTGCAAAAAGCTTCTTGTGCTTGTCATCAACTACAGTAATAACAGTAATACTCAAAATGGACATTTTGTTAACAAGTCTACTGACTTGAAAAGAATGGTGGTTAGTATAGGGCTGTGTAATATATAAAAAATTTACATATGTGCATATCGCGATACGCACATTTGCAAAAATATTTATATTTATTAAATATCAACTGTCAGATCAGACAGTGTTGTTATTTGTCAACACACATATCAAGCAAAGTGGATATGGTGTTTTTTTTTTTGTCCAAAATCTGTATCAATCTTTAGTATGGATGCTGAAATACTTTATGACTAAGCAAGCAAGCCTTGTTAAAGCAGGACAGCAAAGTTAACTCTGTTTCAAGTCTTTTTGTTTTTCTGATTGTTCTTTATGTTTTCAGCTTAATATAACTATACTATACATGGTGGTGACACTTATTTTACTTATCTTTGTTTGTTTTATTGAATAATATCGGAAATGGGTTTAAAAATTATATCACCGTTATTGAAAAAAAATCTATCACGATATACAGTATATTGATATTATATTATTGTCCAGCCCTAATGTTGTTTTTTTTTTTTTTAAAAATATGTTGAATATGAAATGTTGCATTATTAGGAATGCTATTGCACATTACATTTTTCTTCAATATCGGACAGCATTAATAGTTAGCATCCAGTGAAATACAGTTTTGTGTAAAATCAGAGAGCAGGTGAGAGTATGTCAAAAGACTAGAATAAATCTGTGCACATCAACCTCATCACATTTATGTAGCATTTATGTAAACACTATGTTTGGATTGATCACTCAGAATGATTAAATATTGATTTTATTTCTCAAAAATTTGAGCATTTCTAACTTTGGATTGGCTATTTGGCTATTTTCATGGGAACATTTTATTAACTAGACAATATATAATTTACCAATAAATCTTAACATTTTTTTTAATAATCATGCATTGTACACAAAAAAAATTACAAACACAAATAACAACACTCATATAAGATCTTTCAATTTGATCAATGATAAATATTGTACAATTCCTCCAGAAGACATCTTTTTAAACATTCATTTATTCATTCATTCATTTTCCTTCAGCTTAGTCTCTGATTTAACAGAGGTCGCTACAGCAGAATGAACCGCCAACTATTCCAGCATATGTTTTAATTTAGGTTTTAAATAGGTTTTTAAATAGGCTTATCTTCCACTTTCAATAAATATAAATCTTCAGTGCAAAATCGAATACAGTGTATAAACTAATAAGACTAATGTTAAAAGAGAAAGACACTCTCCCATTTACACAGATACAGGTTAACCCAGCAATGCATTTAATTCCACTAAAATATTTTTTTATACAAAAAAGGAATGAATAATACTTAATCTCGGTTACACACCCATGATTGGACACTTCTGCTTATGAATAATGTCATATATCAGCCATCAAATTAAGTCTAAGACAACTGCCACATTAGCTAGAGCAATACAATAACAACTGAGCACAACTTGAAGTGACAAAGAAATATAAAAGCCACATGTTCCAAATGACAAAGATATATATAGTCCATGTAGAGCAGGGGTGTCCAAACTCGGTCCTGGAGGGCCGGTGTCCTGCATAGTTTAGCTTTAACTTGCTTCAACACACCTGCCAGGAAGTTTCTAGTATATCTAGTAAGAGCTTAATTAGCTGGTTCAGGTGTGTTTGATTAGGGTTGGAACTAAACTCTCCAGGACACTGGCCCTCCAGGACCGAGTTTGGACACCCCTGATGTAGAGTGTGTGTAAAAGAAAGAAAGCCAAGGTCTGAAAACCATAAAGGGATAGTTCACTGAATTGGTTTTAATTCTGTCATCATTTACTCATCCTCCATTTGTCTTGATCCAAACCTGTTTGAGTTGCTTTCTTCAATTGAACACAAGAGAAGAAGATATTTTGAAGAATGTCGGAATTTGGAATGCAGTAGCCATTGACTTCCATAGACTTTTTATTCCTATTATGCGTGTCAATGGGCACCGGTCTCCAACATGCTTCAGAATATCTTGTTTTGTGTTCAACAGACGAAAGAAATTCATAAAAGTTTACAACCACTTGAGTGTGATTACAGGTTTATGTTTTGATGAACTATCCCTTTAAAAGGTGTTGGCTTTAAAGGTTTGACAAACAACCGCTGTGCCTGACAGTCTTCTCAAAAGGTGTAACAATAACTGCTAAAAATGAATAACCTCCCCACCCACATATTTTCAACTGTGAACGTTTTTGCAACCGCATTTTCCCTGAGTTCATCTGTTAGGCTGTCATTGAACTTCACTTCTCCTTTCATTTTAACCTGCTGGAAAACGAGTTACCTGGAATACCATGAACCATGGCAGATGTTTTGCCAATGCTCAGAGGGTAAAAACCCTCATATCTACTACACCCCGATACATGCATGCAGAAGCTTGAAGCACTATGGCAAACAATGCGGGTGCAGATAAAGGGCTTTTCACACCACTTTTAACCCTAAGTAAAGAAACATTTCATATGTCATTTAGGAGTGAGATCAGCACAGCTTTGTACCCAGAATTTTTTTGTTTTTTTTTTGTTTATTCAATTGCCACATCAGCAACTTATGGCTATTTCACAGCAAAATAAATATACATAAAACATTACAAGATAAGAACAACTTTAAATTTCAATAAGAAATGATGCACAAACAAATATATATAATGAATTTTAAGTTTAATTCTGCTTTTTCAATTTAATATTTGATAAATAACTTAAAATTCATCCTGATGATAGCTTTTTAAAAACATTCATCAAAGTGATTTCATGATACAAATGTTGTCTAATAGTACTTAACCTTTCACATTCTAATAATATACGTTTTAGAGTGAGAACAGCTTGACAATTATTAAATGTTGGTGGTGCATCATTATTCATTAAATACAAATGAGTCAACCTAGACTGACCAATTCGGCATTTAGTATATAAACAGTGTCTGGTCTTAAAATTAATTTGAAAAGTATCTTTCATGTATTTTCGGGTTGATTTCATATAGTTTATTATTTATGCAGCTGTCCCATTACATTTGCCATGTTTCATTTAGTACCCAGGGTTATAAAACAGGAGGATTAACAATAGTTTGGCAGTGCTGATCTAAATAAAGCGTGTAAAACAATGCAGTGTTGTTAGTGGCCATTCAGAAAGAATGTGCATTTCCACACCAATGCACTATTTTTCTATACAAACAAACACTTGATGGAGGTTTATAATCATTACGCTTTTGTCTAGCAACTTTAGAAGTGTCTTTAGACACAGCGCCGTGTTTTTAAGACAGTGTGGAAAGCTAAAAGTATTTTAACTGTTACATGCTGCGCCACTCAAAGTCAGTTCCAAGCAGTGGACCAATCAGAAGAGTTTGGAGGCAGGGCAAGCATTGCATATGTTAACAGTTGTAAGTTGGCAGGACAACTGTTTTATTTGACTTTAACAAGCCAGTGGAAAAAAAAAAATTTTGGTGATTTTTTGCGATAAAATGACTGATTTTGTGGTGGTAATTCCCAGAAATTTGCAGACAATTTTGCGAGTAAAAAAAAATCTATAAATAAAAAACATTATACCATATTATCTTTACCATATTAGTTAGCCTACTAGGTTAGGTATGCAATCTGACACAATGACACAAATCATAAAAATAAAGCTTCTTTTAGGAAGTGATTAGGTAGTAATCCAAAGGAAGGTTGTATAACTCTTAGGCCCAGTTTCACAAACAGGGCTTAGCTTAAACCAGGACTAGACCTTAGTTAAATTGACATACACGGACATATTTTAAGACATCTCACTGCAAGTTATTTTCAGTTGAGACAGCTCAAACATTCAACTTAATCCATGACTAGCCTTAAACCTTGTTTGTGAAACCGGGGGATAATGTTTTCCACAATCTTACTTTTTCTTTCTCAGATTTCACTCCCTAGGGCATAGGGCTGGACGATATGGCAAAAATTTATATCACGATATATTTTTTTATTTCGGTCGATACGATATAATTCCGATATCGATATGGACAATATTAAAAAGAAAGGAAAAACTGCCAAGAACGCACACAATGGATGTCTGTACCTACAAATGTCTGCAAAGTGAATTTGCAAAGTCGATAATACCTCCAGACTCTTATAACTTTTTTTTAAAAATAAAAACAGTACAAAAAAATTTGTTCACTTTTTATTTGTATTTAGCCTATTCAAACAAGAAATGTGAAATAAACTATCAAATAAATAAAGCTCAAAAATTCAAAAAAAATATGCAAAATAGTTTTTTAGAAAAATAAGTTTTGTAGTATAACCAGCAGGACAGCAGTGATGTGTGAACTGAATTTGGTGAGAGTACAGTAATTTACAGTACAGTTATTGAATATGTTTGATAATAAAATTCATAAAAAATATGCAAAATAGTTTTTTAGAAAAATAAGTGTTGTAGTCTTACCAGCAGGACAGCAGTGACGTGTGATCTGAGTTTGATGGCAGTATAATGAGTTAGAGGGAAGTTATTGACAGCTTTTGTAGTATTGATTTTTGCGTTTTGCTCTTTGTAGACGGTCCCTAGGGATCGGTCTCTTTGCCGCCTGCGCATAGAGATCAATAGAATGCGTCCAGCACGTAGGAAAGCTCATTTTTAGAAAAATAAGGTTGTAGGTGGTTGTATACATTGCGACAGTTGAAAAAATGTGCTATTTGTGTAGGAACAATGTTTCGGTCATGAGTTATTGATCCGGAAAAGACGAATCTGCGAATCTGTTGCTAACTTTACTGAACTGAACCACTTCTACACCACTGCATTAGTCTTTCCTTTCTTATCAACTATTTCGTCTGCATTCTTACTTGTGGAAGCTTGTTCATTCGCATATGTATTCAGAGCACTCATTTTGTAGCTAAAACTTTTTGCGGCGCAGCTTAACCACCTGCTGTGCTGAGCGCTGGCAGCGTGTCTGTGTTGTTCGTCATCACGTAAGTGACATCAGATCACGCTCTTTCTGACGGCTGAGCACTGAACGTCATTCAGTGACAAGTGATACATGTATAAGATCTTATATAAATAATAATATATCTATTTATATATATGCAAATTTATATCGAAATATCGGAAATGGGTTCAAAAATCATATCATCGTTATTGAAAAAAATTCTATCGCGATATATATTGATATCGAATTATTGTCCAGCCCTACTAGGGCATCTGACAACATTTACCTCACACATAGAAAATGCGTTAGGGCTTCCTCTACTGTAATACTCCTAAAACAAGGATTGCCGTAAAACTCGTTGCAGGGAAGCATTAAACTAGGGGAAGCAGAGTTAAACTAAATCATACCAGCCATACATGTAAAGCACAAATAATGCCTTTCAATTTGGTCATGTGCAGCGGCTGTCACCTTTGAACCAATCTCCATCATTTTACGCTGCTTGATTTTCTGTCGGTTCCATTGCTTCGTTTGTTTTTTGCAGTCTGAAGTGCGTCAAACGCACAAACTGCCCAATTTGCACCACAGGATGTCTAATCCAATCTTTGAATTACCTTCACATGTAAACCACTCGTGCTTCATCCGTGTCTGCTTACTGTACAGGGTGCAAAACAATCCCCCCCCCCCCCCCCCCCCCCCCCCCCCCTCCATGTAATGTAATGATTGTGAGGGCAGAGGTGAACAGTCACTTTTCGAGAGATACTCAAATACATCACGTGCGCTGTGAATGCAATGTCTATAAGTTACGTAAACCAATTCAGTGCAAACTGAAATAAATATTTTTTGATTATATGGTTTAGAATTGGATGTTTTATGAGATTATCAAATTTTTTTGCGATTATTTTGCATGTATAAGAATTTTACAGGATCACAAAAATTTGCAACTTTGTTGATTTTGCGTTGGATTCAGCGATTGCAGAATCGCAAAAAACTATGGGGTCTGGCAAAGACACATTCTGTGTGAAACGTAACTTAGAATATCAAGCCAAGATGCAATAGGGATATTGTATACAGTTGAAGTCAGAATTATTAGCCCCCCTGAATTAATAGTTCCCCTGTTAATTTTTGGAGAGAAGATTTTTTCAACACATTTCTAAACATAATAGTTTTAATAACTCATTTCTAATAACTGATTTATTTTAACTTTGCCATGATGACAGTAAATAATATTTTGCTAGATATTTTTCAAGACACTTCTATACAGCTTAAAGTGACATTTAAAGGCTTAACTATGTTAATTAGGGTAACTGGGCAGGTTAGGGTAATTAGGCAAGTTATTGTATAATGATGGTTTGTTCTGTAGACTATCGAAAAAATAAATAGCTTAAAGGGGCTAATAAGACTTTTTTTAATAAGACTTTCTCCAGGGGAAAAAATACTATCAGATATACTGTGAAAATTGCCTTGCTCTGTTAAACATAATTTGGGAAATATTTAAAAAAGAAAAGAAAATCAAAGAGGGGCTAATAATTCTGACTTCATCTGTATATGCCAAGTCCAGATCTTGTATTTTTCTGAACTTGATTGCGCAAACAAAACGCAAACAAATACAGCGGACAACTGATTGTATTTTAACACTTCTTAAAACTGCAGAAAACAAGGAAACTGCAAGATATTTTCTACTTCACAAAATTGCAATTCAGCACCCTTTATTTTTTTTTTACTACTGAAACTTCCTACACTGCAGAAGTACAACATGTTGAAGACACCATTCAAAATGCTCATGGCTAACAGCACACATCTGTAGTGTATTTACAAGCAACAGTCCATTGTTTATGACCAATTGTTTATTTTCTCAATGGGACAAGAAGAACCTTATTAAAAAAAAAAACAAAAAAAAAACATTTATTGGCCAATACCAATAATATATTGTGCAGCACTATAATCAAGAAACAATCAATTTAAAACCTCTTATTCATTAGCATTGGACAGCCACAGAAACGTATAATTTAAATAAACTGTTTTTTTTTCAGTGGTTTGAATAAACTGGTTAAATACTGACATAAAAGCAAAAGCACATCAATTTGAGAAACCACTACATTACATTACATTCTTACCTTTACAGTCTAAAAAGGTAGATTCAGAAAACTTGATGACAGTCTACCATCTATAATACTAGCATGAGCAATGCAAGAGTCTTATTTGTAAACAGCTTATGTGCTGTATTCATCCAATTAATGAGAGATGCAGCAAATATGCAAACAAAAACATTACCCCAGGGTTTATGGTTGAAGTGTGAAACATAAGTCAGATGATTGTAATGACCTACATGTGAAAAATGACCTACTATTACTACTGCTACTAATATTAATATTATTATTAATAATAATAATAATAATAATAATAATAATAATAATACATATGCAAAGCAATATTTTCTAAATAATATAAATTATTAATATTACTATTTAAATTTTGCACAGTATTCTGTCTCATAGTACCTATTTACGTTCCACTAACAGTAAAAGGCTATCATTAGATCAGTTATTAGAATAGTGAAAATGGTGTGAGTCATTATAGGGACTCAGAATAAAAAACAAGATGCCGATAACAGATGTCTAATGCTGTGGTGTGAGTCCCTGGAAAAACAAACTCTACGCCCTTCTCTGAAGAGCACTAGTGAGAAGAGATAGAGGAACTCGCTGCCTGTAACATCAGGGGCGATTTTTATCTGCTTGGCCTGATTCATATGAACTTCCAATGATAAAGATTTATACACTCATATAACGGTATAAGCTGGGGGTTACTGTTACAGAAACAGAACAGACTGACCTTCTAATTACAACTATAACATATTTCTGAAATAATGTCACAATGATTACGGTTCTTCCCTTTATAATATTACTAACAACCACTCTAAAACTGAATGTGGTAAAGAATAAGCATATCGAATCAATCATCTTATACTGAAAAAAAATGATTCATTGGATTTACTGAATATTTTTTAAGGTAAACAATTAATAGAGACTGAATTAAACAAACAAATTATTTTTTTTACATTCATTTATTAAGCTTAACTTAATTTGTTTGTTTAATTTCTGTCTTTATAAATTGTTTGTAAGCAGCTACCTTAAAACATTTTTAGAAACGCAATGAATCTTTTTTTTTAAGTGTACGCTTTCCTACTGTAGTAATTATAACACAATTTGTTACTTTTTTCCAATGTTTTTCTGCAAAATCACATCATGTGTATTTAACCAATTAAAAAACTTTTACCACAGCATTTTTAGAGCTGTTAAAATTACAATCATTAATCATATATTTTTTTCACAGCAGTAAGCGCTTCCTGGTTTTGAACTTATTTAATGGAAAACAAAAGGAGGAAAGTTTTCAGATGGAGCTTCACATCACTCGGTAAACAAAGAAAGAAATGAAGTAAGGGTGCACAATATATTGTTTCAGCCTCGATATCGCAATGTGCGCATCTGCAATAGTCACATTGCAAGATATGCAATGTTGAGTCTTAATTATAGTTGACCAGGTGCCACAGAATTGCATTTAATTATTGTATTTATATGGAATACAAAACAAAAATGATTTTCTTAGAATTTTTGTCTTGTTTCTAGTGCAAATATCTACATTTCAAAGCAAAAACAAGATTATTTTACTTCCCCCTCTGGCAGATAATATCTTCTATACTGATGAACTTCCGGTGAACAGTTAATGTGACTTTTTCCATTTTATATGGTTCCTTTTACAGCATCAATGTTGTAATGTAATTAAAATACAATCAGTTAAATAGACTGGCATACATTTGGTTGCTCAAGCGTAAAATGAGATGAAAAGCTGTTTACTCGCACGTGCCCGTCAGAATCTGCAGGCTACCGCAGAAGCTCCATTGAATATACTAGTGTAAAATAAATGTTCATATTTTAAAGACATGGCAGGGAAAAATGTAATTTAATGCAGTGTTTCTTGTACAATCTGAGACCTACTTTATATCGGCTATCACTCAGCCAGTGGAGATCGCTGATTTTTAAAGAAAACAGACCTTAAACACGCAGATTTTGCAATGGCATATGGTTCACCGGAAATGCTTAACCCAGGTTACTTACAAATTAAAAGTCCTTTAGCATACTTCCGCATATACCTTATTTAGCTTGTTTTAAGGAGAAACTAGGGCTGGGTGATTTGGCCTAAAATCAAAGTCTCGATTAATTGAACACTTAAACTTTTTATGAACGATTAAAGAACGATTATTTTATTTATTTATTTTAATTTGCTCCCCTTAAAGGTGCAGTATGTAAGTTTGACACCCAGTGGTTGAACTAGGTATTGCACTCCTGGATCATAATAAAAGTACGCTAGGATGCCAGATTGTGTACAGGAGCGAGCGATTTAAACTGTGTTCTAAATAAAAGCAACGACACGCGATAGAGGGAATATTTTCCATATTAAAAGGAGTTTTTGTCCTAACCAACACCTCGAATTGATATATTAGAAATGGCTTCTATTTCTCACAGCTGAACAACAGAAACCTATGACAGCTAGATCACCTCAGGTAAGACTTGTGTGCTTTATTCTGTTCTAAATGCTAACAATGCGAGTTTGAATGCATTTTACATGGCATTTGTTGCCATATACTGAAAGCAGAAAGTTCACCTCAGATCTTGAAAATACAATAAACCGTCTGAAATTGAACTTTAGAACTAAACACATATGATTCAGCATCTACATTGATGTTAAAGTGGGTTAACATGTATTAAATAGATTCTAAACCTTACCGTTTGGTGAGCGAGTGCATATTCTGTGCTTCTGAAAGGCTGTATTTACATTTCTGCCGTGTCTCGTCTGGTGCAAACAGCCAAATAGCTGATCACTGCCTCTCTCGTCACAGCGTGTTGTTAGGACACGCGGTTACAATGTAACCTGCTCACCTAATGTTTACGTTCGTAATATTTATGTAATTTGCTAATTAATAACCTCATGTGGAACTGCATCTGTCTCCCATACTGTTCTTTTTGGTCACGGACGCACGCTTTCAGAGCCTTTCTGAATGAATGAATGAAATACGCTGTTTTCCAACAAGGCAACCCAGGGTGCTGACATATAATTGGCTAAACTGGCATCGTGCATATGAAATTTATGTAAACAAAGACAGCGTTCCGGCACGGAAAACCCATTTTCAAAGCAGAATATCTGACTTCAGCATTGTTTTTCAGTTAAACAAGTATGTTCACTTGGGATGTTTCTTAAATATCTGCACACATATTATGGTATTTTTATGCTTTAGAAGAGTCAAAAACTTACATACAGCACCTTTAAAGTTCACTGATAAGTTTTGTACAGAAATCTCTCACTTGTTATATGTGAGCTTATTTACTGAATGAAGGGTGCATTACTTGATTTAAAATAATTGAAGGAAACTATCTACTAGGGTTGGGCCGATAGACGATGTCATCGTCCATCACCGATGGCTGATAAACTTCACGATGCTGAGCCGGCATCGTGATCCATCGCCCCGCCCCACATGTATATTGATATATAACTTAATATTTGCATGTCATCTTAATAGCAATAACGGTCTTTTCATGAGCTGTGTTATATTATACTTATAACTGCTGTTTGCACGGCTGACAGCATCGTGAGGATTAAATACATCGTGAGGATTATACAGTACCTCTCACGCTTAAAATGTGTAGATTTAGTGGTAAACGCTGTTACCTGTAAACCCCGTCCCACAGACTTTACAGTGAATGCTTTAGTTATCTTCATAGCGGACTTGAAGCCACTGGAAGTCTTTTCTCCACTCTTGGAAAAGTGTATGGTGGATTAACATTCAGCACATGATCACTAATAGGATGTGTCATTATTTAACTTTAGGTGGTTTCTAAAACTAAATCTGTCAGTGTTATTTTCATTCTCTCATCTTCAGCGCGTCACATTTCCGCGGCTGTTGCTCCTGTCATGTGAAGGCAGAAGGCGTTGACTGAGTGATTGACAGCTGATATTAACCAATCCATTCGCGTTCAGTTCTAGCGGAGTGGGCCAATAGGAAGAGCACAAAGGCGGGGCAAGCATTGAGGGCTTTTGTACTTCAACAAGTTCACATGACAACTGTTTTAATCTGTTCCTGAGCGCTGCGTTTGGTGTCTTTAGGTGCAAAGATGCATTCTGCATAAATGTCTCCTAAATCCGCGCACGCTTGTGAGGATTTTGCAGTGAAAACAGGTCGCACGGTAAATATGTATGCACTAGCACAAATGCTTTCAAATACATATTTTAGGTCGCATAAAATATCAAGCGCAAGTGTGACCAAAACGGTCGAGCTCTAGCATCTTTACTTGTTATTATGTCCTCATAACAATAATAAAATAAGGAAGTTATCATTAATCACAATACAAATTACAGTGAACTCCAAACGAACTCTCGTCTCGTCTCCGCCACCAGCTGTGGGGAAAAGCCATTATGACACATCACTCCGCCTGATCATGCCAGAGTCCCGCGGAAAAAAAGTGATTGACAGGTAGTAATCTGTGTATAACTTTATTTATTTATGGTTTGGTTATGGGTAAAGCAAAGACCATGTGGGTCAGGTAGTGAAAGCGATAGGCTACAATTCTTAAATTCGTTATGAATTAATTGATATTTAACAACAAAGACCCCCACCCCGCCTACGACGACGATACCATCGTCCATCGCCGATGTTCACATTCGACATCGTACGATGCCAAATTTGTCAACATCGCCCAACCCTACTATCTACTATCTATGATTATTTATTGAACATCAGCATTGAACAACTGAAATTAAAACACACATTGCTAAAACCAACTAATAAATAACTCGAACTTTTGAAAACAAAATTCATTATTTTCAATGTTTTTCATATTAAAAGTAGAAAAAAAGCAGTATCTATTCTAAATAAAATAACTCTTGTATATCTTATAAATAATATTTTAAACGACACATTTCTTAAATCTTCTGTAAACAAATTTTTAATGTAAATAATAATTATATTGTAATAGAAAATATGCCGTCTCGAGGCATCTCTGGCACAGCATCCAATCATCGTTAATGTAGTGCTAACGTACAACGTGTAGTTACATTTTTTGAGCGGTGTGCAGGTATGCGACCACGTGAAGGCTGCATCGGACCATACATGTGCGTTTGACACAGAAATATATCAGCCTTAAGAGCGGGGTCACGTGACTCCCCACATGGTAGAGAAAGTAATTGAAAAAATTTGACCTGGAAAAACTTGATTGATTATACACTCAAAAAAAACATATTTGCTGTTTGTTCAAACTATTTATTTAAAATGAGTTGAAACAACACAATTCCAAAGGTTTTTTTGGGGACAACTTAATTGCTTTATGTTCAATTTGCTTAAATTTGTAAAAACGAATAAGATAAATTAATTCCTTCATGTTGTCCCAAAACAAAAAGATTTTGTGGAACCCAGCATTTCTTACAGTGTAGGTTCTGAATGTCGATTTCCATTACTTTCGATTAATCGCCCCACCCTAGAAAAAACTCTTAATTTTGACTTACTTTATTGAAAACAAAACAATCTTGAGCTGAGAAGTTTTAGATATTTGGAATAGAAATTAAACAAAGTAAGAAAACCAGCATTTTTGCATTGTGATTGATTATTCAATTTCTGTACCTGAATACTGTTAGGTCCCTCATAAAACTGTCAAATAGAGCTATTCAACTATCTTGTGAAACTGTAATGATATCGCAATATTTATCACAGAAAAATAAAATATTGCAATATTACATGTTATCAATATTGTGCCTAGAATGAAGCACTTGCAGAAATTATGCAAGGCAGTACCACAGTATATAGTCATCACATCATTTAAGGACAATTAAGAAACAATTAAAAACTGGAAGACTGGATTTCATACATCTTCCTCATTGGCTTTTTAAAATATATATTGTATTTTTTTGATGGTGGTGCTGGGAAAAGTCATCATTATACATGAAATCTCCAACTTCCGACTTAAGCAAATGCACCTCAAAAAGTTATACATAAATATCAAAAGAGAGAAGCCCTATTTTGGTGACTAACACATACAAAGAATAGCATACCATCTAAAAATGCCAGGTTGTTTTAACCTAATATTGGGTCAAAAATGGACAAGCCCAGCAGTTGGGATAATAAAAACTATATAATTTGAATTCTAGAAATAAACCCAGTATTGGGTTTGTCCAAATAATTTAAGCAAACTTCCAAGTGAAAAAAAACATCATCATTCTGCACAACCGATATATTAAAAAAAATATTGTATACTCATCAAGACCTTTACTTATTGGAAATAGTGCTGCACAATATTGTCAAAATCTTGTGATATTTTCATTTACTGTGATTTATATTGCGATATTTCATAAGTTGTTTTTTTTTGTTTTTTTTGATTGATCGGGATGATTTTGTAGGGGAGTGCGCATCTACATAAAATATAATAAACAAATTGCAAGCAAAGATAAATGCGGTAGAGGAAATGAAGAGTTCAGATGCAAAAACCTCTAAAAGCCATTTGAAATGTCCTTCAAAAAGGAGCATTTTTATCAGGCTCCTGTATGTAGGTTCAGTAATGTCAAGTTTATGGCACAGAATACACTCTTTTAAAGGTCTTTAAAATTAAATAACTCAGCATAAACATAGGAGCCTGAGAAAAATGCTCATTTTCAATGGAAATTTCAGATGACACTTAGAGGTTTTTGCATCTGAACTCTTCAAATATACAAATGAAGCAGTCTAACAGTATTCAGTAACAAATAAAATAATCAAATGTACAATAAAGCTGTATAGTTTTCATTTTATAAACAATTTAATGCAAGTAATCTTTGCTAAAGCTACAAATGCAAAGCCCACATGCTTTAGACTTGCTTAAAATGTTTACACAGTTCTGCAATTCATAAACTTTCACTTTATTATGGTTAAACTGAAATGGCTCCAAAATTCTCAGTTTTCTGAACTACCTATAGTCCTGACTCCACATTGCATGTCTTGCGATGTGACTATTGCGAATGCACACATTGCGATATCGATGCTAAAAACAATATATTGTGCAGCCCTAATAAGAATGATCATACTACATTTTATGATATTTTAATTAGCGTCTTTAGGCTTGCACTGATGCTTAAAAAGGTATTTTAAAATGTCACTTAATGATTTTTGTTCTAAATGTGCCGGACAGGATTTTTTAGGTATGTAACAGGTCTGCACAATATTGGAAAAACAAATATTGCGTTATTTAAATAGCATTGAGTTTAGTTTTTCTGCAATTTATATGTTATGATATGAATACCATTTGTTAGCTTGAAATGGCAAAGAATTCATAATTTTAGATTGATTGGGATAATTTTGTAGAAGAGTGCATCTTCATAAAATACAATAAACAAAATCACAAGCATAATTAAACAACACAGCAAAGATAAGTCAAATAAACAGTGCTTTATTTTTTTCTGAGTCGTCGTTCAGTATTCAGACACACAAATGTAATAATACATATTTAAAATAACACAATAAAATTTACCATATAAATAATTTTATACAATTAATCTTTCTTAAAGCTATTATCATTTCATGGGATTTAATCCTTTAAACTACTTACACAGTCAGAGATGCGACTATTGTGGATGTGCTCTTCGCAATATCAATGCTGAAATTATATATTGTGTAACCCTAATATAAACTATGATAATATTAAATGGTAAATTTAGTGGATGTCTTTTGTAAATCATTAATGCATGATAGCAATTTTATTAATTAATGCATGATGGCAAATAATTTTGGGCCCAGAAAAATAACAATTAAAGGGACAGTTCACCCAAACATTTTGTAATCATTTACTCTCCCTCATGTGGTTTTAAAACGTTATGAGTTCTTTTTTTTATCTGTTGAACACACAAAAAAAAGATATTTTGAAAAATGCTGGTTTCTGGCAGCTATTCACTTCCATAGGAATGGGATGATAACCGGTTTCAAGGTTTTCCGCGGTTTGAAAAAGTCAAGGTTTTGTTAAGTGATGCAAAGACAAATTTAGTTTTATTTACTTATTATTTGTATTTATTTATATTAATTAAACCAAGAATATAAAGTATTTTTAGAAACACAAGAGCATTTGCACACACCTTGTAGCTGCCAGCTTCTTGCATCTGTGTTTTCTTTCTCCAAGCAGAATAAAAAATCCCTTTCTGTGATTGGTCATGTTTACACTTTGTTTTACTGCATTTCGATTTACAGCAAATTAAAAATACTGTATTTTACTGGCACCAAGAAGATATTTCCCACAATGCAACTTTAAAATACAGTGACCTTCTGCATAACTGCCTTACAGTAAAATACTGTTCAAGTTATAGTTAAATACAGTGTCATTTACAGAAATTGTTAACAGTGTATCTCAAGCAGAAAATGAAATACACATCAAAAGCTACTGGTCAACCTGCGATTCAGCAAACATCTGAACAGCAAATCGCTTATAAACCAACATCCAAGCATGCTATAAACCTGAACAGTGCAGTGGCTTACTTTATATACAAAGAAAAGAAAGATCTCCAAACAAGTTGTAAAGAAATCAGTGTTTTTGAAACTAATGAAGACAGCAGAAGTCAATGATTTGTTTTAATTATTTAGCTTGACATGTTTACTGCTCCAAAATATTTTAAATGTTTCTTAAAATAAAATATATTGTGTTCAATGAGGAAAAATTTGTTGTTTTTTAACCAGACATTTAAAAAAAGAACATGTTTTAGAGCAGTAATCCCAATACTCTAAAACCGAGATATTTTTATCCAAGGTATTTATACGGTCAGAATATGCCTACACTTCCATAGTAAAAAAAAAATAGGCTACTATAGAATTTAGTGAGTTGTAGCAACCACCATTTTTCAAAATATCTTCTTTTGTACAACAGATGAAAAACTTGAATAGGCTTTTAAACTAGTAAATGATGACAGAATTTTATTTTAGTGTAAACTGTCCCTTTAAGGGCAATCTCTTGAGATATGGAGAAAAACTGCCAATCAGAGTCGACCAATGTCTAACGTGTGCAGCATTTTTCAAATTATCTTTTTTTGTTTTCAACAGATGAAGGAAACTCAAAGGTTTTGAAGAAGTATAAGATGAGTAAATAATAACAGGGTTTTTGTTTTTGGGTGAACTGTCCCTTTAAGGATACACTCTTGAGATATGGAGAAAAACTGCCAATCAGAGTCAACCAATTTCTAACGTGTGCAGCATTTTTCAAAATATCTTTTTTTTTGTTTTCAACAGATGAAGGAAACTCAAAGGTTTTGAAGAAGTATAAGATGAGTAAATGATAACAGGGTTTTTGTTTTTGGGTGAACTGTCCCTTTAAGGGCAATCTCTTGAGATGTGGAGAAAAACTGCTAATCAGAGTCGACCAATTTCTAACATGTGCAGCATTTTTCAAAATATCTTCTTTTGTGCTCAACAGAAGAAAACCAAATAGGTTTTGAACTAGTAAATGATGACAGAAATTTCATTTTGGAGTGAACTGTCCCTTTAAGGATACACTCTTGACATATGGAGGAAAAACTGCCAATCAGAGTCGACCAATTTCTAACGTGTGCTCATCTCTCATCAGTGGGAACTGTGAAACTGGTTTCATTTGTCGAGTAAAGCAAAACTCGGCGAGGCGACACGAAAGCCAGAAGCGAGAATGCGGTGGCCGAGCAGACGCGCGCGCGCAGGTCGTTCTCCATCACCTCTCACTCGAGGATTCCCTCGCCATATACTGGAAGAGTGACGTCATGGGGCAGAGGTGGGGAATCCCCGTGGAGCCAGCGCGAGAGAAAAAAACAACAAAAAAGATACATATTCAACCAACTCAAGTGCTGCCTACAGAGACATCCTAAAGTACGAAAGCTGCTAGACTAGCATACAATGCGCTTTTTTATGCTGAATCGGTGGCGCAAATCCAAACCAGATTATCAAACAATAATGAGAAGTGAAATCAAGAGACTTTTTGTACTGTAGGTTGTTCTACTACTGCTTAACAGCTTGTTTTCTGTTATTTTCACTTTTGATTGATGTTTATTATTATTATTATTATTATTAATATTATTATTAACTGTGTCCAAGTTAATAATTATTAAAAGTGTATGCAAGTACTTCATCAGAATGTGCAATATTGTAAATAAAAATGCCAGTAAAAATTGACTGATATGAGAATTATGCCTTTTTAAACACTTGTCTCTTTCTTTTTAGTTGCTCCATTTCATTGTTTTTTCTCTTTCTTTTTAATTGCTCCATTTCATTGTCGTTTTTTACTCAACCAGCATCTATTTGATACACTTTGACACTTTTATAGCCTGCCAATCATGCAGATAAAGCTTTGTTGACTGACCCTGAGAGGATGAATGGACTCCAATGACATGAAATGGCATCGATAAACGTACAATGACACAAACAAACAAACAACATCTGCATTTTGTGGAAACAAACAACTACATCAGAACAAATGAGAAAAAAAAATAAACTCTACAAACACTCATTCAAGCTAACTTGCTGATTCTTAATTCTTCTGTCTCGTCTATGGACGAGACATCATACTAAACGAGTTTGTTACACATGTAACAAGTATTAACTATTGTTTTGTCAGGTCACAGTATCTTTTAGCTTCATTTTACAGCCAAGTCGAAACAATGTGTACATTATTTCCGTCACGAGCTCATGCCGTTGTCAATCTAGCGGTATAACGTTATTTCATAACTGAAAAGTCAACACAAGCAAAACAACCTGACAACAGAAAGCAACGTACACAACAGAAACATCCCCAAAAATTGCGTCAAAGTGCGTTTGCCTTTAAAAAGGCGACATGGTTAGACGACTTACCCCTTAATGTGTCGCTCAAGGTTTTAGAGAAAACGTCCTCCACGAAAACAAGCGCAGTCAACACGTTATTGACTACAAAAACAACCGTTTTAGAGACGATACGCTATCGTAAAAGGAGCTTTTCCAACTTTTCTGCCACTGCAAACACGCGAGCTACAGTGGTCTGTGCGAAAATGGGCTGCACGTTTGCGGTTCCGCTTTGATTGACAGGTCCCTGACGCAGTCGCGAGCGAGTTCAGAATTCTGTCCAATCGCTGAGCTCGAATCGCGCAGGAGAGGCGGGACTAAGCGTGCGCCAGTTCGAGGCCGCCAGTGTTTGTTGCTCTGGCTCTGAAGGCTGTTCCGTCTGCCGGTTCCTCCCGTGTAAAACCGTGTTGTGAAACGCAGCACGGCGGGGGGAAACCCAGCTTCTGGAACAGCACGGCTGGAAGTCATCTGAATTACTGGCAGCGCCTACGTCATCTGGACTTTTAATTCAGTGGATTTGAAGTGTGTGCTGTCGTGACGTTTGGCGTCATCAATGCGTCCCTTTTATATAACTTTGTGCACGTTTAAGTGTGTGAACACAAAATTAAATATGTTTTAATCATCATTTCACATCAAATTAGAGTAATTATAGTGCGAAATAATGTATTTAGTTTTATTTATTTCTAAGAATGTCGTTTAAAAAGTCAACTATGTTAGAAACTTTGACTTAGCAAACAAATAAACAGTTTCTTGACTGGACAACAGTTTTATAAATAAAGATGTCTGGTTTGTAGTCAATAGCTGTACTTTTTTTTCTGGATTTATGATTAAAAAGTGTGTGTATATATGTTTATTTTTTATTCTATTTATTTGCATTTTTTATTATTTGAAAAATAATAGGTGTACCATGGTATTTTTAACCACACATACTGAAATAAAACCCCCCCTCTGAAATTCCGGAAGAAAATACAAATATATATTCATTTTTATTTAGATATTTTCCCCCCATTTTTTACATTATATTGTTACTTGTAGTTTCAGAATTGATCTTCCAGGTATATGACGGTATTTTTAACCACAGATATCGTAATAAAAACCCCTCTGAAATTTCTGAAGGAAACCCATGTCGAATTAGCTTTCTGCAAAATGTCATCATGATCAAGCGGCTTTCATGTTTGTTTGTTTTTACAAAATTCTGGCTAATCTTACGATCCTCCATTGTGTTCATACCGTCATCGGACATTAATCTTGTTCATTAAACAGACCCTTCTGTACAAATTTCCTTGAAGTATTAAAACTGGGTGTTAACAGGTCTTTCATTGGCCCTAAGCTTGATTCTAGAACATCTAAGGAAACTCCAGAGGATGTTTTCACAGTGCAGAAGATCTGGTTCACGGCCAACGGT
Source organism: Danio kyathit (assembly GCA_903798195.1). NCBI lineage: Eukaryota > Metazoa > Chordata > Actinopteri > Cypriniformes > Danionidae > Danio > Danio kyathit. The sequence continues at coordinate 23,620,824 of LR812521.1, read as the reverse complement.
TCCTCGATTCTTATTTTTAACATACAGCATAGTCCAGGGGCGTAGGAATACGTCCCCTCACTTTTATATACAAACAGGTGATTACGAATGTAAACTTTTGGATTTCATACAGCTGCCCCCCCCCCCCCCTCCTCCCCCTACTTTTAAAATGTCCACTACGCCCCTGCCATAGTCTCACAGTGCTGTCTTTAATACTAAATAGAAAGTTACACTTGCAAAACCACACTTGTGTCTGATGCTGTGTCAAGAAATGACTCTGTAATTGACACATCACATGACTGGTGTATTAATACTGAAATACAGGTCTGAAGCACATGCTGAAACTTTAGAGAAAACGTGTGGCAGGTTTCCAGCTGAAACCATAGGTGCAAGAATGAACATATATAGTGAAATATGTTAATTAGTTCTTCTATTTTTGGAGATGGGTGGTTGTTTCTTTTTACTGGGTTTGCAGTTTTGAGGGTCTCCTTTAGACATCTTGTTGACTTTTTATGTATTTTTTTAAGTGTGGTTTATTTATAAACTAATTTCGAGAGGATCACATGCTTATATTTGAGCACGGCTGGTACCGCATTAGCTCTGCATATTGCACCAATCAGATGAATACTGACTCGCTATAAATAACCGCTATAAATATAATAAGTTTTCCACTTTAGTCATCTTCGTCTTGAAGAATCCACCCCTTCCCCCCCCTACTCTTTCTAATAGGGCGGCACGGTGGCCCAGTGGTTAGCACTGTTCCCTCACAGCAAGAATGCCACTGATTCAACCCCTCACTGGGCCAGTTGGCGTTTCTGTGCGGAGTCTGCATGTTCGCCTCATGCTCGCATGAGATTTCCCCGGGTTCCCCAGTTTCCTCCCAATGTCCAAAGACATACAAGTAAATTGATTACTCCAAAGTAGCATCTTAAGACAAACTCTTAGCCAGCTATATCTCTCAGCTATTCCTAACACCTTTACAAGCAGAGGAGTTCTCGAGACCTACCTGTGCTCAAACTCCCTACTTGCCCTTCAAACGGGAGGGAGCCCCGGGCTTGAGGATATTCTGAGCTTAGAGCTCTCTCCTGGGACAGCATGCCAAACACGCTTTATTATCAATCATCAGCTAAGTGTGAACTCTTGAATGTAAACTATGTCAACTATTAGTATTAGTGAGTGTTTTTTTAGTAGATTATGATAGAATAAGTTGACGTGTTTGTAAAAATTGTCATCAAAATCTACAAGTCTAAAGTCTTGCTGCCTTACATTTTTTTTTGTCAACTTTTCTAATCATCTCAACTTACATCAATTAAACTGACTAAACATATTAACTTAAAATTTGTATAACATAACATATAACATATAACATTTTTAGTAGGTTCAAGCAACATAAAAGTTTTTGTCATTCTTTTTTTTTCACTGTGCGTTAATCTAAATGTTATCCAGCTTATTTATTTCTGTGTAATTTCTAACAATGTCAAAATTTTGTAATATAAGTATTATTTGTAATAATTTTGTAATATTTTGTAAACAAAAATGTCTGTTTGTAGCCTTAACACACAGAATTAGCTTTATATATTTTCATCCCCTATATCAGTGGTTTCCAAAGTGGGGGTCGGGACAATAGGGGGGGGGGGGGGTCACTTGGGGATTTCCAAAAATATCATTCATTAATTTTCTTTTCAGCTTAGTCCCTTTATTAATCAGGGCTTGCCACAGCGGAATGAACCGCCAACTTATACAGCACATGTTTCACGCAGTGGATGTAATGTAATGAAATGTAATGAGTAATTATATAGTGCATTTATTGTGTATGGCCATACACCCAAAGCGCTTCACAATCATGAGGGGGGTCTCTCTACACCACCACCAGTGTGTAGCATCCACTTGAATGATGTGACGACAGCCACAGGACAACGGCACCAGTGCGCTCACCACATACCAGCTATAGGTGGAGTGGAGAGACAGTGTTAGAGCCGATTCGGTGGATGGGGATAATTGGGAGGTCATGATGGGTAAGGGCCGATGGTGGGAATTTGGCCAGGACACCAGGGTTACATCTCTACTCTTTACAAGAAGTGCCATTGGATTTCTAATGACCACAGAGGGTCAGGACCTCAGTTTAACATCTCATCCGAAAGACGGCGCTTACTGACAGTATAGTGTCCCCATCACTATACTGGGGCATTAGGACTCACACAGATAGCAGGTTGAGCTGCTGGTCTCACCAACACCCTTTTCAACAGCAACCTAGCTTTCCCATGTGGTCTCCCATCCAGGTACTGAGCAGGCTCAGCCCTGCTTAGCTTCAGTGAGTAACCGGTCTTGGGCTGCAGGGTGACATGGCTTATGCCCTTTCAGCCGCAACCCATCACTGGGAAACACCCATACACTCCCATTCACACAATTTAGCCTACCCAATTCACCTACAGCGCATGTCTTTGGATTGTGGGGGAAACCGAAGCACCTGGAGGAAACCCACGTGAACATGGGGAGAACATGCAAACTCCACACAGAAATGCCAACTGACCCAGCTATGGCTCGAACCAGTGAACTTTTTGCTGTGAGGCAACAGGGCTATCCACTGCGCCACTCCCAAAAAATATCATATATGTTATTAAACTATTAGAATTACCATATTTTATCTATAACCTAGAGAATAAAAATAGTATTTAATAGTTACATAAAAAACCAACATGCATATAAAATGCCATCAGCCTTTCAATTCTTTTTCCAATGGATTGCGACCCCTTGGGTTATTATGCTAAATTAATGACACAGCAATAGTGTTAGTTGCAGCAGACTGATGCAGCATAATGTTAAACTTTGACACCTTTATGGCACTCACAAACATTAAAAATAAAGGCTACGACTGAACATAAAGGACAATCTCCAAGTGGCGGTCTTCAAAATTAAACCAGTAATAGTCTTGTGCTGTAAACATTGTGCCCACCAGTCTCATTAAGTGAGATTTTTGTTAAATTACACAAATGAATGAATGACTATAAAAAATTATAGGTTGTTAGACTGTTGCACTTTTTTGTGTTGTCAATAAGCTTGTTTGTATAGTTTCTATTGGTGTGTGTGCACCGTTGTGTGCAATATCTGTATGTTTATAACCACCTCCAAGGATAATGGGGGTTGCGAATCATTGGAATTGTTATTTTGGGGGTCGTAGGCTGAAAAACTCCTGCCCTATTTCACACACTCAAAAAAAAAATTATGCTTGTTTTTTGTTCAGATTACTTATTTTAAAATGTCGCTTTTTGTGACAACTTAATTGCTTTATGTTTAATCCACTTAAATTTGTAAAAACTAAGATGTTAACTTAATTCCTATATGTTGTACCAACACAAATCTTTTGTGTGGAAACCAGCATTTTGGGATGTTGGGATCCACACAATTCCTTCATGTTGTCCCAACACAAATTGATTAAGCTGACTTAATCTTTTTTCTTATTGGACTGAACATAAAACAATTAAGTTGTCACAAAAAAAACCTTAAGAATTGTGATGACTCAGCTCATTTTAAATGAGTAGTTTAAACAAGCAGCAAAAATCATATTTTAAGTGTCACTTTGTTTAAAACATGCAAATGCCATAAATAAATGAGTGTAAATAATCAGATTAACAGTGACTTAATTGTGTAAGGTTCAAATCCAAGTCGTCGTTGAATAACCAGTTAAAATGCTTTGAATGTTTTGCCATTATGACATGCAGAAGGTGTTCGCGTACACTAACAAGAAATGACAGTGATTGCATAATATTATGTTCATGATTTCCTTGTACTTTCTTCCCCTTCCATCACCACGATCATTTTGCCATGGCTGACTGCAACTGCTGACAATAATTATAGTTTTGCATTTCCCAAAAGAACACTTAAGGAAGTGTTATATTTAATAAACACAGTGCCTCTGTTATCTATATACAAGTTTAACAGATCTATTTAACATTGGAGTCCCTATTTTTTCCCCTATTTAAAAATGAATAAATTAATAAAATAAATAAAATATAAATATATTAAATAAATAAATGAATAAATGAGAGAATATGCCACAGCTATATCACCCTGCAGCCCAAGACCGGTTACTCACTGAAGCTAAGCAGGGCTGAGCCTGGTTAGTACCTGGATGGGAGACCTCATGGGAAAAACTAGGTTGCTGTTGGAAGTGGTGTTAGAGAGGCCAGCAGGGGGCGCTTAACCTGTGGTCTGTGTGAGTCCTAATGCCCAAGTAAAAGTGAAGGGGACACTACACTGTCAGTGGGCGCCGTCTTTCGGGTGAGACGTTAAACCGAGGTCCTGACTCTCTGTGGTCATAAAAATCCCATGGCACTTCTCGTAAAGAGTAGGGGTGTAACCCCGGTGTCCTGGCCAAAGTCCCTCAATCAGCACTTACCCATCATGGCCTCCTAATCATCCCTATCCACCGAATTGGCTCTATCACTGTCTCTTCATTCCACCAATAGCTGGTGTGTGGTGAGCACACTGGCGCCGTTGTCCTGTGGCTGTCGTCGCATCATCCAAGTGGATGCTACACACTGGTGGTGGTGTGGAGAGACCCCCCCTCATGATTGTGAAGCGCTTTGGGTGTATGGCCATACACAATAAATGTGCTATATAAATACACATTACATTACATAAATAAATGAACGAATAAATAAATGAATGAATAAATAAAAATAAATAAATGAATAAATAAATGAATGAATGAATAAATAAATGAATGAATAATAAATAAATGAAAATAAATAAATGAACAAATAAATAAATAATAAAGGAATAAATAAATAAATAATGAATAATAAATAAATAAATAAAAATAAATTAATTAATGAATGAATAATAAATAAATAAAAAATAAGTAAAAAACTAATAAATAAATAAATAAATGAAAAACAAATGAATGAATAATGAATCATAAATAAATAAACAAATAAATAAATGATCGAATGAATCAATGAATAAATGAAAATAAATAATAAATGATTAAACTAATAATGAACGAATGAATGAATTAATGAATAAATAAATACAATAAATAGGTAAATAAATAAATAAATGGCAGAATTATTAAATGAATGAACGAATTAATAAATAAATAAATGAATAAATAAATGATCGAATGAATGAATAAATAAATAAATAATTAATTAATTAATAATACATGAATGAATGAATGAATGAATGAATGAATGAATGAATGAATGAACGTTTTTTTAAAAATGAGAAATATTTTGATAGTCTTCCTTATAGACATTTTTCTTCTGATTAGATGTATCTTGGCTACTAGGTGTCAACAAGCAGACATTATTATTATTATTATTATTTTATTATTATTATTATTATTATTATTATTATTATTATTATTATTATATGAATAAATGAATGAATAAATAATTAAAGGAATAAATAATAAATAAAAATAAATAAATAAATAAACAAATAAATAAATAAATGAAACATAAATAAATAAATGAATGAATAATGAATAATAAATAAATAAATAAATGAATGAATGAATAATTAATAATAAATAAATAAATAAATGAATGAATAATGAATAATAAATAAATGAATGAATGAATAATGAATAATAAAGAAATAAATAAAGAAATAAAGAAATAAATGACAGAATGAATAAATGAATAAATAAATAAATAAATAAATAAATAAACAAATAAATAAATGAATGAATAAATAAATGAATAAATAAATAAATGAATGAATAATAAATAATAAATAAATAAATGAAAATAAATAAACAAACAAATAAATAAATGAATAATAAATAAATAAATAATAAAGGAATAAATAAATAAATAATTATTAATAAATAAATAAATAAATAAATAAACACATAAATGAATGAATAATAAATAAATAAAAAATAAGTAAAAAACTAATAAACAAATAAATAAATGAAAAAACAAATGAATGAATAATGAATCATAAATAAATAAATAAATAAATGATCGAATGAATCAATGAATAGATAAAAATAAATAAATAAATGAATAATAAATGATTAAATTAATAATGAATGAATGAATGAATTAATACTAAATAAATGAATGAATGAATGAATGAATTAATGAATAAATAAAAACAATAAGTAAATAAATAAACAAATGACATAATTATTAAATGAATGAACGAATTAATAAATAAATAAATGAATAAATAAATGATCGAATGAATGAATAAATAAATAAATTCATAATTAATTAATTAATAGTACATGAATGAATGAATGAATGAATGAATGAATGAATGAATGAATGAACGTTTATTATAAATGAGAAATATATTGATGGTCTTTCCTATAGACATTTTTCTTCTGATTAGATGTATCTTGGCTACTAGGTGTCAACAAGCAGCCATTATTATTATTATTATTATTATTATTATTATTATTATTTTATTATTATTATTATTATTATTATTATTATTATTATTATTATTATTATATTGTCTGCTTATTCTACAGATTTATTTGGCTTTAAACAGACTATACGTAACTTTGCAATTCAAAATAAAGATTTAAAAGACAACTGAAACCACATTTTACTCATAAATCATATTTAGTCATAATACAAACAAAAATATCTAAATTTGCAGGACTAGTTCACCCAAAAAAAATTATTCTGTTACAAAACACTCACCCTCATGTCATTCCAATCCCCCTGAGACCTTTGTTCATTTTTAAAACACAAATTACGATATTTTAGATGAAATCCTGGAGCTCCTTGACTCCATAGACAGCAACGGTCTCTAGACGCTTAGGAAAGAAGTCCAGAAAAGGAACCAAAAAACCTTGTCAAAATATTTAAAGTGACTCCAGTGGGTCAACTGTAAACATACAAAGCTCCAAGAACACTTTTATGCACCACAGAAACAGTAAACACACATTTGACCTGAAGCAAGAAAGAAGATACAGGTGAATAAAGTAATTTATACTTTAATAGGCTATCCTGGATTTTGAAAAGTTTGGTGTCATTTAATGTTGGTAATTATTGTCTTTCAGAAATCACACGTACAGTATGATCAAAAAATAATGTATGTGATTCCGACATTATTAATAGCTTTATTTATTTGGTAACACTTTAGTTAAAATAACAATTTACACCATTTATTACAGGCTTATAACTATTATGATATTAATGGCTTATCAGCAGCTATAGTATGAGCGTATTTTACATCCTTAATCCTATACCTAAACCCAACTATTACCTTACTAACTATTATCAAGCAGTGAATTGGTAGTTTATTGAGTGAAAAGTCTTAGTCAACAATTAGTTAATATCGTGAATTGTACATTAAATTACAGCGTGACCATTTATTCCTAAAAAAAACCCTTACAATCCTGCCATCACTGTGAGCCTTGCATATGATATTTTAGTCTCCACTTTCTTCTTTTCCTGGTAGGAAGTTTACATGTAGATTATTACAGAGAAAACCCAGATAAACATCAGCTTAGTGAGATCTTACTACTGATTCCCTGCAAACAAAGAGACATATGGTGCTCCTGAGATGCTGATGGAAAACACAGATGTGCAGTGCTGTATGTACAGCACAGTACTGACAGACAGTACTGCATTCTATACAATACATTGTTTACATTGCATATGTTTTCTTCCAAAGAACAATATCTATCTGATGTATCTCCAAACTCCATAGTATTATCTAGTAGAGTGATCAGGATATCTTTTTAATGATTTAGGTATCTAGAGAGCATGTTTATCTTACTAGAGGTGTTGCCAGGTGTTGTATATACCATCTTTTCCATCTATTCTGCTCACCAATTTATAAATACTTACAAAATACAGTAGAACTGTAAAATTGCGAAATACAGCAGGGAAAATAAATATGGAACATGTTTATTTTCAATAGGAATAATACTTTTTTATATAAAAAAAGGCTTTTTTTTGTGATGACAGCTTAAAGAAGCAAACTCATATGGAGAATGAAGTCACATGAATTGCTCACGTATGAGTTTTTCACAGACTTCAACAGAGTGTAAAAATCTTGATGGGTTTTTTGGGTCTCATCCATTAAATCTGATCTTTATTTTGGATTTTCTATTGGATTCGAGTCAGGTGATTGGCTTGGCCATTCTACAGCTTGATTTTCTTTCGCTGAAAGCATTTGAATTTCCTTGGCTGTGTTTTGGATCATTGTCTTGCTGAAATGTCCATCTTGGTTTCATCTTCATCATACTGATAATGTAGACGTTGGACTGGAGCAGCTAATATTCATATTCATATATTTCTTTCATCGTGTGTTCAATACTTTTTCCCTGCATCATTTCATTTTATGATGCATAACTTAATTTGTAAGCTAATTACATTTGTTTTCTTTACATATATGGATTTATTTGGATGTTACCAACATCTGGTGAAAATTTCAAATCAACAGCACCTATAAAAATATGATTAGGCACACGACTAATCAAAAATTGCAACATAGCCTCATTCTGAAAGCGCAGCCCTATATATGTTTCTGGAGTTAGCAAAATATGTAGCCAAAAGTACGTATGGATTCATTTCGTCTTTAAAATAACCGCTACGAGACGGTATGATGCCATTCATTTACGCGCTTACCAGCTGACCGCTTACCTCCATATGGACAGCTTTCCCGCTGTTTCCAGTTCGTCTAGTTAGCTCGCCAGGCATGTACGTCGGTGGACTTGAGACGCAGAGAGGAATTGATCACGATGATGAGGTTCAAGTCCGGTGAAGAACGGTTCCAGAAAGCGGGTAAGACAAAAACAGAAGCCAAAAACTTAAATAAGCAAGCAAATAACAAGGTGAGCATGTGGTAAAATCTGAAAACATGGTAAAAATCAGGCGAGGGCTTTTCTTTTTCAGGATTGCTTTTTAAAACTGTCATTTGCGTTTAGGGAAGTGGGTGGGTGGGTCAATCTGTGCTTTTAAAAACATTATTGGTTGGGTTTAGGGAAAGAGTAAGGTGGGTCAGCCAATTGGTCAGTCAGTCAGTCAGTCAGTTGACAGTGGCCTGTGGTGGATATACGTGAGTATAGCAAGCGTGAATGGCGCTCACGAGAGAAATTTGAGATCTCAAAAAGTGTAAACATGGGTGCATTCGCGAAAACAAAAACTGCAAAAAATGTAGTTCCTGGGACGTATTTGGCGTTCTCCAGAAATGTATATAAAGCAGAGATGCACAAAGTAGGGCCCGCGGGCCAAAGTTGGCCCATTGTAACCTATATTTTGGCCCACCATCCCATCTGACAGTGAGAATGATGGAAAGGGTTTGGGGCGAATGCTTTTAACACAGAGATCATCATTTCTAATTATGTAGCCTTTTTTTGTTTGTTTTATTGCTGAGCTACAATATAAGTAAACTGAATTTAAATGTTTCAATTAAATATTGTAAATGAATCAGATTTTTAAAAAATGTAAATACTGCCTCTCGACACTACGCTGAAGACATCGGCGAGCAAATCAGGCTAAAACTAGTGTAATTCTGTTATAAATGAGGTTTTAATCTTAATGTATTATGTTCATTATAAAATGTAAAAAAGAACAATCTGTGATTTAATGTATTTTGCCTAATATCAAAAATATACCAATGTGACATAAGACTGGTTTTGTTGTCCAGGGGTGCATGCATGCACACACTTGTATACATGGTTTACAGGGACACTCCATATGCGTAATATATTTTATACTGTAAAAACCCCTTATTATATGACATTACCCCTAAACCGAACCCTCACAGACAAACTGTGCCAAAACATGAATGTCAATAAACTTTATTAATTATGATTTTTAAGTGTTTTGAATTACAGGGACATGTAATGTTAATAAATGCTTACCTTTCAAATTGTAACGAAAGGGAAGTCGGGGTAACAACAGAGTTGAGGATCCACATGCAGTTTCATTAATAAGTGTACTAGTCAGGTATGCAATGGTCAACAGGTACAAACAGGAGCATGAGGGAAATCCAGAAGCATAGTCGAGGTCACTGGCTCAAACTACATACACAAGTGAACAGGGCAAGGGTCAAACACGGAAAGGCCAAACAAGGAAAAGGCGTCATAATGTTCCAGGTATAAACCAACAAGACTCAGCAATGTGTGTGGGAATGTGAGCAGTCTGTGTAATCAGTCCTTAATGGGCTTCCAGCTGTGTGTGTGTAATCATTAGAGAACCGGAACAGGTGTGTCTGTAAGGTGCATGACGGGAGTTGTAGTTCATAAGGAGACAGAATGGTGCATGTTTACCATTGATCTGCAAGCCTGGATCGCTGGTGATCAAGACACAAACCACCAACTATCAAAAAAAGGTCAAATGGATCACAATTTTCACAAAACTATGAAGGGGAACAATCAGCATATAATAATGACTTCTGAAGCATCGTCATGTGATATTAACGATACTGAGTAAATTCAGCCTTGAATCACAGAAATAAATACATTACAAACAAATATAAAAATCAATCAACTTTTCAAATCTTTCATTTTATATTTGCTCAATTAAATGTATATAAAGTTGTAGAGTCTTTGCACTGAAAAAAATGATTCATTGGATTTACTAAATCTTTTTTAAGGTATAGTCGTTGCAAACAATTTCTATGGGCTGAATTTAAACAAACAAATTAAATTGAGTAATGCTCAACAAAATTAGTTTTTTTTTTAAATTCACCACATATAAATTGTTTGCAACCACTATACCTTAAAAAATAAGGTAAATCCGGTGAATCCTTTTTTTTCAGTGCAGCCATGCCTGTGTTTGTCTTCTGTCATCTTTTCCTTCCTCCTCCTCTGCCTCCCATCTGGAAAAGCACTCTCCTTAATCAGATTGCTCTCATTGATTATTTAATGGATTCCCTCTACGACCAACTCGACACCAGCAAGGGCAGAGGACAGACATGAGGGAGAAAGAGAGAAATGCAGAGACAGAAACAGAGTGCAAACAAACAGAGATGGGTCTGTGTCGCAACGCCTAACCAAACAGTCATCTATTATAGAGCATCCATCTAATGTTAGAAAAACAAGCTTTCAATTTCTCCTTAGTATTTTAGTATAGTATTTAGTATACTGGAAGATTGTAAAACACTGTTTAATCTCAGGATATGATAACTGACTTCATGTAGTGTACAGTGCTCAGCATATGTATACAGATCTCTATTTTAAACGAATAGTTTCTATTTGCTTGACAGTAAAATATTTGTGCACATATTAGATTAGTCAGCACCAAAGCCAAAACTGAAGCCAAATTAACATGTTGCGGAAAATATATATTATACAAATTTAATAAACAGGAAAACATCAAGAGAAACATACACGAATAACATTTGAAAAATATAATAAAAAATATATATTTTTGCTAAAACTCGCTTGAATTTAAATGCATTTCTGAAGATGTTTAGTGACTGAACTCGTATTTTAATAAATATACATTTTAAAAAAAGTTTTGTTTGAATGCAGCAAAGATTATTAGCTGTATTGAAGAAATAAGATACAAAATAAATAAATGAATGCTAAGAAATAAATACAAATATTCATTTTCAAAAGGGTGTATTAGGGCTGCACGGTATTGGAAAATTCTAACATTGCCATATTTTTTTATTTTGCGATATTTATTGCGATATGAATACAATTTCATTAGATGACTTAATATCTCTATTTAGAATGAATTTATAGTGTTAGCTTGATTGGGATGATTCTGCAGTGGAAGTGCATCTCCATAAAATCTAATAAACAATCTTGTCCGCGCTAATAGCCTAGTGGTTAGTGCCAGGGCTGGAGTAGGACTCCTTTTCAGCCCTGGAATTTCAAGCCTTAGACCGGCCCACCTCAGTTAACGACTGACTATATTAAAGTAACGTCATTTCCAATTCAGTTTCTAATGACACTGTCACGTCTTTTTCAAGGAAACAGCTGCTTTAGAACTTCAAATGATTTTCATAAAGGGGAGCTAAATCTCCAACACTATACTTTAAAACATCACAATGTCCTTTCCTGCAATATCTGAATATATATTCTGTGCAAAATTCTTTCTAGATATCCAGTCCTTTGTAACGGTGGTCACGCAAAAAATAAAAATTAAATATGTACACCATAAGTAACCCAAAAAGTATTATATGTCTTAACAGTAAAAATGAAAAAATAAATAAATAAAAACTCAGGTGAGGTTTGAATTCTGGTCGGTGGCGTCATAACACAACCTGCTGACCACTGGACCACAACAGCACTGTTAAGCTGGTGCGTTTGGAATAAGAAATAAGTATTGCACTCTCATCTGCAAAACTCTTTTAACCACAGTATTACTTTCTATTGATGGCGAAATCTTTTTCTCCCCTTTTTAGATTTCTGATCAAGTATTGTCAGATTTATTACTGTAGTGAATCATCTGATTTTCATTGAGCAGGTGTAATATTCCTTAATATTAATTATTCGAATTCTTATATTTACTAAGGTGCCGCTGTTTGGGGTCGAATGATAGTTACGTCATCATTAAGCTGCAGGCTGCATTTTGCTCACGGGGCTGCGAGAAAATAAATAAAAAGAGCAGAGCTGCCGCAAAATAATGAATAAAAAGAGTGAGGCTATGGTCAAATAAATAAATAAATGAAAAAAAAAGTGTGACTGCTGAGAGTGCAAGCAGCTAGGGACACAGCCCTCGTGGCCAAAAAAACGGACTGGCCAACTGGGAATTCTCCCGGTCCTCCCGATTAGCCAATCCGGGCCTGGTTAGTGCGTCAACACATAGCACCGATGTGCTCGTGGCAACCCGAGTTTGATTCCCGGCTCGAAGTCATTTGATCCTTCCGATCCTATCTCTGCTCCCCACATTTTCCTCTCTGTACATCTCCACTGTCCTGTCAATAAAGGTAAAAACCCCTAAAAAAATAATTATAAAAAAAAGAAAACAATCTATAAACTTTCTGGGGTCCCCCTGACACATTTTCCTTGCTGTCTGTGCTATTTGCAGTGCATTTCTGTATTTGCATGTGTTCTGAGTATTTTCATGCATAACAATCTATAAATACAATCAAGACAAAGATACAATTGAAATGAAGTGTTTTATCGTTTCCCGAGTCTAACAGTATTCAAGTACAGTAACTGAATGATACAAATAATTCAATAAAAATAATCATAGTTAAGGTCACAAATGGTACAATTTCTTATACCTGAATGCTTTTAAAGTCATTATACAATCACAGGCATCAAAAACACATGCAAACGATTGTATATAATACAAACTGAACATTGCATATACTCCCGAAGTGACTATTGCGAATGATCACATTGCGATATCGATACTGAAATGATATATTGTGCAGCCATATGTGTATTCATTTATGCTGAGCACTGCATGTTTAAAGAAGCTATTTGTAAGATTTTTTTAATGAAGCACTTTTATTTTGATTTTATTAACATCTTATAATAATAATAATAATTCATTTAATTTGTAAATGGCGCCTTTCTAGACACCCAAGGTCGCCTTACAATAAGTATCAACATGCTAGAACAAATTAAAACTAATAATAAAACACACATCGCGAATATAAAATAACATGATAAAAACATGATAAAAAATTGTTAAAGGAAAGCCTGCTTAAAAAGATGGGTCTTTAGACGAGATTTAAAAGTGTAAAGACTATCACTGCTCCTTAGATCCAGGGGAAGCGAGTCCCATAGCCGAGGAGCCATAGAGCTAAAAGAGCTGTCTCCCATAGTGTGAGGTGGTACCAGGGAGAAAGAGTTGGCGGATCTAAGAGTGCGAGAAGGGGTGTAAATATGGAGAAGTTCGGTGAGATATTGAGGAGCAAGATTATGAAGTGCCTTGAAAGTTAGAAGTAATATTTTTAAAAATCAATACGAAACTTTACCGGCAGCCAGTGAAGCTGATAAAGAAGTGGTGTGACATGCTCGTGAGGTGGAGTCCTAGAGATGACACGAGCTGCATGGTTCTGAATCCGTTGGAGTTTATGAAGAAGTTTAGAAGGAAGCCCAGAAAGAAGTGCATTACAGTAGTCAAGACGTGAAGTAACTAATGCGTGGATAAGAATTGCTGTGTTGTTGGTTGTGAGAGAAGGGCGGAGACGAGTGATATTATGCAGGTGGTAATATGCAGTACGCGTGATATTATTGATGTGACCTTCAAATGAGAGTGTGCTATCCAAGATGACACCCAAACTCTTTACCCGCACAGAGGGAAAAATTGTGCTATTATCAATGTCTATTGTGAAATTATCAGCTTTATCCAAGACACGGCCCCATAAGAAGGGCTTCAGTTTTGTCGCTATTTAATTTTAGAAAGTTAGCTGAAAGCCAGATTTTTATTTCAGCTAAACATAGTAATAGTAAAAACATATTATAGTAAAACCAAAAAATAAAAACGCACTCCCTACAGTTGTCTATGGAAGCCTGTAGGGCTCAAATATTTAGCTTGCTTTTTTATAAGTTAATATAGTAGATATTTCTTTTTTCTTAAAGGTGCAGTAGGTGATCTGCCAAAATGCTAACTGTTTAGCATAATATCTTTGAAAACACAATCCCTCCCCTGCGGTCCAAAGCCACGCCTCCTGAAATCAGGAATGTGCACCGTAAAGATGACAGTAGACAACCCTCTAGATCAGGAGTCACCAAACTTGTTTCTGGAGGGCCAGTCTCCTGCAGATTTTAGCTCCAACCCTAATCAAACACACCTGAACAAGCTAATCAAGGTCTTACTAGGTATACTTGAAACACCCAGGCAGGTGTTTTGAGGCAAGTTGGAGCTAAACCCTGCAGGGCACCGGACCTCCAGAACCGAGATTGGTGACCCCTGCTCTAGATCATGTCATTCGCCAGTTAGAAAACTTTATAGTACTTTATACTACAATTCTGAACAAAAAAAACTGTATTATATCTAGCACGTTTTCAGTTGTGTAGCAAGTAAAACTTGTCATAATGTGCAATATTTCATGCATGCAAGGATCGCTGGTCTCACTCTCTCACCCGCTTTGTCCTAAAGCAACTATATGTTTAGTGTTTGGCCGGCGGTGTGGAGGAATTACACTTAGTATTAAGCCATACTTACATGCTATTTCAGACTGAATATTCAGAGTAGCATGGTAAACCCTATAAAGCATAACGTATTTTATCTGACTTACAAACACTTCTACATTTTAAATGTGATATAATTTTTGCTGAAATATTTAATCTAAGCTTTTTTTATGTATAATCATTTTTGTGTATATTATTCATCAGTATGCTGTTTCTTCTTCATCCATTTTACACTATGCTGTTCACCAGAGCAATAAAAAACATGATGGTAATCATCGAATAGCTTTTGCTCACTTTAGTGTACGCAAAATGCACTTAAGGCATTATATGAAAGTAGATTATGGAGCCAGATCAGTCTCAAAAATAAAACATTTACAATATAAAACTCATACATTCACAGCGCAATTCACATTTACAAAATCCAATTTGTAAACTAAAAACACAATTTACAAATACAACACACAATTCGTAAAAATTATAAATATTTTTACCAAATTAATTGGATTTGTGTATTTTTGAATCGTATTTTGAATTACATAATTGGATTTGTGCATTTACGAATTGTGTTTTGAATTTACGAATTTGATGTGTATTTTTGAATCGTGTTTTGAATTTACAAATTGGATTTGTGCATTTACGAATCGTGTTTTGAATTTAGGAAATGGATTTGTGTATTTTTGAATCGTGTTTTGAATTTACGAATTGGATTTGTGTATTTTTGAATCGTGTTTTGAAATTATGAATTGGATTTGTGTATTTTTGAATCGTGTTTTGAATTTACGAATTGGATTTGTGTATTTACGAATCGTGTTTTGAATTTAGGAAATGGATTTGTGTATTTTTTAATCATGTTTTGAATTTACGAATTGGATTTGTGTATTTTTTAATCGTGTTTTGAATTCACAAATTAGATTTGTGTATTTATGAATTGTGTTTTGAATTTACAAATTGGATTTGTGTATTTACCAATTGTGTTTTGAATTTACAAATTGGATTTGTGTATTTACGAATTGTGTTTTGAATTTAGGAAATGGATTTGTGTATGTTTGAATCGTGTTTTGAATTTACGAATTGGATTTGTGTATTTACGAATTGTGTTTTGAATTTATGAATTGGATTTGTGTATTTACAAATCGTATTTTGAATTTACGAATTGGATTTGTGTATTTTTTAATCGTGTTTTGAATTTACGAATTGGATTTGTGTATTTTTGAATCATGTTTTGAATTTACAAATTGGATTTGTGTATTTACGAATCGTGTTTTGAATTTAGGAAATGGATTTGTGTATTTTTTAATCATGTTTTGAATTTACGAATTGGATTCGTGTATTTTTGAATCGTGTTTTGAATTCAAAAATTAGATTTGTGTATTCATGAATTGTGTTTTGAATTTACGAATTGGATTTGTGTATTTACGAATCGTGTTTTGAATTTATGAATTGGATGTGTATGTTTGAATCGTGTTTTGAATTTACAAATTGGATTTGTGTTTTTACGAATTGTGTTTTGAATTTAGGAAATGGATTTGTGTATGTTTGAATCGTGTTTTGAATTTACAAATTGGATTTGTGTATTTACGAATTGTGTTTTGAATTTACGAATTGGATTTTGCAAATGTGACTTGTGTTGTGGATGTATGAATAATATTTTGCGGAAAGTATTATTGAGACTGATCCGGCTCCATAGTAAAGAAAGTACCTTTTCATTTGCATTGCAGTATTTAGTCTTATTCACCAAAAATGAGGCTTCAGGTCTCACAGCACACAAGTGGACACCTTTATTTGTTCAATAAAATCCACCTAAAATCCATTTATACAGCCACAATTCTCACATGTACAACAGTAGAGCCATAAGTATCATTCAGACCTCCACAACTAAAACTACTGCCCATATGTGCAATGAACAAAGCAATCATTTCATAATATCAGATCACAGGTTTTAAAAAAAATCCATGTACTGGTTGTAAAAAATTAAATTTAGGCTAAATGGTATAGCCTATTTAGGCTATTGACCCAAAGAATATACTAGCGGCCGCCACCATCTGAATCTTTTTAACTTCCGCTCTCACTTCAATTGATTTTTAGACTTTAAAAACAACTTGTTATGCTGCTTGATGTTGCGAACGGATATTGTTTGATTATATCAATCTTCTTTTTATGTATAGTCATGAACACACTTGTTTTTATGGCCATTGACCTGCGCGAGCCGGCTTTGCCATTTGAATCTTTTTGACTTCCACTCTCACTCACTCACTTCCATTGATTTTTAGACATTTAAAATAGATCGTTATGCTGCTTGATGTTGCAAACTGATATTGTCGTATTATATTCTTCTTTTTATGTGTAGTCACAAACACACTTACATGTACAAGTAGTTTGACCATTTCTGCCTTTTCTAGTCCTTTCTTCCATAGGCAACTGAATCGGAAGTTCTAAAAGTCGTATAAACAAGCACACTTCTGCATTACACAATAAGGTCCAATTTTTTTTACATACATTTCAAATGATGTTACATCAGTTGCAAAAAGGATACCGGACATCTGTGGGTTAGCTTTTTAAATTGAATGTTGAAATGTGAAAGAAAAACATGACATATTTCTCTTTACTTTAGCTATCTGGTCTATAAAGTGGCATGAAGACATCATATTAGTAGTACTTTTCCATAACAGGTCCTTGTTTACTAATACTGTATTCACGTGTGTGTGTGTGTGTGTGTGTATACTCTGTACATATAGAAGAGAATAGACAGATTGAGCATGTAAATTAATACAAACAATGTTTTTTAGAAGCATTTCTATATATTTTGATCAAATATCACATTGCGCCATCTCTAGACGTCAGATGCAGTAATTAAATAAAGTCTGAGTCAGACGGAGAGGCATTTAAAACATCTGGAGATCACATTCACGTCAGTAACAAGACTTCAAAACAACTCGGCATTTTTCCAAGCGACTATTAAAACCTTCAGATTAAAAGAGGAAAACGTTCAGTCATCAGTCTAGTTGCATTTCTTTCTGTTGCTTGCTTCATTTTTTGACTTTAATCTTTTAATACTTTCTAATTCAGTTCCTCTCATAACAATATTTTCATAATGTAACATACTCTATAGCACCTCAGAGTTTCACTTTCAAAGGTTTCCAACAGTTTAATCACAGCGTTAAAGGGACTGTTCTTCAGGCCATCCAATATGTGGGTGACTTTTTTCCCCCTTTTCATCAGTGGAAAAGAAACTGAAACTGTGGTCTTTAGTTATTCATTTTAGCATTTTGACAGTCAAAAGAAATGCATATAAAAACTCTGTTAGGATTGTTTTTGTCTGATTGTTCCTTTAACATTGTATTACATTGTTGTGATTTGTTTTATTCACGTGTGCTTTTATTGTTTTTTTCTTGTGTTGCTTGCTTGTAAAGTGCTTTGAGAAAGATTATATTAATATAATAATATATAATAATGGTAATAATACATTTATTTAGTATATTCTATATTCTATATTCTATATATATATATATATTCTATATATATATATATATATATATATATATATATATATATATATATATATATATAGAATATACTAAATAAATGTATTATTACCATTATTAATATCATTATTAAATGTAATAATTAGTGCTGGGCCAATATTTAAGCTGTATAGAAGTGTCCTGAAAAATATCTAGTAAAATATTATTTACTGTCATCATGGCAAAGATAAAATAAATCAGTTATTAGAAATGATAATGAGTTATTAAAACTATTATATTTAGAAATTTGTTGAAAAAATCTTCTCTCTGTTAAACAGAAATTGGGGAAAAATAAACAGGGGGGTGAATAATTCAGGGGGGCTAATAATTCTGACTTTAACTGTATGTATATATATATATATATATATATATATATATATATATATATATATATATATATATATATATATATATATATATATATATATATATATATATGCATAGATTTAAATGTATATATAATTTCTATCATATGCATATCAATGCTATATCAGAAAATAAATAAACATTTTCTCAAATATATGTATGCATGTGTGTATTTATATATAAGTAATAACAGTATACACACATATATTATGTCAAAACAAACTTTTATTTTAGATGTAATTACTTTTTGCACTAATCTTAGCATTAGTAATAATGTTGTAAATTATGTTCAGTTTCTTGAACAGATTACCACAGTTTCAGCTAAAACAAAAATTCTACTGAAAAAAAAAGTCTACATCTTGGATGGTTTGAGGATGATTAAAGTAGAACTATCCCAAAAATCCAGATGTTCAACAGGACGCAGAGGCCCTGTTATTACATTTACAGCATTAAAATCATCAGCCATCACATCACATGACAGTACAAAGAGCACAGTGTGTTCGTTAAATATAGGCACTTTTTATATAAATATCTCTTGGCTGCAACTGGGAAGCCTTAATTACAAATCTATAAGTTAATATTATAAATCCTATCTAATAGGTTCTAAATGCCATGACAGTGATTTCTGAAAATATATTTGATATCTGGATTTCCTGACATTAACATTAATTATTTTTTTCTTAAGATTTTAAATGTACATTAAGTCAATCGCAATTATTTGATTCTTCTTGGAGTTTTATTATATAGTTCACCACACAATAAAAAGTAAGCATATAGTTAATTTTAAAAACTGACAACTAAACTAAACAAAAAAAATAAATAAAAGAAAACTGAAAAAAACAAAAACAAACCAAAGGTCCGGTCAACACAACATTCACTTGCTCTCTAATCCGTGCTCGAGCACATCCCAGAAATAAAGCTACAAAACTGTCCCTGGGGTGGTACCTGTTAAAATGTATATTAGTGCTTTTCAGGTACTAATATGTCACTTTAAGCATTAATATACACTGTAAAAATATCTGTAAACTAGCAGTTTTCCATATTTTGTGGTTTATGTTTTTCTTTTCCCCATTTATTTATGCTTTTTAATTACATTATGGCACGCTGATCTTTCTTCAATCAACTTTTAACCTTGAAAAGTTTGAAGAAGTGACTTTTATGAACATTTTTAATAGTTTAAAGTGATCTAATGTCTGGGTTGGTGTTGTATATTACCGCACAAAATCCTTGTAATAAGCTGCCAGTACTATTTCGGTTATTTTTCAGACTTATTTCTCTCTATATTATTTCTTCTATATTATATTATTTCAAAGTACTAAAATGTCAATAAAAGTCACTTTGTTAAAGTGTAGAGTTGAATTATCAACATCAAAAGTTGACCGAGCAGAGAATAAGGTGACTTATTTTAAAGGTGCACTCTTTTGATTTTTTGATTTGATATTTTTATGACACATAAACTGAATATAACAAATATAATGACCTTTCCACTTAAAATGAAAGGAAAGTGGCAAAATAATTCTATTGTCATAAGGTCAAATAGACTATTTTTGATTAAAGTAAATGCAATTTCATAGGAGGGGTATTTACAGCCACCACATTTTTAACTGACACGCCATTATCAGTTAAAAAGTTCAAATCTTTTGAAATATTGCATAGATAAAAATCTTGCAGCATCTGAATTGCATTATGGGATCTTGATCTCTGCTCTGTCAACTTTTGATGTTGAAAAATTAACAAAAACCTTGTATAAAAACCTTGTAATAAGCTGCCTTATTTCTCTACAGTATATATTATTTATTATACATTATATGATTTCAAACTACTGAAAATGCCAATAAATGTCATTTTGTTCAACTGTAGAGTTGAATTTTCAACATCAAAAGTAGGACAGAGCAGAGATCAACATCCCATAATGCAATTCACAACCATAAATAAATGGAAAACATTTGTGAATCACAAAATATGGAAACTGTTAATAAACAGATACAGTGGTGGTCAATATGATTACAACACCTGACAGATATTTGCTTTGAAAACAAGTAGATGGTTGAAATATATCAGAAGAAGTGAGTCTTACTATCCTCTCCTAACAGCAATATCTGGTGTTTCCACTTTTTTCAGCAGTTACAGCAGCACATCTGCCTGGCAGATTGTCAATGCATTTCCTGAGAACTTCAACACTACTGTTCTCTATGAACTCTGTGAAGGGCTAACTGTGTGACATTGCTTGTTTTTAGTAAGGAAAATTACCTAAATCTCTTTTAGAAGGTGCTATGCTATGGTTTGTAGAGCGTAATGATAACTTTATAGGTACTTCATTTGTTTAATGGGTATTGTAATGGCCATAGCATAAACAAAACTACTGAAATCTCTTAAAGAGCAGGTCATATGGATTTTCGAAAAATATCTTTTATATTGTTGTAAGCAACAAAAGTGCAAGATACATAAAGATACTAGTCGGGTTTCCATTGTAACATGAAGCAAATCTGTTCAAAACTAGAAAAAAATAAAAGAAATGTGAATTAGGTGTGTTTTCATTAAGTTTTTAGAGCGGCTGACTGTAGTATTGGTAACCTAGTAACCAACAGTAAACAAGCCAAGCATAATGGAGACAGCTGATTGGCCACATGAGTGTAAAGTTCACTACAATTTGGTTTTTTTTTCTGTTCGGTGGCATATGCGTTTCCAAGAAAGTATAAAAAACTTTCTATATTTTAAGAGATTTGCCATTTCCATCGCTCGTTTTTCATGCAATAATTAAAAAATGTGCATTAACACAAAGTGAAATCCAACTTGTATCTCTCAACATAAAGGGTTGGCTGTGAATCACCTTAATAAGTCATTCTTTTGCATGCTACCAGTCTTCGTTAACACAATCTAAGTACATTTGCACAATCCTTGCCTACCTGCGAAATACAAACACTCTGAACTGCGCGTTTCATTTCAGACAAGGATTAGATACAGAAAGACCAATCAAAACAGACTTGGCCAGCTGACCAATCAGGGCAGAGTTGGCTTATGGAAGGGATACTTTAAATTCACACATACTATTCGCTTTATGTGTTTTTCACATACTAAATAGTTGGGTACACCAGGGTGCGAATTACATGGGGGTTTTGACCGCCTAATTAATGCCTGATCCCCCCCAACCATGTATGTCAGTCCTCTAAATAGTGTGAAACAGTTTGTTCTGATCTGTATCTTAAATAATAATATTAATAATTATAATTATAGATAATATAAATACACATTTGAGCACCCCTATAACGGTTTATACCATTGTGAATGCATAACCGGTAGATCTAGAGCAACGATAAACAACTTAAGTGTTCACAAGACACTTTTCTCATAAAATTGGGGTGTGTTTCAACATACAGCCTAAAAGCACAGTAAAACTACAGTAGCTGCATAGTTTGTATAGTTTAGCCTACAGTAACCTTTGGAATAGCTAATCAGAGGATACTGCACATCAGAATACACTAAATATCCTACAAAACACTGAAAACTTAAATACGTTTTATATAACTTAAATGAATTAGATGCAATTTAAATAAGTACATTTGATTCACTGAAGCATGTATTACACAGACTAAAATTACTGTAACGTTGAGCCCACTGATCGTTAATGAATAATTCGCACCCTGGGGTACACCCAATGTTATGGCCTTGGATGCATTTACAGCTATACAGTCTACAGGACTTTATCACAATATCAGGACACACATAATATCCATATGACCTGCACTTGAAATATGCGCCGTGTTCTAATCATTTTTGCCACCGCTGACTGTACACCTTTTCAGCAAAGGTACGGCCTCAGTGACAGTTTTGTCCTCTTATTTCTTAGAGGATCCCTTTATGCTCGTATTCCTCCACAAGACTCTTCTCAGCTTCTTCGGTGTCCAGGACTTACAGACCGGCCGTCTCTCGAGGCCTCACCGTTTCCTGGAAGGCCAGCCGAGAGCGATCCGCCACCTCCATTTCTGGGTCGTCTAGACTGACCAGTTCAGCTTCCTCCACCAGATCTCCTTCCTCCTCCTCCTCCTTCTGCTCCTCCTCTTCCTCCACCGGCTCTGGCGTGGGCTCCGTCTCACCCCCGCGGATCTTCTTAACATGGAAGGTAAACGGCGGCACGCGGTAGGTGGTGGATTTAGAGCGGGCGTAGACGGTGTGGTCGGGGTTCAGCGACTTCTTCATCTTCTCCCTGGAGCTGCGGATCTTTTCTCTGCGCTCGGTGTTGGGCGTCAATTTTGTCCCAAACGTCCCCATCTTCTTGCCTAGACTCTTCTTGGTCTTCTCCAGGTTCTCTCTAGTCCTCTGCCGGGTCTTCTCCAGGTTCTCTTTGGTTCTCATTCGGGTTTTCTCCAGGTTTTCCTTGGTTCTCTGTCTGGTCTTCTGCATCTGCTCCTTGCTGAAGGCTTTCTTCAGCTCATCCACCTTCTGGAGGCCGCTGCGCTTGATGCGTTCAGCTCGGGATTCCTCGATGGTCTCCTCGACCTCCACTTCTTCTCCTTCAGAGCCACGCTCGTCCTCTCCTCTTTCACTCAGCACCTGCTCTCCTTCTTCACCTGCAGGCATCTTAGAGGCTTTCACAGGTTTCGCTTTTTCCTGCAGGGAGAAACGAGACTGTATTAGGACAGAGCCGAATCAGCAATTCTGTATGGATTGTTGCACCATTTCATACTAAATGATTTCCGAGACTTATTTTAGATATATTTTATTTATAATCAGCTGGACTTCATTCTGTCTCAAGACTCATAATGTCTGAATATTGCCTCCCGCTAAACACATCCTTTACATCAGAAATCAAGACATTAGGAATTCAGGACATGCTGAGACTCGTCAAAACACAGGGAAAGATAATCACTATCATTACACGGCTGGAGGAGTTCTCAAATAAGATAATGAACTTATCTGTATGCAACAACGATGAGGAAAATGACATTGAGATTAATATTAAATGTGGGTCATTTTTAAATCGATACAGTGAACAGCCGAGAGCAGCACGCCCTCTAGTGGACACTTTAACTATGACATCTTTAAAAAAAAAAACAAGTATTTCTGTCATTTAGAAAAGACGGGTTTTTCATTTTCTATGTATTTTATTATTACACTAGTAAGAGATTTAACTATGTTTCATCTCCCTATTCCTGTATAGGTTTTGGCAATAAAATATTATATACATTTTTTTTATAAGATTAAAGATTAAATAAATTCAGTATCATAATCTGGTAAAAATGCTTATATTTGTGTTTATTGCTGAATGACAGGGTTTAGTTTTCTATTAGCCTTGTGGCAAAGTGAATGATTTTGTATTCTTGACACATTTTTGTAATTTATTTTTTTA
This sequence comes from Danio kyathit, assembly GCA_903798195.1. Classification (NCBI taxonomy): domain Eukaryota; kingdom Metazoa; phylum Chordata; class Actinopteri; order Cypriniformes; family Danionidae; genus Danio; species Danio kyathit. The sequence continues at coordinate 23,596,592 of LR812521.1, read as the reverse complement.
CAAAATGAGGGTGGGATACTCAAAATGTCACTCGTTTAATCAATTACTATATGATCACAAATCATAAATATAAGAAACTAGTGATTATACACTCAGTTTAAAAGCAGGCACTGAGGTCCACCCTATTTCACCAAGGTTCGCTCATTTTAAAATTTCTGTCCTTGCCCCTGCTATGACCCCATTGAGTTAACTACATTGTTGAAACTAACTTGATTCTGACTCTTATATTAAAATGATTAAATAAATACATACTGTAAAAAATAAAATATTCAGAAAAAATAAAAGTGTAAAATGTACATGTACAATGTACATTTTTTAGAAATAGGCTCATTTTACGTCCCCTGAAGTTAAACAGTTGAGTTTTACCCAGTAGTTTGATTGATTTTCCTAATGGTAATGGCTGTATCCACAAGAACATCACTCCCTCTGCTGGTCAAAGGAGGAACAGACTGATGCTAAACTACAGGAGGTTTAATTTGCTTTATGACTAAACTCTCAGGATCTCATTACAAAATACATAAATATTGTTGCCATTATCACTGTCTTTCTGGCCCTGTACCTTTGGAAATCCTCATCAACTTGCATGTGTTTCCTTATCTGGTTATAGAAGCTGAAGATGTTTGGTGTTTATTTTAGGTCGGCCTTTCCTCCTTTTTGCATTTAATCTGCCTGATTGATTATTCATTCACTCCTTAAAGAGTCAATACACCCAAAAATGAAAGGTCTGTCATCATTTACTCACGCTTTAATTCTTTCAAACCTTTATGAGTTTCTTTCTTCTGTTAAACAAAAAAAGCAGATATTTTGAAAAATGTTGGAAGCCTGTCCATTGACTTCCATTGTTTTTGTTTTGGAAAGACTATGGAAGTTAATGGTTTTCAGCTTTCTTCAAAATAATTCCTTTAATGTTGAACAGAAGAAAGAAACTCACAAAGGTTTGGAACTCCTTGAGGGTGAGCTAATAGTGTGTAAATGTTAATTTTGGGATGAACTACCCCTTTACCCATCATTACTGTCTCCTGCACAGTAAGTAAACACAGATTGCTACTGTATACATCAGCATCGCATATAATAATAAATGTTTATTCTGCACTAAATTAGTGTATTAGATTTCTGAAGGACCACATGACATTAACCCAGATTAATGGGAAAAAAATGGAAAAACATTTCTGATTATAACAGGTTTTACTATAATTTACCTAAACTGAACTTAAACTAAAGCAGTTTTTGACACAATCGTAAAAGCGCTATAAAATTAAAGATGAACTTAATTGAATATTTATTTCCAAATTAAAAGCATTTCAAATTTGTGCTTTTCAATTACTTTATTATTTAGTTATATAATATATTTAAGGTCTTTGGATTTTTTTGGTTCCTTTTTCTAATATTGTGCAGGTTTGTTTTTTGTTTTTACTGCCAATAACTGTTTTTCTAATAAATAAACTGTACAATCACAGCCGTTAAATTACAAAAATTTACTGTAAAATAACGGACATTAAATTACAGAAATTTACTGTAAAATAACGGACATTAAATTACAGAAATTTACTGTAAAATAATGGATATTAAATTACAAAAATTTACTGTAAAATAACGGACATTAAATTACAGAAATTTACTGTAAAATAACGGACATTAACCCCCGGTTTCACAAACAAGGTTTAAGGCTAGTCAAGATTAAATTGCATGTTTGAGCTGTCTCAACTCAAAATAACTTGCGGTGAAATGTCTTAAAATAAGTCAGTGTCATTTTTTTTGTCTCTAGGTGCACACCAGTAACGTTTTTTCTAAGGCCATTTTTATCAATGTGTCTTAAATAGCCTAATTTAACAAAGACCTAGTCCTGGCTTAATCTAAGCCCTGTTTGTGAAACTGGGCCTAAATTACATGAATTTACTGTAAAATAACGGACATTAAATTACAGAAATTTACTGTAAAATAACGGACATTAAATTACAGACATTTACTGTAAAATAACGGACATTAAGTTACAGAAATTTACTGTAAAACAACGAACATTAAATTACAGAAATTTACTGTAAAATAACGGACATTAAATTACAGAAATTTACTGTAAAATAACGGACATTAAATTACAGAAATTTACTGTAAAATAACGGACATTAAATTACAGAAATTTACTGTAAAATAACGGACATTAAGTTACAGAAATTTACTGTAAAATACGGGACTATAAATTACAGAAATTTACTGTAAAATAACGGACATTAAATTACAGAAATTTACTGTAAAATAACGGACATTAAATTACAGAAATTTACTGTAAAATAACGAACATTAAGTTACAGAAATTTACTGTAAAATAACGGACATTAAATTACAGAAATTTACTGTAAAATAATGGACATTAAATTACAGAAATTTACTGTAAAATAATGGATATTAAATTACAAAAATTTACTGTAAAATAACGGACATTAAATCACAGAAATTTACTGTAAAATAACGGACATTAAATTACAGAAATTTACTGTAAAATAACGGACATTAAATTACAGAAATTTACTGTAAAATAACGGACATTAAATTACAGAAATTTACTGTAAAATAACGGACATTAAGTTACAGAAATTTACTGTAAAACAACGGACATTAAATTACAGAAATTTACTGTAAAATAACGGACATTAAATTACAGAAATTTACTGTAAAATAACGGACATTAAGTTACAGAAATTTACTGTAAAATAACGGACATTAAATTACAAAAATTTACTGTAAAATAACGGACATTAAATTACAGAAATTTACTGTAAAATAACGGACATTAAATTACAGAAATTTACTGTAAAATAACGAACATTAAGTTACAGAAATTTACTGTAAAATAACGGACATTAAATTACAGAAATTTACTGTAAAATAACGGACATTAAGTTACAGAAATTTACTGTAAAATACGGGACATTAAATTACAGAAATTTACTGTAAAATAACGGACATTAAATTACAGAAATTTACTGTAAAATAACGGACATTAAATAAATAAATTTACTGTAAAATAATGGACATTAAATTACAGAAATTTACTGTAAAATAACGGACATTAAATTACAGAAATTTACTGTAAAATAACGGACATTAAATTACAGAAATTTATTGTAAAATAATGAACATTAAATTTCAGAAATTTACTGTAAAATAACGGAGATTAAATTACAGAAATTTTCTGTAAAATAACGGATATTAAATTACAAAAATTTACTGTAAAATAACGGACATTAAATTACAGAAACTTACTGTAAAATAACGGACATTAAATTACAGAAATTTACTGTAAAATAACGGACATTAAATTACAGAAATTTACTGTCAAATAACGGACATTAAATTACAGAAATTTACTGTAAAATAACGGACATTAAATTACAGACATTTACTGTAAAATAACGGACATTAAGTTACAGAAATTTACTGTAAAACAACGAACATTAAATTACAGAAATTTACTGTAAAATAACGGACATTAAATTACAGAAATTTACTGTAAAATAACGGACATTAAATTACAGAAATTTACTGTAAAATAACGGACATTAAATTACAGAAATTTACTGTAAAATAATGGACATTAAGTTACAGAAATTTACTGTAAAATACGGGACATTAAATTACAGAAATTTACTGTAAAATAACGGACATTAAATTACAGAAATTTACTGTAAAATAACGGACATTAAATTACAGAAATTTACTGTAAAATAACGAACATTAAGTTACAGAAATTTACTGTAAAATAACGGACATTAAATTACAGAAATTTACTGTAAAATAATGGACATTAAATTACAGAAATTTACTGTAAAATAATGGATATTAAATTACAAAAATTTACTGTAAAATAACGGACATTAAATCACAGAAATTTACTGTAAAATAACGGACATTAAATTACAGAAATTTACTGTAAAATAACGGACATTAAATTACAGAAATTTACTGTAAAATAACGGACATTAAATTACAGAAATTTACTGTAAAATAACGGACATTAAATTACAGAAATTTACTGTAAAATAACGGACATTAAGTTACAGAAATTTACTGTAAAACAACGGACATTAAATTACAGAAATTTACTGTAAAATAACGGACATTAAATTACAGAAATTTACTGTAAAATAACGGACATTAAGTTACAGAAATTTACTGTAAAATAACGGACATTAAATTACAAAAATTTACTGTAAAATAACGGACATTAAATTACAGAAATTTACTGTAAAATAACGGACATTAAATTACAGAAATTTACTGTAAAATAACGAACATTAAGTTACAGAAATTTACTGTAAAATAACGGACATTAATTACAGAAATTTACTGTAAAATAACGGACATTAAGTTACAGAAATTTACTGTAAAATACGGGACATTAAATTACAGAAATTTACTGTAAAATAACGGACATTAAATTACAGAAATTTACTGTAAAATAACGGACATTAAATAAATAAATTTACTGTAAAATAATGGACATTAAATTACAGAAATTTACTGTAAAATAACGGACATTAATTACAGAAATTTACTGTAAAATAACGGACATTAAATTACAGAAATTTATTGTAAAATAATGAACATTAAATTTCAGAAATTTACTGTAAAATAACGGAGATTAAATTACAGAAATTTTCTGTAAAATAACGGATATTAAATTACAAAAATTTACTGTAAAATAACGGACATTAAATTACAGAAACTTACTGTAAAATAACGGACATTAAATTACAGAAATTTACTGTAAAATAACGGACATTAAATTACAGAAATTTACTGTCAAATAACGGACATTAAATTACAGAAATTTATTGTAAAATAACGGACATTAAATTACAGAAATTTATTGTAAAATAACGGACATTAAATTACAGAAACTTACTGTAAAATAACGGACATTAAATTACAGAAATTTATTGTAAAATAATGTACATTAAATTACAGAAATTTACTGTAAAATAACGGACATTAAATTACAGAAATGTACCAGAAATTTACATTTAAGTAAATTTCTGTGATTTAGTGTCCATTATTTTACAGTAAATTTCTGTAATTTAAGGGCCATTATTTTACGTTTTTTTCCGACAAATTTCTGGGGTGCCGGAAATAAACCGTAATACTATGGATTTTCTTTACAGTGTAGTTGACTTTATTTAAAGGTGACCTATTATGCAAATATCACTTTTATAAGGGGTTTAAACACACCTGTGTGGCAACAGTCTGTGAATATAAGCAGCTTCTAATGGTAAAAATGTATTAATTTTATTTTTAATAATCACACTTGATAAAAACAGAAACACTATGACATTCCCCCTTTGTACGTGTCATTAGAGAAGGAAAGGCCCGCCCATTAGTGACGATCTCTCCCACAGTAGTTCTGTTAATCCTGTTTTTGAATCTGCCACTATGCTGACACACGGGCATTAGTAGCTCCCCCCTCTTTTGAAAAGAGCTACACAACCTTATCTGTGTGTTATTTTCAGCTCTAGACATCAGAGACTTATTTTACATCTTGTAAAAAGGGGCATAATAGCTCTCTTATTTAAAAAGTGAGTAAACCTGTTGCCTTAAAATTATTAAGTAAATGCACTATTTTGTAAATTAACACAAATATAAAATAAAACTTTTTTGTATTTAACTCGATTGTTAAAATTATGTTGGATAAACTTAATTATAATTTAAAATGTGAATTACGTTTTTATATGTTGGTGCTATTAGTCAATTTAGTTTTTTTATTATTAGATGCTCTGAAAGTATGGGTTTAGTAGCTGCTGTTTGTGTTACAGTCATTTGTGATGTCAAAACAAACTACTTCCTCCATTCTCTCTAAAAAAGCTTGGCTTTATGTGAACTTGGGTTTGATAAATAGCTAGCACAAGCTGAAATGCAGATATGCGGAGACTGAGCTGTTACGCAATGCTGGAAACAATGTTGATCATCGCACAACACCACATAATTTCAGTTCAGACACATTGAGCAAGTCACATTATCGGAAAGGATTTTATTTCTTCCTCATATTTTAATTAACATTACAATTTTCTGTAATGCATGTTGATATTTTATAAGGGATTTCTGAATGGCCTCATACACTTAAAAAAATAATTTCTGCAAAATTGTTGAAAACAATTGATATGGGTTGAATTTAAACAAACAAATTGATTTTAGTAACTTCATTTGTTTGTTTAAATTCAGCCTGAATAAATTGTTTACAGCCACTTAACTTAATAAAAAAAATTGTAAATCCAAGGAATCATCTTTTTCCAGTGTATTTTGAAGCTAGATCATAGATCTTATAATTAAGATGGCACATTAGACACTGTTTCTAACTCCTGCCATTCATCTCCATCTTTTTGGTGCAAACATATAAAAATAAGAGTAAATATAGGTAAAATTACAGATGTGGTCTGTCACAGTCATGTCCAGGCTTATTTTACTGCAAATACTGACAAAATTCCACTTGCGGTAAAGTGAAAATATATTTATGTTCAGAATTTCAATACAACGTCTATGTGGGTCAAACAGACCAGAAGCGAAGTCTATGTAAATAAAAAAAACTCCAGCAACAAGAACAAATGCATGAATGGATCAAAATGTATGCCACTGATGCATTTGATTGGATAAAAAATGCATCTGCATATGCATAAAAACAAATGAAATCACTACTGCACTATAATCAATAAGCAGGAGATAATCAACACTACATTAAAGAATTATAAATGCTCAATGTGGAGGCGAAAAAACTTAAGAAAATTACTATTACTTACTTGCATTTATTTCACACTGTGAACACAGCCTCCAGCCAAACAGAATTGAGAATTTCCACAGACCTTAGAATAAACTACACTGTAAAAAGTGATTAATTACTTAAAGCGAGTGAACCAATTGCCTTAAAAGCAACAAGTTGACTTTAAAAATAAGTGAGTACAATTTGCCTGATTATAAAAATTAAGTCAACGTAACAGTTCCAAGTTGCAATGGGTTTGTTAACATTATTTTGAATAAATTCCTTTTTACAGTGTCAGACTATTTTACCACATCTATTTTCAAATAAATATTGTAATTATCACAATATTACATATTTGGTGCTTCATTAAGTTTATAAAATCTACAATTATATCCTGTATTGAATTTACAGTAGAAGACACGCTGGAGTCATTGTCATTTTGCTAGATACAGAAAAGCTGGAAAAAAACATATAATAAATGTGTATTGGAAAAAAGTGAATACAATTAGCGTAATTATAACAAATAAAGTCAACATAACAGTTCCAAGTTGCAATTTACTCGCTTTAAGTAACTAACTCATCACTTTTTACAGTGTACACTGAAAAAAAAGATTTACTGGATTTAGACAATTTTTTTTAAGGTAAATAGTTGTGAACAATTTATATGGGCTGAATTTAAACAAACGAATTAAATTTTAGTAAAGTTCAACTTAATTTGTTTAAACTCAGCACATATAAATTGTTTGCAACCACTTACCTTAAAAAAATTTAGTACATACAATGATTGATTTATTCAGTGTACTAAAATCCACAAACTGAGCTTGAAATTAAGTGTGACCTTTAAAACAAAGCCAGACAAACACAGTTTTGTTAAACTGCAGCATTGAATTTTCAACATTAAAATTGACAGAGCAGAGATCAACATCCTATAATGCAATTCACAACCGTAAATAAATGGAAAACACAAATAGGGAAACTGTTAATTAACAGATATTGTTTTACAGTGTCCTTCGGCTTAGTCCCTTTATTCGAGCCTCGGCTGGGTCAGTTGGCGTTTCTATGTGGAGTTTGCATGTTCTCCCTGCGTTCGCGTGGGTTTCCTCCGGGTGCTCCGGTTTCCCCCACAGTCCAAAGACATGCAGTACAGGTGAATTGGGTAGGCTAAATTGTCAGTAGTGTACGAGTGTGAATGAGTGTGTGTGGATGTTTCCCAGAGATGGGTTGCAGCTGGAAAGGCATCCACTGCGTAAAACATATGCTGGATAAGTTGGTGGTTCACTCCGCTGTGGCAAAACTAAATTAATAAAGGGACTAAGTCGAAAAGAAAATGAATGCATGAATATATTTCCAGCTGCAACCCAGTACTGGGAAACGTTTTACAAGTGACTTGTTTTAAAGGTGCACTTTGATTTTTATAGTGACAGATATACTGAATATAACAAATATAATGACCTTTCCATTAAAATTCAAGGAAAATGGGTAAATAATTCCATTGTCTTGAGGTCAAATAGCTTACATTTGATTTAAGTAAATGTAATTACATTTGAGGGATATCTACAGCCATTATTTTTTTATCACTGACACACCATTAGCAGTTAAAAAGTTGCAAATCTTTTGAAATATTGCACAGATGATATCTTTCAGCATCTGAATTGCATTATAGGACCTTGATCTCTGCTCTGTCAACATTTGATGTTAAAAAATTAACTCTAAAGTTTAACAAAGTGACTTTTATTGACAGATAGATTGTATAATTTTGGCCAAATACTGATTTGAAAAAAACAAACAAACACAAACAACAACAATTTTTGACTGATTTCAATACCAATACTGAAAATGGTAAACTGCATACAGTACTACCTATTTTTTCTGCATTAAATAAATTTTACTAAACATCCATTTAACATTCAACTGTCCAACATTTTAAGAGAGGCACAAGTCAGGATGATTTTTCTTTTTTACAATATTCATTCATTCATTCATTTTCATTCGGCTTGAGGCTGGTTTATACTTCTGTGTCGAGCGATCGATGTGACCCCACGGTGACTGCCTTGTGCGTTGCCGTGCATTTATACTTCTGCGTGCTGTGTGTGTTGTTCTGCTCATTCAGAGGCGGGAACCAGCGGACATGCAACAACTTTAATCATAAGGTACACTTGTAAACACTTGCTTCATCAGGCTCGTGGCTCTCAGCACCGCCTACACTTGTCACAGCTACCCAAGCCGACCAATCACAGACCTTGCGCTACACATGGTTGCAACGTGTAGTTGCATTTTTTGAGAGGTGCGCATCAGCGTCAGCCACGGTGAGAGCTATACGACTGAACGAAGGCAGCACCTCAGCATACGCATGCGCTTGAAGTATAAATCAGCCTTTAGTCCCTGATTTGTCATGGGTTGCCACAGTGGTATGAACCACTAACTATTCTGGCATCCGTTTTACGCAGCGGATGCTCTTCCAGCTGCAACCCAGTACTGAGAAACACCCATACACACTGGCACTTACACACGCGCTTATACACTACGGCCAATTTACTTTATTCAATTCACCTTTACAGCATGTCTTTGGATTGTGGGGGAAACCGAAGCACCCGGAGGAAACCCAGACGAACACGGGGAGAACATGCAAACTCCACACAGAAATGCCAACTGGCCCAGCCGGGATTCAAACCAGCGACCTTCTTGCTGTGAAGTGAGAGTGCTAACCACTGAGCCACCGTGCTGCTCAAATTACAATATGACAATCAATATTTACTTTAACAACAGTAACTTTCATTCGACGTATAATAGAACGTGTTTCTTTTATAAACTTCACAAATAAAACCAGTGCTGTTGATATATGTAAATTGTACAATTTGCTGCTCCAGAAAAATATTGACTCACTAAAGACGTTTTAGCCCAAAGTAACATATAGTTTTGTACCAGTGCTTGAGCCATGGTGCTGTTTTCCCCACGCACTTCTGACATCTGCTACATGTTAGTCTCGGGTCTGATATTTTTATTTGGCAAGGATTTAATGATTTTGCTCTGAGAAAAACTTAAACGGATACACAAATGAAGTGCAACTGTAGCTAAACTTCCATCCAGTTGTTTTATGTACATTTTGAAATTTTGCATAAAAAATTGTTTAACGGAAATGCCAAGATTCACATCAATTTAGGTAGGATGAACATTTTATCCAATAAGAAAAAATGCATAAACTATGATGGAAACACATTTATCAAAAAAATTCCAGGATGTGTATCAAAAAAGTCATGTGATTTTTGTTAACAGATCATGCAATACCAAAATTGGGCGCGATGAGACGGCGTTAGACAAACCAGCCGACTTACTACATTGTAAATCATCTGAAATGTTGCTTTGGTCTTTTTAAAATCCCTCAGCCAAAGTCTGTCATCACAGTGGTTTAGTATTATTACTTCCAGAACTGTCTTGAGCATCTGTGATCTGAGAGAGCATCTCATACCTCAAAAACCACCACATGTTGCATTTAGTCTTCCTCTTCTGAGGCGCAAGTTACTTATGAAATAAATATTTATGAAATTTATGAAAAACTTTTCTTTCTGATATTTGGCACCAGTTAATCAGGACGTGACGATTTTCAATTCAATTTATCTTTATTTCTATAGCCCTTTTATAATGTAGACTGTGTCAAAGCAGCTTAACATAGAATTTCTAGTAAACAAACTGTGTCAGTCCAGTTTTCAGAGTTGAAGTTCAGTTTAATTTAGTTCAGTGTGGTTGAAATTTCACTGCTGAAAGTCCAAACACTGAAGAGCAAACCCATCGATGCACAGCTCCACAAGACCCAAACCAAGCAAGCCAGTTGCGACAGTAGCGAGAAACAAAACTCCATAAAACTTAACCTTGAGAGAAACCAGGCTCAGTTGAGCATGACTATTTCTCCTCTGGACAAACCTCCTGTGCAGAGCTGCATAGTGTAGGTGCCAGAGGCTAGAGAACACTGGACGTCCATTGGGATTTTGATCTCTTTGACTCATAAGACGTAAACAGAGCTTTATTTGCAAATCTTTCATGTGATATTCCAGTTTTGCGCATTAATCTAATTCACAACTTTGGATGAAAACATCGCAATTGTCTCCATTTAATTGTTAACCAATGGCATCTGGCTAGTTTTGAATGGGGAAAAGTGTAAAGGTCAATATGGCAAATGAAGCACCGCCTACTAGTACAGGAGCCAATTATCGATCACTATAGACTGACGAATCTCTGGGGGAGAAGCAGATGTGGGTTTTTACGACAGGTTTTGTGGTCAACAAACACACTTGAATCTCAGTGAATACTTGCTTCACAGACATAAGACTTATATCCACATAAAGCTTGAAATCTGAACTTTGAATGAACCAACTATATCTGAAAACAAAAGCTTTTTGGTTTTGTAATCTGTATGAAATGAACGCGAGGTATAGTCCGTCCTATCGAACGCACATCACATGATCGCAGCAACTCAGACGCCCACAAACTTGTAAACAAAGAGTCGCTGTCATTTCTGGAGGAGATTCCCCTGCTGAAAAAAACAGCATATGCTGGTAAGGTATGTTTTGATGCTGGTATGCTGGTCTTGCTGGTTGTAGTGCTGGTATTGCTGGTTTCAATGCTGGTTTTGCTGGTCTCGATGATGGTCTTGCTGGTTTCAGTGCTGGTCTCAATGTCCTGACCAGCACTGAGACCAGCAGGACCAGCATTGAGACCAGCAAGACCAGCATTAAAACCAGCAAGACCAGCATCAAGATCAGCCAAACCAGCATTGAAACCAGCAAGACCAGCATCAAAACATACCTTACCAGCATCCCTGCTGAAAAATCCAGCTTAAACCAGCCTAAGCTGGTTGGCTGGTTTTAGCTGGTCGACCAGCCTGGTTTTAGAGGGGTTTTGGCCATTTCCAGGCTGGTTTCCAGCCATTTCCAGCCTGGTCTTAGCTGGTCAGGCTGGAAAATGACCAGCTTAAACCAGCTTGACCAGCCTAGCCAAGCTGGGAGCCCAGCCAAAACCAGCTTTGTCCAGCTTAAACCAGGCTGGTCAAGTTGGTTTTAGCTGGTTTTAGCTGGTAATTTTCCAGCCTGACCAGCTAAGACCAGGCTGGAAATGGCTGGAAACCAGCCTGGAAATGGCCAAAACCCCTCTAAAACCAGGCTGGTCAACCAGCTAAAACCAGCCAACCAGCTTAGGCTGGTTTAAGCTGGATTTTTCAGCAGGGATATGCTGTTTTTTTCAGCAGGGTTGCTATCAAGACCAACTTGTGGATTACTTCAGAAGAGCAGCGCGATCAGACAATCATTATCCAGAGGATGATAATGTAAAATATAACACTGTCATAAACGAGGTTGGTGTCGTGATCTCGTTTTTTTTTTTTTTTTTTGAGTGTGCCTGCGCATTAGCTCGAGCAACCTGAAAAAATGCTGAATTTGTTTGATTCGAATGTTTAGAAATGAAACTTATGAGGCGGTTGTTGTTTAATTATATTGGTGATTCCAAATATGTAATGTAATCATAAGCTTGGCACACAGTTTTGGAGAATTTGATGTTTCCCCATTCAGACAGAATGCCCGAGAATACTGCCTGAGAGGCGTTTCAAAGATGGCCGCCGAGTGAAATGACTAACCTAAAGGGACTTTGATAACAGTCAAAATGTTGCAACCCTGGCACACGATTCATTGGATTTACAAAAAAATTGTTAAGGTAAGTGGTTGTAAACAATATATATGGACTAAATTTATACAAACAAATTAAATTTAGTAATTGTAATTTGCAATGAATGATTTATTTCAGTGCAGCGACTATATGTAGTGCAGACGCAATAACATAGAGTACATACAAATCTAGTACCCATAAACAGCACATTAATACTGCTGCCAGTGTGTCTGCCACCCCATAATACCCTAAAACGCTGCGCTAAATAGGGTGTCAGTCCAGTATATATATAGAAACATCTCTATTCTGACTCCTCAAAAAGAAGCAAACAATTACACAGATTAACAACTGTCTGTGGATGATGTCACCATGACAACCGTCGCCAAGACAGCAGCACAAACATTTGGTGCAGCAGTTTGCATGACATGCAGCTGAACAAAACGAGCCGCTGATGGCTCGATAACAGCTGTGTGTGTGTGCTGAAAGGCATCTAAAGGTTGACACAAACCGAGCAGCTGTTGAGTTTTGCTGGGTCTGAGCAGCAGCTGTACTCCTGAGAGCCTCAAACAGCCCTGAATAACTTTCATCGGGAGTTTAATACGAGTTTTATGACAGGTATTACCAAAAATATGAGCTCTCGATTGCATCCGAGATGAGATCTTAGGCTTGTCAGTCAGCAGCGAGCCACATGCACTTGTTTTTCTAGGGGCCAGGACGGCATTAATCAGTGAATATGGCTTATGTCTCTCATTGGCTGAAGACTATATTAAACTACTGCGGTTGAAACAGGAGCCAGATGCTGCTTTAATGAAAGCTTCATAATGGCAAAGAGGTAAAGACTTTTCACCCAATAACCTCCTTTACTAGACTTCTCATTCAGTTTATGTGTCATGTCATCATGGAGAAGACTAAATGCAGTATATATGAGTTATTAAATCTATTATGTTTAAACATATGTTTAAAATTCTCTCCATTAATCAGCACTTAAAATATTTGAAAAGTAATTGGGGGAAGTAAGTATTAAACACGTCACCATTTTTCTCAGAAAACATTGCTGTTGACTTGAAATTTTCACTAGACGTTGATAACCACCAAAGAATTCCATATATGCAAAGAAAACAAAACTAATTAGTTTACAAATTAAGTTATGCATAATAAAATGAAATGACGCAGGGAAAAAGTATTGAACACATGAAGAAAGACAGGTGTAGAAAGGCAGTGAAAGCCCAGACAGCAGCTGAAATCTCTAAGTAGTTCTTCAGCAACTCTCTGTCCTTCATCATTGCAAATAATATAGCTGCTTCAGTCCAACATCTACATTACCAGGATGATGAAGATGAAACCAGGGTGGACTTTTCAGCAAGACAATGATTCAAAACACAGCCAAGGAAACTCTCGAATACTTTCAGAGAAAGAAAATCAAGCCGTAGAATGGCCAAGCCAATCACCTGATTCTAATCCAATAGAGAATACAAAATAAAGATCAGATTTAATTTAATAGACATACAGCAACAAGCAGAGGACACTCTACATTATGACGAATATTGCTGCTGTTGGACAACATATTGTACTTTTGAGGCTTTTTTAGTTGAGAATGTAGTTGTTCAGATCGCAACTGTGCAGTTTGTTTATAAGGATAGTGCCTATTTTTAAATATTTATAATTTGTGAGAGACAGCACGTCGGCGACCATTAGCCTGTCTTTGAGCAAAGACGGTTGACGATGTTGATCCACAAGATGGTGATAGAGACGCATAATAAGCCCTAAGAGAAAACCAGCGTAATTTTAAACTACAGCTGATCAAATCATTATTAAACAAGTAAAAATGACTTTCTAAGTCGATCTCTCTCTTTTGTATGTTGTAGTGCTGTATTTATACCAGATAATTGTAGTGTATTGAGTGTGAGATGGGACTCGCATATCAGGAATGTGTGTTGTGTTGACAGAAAGAAAGAAGAAATGCATGTGTTCAGCGTTTTTCCTTATCGCAAACACAACAGCAGTCTGGTAGTGATTGCGCTGCTTTTTTTCGGTGTTAATTATTGTGATATCCTGATTACAACAGAGAAATACTGCAGACTGCAATAGACTGTAATACTGTAGGGAGATATCTCTGTAGACGGATGGTATTTCATGTCACGTTCAGCCTTATAATCTTAAAGTGTCAGCAAAATCACCTGTTTTGTCATCACTTTAGACATTACGCTAGAGAATCATTCAAACACTAGCTCCAAAGTGATGTTAGTAAATTAGTAACGGCTTCTGCTGTTCTGACAGCTGCAGATGTGAATGAATGGCGGAAGAAAGTAGTTCCTAATACAAAAGGGTTTTTAGATTCTCTGTGTTTGATTTTCTTTTTTATATACACGATTGTGCCGACGAACTGTTGTATAAACGCAACATCACACTCGTAGCAGTGCGATATGGCTGAATATCAGCACTGGTGGGACATTAAGGCACTTGGCCTGGGGTGATATACAGCCATATCGCACTGCTACTCATGTGATGTTGCTCATATACATACACACACACACACACAAAGTTGAAGTCAAAATTATTAGCAACTTTTTTTAAAATTCTTTTTCAAATATTTCCCAAAAAAATTTCACAGTATTTCCTATAATATTTTTTCTTCTGGCGAAAGTCTTATTTGTTTTATTTCGGCTAGAATATAAACAGTTTTTAATTTTTTTTAAACCATTTTAAGGTCAAAATTTTTAGCCCCTTTCAGCAATATTTTCTTTTTTCGATTGTCTACAGAACAAACCATCGTTATACAGTGACTTGTCTAATTACCCTAATTAACCTAGTTAAGCCTTTAAATGTCACTTTAAGCTGAAAGAAAAAAGAAGTCAGTTATTAGAAATGAGTTATTAAAACTATTATGATTAGATATATGTTGGAAAAAAAATCTTCTCTCCATTAAACAGAATTTCAGGAAAAATACACAGCGGGGCTAATAATTCAGGAGGGCTAATAATTCTGACTTCAACTGTATATATGCATGTATAAATTTTTATTCTTTTTTTAGTGTGCTCTTGACGAGCCAAACATGCTTTTATTCATCCAGAGCTCTGTTGAGCTGAAGTGGACATATCATTGGACAGAATGATTCCTAATCCAGGTTTATTATAACTGAAGGTGGTTTGCCTCTAGCGTTATTGTATCAAGTGTTGCTCCATATTCATTCACAGTCCTGCTCATGCAAGCGATATGAGAGTATGTAGTAATTCCAGGACCTGATAGAGAACACCTGTGGTATAATATCAATGTGACACATAAGCAGCTATTTCCTCAATTTTGTATTCCATATATTTATCTAAAACACAATAATAATACACTAAAGGGATGCTGACACACACACGCAAACCCACTAACATGCACAAACACACACAATAAATGCACACACAAATGCACTTGAAAACAAACACAAACACGCAGAATTTGATAGACACATACACACAATCAAACAAACATACACACACAAAATGCACACAATTACAAACACAGACACGTAATCAGAAACTCTCTCTCTCTCTTACACACACACACAAAAAAACACATAGACACACAAAAAAGCACAAACACACACAAAATACACACAAAAACACATATCACAAACACACCCATGCACTATTATAAATTCATACACAGACACACACAATCACAAATGCACAGACACAAATGCACTTAAACACACACACAAATGTGCACAAACACACACAAATGCATACAATTACACAAACAGACACATACACACGATCACAAACTCACACAAAAGTGCATAAAAATATGCACAAATACACAAACACACAGACAGACATACACACGAGTGCACACAAACACACACAAATATACACACAGAGACAGATACACACACAATCACAAACTTAATAACCGTACACCCACACACACACAAAATGCACACAAGTACAAACACACAAACACATCAACACAATCACAAACACACATGATCACAAACATACAGAAAAGTTCACAAAAATATGCACAAATTCACATACACACTCATGTGTGCACATACAAAAACACACAAATATGCACAAATATACACAGACAGATACACACACACAATCACAAACACACACAATCACAAACTCAAAAGCACATACAAAGAAATACACACAAAAGTGTACAAATACACACAAACATACACCCAAACGTGCACAAACACACACATACAAACACACAAAGATGGCAACTCCTGCTTCATTTATTCACAGCCCATTCATCAAACATCACATTTTGGCCCGGACTAACATGCAATACTCCTACACCTACACACACGCTTACACTGCACACACACACATGCAGACACACACACACACACTGCTGTCTGGAGAATATGATACCCTGAATTCAGTGCAAAAATAGAGCAGAGGCCAACAGTAGCGCTGGAGATCACGCAGACCTTCATAAGTCACACACACACCTCATCATCTCATGCAGATGCTCTGAGCATTCAGCGTTTCTACACTCATCATATACAGCTCGCTGACTGCAGCACAGCAGCACACTTCTCAATACAGCAACACATGTGAATGTTCCTCTACACTAGGCATGGGCCGATATAATATTCTGACTGTTTGATAAGTTTGGATAAAAATATCACGGTTTTATGGTATTGTGATTACTGCTCTAAAATATATTCTTTTTAAATGTCTGGGTAAAAAAACTCAAACTTTTTTCCCCTATGAACACAATATATTTTATTTTGAGAAACATTAAAAAATTGTGGAACAGTAAACATGTCAGGCTAAATATTTCAAATGAATCATTGACTTCTGCGGTCTTCATTTCTTTCAAAAACACTGATTTCTTTACCATTTAAAAGGGTATCTTTGGATATATTTTCTGCTAGAGAGATACTGTTGTGCTACAAACTAAAAAAAAAAAAAAAAAACACATAATAAAAATTCTATTTATACCAGAAAATCTGGGTGGTTTAAAACCTTGGCTTTTCCAAACGGTTATCGTCTCATGCCTATTCTATACACAATTTAGTAGAGGTTTTGAGAAATGTTCATTTTGTAAAAATTTTTTAAATATCGATTGAAATAATTGTATTAATAATCAAAACTGGTTTGAGTAAATGAATGATTGAATCAAAGTCAGTTTCCGCCAGGTAATTGAGATCTTTTTATCTCACAATTGTGACTTATAAATCGAGCAAATCTGAGAAATATAGCAAGTCTGAATATACAGTTGAAACCAGAAGTTTACATACACCGTATAAAAAGGCACATAACCATTAAAAAAAAAAGTCAGATGTTAATGTGACTAAACTTTTTCTCTTTTAGGTAAGTTAGGATTATCAAGTTTGCTTCTGTTATGCTTAATAGCAGAATAATGAGAGAGAGATTTTTTGAGAAATTGTTATAACTTTTCTTGAAAGTCAAGTTTACATACAATAAGATTATTATGCAACTGAAAAAGCTCAGATGATGGTGTCAAGGTTTTGGAAGTTTCTGATTGGCTAATTGTCAGCATTTGAGTTAATTGGAGGCACAACTGTAGAATAGTATTTAAGGAAAACCTCAAACACACTGCTTCCTTGTGTGACAACATGGGAAAATCAACAAGCCAGAATCAAAAAAAAAAGCCAGATTACAACTTGCTAGATTACACTGGGAAAAAGACACATTTTTGGAGAGATGTCCTGTGGTCTGATGGAACTAAGATTGAACTGTTTGTCCATAATGACCAGTGTTACATTCGGAGGACAAAGGGGAAAGCTTACAAGCTTAGGAACACCATCCCAACTGTGAAGTATGCATCATGTTGTGGGGCTGTTTTGCTGCAGGAGGGACTGGTCCACTTCACAGCATAGATGGCATCATGAAGAAAGAACATTATGTAGAAATACTGAAGCAACATCTCAAGACATCAGCCAGGAAATTAAAACTTGGCCAGAAATGGGTCTTCCAAACAGATCATGACCCTAAGCATACTGCCAGATTAGTTAAAATGTGCTTTAAGGACAACAGAGTGAATGTTTTGGAGTGGCCATCACAAAGCCCTGAACCCAATCCTATAGAAAATTTGTGGGCAGAGTTGAAAAAGCTTGTGCGAGCACAAACTAATCTGACTCAGTTACACCAATTCTGTCAGGAGGAATGGGCCAAAATTCCTGCAAACTATTGTGAGAAGCTTGTGGAAGGATACCCAAAACTCTCATTATCCTGGTATTTAGCAAATGTAAATGATTTAGGTAATCCTAACAGACCTAAAATAGTAAACGTTTAGTATGATTTACCATCAGATATTTTTTTTTAAATGGTTATGTTCCTTTGTTTAGAGTGTATGTAAACTTCTGGTTTCAACTGTAAATTCAGTTGCAAAATATATAAAAAAAAATCAAACAATAGGGTTCCGGTTGAGCGAACGCTGGCGTGTCTTGGCTGCCGCTACTCACTGTGTTCACAAACTCTTTTTACATGAAAGTTTTATTGGAATATTTTATTTTTGATCTGAACTCTTGGGTCATTGATCTTTGTGGACTCTGTGATCGCTGTTTGGTTGCCCGCTTACCATCAACTTCTCCAGCTCTGTGTCCACATCCTCACCAACCTTTGGATTACACTAACCATTGGATTACAACATGTGGCTGCTCACCCTGTTCCTGTGGATTATTCTCTGCTCTGCTGTGATCGGTGTAACTCCTCATCTAATGTATTCGGTGGGAGATCTCTACAAACTCAGGTCTGCAACCTTACAACCTCCGCTATCTCTTCTCAGTCATCCGGACCCCATCAGCCGGTCGAGGCCGAAATACATACACTGCGGCTCTCGTTGGAATATTACCTACGAGCCCTGAGGGTAACGGACTAATTCGGTGCTTCCGGTCTAATACCATCACTAATTTTATCACTCTGGTCTATTTCCCTCAAAAACATTTTCAAATGTCCTATTGGCTGAGCTGATTCTGAAATTTTTTCTTTTTGGTAAGTGCTAGGGTGCACTCACACTATGCTATCCAAACTGTGAACTACACGTTTCCCGGTTCGTTTGTGTGAGTGCTTCAAATTGGGCCCAGGCGCAGTTCAGTTGGCCTGCCCTGGCCTGTTTGGAAGAGGTGTGCCATAGCGCGGTTCAGTTGGGCTTTGGCGCGGTATGCTTGTAGTGTCAATGCAAAGCACACCTGAGCCTGAAACTGAAGATGCGACATCACTTTTAAGGGACTGTTTCATTTGGATTTATTAATCATTCTTACTGTTCAATGAACCCAAATCTTGATTACGATATCTTTTCTTTTTAATAAGTGTTAATTTCCAGGTAAATTCAGGTTTGGGATTTTTATTGCCCATAAGTGTCAGCTTCTCACATAAAATCTGACTTGAGATTTTACGAAACTAACTGATGCCTTTCTCCTAGACAAACTTGTTTTCTTTTATTTTTATTAGTGTAACAGCAGCCTCTAAGTAAATTTCTCAAGGGCAGGCACTAGGAGCCAGTGGGAGACTGCATTGGAGCATAAACCAGAACTGCCCAACTCACTGAAGAATTAAATGTGCACCTCAATGCTCCTGTTTCCACCAAAACTGCTCATCATGAGCTCCACAGGTTCAATTTACATGGCTGGGCTGCTATAGCCAAACCTTTGGTCACTCGTGCCAATGCCAAATGTCGGTTTCAATGGTGCCAGCAGTGAAAATCTTGGGCTGTGAATAATAATATGAAACATGAATTGTTCTCTAATGAGTCCACCTTCACTGTCTTTCCCACATCTGGGAGAGTTACAGTGTGAAGAAGCGCCAAAGAAGCGTACCACCTAGACTTGCATGCCCAGAGTGAAGCATGGGGGTGGCTCAAAATCCTTCTGGCCACTGTGCAGGACCTGTGCACCATTTCCAAGAAGACCTATGCTGTATTGGCCGCAAAAGGAGGGCCTACACCAAACTAATCAATTATTGTGGTCTAAAACCAGGCTTTTTAGTTTCATTGTCCAACCATCTTCAAATCACAGGTGAATTTTCAATTCATATTAATAATAATAATAATAATAATAATTACATTTATATAGCGCTTTTCTGGACACTCAAAGCGCTTTACACATAGGGGGGAATCTCCTCATCCACCACCAGTGTGCAGCATCCACCTGGATGACATGACGGCAGCCATTTTGCGCCAGACCGCACACCACACACTAGCTGATTGGTGGAGAGGAGACAGAGTGATGAAGCCAATTATGATATGGGGATGGTTAGGAGGCCATGATGGAATGAGGCCAGTGGGCAGATTTGGCCAGGATGCCGGGGTTAAACCCCTACTCTTTTTCGAAGGACATCCTGGGATTTTTAATAACCACAGAGAGTCAGGACCTCGATTTAACGTCTCATCCGAAAGACGGCCCTCACTGAGCACTATAGAGTCCCCGTCACTATACTACTATATAGTATAATATACTACTATACTATAGAACCCACACAGGCCGCAAGTTGGGCGCCCCCTACTGGCCTTACTAACACCACTTCAAGCACCAACCTTGCTTTCCCATGTGGTCTCCCATCCAGGTACTGACCGGGCACAGCCCTGCTTAGCTTCAGTGGGTGACCATGTGAGAGTTGCAGACCTATTGCTGACCTAATTCTTCTGTGAGTGCTCCAATTAGTCTCTTGAGCAGCATGTGAGTTAGCCACGGCCATTTATTTACATGTCATGATATACACAAAATAAAAAAATCAATCTAGTTGAAATTCACCTCTGTTCGCATGTTTGCTTTGACTTCATATGTAACTTCATATGTCGCGCAAATACCTAATTCTGCATTTGGTGTGAAGCCGGTATAAGAGTGTGTGTGCACAGGGAGCCTAAATACCATTCTGATTATGCATGTTCCTAAAATAGAACTGAAACTGACATGACATGCATGATCACCACAGATACACAGCTGCAAAAAGAAATACACTTTTAAGCAACGCAATGAAAAATATTGACACAGATGAAAGACCATGAGGTCAGATGCCATATCTACCATACAACAAAACTAAAACAAGCTTTAGATGGAGTTCTGTAAGTTCAGCTATTCTGGTAGTGACATCTAAAGACAGCTTCTGAGAATAATGATGTTAATGTCAAGTCTCAAAGCAAATTAAAATGCTATTTATATCACGTATTTATATCATAGGAATCATTAATGTGTGCACTCTCTGTAAGAAATGCGCACACACACACATGCCTGTCACCTACAGGAGTCCAGTTTTACAGGGTAATTTATGTGGGTCTCAGAGGCCTGTGATTAGATATCTGATAAATGCCAGAAGTGAAACCTGCAGCCTCAGTGGACATTCCAGTAGAGAAGACTGAAGCTGACACTTCAGGAGCGATTAAACACACACCAATGCACACATACAAACAAACATATATGCAAATGCACAAATGCACACATAGAATGCTGTGCATTATTGTCTAATAATCTGAATTATTCTGCTTATACTATAGTTACTATAGTGCTTATACTTTAGTTAGAAAAATATATTTCTAAATTTTTGGGTAAACTACCGTATTTATGTATTTATTATACCTTGGTTACACATACAAAAACACCACAAAAAGCATGTCATGTTGAGAAAGTTATCATAATGCTTTCCCACAAGCAGAGGAACAGACTAATATATAGAAGATGCTCGGTGTCATTCACACAACTACTAAACATGGTAACAGACCTGCAACTGTGGAATGAAAGTAATGCACTATTAAACATTATTTATCAACATTAGATGTAACATTCAACTCTAATGAACATAACTGATGCTCTGAATGCAGCTTTTTAGTTGGGGGACAATTGTATTGATAAACTTAACAAAGCTCTCACAATGTGTTGCTTTTGTCTCTATCATCCATGTGTGTGTTTGAATAGGAGTTAAAAGGGGAAAGATTGAGAGCTTTTTGTTCATGATAAACGTCATTTTGCGTCAAACACAATAATTGAAATCATTCGGTAGAGTGATATGGCGAGCTAGCTTTATTTATTGAATTTGTGTATGTGCGTTTGTATATATATATATATATATATATATATATATATATATATATATATATATATATATATATATATATATACACACACACACACAAACACACATACACCATTCATTCATTTTCTTTTCAGCTTAGTCCCTTTATTAATCTGGGGTCACCACAAAGGAATGAAGCTCCAACTTATCCAGGATATGTTTTACGCAGCGGATGCAATTCCAGCTGCAACCCATCACTGGGAAACAGTTATTTACACACATACACAGGAGCCAATCAGCGATCCCTACAGACCGACAATTCTCCAGGGGAGGGGCTCGGACCAGCCTTGAGTTTCTGCAGATTTTGTGTGACTAAAATGTTTAGAAATAAAACTAAAGACATGGTTGTTGGTTAATTTCATTGGTGATTATGAAATTTATGAAAATATGAAATTTAATAAGCTTGGCAAGCAATTTTGGAGAATTTGATGTCAGACCGAATGCTCGAGCATACTGCCTTAAAGGCACTTGTTCTTATTCAGGGTTGTTTATGCTAATGAGGGTGAGATTGCCATTAATGAGCGGGGCTTAAGCGGCTGAATATATTCACGCACTGTTGCCAAACTGTGTTTGAATCCCTTAAAGTGAATTTTTGCATGATAATATGCCCCCTTTTATATAACTGTGTGGACTTTATGCAGCAGAGATAGCAAAAGTGCTCAAATTAGATTTGATATTTAAATGGATCAATTGATGTACTGAAAATGTACATGTACCTATTAGTAATAACAAAACGCAATACAGATGCATTTAACTTGTGTTTTTCTGACTTGTACTAACAAGGGCACATTTGCCTAATGGTAAACAAATTATGCACATCTAATTATCCATGCATAATTGCAGTATTTGCATACTTAACATTGCCATTAGATAAAATGAGCTCTGCAGCATGTCTGGATTTACACATTACTCATTCTCAAGAGGAATACTTTCTTTGGATACAATATATGCTCCCTCCAACACATCTGATTATCTCTAACAGACCATAATGATCCTCATTAGTCAACATCCACCTAAAGAAAACATGGGAAATAGGTGGCCAAAAGAACATTACTTTACAGATACAAAAATAAATGATCTCCCTCGCTCACGCTCTCACTACAGTCATCTTGTGTTTGCATTAAAAGCATTGGAGAGCAGCACAGAGATGAGCAGAGGAAATGACTCGTTAGTGAGGCTAAATGCAGAAACGCTGCAGTAGAGTAAACAACTGCGGAGAGCTGGAACACACTGAACCTCACACTGAGCCTCACACTAAACACACTCAAGCCTATACTTCTAGAACATGCATCTCATATTACTGAGAAAAAGGGGCGTAATAAAACAATTACTGGCACAAAATGATATACAGTTAAAGTCAGAATTATTAGCCCACTGTATATTTTTTTCAATTTTAATTTCTGTTTAACGGAGAGAAGATTTTTTTCAACACATTTCTAAACATAATAGTTTTAATAACTCATTTCTAATAACTGATTTATTTTATCTTTGCCATGATGATAGTAAATATTATTTGCCTAGATATTTTTCAAGATACTAGTATTCAGCTTAAAGTGACATTTAAAGGCTTAACTAGGGTAATTAGGCAAGTCATTGTATAATGATGGTATGTACTTTAGACATTCCAAAAATATTGCTTAAGAGGGCTAATAATATTGACCTTGAAATTATTTTTTAAACTGCTTTTATTCTAGCCGAAATAAAACAAATAAGACTTTCTCCAGAAGAAAAAATATTATAGGAAATACTGTAAAAAACATTCCTTGCTCTGTAAACATAATTAGGAAAATATTTGAAAAAGGAAAAAACCCAGAGGAGGACTAATCATTCTGACTCCATGTCAACTTCTTTCTGTCCCATCAGTCATACTGCTATTATGATTACTATATAGGTGATTAAGCCTGATATAAAGACAAGGTCATTAAATCAGGGTCAATATATGTCATTTAAATCCTAAAAATAAAAATCACAGTTATACAATTATTATAAACTCACAAGATTTGAAAATCATATATAGATTCAGAACTGCAAGAAAGTCACCAATCTAAATAGATACTTTTGTAAACTTAAAATACCTTTCAAATCTGAGAAATAAAAGTAAATTGTTTTATATTTGTTATATTTTTAAATAGCAAGATATAACCAACGTTACAAATTATTAGCCCTCCTGTTTAATTCTTTTTCAAATATTTTTCAGATATATGAGCAAGTGCAAGGACATTTTTCACAGTATCTTTTCTTCTGGAGAGTATTTCCTTCATATTTGGGCTGGAATATAAAAAATATACTAAGGTTAATATTATTAGCCCCTTTAAGATTGTCATTTTAGATTGGCTCCGGTGAACTGTATGCTGTTACAAAATCGCCGTGTTTAAGGTCTGATTTCTTTAAAAATCACGATCTTCACTTCCTGATTGATAAATTATATGAAGTGAGTATTAGAATGTATAAGAAGCACTTTATTACATTACATTTTTTCACGTCATGTCTTTAAAATGTGAACATTTATTTGACCTCAGTATATTCAATGGAGTTTCTGCGCTAGCCTGCTAATCCTGACGGGCGTGTGCGTGTAAACGGCTTTTCATCTGTTTTTATGTTTGAAAAACTAAATGAATGCCAAAGTCTATTTAACTGATCATATTTTAATTACATTACAACATCGATGCTGTATCGATGTATCCGTTCACTGGAAGTTATGGTATGGGAAGAAACACTAGCTGTGCATATATATATGTTGAAAAAACTTATGGAGCCGGATCAGTCTCAAAAATAATACACTTACAAAATAGTATTCATACATCCACAACACAAGTCACATTTACAAAATCCAATTTGTAAATTCAAAACACAATTCGTAAATACACAAATTCAATTCTTAAATTCAAAACATGATTCAAAAATAAAAAACTCTAATTCGTAAATTCAAAACACAATTTGTAAAGACACAAATTCATTCATTCATTCAATAATTTTCTTGTCGGCTTTGTCCCTTGCGGGGTCGCCACAGCGGAATGAACCGCCAACTTATCCAGCGCGATTTTACGCAGCGGATGCCCTTCCAGCCGCAACCCATCTCTGGGAACTTCCACACACACATTCACACTCATACACTATGGACAATTTAGCTTACCCAATTCACCTGTACTGCATGTCTTTGGACTGTGGGGAAAACTGGAGCACCCGGAGGAAACCCACGCAAACGCAGGGAGAACATGCAAACTCCACACAGAAACGCCAACTGACCCAGCCCAGCCGAGGTTCGAACCTGCGACCCAGCGACGTTCTTGCTGTGAGGCAACAGCACTACCTACTGCGCCACTGCGTTGCAAGACACAAATTCAGTTTGTAAATTCAAAACACAATTCATAAATACACAAACCCAATTAGTAAATTCAAAACACAATTCAAAAATACGCAAATCTAATTCGTAAATTCAAAACACAATTCAAAAATACACAATAAAATATACAAAAAATTATGATTTTTACAAATTGTGTGTTTTATTTATGAATTGTGTTTTTAATTTACAACTTGCATTTTGTAAGTGTGAATTGTGCTGTGCATGTATGAATTTAATATTGTACATGTATTATTTTTAAGACTGATCTGGCTCAATAAAAATCTTCTGTCTGTTAAACAGGGTTGGGGAAATATTTGAAAAAGAGTTACAATTTCTCATGATGGTTAATAGTTTTGCCTTCAATTGTATATATATATAAACAACAAAGTCAATACTGAATTTCAAGGTACACATTCAGAATAGCAAAAAACAAAAGAATAATAAATTGGAATTGTGAGAAAATGCAAATCTGAGGAAAAAAAGGTCAATTCCGCAATACAAACGTTTAAAACAGGAGAAATAACATGCCATTCAATTCTAAATTGTAAGATGCAAACACAATCGTAATGAATAAAAACCCATTTAAGTAAAAAAATATGTTTTTTTCAGAATTGCAAGTACAGTTATATTTTATATTAAATTGGTGAATATCAAGCCGATTTATTAAATGTAAATCTCTAAAATGTAATTAATATTAAAAAGTTAATCATAAAAAAATATATATTAATGGAAATTACAAAATGTGGGATCCTTGACAAAGCTCAATTCAAATGTATTTGCATAGTGCTTTTTCACAATCATTACACTTCCAAAAGCTGCATTACAATGACTGCAAAAGTGACCCGGTACTTGCAAAACTGTTTTGCTCGGGCCTGCCGGTAGTGTCGTTAATGCAGTCTTGCAGACATTACGGCATTCTGCTCTATTATTAGACCGAGTTTGAGGGGGATGTGTGAGTCTCTGTCCTTACTGACATCTCCAGCACGCTCGCAACACACTTAATACTTAATATACCACTCCAGCTCGCTTGCACAAGACTCTCTTTACAACTGCGCTACAGATAGCAGAGAAATGCTACACTGTTCTGACACTTTAGCAAAACACTAAACGGAGAATATACTATCGCACGCATTGCTTCAGCACAAAAACACCTGCTAATCTTATACTCTTATCGCTAAAAGCATCTTATTTTCACAATTTAGTTCAACAAAGCAATAAATGCGCTGAAATGACACAATCAGGAACAATAACATGTCATGTTAAATAATGTCATAGCTATTTTTCTCAAATCAAACACACATCCAGTCTATGTAAATTAATCATATTGAAGAATTTAATAATTTAAATGTACACCCTCAGACCTCCTGATACAGATCTAAAAATACTAGAGTAATTTATAGTAAATACTATAGTACATAAAGCAGTATATCAGTTTAACACACTCACAAAAAAATATTTTTTATACTCGTTCAAACTACGTAATTGAAATAAGCTGAAACATCACAATTGAGTTTTTTTCAGTCACAACTTAAAAAGGGCCACGAAACCCCCCTGTCTCAGCAGGGTGTTTTCACACTTCTAGTTTGGAAAAAGTCAGGAAAGTGGGCGTGTCCAGCTCTGTTTAGGTGGGAGTGTCGGGGGAGGGAAAGAGGGAAGGATTTGCAAATATGGAAGTTTCCATTTGGGCATGCAGACGCAGGGGAGAAAGACAGTGACTGTGTTTACATGGACATCAGTAATCAAATTACTTGCCAAATTATTAATTTGTCGACTTTAACTGCAGTTTGGCACTTTCATTTTTTATTCATTTTTTATTCAGGAACATTTCCTGCATGTCGCCCGTGACAAACGAGATATTGAAAGCGAGGAACTGCTGGAGAGTGGAGTTTTAATGGTATGTTTGATACCGTATGGCGAATGAGAGAAAAAAATCCTCCACATTTCTCGGTAAGATGCACTCGGTAGGTTGCGTCAGAAAGCCGTGTGTGTCTAGACTATCCTGTCACAAAATGCGGCGAAAATCCTGCACGACGGGAATAGTTTGATTGTGTTTACATTCGGAGAGCAGCATTTACAGCAGATCTTTCAGTCTATAATATTGTACTATAATATTGTAGTGATATTAACATACTGTAAACTAACTAAATCATTTTGACTGAGGTATGTCTTTAAAAACTGAAAGAGCACTGCTGACTATACGAAGTAACTTTGCCATCTGAATGAACAAACAAAAGGCACTGCTCTCACACACACTTACCAAATCTGTAGACACAGGACAATCAAACTGGAACTGTGTGATTTTTTAAAATGAGACGAGTATCAATTCCGGATTTCATCATTTTCCAGATGCGAAAAGCTCTCGGGTAAAAAATGTTCCTTACAAATGCATTCTGTCGCGTGCACTGTAATCCACATGTGAGTCTAGCTATGCTCTCATAGCGGACAAAATCTTTGTTGCAGCACATTAATAAACACAGCACACTAACAAAATGCAACACTGACAACCCATGTGTCCAAATTCTTGTTCTTTCACTTGTTTTGGCAACACAAAAGGGCGTCTCTCTGTCGTCTGAACACTGTAACAGGTAAAACAGTCTTCAAAGCTATCATGCATATTAATGAAGTTGCACCGCATACACAACAGTGTGCGCTGATTGGTTTGAACCAAGTCTTTCTCATGAATTAATGCCGCACACTTAGAAACGTCACGATGTACTCGCAGGTACAGACAGCCACTCTCCACACTGGATTTACACGCAAGTATCTCATGGCCGTGACGCAGCTTCAAAAATTCGTTTCAAATGGGAAGAAAGAATTTGCTCAAAATAATGCATAAACAACCAATTTTCACTTTTTAGTGCAATATATGTGTCCTAATAGTGTTTATAGCAGCGTGGGACACATATATGACTGTCAACATCTCAAAAAATGTGTTTTGGTGTTTCATGACCCTTTAATTGTTTTATGTTTATTCTACCAATTTGTGTTGGGCCAACATGAAGAAATTCTGTGAATTTTACAGTGTAGTTAATAGTACATCATTTAAAGTGTTGTAAATACTACAATATACAGTGTATAATATACTTCTCTAGCACAGAAACACTAAAGTATATACTTTAAATTACTGTAGTGTTTTTTTTTACATTTAAGTGTGCAAGAAATGAAACATTACTTACAGCATTATCTAGTCTAGAAAATATGATCATATCACCCCAATTTTATCCTCCTTACACTGGCTGCCAGTTAAGTTTCGTATTGATTACAAAATATTGCTTCTTACCTGTAAAGCTTTAAATAATCTAGCTCCTGTTTATCTAACCAACCTCCTGTCTTGCTACAATCCAACCAGCTCTTTAAGATCTCAAAACTCAAGGCTTCTGGTAGTACCTAGAATTGCAAAGTCTACTAAAGGAGGTTGAGCCTTCTCATTTATGGCTCCTAAACTCTGAAATAGCCTTCCTGACAATGTCCGAGGTTCAGACACACTCTCTCAGTTTAAAACTAAAATAAAGACCTATCTTTTAAGTAAAGCATACCCTCAAAGCCTTACATAGCGGTATGATGCATGAATGTGCTCCACGCAGGTTTTTGCATCTCGTTTACATACACTATGAACAGCAGCTACGCTAATTATTCTCTTAATTCTCTATTTGCACCTGGGGATACCCCAAAGACTATGCAGTGCCACTGATGTGAACCAGGACCAGCGACGATATGATCCCAAGGTTTCCATAATCCTAGACCCGGCCGTATCCTGAGCAGCTGCTGTGGTGATCATGGATAAGTGGAGAGCATGAGACTGATTCCTGTGACGCTTGAGGGACAGACGAGTCTTCGCTGACATCCAGCGTTCTCCAGCCTTCAGCGCCTAGACTGCAGCTCTGCACAAGACGTTTGGCCATAGGAGAAATGGTCGTGCCCAACTGAGCCTGGTTTCTCTCAAGGTTTTTTTAAATTCTTCACTTTCGCCAAGTTTTTTCCTCGCCGCTGTCGCCACTGTCTTGCATGGTTCGAGACCTGTAGAGCTGCGCATCGATGGAATTGCTCTTCAGTGTTTAGACTCTCAGTAGTGATTATTAAACCACACTGAACTTAAACTCTGAAAACTGGACTGACACTGTTTCAATTTACTATAATCTTCTATGTAAAGCTGCTTTGACACAATCTACATTGTAAAAGCGCTATAGAAATAAAAGTGAATTGAATTGAATTATTACCTTTGATACTCAATGGAGGCTTTACAAATCCACTTTACTTAGACCTCAAATGAATTGGAGCTTTGTTGTCATTCTACTACAGCTGAGGGAATACAGTAGAAAATTTTCATCATTACCTGATTTGCTCACTTCCTTTAATAAATCTGGTTCTAACATAATTCAGATAAATGAAGCTATAAGGCATTTGCTTTATACTAAAATCTAATAATACATATCGTCTCAAATTCTATTCTAAAAGAGATTCTAATTACAACATTCTAATTAAACAACAAACAGACTGTTGCTTGGCAACCATTCCACTAGAACTGAGCTAAAGAGACTGTGCTTCACACCATGCCTAACAATACTACTGAGCTGTTATAGATTCACTGTAAACCACAGCTTATTGGGGATTGCAAGTTCACTTATGATAAGTAATGTGTAGACTACACTGTAAAACCCAAAAAGTTAAGGTAACTCAAACCATTTGAGGAAACAGATTGCAACAAACCATTTAAGTTCAAAAACTAATCTTAATGAGTACTGTGAACTTAATCCATTTGAGTAAATGAAGTAATTTGAGCACAGTAAAACCCAATAAATGAAGAGAACTCAACTTATTGGGTTTTACAGTACTCAGTTGGTTTAAGGCAACTCAAACCGTTTGAGGAAACCGATTGCTACAAATTATTTGAGTTAAAAAAAACTATTTTGAGTTAACTACACTCATTAGGCTAACTACACAAATAATATACCTAATATTGTGGGCATATATAATATCATGAACACTTTTTAAAAAATTTTTAGATTGTTGTATTGCCATTATTACATTAATCTGGCCTATACAACATACATTCTGTGAATATTTACAGGACTTGTGTTTGTTAACCTGTACAATAATAAGGTTCCATTTGGAAACACGAGTTAAATAAAGTCAATTTAATGGCAACTACAACATGAATTAGCATGTTGTTAGCATGTTTCCAGAATACATTAGCATGTTGTTAGCATGTTTCCAGAATGCATTAGCATGTTGTTAGCATGATTCCAAAATGTATTAGCATGTTGTTAGCATGTTTCCAGAATGCATTAGCATGTTGTTAGCATGTTTCCAGAATGAACTAGCATGTTGTTAGCATGATTCTAGTTCAAATTAGTATTTTGTTGTGAACATGAGTTAGTTTAAATAAAGTCAATGTAATGGCAACTACAACATGAATTAGCATGTTGTTAGCATGTTTCCAAAATGAATTAGCATGTTGTTAGCATGTTTCCAGAATGCATTAGCATGTTGTTAGCATGTTTCCAGAATGAATTAGCATGATGTTAGCGTGTTTCAAGAATGCATTAGCATGTTGTTAGCATGATTTCAGAATGAATTAGCATGCTGTTAGCATGATTCTAGTTCGAATTAGTATTTTGTTGTGAACATGAGTTAGTTTAAATGAAGTCAACGTAATGGCAACTACAACATGAATTAGCATGTTGTTTTCGTGTTTCCAGAAAGCATTAGAATGTTGTTAGCATGTTTCCAGAATGCATTAACATATTGTTAGCATGTTTCCAGAATGCATTAGCATGTTGTTTACATGTTTCCAGAATGCATTAGCATGTTGTTAGCATGTTTCCAGAATGCATTAGCATGTTGTTAGCATGATTTCAGAATGAATTAACATGTTGTTAGCATGATTTCAGAATGAATTAACATGTTGTTAGCATGATTCTAGTTAGAATTAGCATTTTGTTGTGAACACGAGTTAGTTTAAATGAAGTCAACGTAATGGCAACTACAACATGAATTAGCATGTTGTTAGTATGTTTCCAGAAAGCATCAACATGTTGTTAGCATGTTTCTAGAATGAATTAGCATGTTGTTAGCTTGATTCTAGTTCGAATGAACATTTTGTTGTGAACATGAGTTAGTTTAAATGAAGTCAAAGTAACAGCAACTACAACATGAATTAGCATGTTGTTAGCATATTTCCAAAATGTTTTAGCATGTTTCCAGAATGCATTAGCATGTTGTTAGCATGTTTACAGAATGAATTAGCATGTTGTTAGCTTGATTATAGTTCGAATGAGCATTTTGTTGTGAACATGAGTTAGTTTAAATGAAGTCAATGTAATGGCAACTACAACATGAATTAGCATGTTGTTAGCATATTTCCAAAATGAATTTGCATGTTGTTAGCATGTTTCCAGAATGCATTAGCATGTTGTTAACATGTTTCCAGAATGAATTAGCATGTTGTTAGCATGTTTCAAGAATGAATTAGCATGTTGTTAGCATGTTTCAAGAATGCATTAGTATGTTGTTAGCATGATTACAGAATGAATTAGCATGCTGTTAGCATGATTCTAGTTCTAATTAGTATTTTGTTGTGAACATAAGTTAGTTTAAATAAAGTCAATGTAATGGCAACTACAACATGAATTAGCATGTTGTTAGCGTGTTTCCAGAAAGCATTAGCATGTTGTTAGCATGTTTCCAGAATGCATTAACATTGTTATCATGTTTCCAGAATGCATTAGCATGTTGTTTACATGTTTCCAGAATGCATGAGCATGTTGTTAGCATGTTTCCAGAATGCATTAGCATGTTGTTAGCATGATTTCAGAATGAATTAACATGTTGTTAGCATGATTCTAGTTTGAATTAGCATTTTGTTGGGAACACGAGTTAGTTTAAATGAAGTCAACGTAATGGCAACTACAACATGAATTAGCATGTTGTTAGCATGTTTCCAGAATGCATTAACATGTTGTTAGCATGATTCCAGTTCAAATTGGTTCTAGTATAGATTAGCATGTTGTTAGCATGTTTCCAGAATGAATTAGCATTTTGTTAGCATGATTCTTGTAGGGATTAGCATGTTGTTAGCATGATTCCAGTATGGATTAGCATGTTGTTAGCATGATTCCAGTATGGATTAGCATGTTGTTAGCATGATTCCAGTATGGATTAGCATGTTGTTAGCATGATTCCAGTATGAATTAGCATGTTGTTAACATGATTCCAGTATAGATTAGCATGTTGTTAGCATGATTCCATTATGAATTAGCATGTTGTTAACATGATTCCAGTATGGATTAGCATGTTGTTAGCATGATTCCAGTATGGATTAGCATGTTGTTAGCATGATTCCAGTGTGGATTAGCATGTTGTTAGCATGATTCCAGTATGAATTAGCATGTTGTTAGCATGATTCTAGTATGGATTAGCATGTTGTTAGCATGATTCCAGTATGGATTAGCATGTTGTTAGCATGATTCCAGTATGGATTAGCATGTTGTTAGCATGATTCCAGTATGGATTAGCATGTTGTTAGCATGATTCCAGTATGGATTAGCATGTTGTTAGCATGATTCTAGTATGGATTAGCATGTTGTTAGCATGATTCCAGTATGGATTAGCATGTTGTTAACATGATTCCAGTATGGATTAGCATGTTGTTAGCATGATTCCAGTATGGATTAGCATGTTGTTAGCATGATTCCAGTGTGGATTAGCATGTTGTTAACATGATTCTAGTATGAATTAATGCCAGCACATAATAATTGTTTTATTAAACAATTTAAAATCCAGTTGTAGTTTAACCAGTATTAGTATTTCTCACTCTTGGTTTTAATGCTTTGATTTTGTTTACATTAAAGCGGTACACTAAGTATTATTTGGTTATTATCCCTGTTAAAGTAACCCTTTTTCCAACTTTAAGCCAATAATACCTTATATTATGATAAAAGCTTCAACAATTAATCAAAACAAAAACATATTTATACCATGATAAGTATAGCGTAGACCAGGGGTGCTCAATCCTGTTCCTGGAGATCTACCTTCCTGCAGATTTCTGTTGCATCCCATATCAAACACACCTGCCTTTAATTATCAAGTGCTGTTCAGGTCCTAATTAATTGGCTCAGGTGGGTTTGATCAGGGTTGGAGCTGAACTATGCAGGAAGGTAGATCTCCAGGAACAGGATTGAGCACCCCTGGCGTAGATCATATAACATCAAAACATATCAGACTCTGTTGTACAAGAATACTAAAATCTTCAGAAATCTGCAGATCTAATTAAAATAGCAGCAGGATTATAATTCTATATAGTTCCAGAGGAGATACAGATATAAATCTCAATGTCTTCACGCTACACCCTCAAACGCCTGCCAACTATTTGCCACAGCCAACTCTCTCACACACACACATTAGGGAAAAAGTATAGGCCTTCTCTTTGTGCAGGCAGTGTACAGTTACCTTATTTCCAGCAAGCACATGTAGGCTTATAAGACATCTGTGGAAGAGTGCATCATCTAGAAGGAACCGAGGCCTATTTTAGGCAACGTATCTGTGATTAAACACAGGTTTTCATCTGTTAAATTAAGTCTCGCTAAACCTCTTCATTGAAATCCATTACTGATCAATGGTTTGAGGTCAGGAAAGATTTATTTCTGAATATGTGATTGAACTTTCTATTCATCAAAAAATCTTGAAATACACACACACGCACACACGCACGCACGCACACACAATTGAAGTCAGAATTATTAGCCCCCTTTTGAATTTATTTCACAGTATGTCAGATAATCTTTTTTTCTTCTGGAAAAAGTCTTATTTGTTTTATTTCAGCGAGAATTAAAAAAAATTAAAACCCATTTTAAGGTCAAAATTATTAGCCCCTTTAAGCTATATTTTTTTAAGCCTAATTACCATAACCTGCCTAGTTAACCTAATTAACCTAATTAAGCCTTTAATGTCACTTTAAGCTATATAGAAGTGTCTTGAAAAATATCTAGTAAAATATTATTTATTGTCATCATGGCAAAGATAAAATAAATCAGTTATTAGAAATGAGTTATTAAAACTATTATATTTAGAAATGTGTTGAAAAAATCTGCTCTCCGTTAAACAGAAAATGGGGGAAAAAATAAACAGGGGGCGAATAATTCAAGGGGGCTAATAATTCTGACTTCAACTGTGTATATATATATATATATATATATATATATATATATATATATATATATATATATAAATAAATTATTATAATTATAAATAATTAAATAAATATAATGTATTAATATTTCGACAAGTATTATTATTATTATTATTATTAATAATAATAATAATTCTACAATTATTATTAATAAAAAAATTATAATTTGACAATTATTATCAGATTCCTTATTATTACTATTTATATTTTTAATAATAATAATACTTCTACAATCAGTAATACCAAAAAATAGCAATTATTATCATAATTGTTATTATTACTATTGATAACAACAACAACAACCAATTCTACAATTATCATTATTAATAAAAAAATTATAATTCTACCAGTATTATTATCATAATCCTTATTACTATTAATAATAATAATTCTACAATTATCATTAATACCAAAAAATTATTATCATTATTACCATAATCCCTATTATTACTATTAATAATAATAATAATAATAATTCTACAATTATTATTCATAAAAATAATAATTCTACAGTTATTATCATAATCTTTATTACCATTATTATTATTAATAATTCTACAATTATCATTATTAATTCCAAAACAATAATTATTATTATCACAATCCTTATTATTACTATTAATAATAATAAAATTATAATTCTTCAATTATCATTATTAATTAAAAAATAATAATACTTATTATTATCACAATCCTTATTATTACTATTAATAATAACATAAATAATATTTTTACAATTATCATTAATAAAATGTATAATTCTACCATTATTATTATCATAATCATTATCATTAGTAATAAAAAATAATAATTATACATTCTATTACTATTCTACTATTATTATCATAGTCCTTATTATTACAATTAATAATAATAATAATAATAATAATAATAATAATAATAATAATAATAATAATAACAATAATAATAATAATAAACAGCATTTATTTTTTTACATTTTAATGATAACAAAATATTACAATAATTTCTAAAAGGTCATTATTTCTGAAGCAGCCTGGAGTAATGATGTCAAAATTCAGTTTTACTACATAAGAATAATTATACACACTTTTTAAAATAGATAAACAAACACAAAACATTTTATAATAATATTAAAACTGAGGAATTGTCATTTTAAACTGAATTAACATTTCACAATTTAAAATATTGAACTGTTTTACTGTATTTCCTGCTTACAGTATGCAGTTTTGCTGCAAACGACAATCTTTTTATTCAAATACCTTAAAACATCTTACTGACCCCAAATGTCTGAATAGTATAAAATAATAATGAATAAAATATTACTAAAATTATAAATACTACTACCAACTGAATTTTTCCTAATCATCTAACATTAAAAAGTGAGCATCAGATGATGCATCTACTGTATGTTTAGTGCAAATAAACACTGAAGAGATTCTTGAGAGAACTGGAAAATACTGACCCAGCAATATTCAGAGGTTGATGTGAGGTTAGTTGAAGGTTCACTTAGAAGTGGACTGACACATTATGATAGTGAATGGGGAATTCAAGGCCGAGCCCTACAGAGGAATCCATGAGTACTCCAACAGAGGACCTGGGATAAAATGACTGCAAATACACACTCAAACAGCAGCAGACACTATAAAATGACATCAGACAAACGTGATATTAAATATAAAATTAAATATAAAATTATTATTAAAGCTTTGCAAATGCACCTATATAGTATACTACAAATACTAAGTTCATATTAATTGAAATGTCTATTATAAAAACAAAAATCTTACTCTAAAGTTACAATATTATATCAAGATGTGGCTGAGATGAAGGGTGGTCTATGATAATGCCAATTGTTGTGCCTATCCACTTGAACATTAGGTAAAAATAGCTCCAACAGGGAGGGATAAAAACAAACATAATTTATGATTTATCCCATTATATGTGGTTTGCATTTTTGTTAATGTGTCTCAGTCTTAACTGTGTATGTTATTTATAATTTTTATAAAATATTCAATAAAGTTTTTAGAATCTCTATACTATGACAAAGAATTTAAGCTTGCTATAGCAGAAGCAGCTACAATCTGAACAATAATAAGAAAAATAGATATATCTGAGCAAATATTACCTGACCTTTTCAGTTAGAAGCTTGAAAAAGACCACTAAGAAATGCTGGGTTATTTAAACCCAAATTGGGTAAAATGTGAACTCACCCAAACATGTGGTCAATGTTCAATGTGGTCCTATTAGTTTAATTAAAAAAAAAAATCAGCCCAGCAGTTGGGTTCCTATTACCAGCAGATTAGAATGTTATCACTTGATTGAATGGGCTGTTAGATATGGGCCTATTGGTAGGCTCAGAAAGCTGTTGTCATCCATTCACATGGTTAATCAGCTATAGATCACATACGGCTGTGGCCGGAAGTTAACAAGAATTCTTTAAATTATTTATTAAATTTCCCATCAATTGTATTTTATTAACGTCTACCCTACCCCAACCTTAAACCCAACCGTCAGAGTAATGTAAAAACAGATCTGGAGTCTTCTCTATTAGTGTAGCTGATTAACCACGAGAATTATTTATATTATTTGATAAATTTCCCATTAATTGTATTTTATTAACGTCTATCCCTTCCCCAATCGTCACAGTAATGTAAAAACAGATCTGGAGTCTTCTCTATTTGCATGTTTTGTGTTAATGTGTCTCAGTCTTAACTGTATGCTTTTTTTATTATAATTTTTTTTTATAAAATATTATAATAAAGTTCTCAGAATCTCTATACCATGACAAAACAATTTAGCCTCGCTATAGCAGAAATAGCTACAATCTGAACAATAATAAGAAAAATAGATAATTCTGGGCACAGTAAGAAGCTAGAAAAAGACCACCGATCAACTAGACTCAAGTCTCAAAACTAGCCAGAATTATGAAAGCTCTGTAAGCCATTAATTAGAGCTGGGAATGCCAACCAAAATAATGCAGGTTTAAATGTGACCTTTGCAGTTGAGTTATTTCTATAGCGCTTTTATGAAGTAGATTATGTCAACCTCCATGATGTTTGAGAATTTCTTTAAGTCACTTTGAAATGACCAATGAGCTAAAACACTAATTAGAAAACATTAGTTAAATGAACGATTCACTTCCAGAATGAAAATTAATTTCTTCTCCCTTGTTACAAACCTGCGAGTTTCTTTTTTCTGATAAACACAAAAGAAGATTTTTTGAAGAATGTTGATGGTCACCACTGATTTCCATATTACGGAAAATACTATGCAAGTAATGGTCACCATCAACTGGAAGTGAAAGTCAACAGGGAGATCAATCTGAACCTTTAATGGTCACAATCAGTGGTGTAAAGTAACTAATTACAAATACTCAAATTACTGTAATTGAGTAGTTTTTCTCAGGAATTGTAATTTACTGAGTAGTTTTAAAAATGTGTACTTTGACTTTTTCTTGAGTACATTTTTAGTGCTGTATCTGTAATTTTACTCCACTACTTTCTTTCAACCTGCAGTCACTACTTATTTTTCTTGTCCATGGGGATTAGAAAAATCAGTCCTGAAATTCCTGTCCAATAAAATGGCACATACCGTAGAAGGTAAATCGCATCATAATGAACTACCTCAAGACCTGTGCGCTTTATAATTGCAGCAAACGATTTGGAAGTATTAAAAGTGTCCATGAAGATGTTCAAAATCTTTACGCACATTGACCCAGAGACTGTTTAGATGCATGTCACTGATGAGAAGATGACGGATGTTTACTGTATGATGATCGGAATGGCCTTAAACACCCAGCAGGCACAGGACGTCAACATGATGTCTGATTGACAATGAACCCTAACGTCACGAGGACTTTGCATTTTGTTTAGAAATGAAAATTGGGTTGATGTCAGAACTCAACGTCAGGCCAATGTCCAATGTCCAACCTAAAACCAACCAAATATCAACGTCTAATGATGTTACAGCTTGACATTGTGTGAACGTTACCCCTATGATATCTATCAGACGTTGGATTTTGGTTGCCGTACCTGGCGAATAAATGTCAGTATTTGACGTCAACATATGACGTTGGTTTAAGATGTTGGCTCGACGCTGGATTTTGGTCACTTTCTAACAACCTAAAATCAACCAAATATCAACGTCATTTGACATCAAAATAATGTTGTCCTTAGCTGGTGGCTTGACAATTAATTTTGGTCACCTGGCATTACAACCTAATCTAACCTAATATTAATGTCTCATGATGTTGTGTGCCTTCTGGGCAATAACTAAATGCACTACAGAATGTTACGTTTACACACACATGCACAAATTACATGTAAACATATCAGCTTTTGACAGCATATACTCACTACTCACTACTCTTGAGTTCTTTTGAAAGGGCTACTTTTTACTCATACTTTGAGTAACATTTACAACAGATACTTTTACTCTACTTGCACTACATTTTTTAGGCAAGTAATGGTACTTTTACTTAAGTATGATTTTTCAGTACTCTTTCCACCACTGGTCACAATAGACATCCATGGCAAATAAAAATACTATGGAAGTCAATGATCATCAACTGGAAGTGGAAAGCAATAGTTATGTTTCCATCCAAAGATGCAAATTAAGCTTATGCACAAAACAATATTGCATAAAACATTTGCTAATAAAGCACCGTTTCCATCCAGTGTGTCAAAGAGATTCCTAATGAACCTGATGGAATTTGCTGCTGTAAGAGAAGCCACTGTGGGCCTTTTTTCATATATAACAAATTACTTGAGTCTCAAAAACGAAGATAAAATGCAATAAACACAGCCATAACCGTTTTGTAGAGACATGAGACGCTCTTTGGGAGGAAATATTACTCAACCACTTTGATGACTGACTTTGGCTGAGGGATTTTAGGATGACCTAAATATCGTTTCAGACGTTTTACAATGTGGTCAGTCTGCTGGTTTGTCTATTCATGCCGTCCCATCGCGCCCCAGTATCGATAGAAAAGTGGATTTTAATTGCACTGTATGAAATTGGATTTCTGCACCTGTTTAAACAAACTTTATGCGCATGCTGGAATTTATTCTGTTAATGTGTTTCCATTGTAGTTTTAAGTACACCAAACAAATAAAAAGTGTCTCCTACTCAGTTGTGCGCATTTTCAAAATATATTTGCATCTTGGTGTTTCCATTAAGCATTATTTTATGCAATAGTGTAAAATGTGTATAAAAATAGGAGGATAAAACATAGCTATTAATGACCAGTCATTCTGGAAGCTAACTCCTTAAAGTCAAATGAATCTAGGCTCGATCCAAGAACTCCATATCAAGTCTGATCTTAAGAGAAAACACAACATAACTCTTATATGTATTGGAGGAAAAGTGGCTGATTTATATGAAGTAAAACGTACAATTTTTTAAAAGAGGAGTGCTCCCAAACCACACCTCTAAACCCAACCATCATTGCGGGGAGAATCAGTAAATTGTACACAAGTGTGTGAATGAGATCATACAAATGAATACGAATTAAACACAAAAGTTACAAATGGCTGTGAGATAGTGTTGTGATATCAGTGAAAACAGATGTGCGCCTTACTCACCGGTATAATGAGAACTTTGATGTTCTTCCTCTTGAGCAGCTCCTGTTCGTTGTTCTCCAGTTTTTTGATCTGTCCCACTTGCTTCTCCAAGTCCGCTCGCACGCTCTTCACGTTGACGTTTACCTTCCGCACCTTGTCCAGGAGCTTGTTGACCGTCCCGGCCGTGCCCACGTGACTCTTGGCCAGCTTGGCCAACTCCGTCTGGATGCTGCTCATGTTCTTCTCCATCACCTCCTGCTTGGCCTCCAGGACCGTCTGCGTCTGCTGGATCTTGTCCACCACACCGATGATTTTATCTAGAAGCGCCAACACCAATATACCAGTAGCATCCGACTTCTCTGCGTCACCATCATCTAGCCCTGGACCCAACACCAGATCCACCTCCTTCTCAGAGTCATCATCATCATCATCATCCTCATCGTCTCCTCGTCTCGATTTGAACTCCTTCGAGGATGTTGCAGGTTTGGCTGCAGATGTAACCAAAGCCACCTCCTCATCGTCATCAGAGATTTCGGCGAAGATGGCACGCTCCAGTTTGAAGTCTGTGTCAGCCATGGCTTGGTTTCAAGTAGACTCCAATTAACACACACTGAAGCTTGCTTGTTTGCAGAGGGTAGAAGTGTGCACATACACACACACACACACACACACACAAAAGTGGCCTGGTGAGCAAGATCGCAGGGTAAAAATAAAGCACTAAAAAAAGACCTGAATGACAGAAGACACCCGACAATGACAGCAGAATGGTTCCAACTTGCAGGCAACAAAGTCTTCTTTGAATCACGTCTTACTACTTACTAGTACTACCACTACTTTCTAGGTTTGTTGGAATTACTCAAACCTTCCCTCCCTTCCTCTTTCCCTCAAGTCTACTTCGGGACCCCTTCCAGTTGGTGGAAGTAGACTCTCTCTCTAAGGTGTGTGTGTGTTCACAGCTCCCGGTGAAGTCTGTCCGTCTGTCAAGTCTTCCCTTTCCCTTCTCAGTCCAGCCCCCTATCGAGATCACTTACTGTAAGGTCACACCCACATTGACCCTTTAAAGAGAGTCTCCACCCTCTCCAGAGCCTGGCAGGGGACACACAGACACCCACTCGCTCAACTACGCAAGGGTATGAGTCAAACAGCTCAAATCGATTCATGAGTCATTAAAAGCGTAAACCGGAGCCCGGACGAGTGTTAATAAAACCTCATACACTCTTAGAAATGCTGGATTATTTAAACTCAAATTGGGTAAAATGTGAACTTACCCAAATATTGGGTTAAATTTGGTCATATTAGTTTAATAAAAAAATAAAAAACAATTACCCCAGCAGTTGGGTTACTTCCTATTACCAGTTGGAATGTTATCACTCGATTGAATGGCCGTTATCAGTGGTTATCAAGCTGATAGATATGAACCAGTAGGAGCCTTCTGTGCCCTACTGGTAGGCTCAGAAGGCTGTCATCATCCATCCACATGGTTAATCAGCTATAGATCACATATGGCTGTGGCCATATTAACGTCTACCCCTACTCCAACCCTAAACCCATCTGTCACAGTAATGTAAAAACAGATCTAGATCTGGAGTCTTCTTTATTAGTATAGCTCACTACTCTACTAGTATAGCCGGCTTTTGAATGAGACGTTAAACCGAGGTCCCGACTCTCTGTGGTCGTTAAAAATCACAGGATGTCCTTCGAAAAAGAGTAGGGGTTTAACCCCGGCATCCTGGCCAAAATTTGCCCACTGGCCTCTGTCCATCCTGACCTCCTAACAATCCCTACACCATAATTGGCTTCATAAATCTGTCTCCTCTCCAACAATCAGCTGGTGTGTGGTGTGCGGTCTGGCGCAATATGGCTGCCGTCACGTCATCCAGGTGGATGCTGCACACTGGTGGTGGTGGTGGAGGAGATTCCCCCAAAAAATGTGTAAAGCGCTTTGAGTGTCTAGAAAAGCGCTATATAAATGTAAGGAATTATTATTATTAACCACGAGAATTATTTATATTATTTATTAAATTTCCCATTAATTGTATTTTATTAATGTCTATCCCTACCCCCAATTCTAAACCCAACCATCACAGTAATGTAAAAACAGATCTCGATCTGGAGTCTTCTCTATTAGTATAGCTGATTAACCATGTGGATGGATGATAACAGGCACAGAAGGCTCCTACCGGCCCATATACAGTATATCAGCTGAAAACCACTGATAATGCCCATTCAGTCAAGTGACAACATACGGAGCGGGTGCTATTACGCCCAAAACTGGGGTGAAATAATCATGCATTTTT
Source organism: Danio kyathit (assembly GCA_903798195.1). Lineage (NCBI taxonomy): Eukaryota > Metazoa > Chordata > Actinopteri > Cypriniformes > Danionidae > Danio > Danio kyathit. The sequence goes on along the minus strand of LR812521.1, from coordinate 23,553,791 downwards.
TACAGTGTAGGGATTGTAAATATTATAAAATAGTATTAATAAAAATACATTTCGCAGCAAAAATTGTTACACTCCTGATTGCCCTGTTTATTTGTATTTTTTGTGATATACTTATTTAAATGAACTAAATGCGGTACTCGGTTAATTTTTAAGAGATGTATTCATTTACTTTTAGCATTACTTTTTTAATCTGTGCTGTGTTTGCTTGTCAAAAATGTATTTAATAACATAATAGAAAAAAAAAGTATATTTTTGAAAAAATGTAAAGGCCTTTTTTACACCAAAAGATAAATGGGAAGTGAACAAAGCTCAGGCTGAAGGAATGTAAATACATAGCTGCTTTCTGCATTACATGAAGTAATAAATATCCAGAGTTTTAATTTCACAGTTATTTATTTATTTTAAGTCTATAAAGGATACTGGATTCTGTTATTGTGAAAGTGATTGAGAATTACTTTCACATGCTGTTGTGAAATGGAATAGACAACTGATGGAAATTATAGTCAATTAGCAAGACACCCCCAATACAGGAGTGGTTCTTCAGGTGGTGACCACTGACCACTTCTCAGTTCCTGTGCTTTCTGGCTGATGTTTTGATCACTTTTGAATGCTGGCGGTGCTTTCACTCTAGCGATAGCATGAGACGAAGCCTACAACGCACACAGTGGTTTAGGTAGTGCAGCTCATCCAGGATGGCACATCAATGCGAGCTGTTGCAAGAAGGTTTGCCGTGTCCGTCAGCGTAGTGTCCAGGGCATGGAGACACTTCCAGGAGACGGGTCAGTATATCAGGAGATGTGGAGGAGGTAGTAGGAAGGCCACAACTCAGCAGCAGGACCGCTACCTTTGCCTTTGTTCAAGGAGGAACAGGAGGAGCACTGCAAAATGACCTCCAGCAGCCCAGAAATGTGCTCAAATGTGTCTGCTCAAACCCATCAGAAAGGGACTCCATGAGGGTGGTATGAGGGCCCGATGTCACTGGTAGGGGTTGTGCTTACAGCTCAACACCGTGCAGGACGTTTGGCATTCGCCAGAAAACACCAAGATAGTTAAATTTACCACTGGTGCTCTGTGCTCTTCACAGATGAAAGCAGGTTCACACTGAGCACATGTGACAGAGCCTGGAGAACGTTCTGCTGCTTGCAACATCCTCCAGCATGACCGGTATGGCAGTAGGTCAGTGATGGTTTGGGGTGGCATTTCTTTGGAGGGCTGCACAGCCCTCCATGTGCTCGCCAGAGGTACACTGTAAAATGTTTCACTTGGTTCAACTCACAAACTAAAGTTCACCAGCTGCCTTAAAAATGTGAGTCAACTCAACTTAAAGAGATTCTTTGTTTCAACTTCAGATGTTGAGTTTTAGTTAAATATATTGTGAAACTCAACATCTCAACAAAGAATTTCTCTAAGTTGAGTTGACTCACATTTTCAAGGCAGCTGGTGAACTTGAGTTTGTAAGTTTAACCAAATGAAACGTTTTACAGTGTAGCCTGACTGCTATTAGGTACAGAGATGAGATCCTCAGACCCCTTGTAAGACTATATCCCGGTGCGGTTGGCCCTGGTTTCCTCCTAATACAAGATTTGTGACTGGAGTGTGTCAGCAGTCAGCAGTGATCTGAATCCAATTGAGCACATCTGGGACATCATGGCTCACTCCATCCACAAACGCCACGTTGCACCACAGACTGTCCAGGAGTTGGCAGATGCTTTAGTCCAGGTCTGGAAGGAGATTCCTCAGGACACCATCCGTCTGGCCCATGCATTGTAGGGAGGTCATACAGGCATGTGGAGGCAACACACACACACTACAATTTTGAGTGTTTCTTCAAATACAAATCTCCATGGGTTAATAAAATTGATTTCCATTAATAATATTTATGTAATTTTGTTATCAGCAGATTAAACTATGTAAAGAACAAAGTATTTAAATATATATAATAGTAATTTCATTCACTCAGATCGAGGATGTGTTATTTATAGTATAGTTATCCCTTTATTTTTTTGAGCAGTGTATTATAAACTATTATCATATATAAAAGTTTCTTAAAATAAAAATAGTAGTTACTATAATGATACTGCATATTATTAATTTAATAAATGGTATTATATATATGCATGATTTATCAACAGATCTTTTCTCACACGCATACAAAAAAAGGAAAAACAAGATCATGTGTTGAGATCCCCTCCTTCCTATTTATTGACACACACAACAGACATAATCACTCCACGTCACTGATTGCGTTTACTTGGTATAGTTAATTTCTGCTAGACTATTGAATTGCCTTTGACATCTGACAATCTTCTTCAAGAGCCAATGCATGTGTATGTTGCATGTATAAACAACAATCAAAGAACCCCCAGAACTGGGCACTGCAGCAAACCGATTCATAAGATCAGATGTACATTTGCCTTTAATTGTCCAGAGAAAACAAGAAAACACAAAGACTGACTAAAATATCACTACATTTTACACCTGTGACTGCGAAGGAATGAAAAGATCTGCAATAAATCAAAATTATCTGCATCTATGATTCAGATATGCATGACAAAAGTTTTTAAATGGCATAAAGTAAAACTTTTTGTTGTTGATGTTGTTGTTGTTGTGACATTTGAAATGAGGTCCCTTTGATGAGAACTATTAATGTAAATGTGTTACACATAAAGAATAAAAGATACATAAAAAAAACAAACTAATAATTTAAGAGACTGGACAAAAATAGACAAAATCTCCACTATTATGAGAAGGAAACTGTTATGATATTTTGCTTCTATTGACGAGTATATACAAATTCATAGGCTTTTATGAAGGAAAAAAGCATGGCGTTTATACTATTGAGTTTGTATTATAGGAGTTGTTCCATGTGTTATAATTAGTTTTTTTACTACTTACATGTAATTTACTTGCATGTAAAATATTCCATTTATGTCCTTAAGTAGAACACCTGAGAAATTTAGAGCCATGCATGTCACAGTGCTCACACAAATCCTAAAAGCTTACTCTAAACTGATTGGCTCCTGTAGTTTGGAGGTGTTGAAAGGAAGGGAGAGAGAGAAAATGAATGTGGGTGAGGTTTATTCTTCAGACTTGCCATCCAGAATGCTGTCAAAAGTAAAAGGCATGAACTTGAAGCCCTGTCCAGTGTAGAATTTATTCTGGAACTCCACCCTAAAGAAATGAGGAAAGAAAAGAGGTCAATGGAACATGGTTCAAATCAAAACAAATGAAGAAAGAAATGAGGTCAGTGGAATACGGTTCAAATCAAAACAAATCAAAAATGTAAAACATAAAATACAAATAAATACAACATATAATTTAAAAAATAGAAATGGTATAAAATAAACAAAAATAAAACATACAGCATTAAAAAACTCAAAAATAAAATACAAATAAATATTAAGTACAACATAAAAACCTAAAATATAAATGATAAAAATTATGAAAATCAAATTAAAAAACAACAACATACAGCATATAAATGTCTAAAAATAAAGTAAAATAGATATAAAGTACAAGACAAAAACGTAAAATATGAATGGCAAAAAATTAAATGAAAAACAAAATAACATAAAAATAAATAAATACAACATACAGCATAAAAATGTCAAAAATAAAATACAAATTAATACAAAATACAAAATAAAATGTAAAATAAAAATGGTAAAAAATTAAATATAAAACAAAATAAAAAAACAAAATAGGCGAAAATACAAGATGCCACATAAAAATAAAAATAAATAAATACAAAATACAACATAAAAATGTAAAATATAAATGATAAAAAATGAAATGAAAAACAAAATAAAAAATACAACATATAGCATAAAAAACTCAAAAATAAAATACAAGTAAATATAAATTACAACATAAAAATGTAAAATATAAATGTCATGAAGATTTTATGAAAAGTAAACTAAAATAAAAAAAAATACAACACACAGCATTAAAAAAGTCAAAAATAAAATCCAAATAAATACAAAGTACAACATAAAAATTGTAAATATATAATATAATAAAATATATAATATAATATATAATATTATATAATAAAATATGTAATATATAATATAATAATATTTATAAAATATAATAATATATATAAAATAAATGGTAAAAAATTAACAAAATAAAAAATAAAATAGGCTAAAGTACAACAAACAGCATAAAAATGTCAAATATAAAATACAAATAAATACAAAATACAGCAAAAAATATAAATAAAAATATTAAATATATTTTAACTATAAATAAAAAAATTACAACAAATAAAATACAACAAATAAAATAATAATAATAATAAAATACAACATAAAAAAATATTAAATAAAAAAAGCATAGAATAAAATAAAAGTTTTTTAGCATCACATTTTAAATGAGCAAATTACTTCAAACTTACAAACATGTGCAATTTGGTTTTATACATGGATTTTTGGTATAAATCTGATAAGCAACTTAAACAGATTAGGTTTACACTGAATACATCTACGTGTATTTATGAATTTTATGTAAACAATAAGATGAGCACTGTGTGTTTTTGTGTGTGTGTGTTTTTGTGTGTGTGTGTTTTTGTGTGTGTGTGTTTTTGTGTGTGTGTGTGTGTGTGTGTGTGTGTGTGTGTGTGTGTGTGTGTGTGTGTGTGTGTGTGTGTGTGTGTGTGTAACTTACCAGTGCAATCTAAGAGCATGAAGGAAGGCAGAGAGACCTTCCATGATCAACAGAATAAACACTGTCAGTACAGCAAAGAAGCAAAAGATAATGGACAGGAAAATGAATCCTCCAAAACTCCTCGAAGAGAGACCCATGTGCATCACCATTGACCACAGCACCTCAGAGAGCTCTGTGAGAAAAAACACACATTTATTATATTCATTTATTACAATTTCTACTTGTAGCAGCTATTACCTGCTTCACATGCAAGAACTGTAGTTATACATACAACACGAAGATTCAAAAAGAGTGGAAAAATCACAAATGCAATGCAAACAACTGTTTCTAAAAGAGGTAGAGCCCTGCTAATATTATATTTCACAATAATAAGCTATACATTGTTACAATAGTCATCTGTCTCCTCTAGCTACTTCATTTGAATTAGTTTTCATTTACCCCGTTTTGCCTTTGTCTTATTTTGTGTACCTGAAGGTTTTCATCTGTTTGCATTACAGGTTTGACATAATTAATATCCCTGCAGAAAACGCGCACTCTGATCAAGTGAAAAACATTGGTTGTTTCACAGTTTTTTGGCAACAAAAGTGTTCTTGGAGCTTTGTATGATTATAGTTGAACCACTAAAGTCACATGGATTGTTTTGACATTGTTTTTGGTTTATTTTCTGGACTTTGAACTTCTCATAACCATTGCTGTCTATGCAGTTTGTTGATGCTTTCGGATTTCATCTAAAATACCTTAATTTGTCTTCAGAAGACAAACGAAGGTCTCAGGGGATTGGAGCAACATGAGGGTGAGTAATTAATAAATTAAAATTTTTGGGTGAACTAACCCATTAAGACTGTGATTGATTTGTGACTGTTGATTGTAACTCTGACTGTGTCTCAATTCCAAGGATGCATCTACAGAAAGACACTCATTAACAGTGACCAAATTTTGGAGTCAGATCAGTCACAAAAAAAATACATTTACAAAATAAAATTCATACATCCACAACACAATTGACATTTACAAAATCGAATCAAAAACACAAATCAAAATGACACAAATCCAATTTGCAAATTTAAAACACGATTCAAAAATACTCAAATCCAATCTGTAAATTCAAAACAAGATTCAAAATTATGCAAATTTAATTCGTAAATTTAAAACACAATTCAAAAATATGCAAATCCAATCCGTAAATTTAAAACACGATTCAAAAATATGCAAATCCAATTCGTAAATTTAAAACACGATTCAAAAATACGCAAATCCAATTTGTAAATTCAAAACACGATTTAAAAATAAGTCCAATTTGTGAATTCAAAACACGATTCAAAAATAAATAAGTCCAATCCGTAAATTCAAAACACAATTCAAAAATACGCAAATGCAATTTGTAAATTCAAAAAATGATTAAAAAATGTACTAATCCAATCTGTAAATTCAAAACAATTCAAAAATACTCAAATCCAATCTGTAAATTCAAAACAAGATTCAAAATTATGCAAATTTAATTCGTAAATTTAAAACACAATTCAAAAATATGCAAATCCAATCCGTAAATTTAAAACACGATTCAAAAATATGCAAATCCAATTCGTAAATTTAAAACACGATTCAAAAATACGCAAATCCAATTTGTAAATTCAAAACACGATTTAAAAATAAGTCCAATTTGTGAATTCAAAACACGATTCAAAAATAAATAAGTCCAATCCGTAAATTCAAAACACAATTCAAAAATACGCAAATCCAATTTGTAAATTCAAAAAATGATTAAAAAATGTACTAATCCAATCTGTAAATTCAAAACAATTCAAAAATGCACAAATCCAATCTGTAAATTCAAAACACTATTCAAAAATAAACAAATTAAATTCGTAAATTCAAAACACGATTCAAAAATAAACAAATCCAATTCGTAAATTCAAAAGACGATTAAAAAAATACGCAAATTCGTAAATTCAAAACAGGATTCAAAAATACGCAAATGCAATTTGTAAATTCAATACAATCCAAAAATATGCAAATCGTATTTGCAAATTCAAAACACGATTCAAAAATATGCAAATCCAGTTCGTAAATTTAAATCACGATTCCAAAATTTGCAAATCCAATCAATAAATTCAAAACACGATTCAAAAATATGCAAATCCAATTCGTAAATTCAAAAAATGATTAAAAAATGTACTAATCCAATCTGTAAATTCAAAACACGATTAAAAAATGCACAAATCCAATCTGTAAATTCAAAACACGATTAAAAAATGCACAAATCCAATCTGTAAATTCAAAACACTATTCAAAAATAAACAAATTAAATTCGTAAATTCAAAACACGATACGTAAATACACAAATCCAATTCGTAAATTTAAAACACGATTCAAAAATAAACAAATCCAATTCGTAAATTCAAAAGACGATTCAAAAATACGCAAATCCAATTCTTAAATTCAAAACAGAATTCAAAAATACGGAAATCCAATCCGCAAATTCAAAACACGATTCGTAAATAAACAAATCCAATTCTTAAATTCAAAACACGATTCAAAAATATGCAAATCCAATCTGTGAATTCAAAACATGATTCATATTTACTTGTATGTTTACAAATTTACGAACTGGATTTTGTAAGTGTGAATTGTGCTGTGCATGTATGAATTTTTACTTTGTAAATGTATCATTTTTGAGACTGATCTGGCTCCATACAAAATTAGTAGGCTCTACTGTCTCACATCACAACACTCATCTCAGCATGTGTAAACTTTGAGGGCTCACCTTTAAATTCTACATCCTTCAAAGAATGCAACCTCTGAATTGAGACACAGCTACTGTACTCTATGCAATGTTGTAGATCAAAATAAAAAGAATGTAGAAATGTATACAAGTGTGTGTGCATTACTTACGGGCATGAGCCAGACTCAACGCCCAGAGCCGTAGATAAGACGCAGTGTTTGAGATGCAGCCCAAGCAGTATTCTATAGTGTGAATGGCTTGATGCACTGCTTCATCTGCAAAATTAAACTAGAGAAAGAAAAAGAGAGCAATAAGAGCGGTTCAGACAAACAGAAACACATGAGGACACTTTCACTCTCAGCTCAATCACAGCATCAATTAGCAGATGTGAATCACAATGCAGTGCCTTTGAGATCTCCAGCATCATTCGGTGACATTTCTATCAGGGTCATGCTCGCCGGATTATTTCTGTGTTGATGGCGCGTAAAAGAAAACAGCAAAGAAATGGTCAACTAGAAAAGAATATGTCTAGTTAAGATGGAAAAGAGCTAACTAGAGGAGACCCAACACCGAAGCCTGCATTACACACACACACACTCGCAGAAGGTCTATATTAGTGATGGCGCATACACACACGTGCACTCAAGTTGTAGAGCAAAAGGTCTATAGCGCATACACACGCACAAATTCACACACATACGCATCTGCGCGCGCACACACACGCACTTGCACACACTCGCGCACACACACGCACTTGCACACACTCGCGCACACACACACAGAACAGCAAAAGGCCTATATGGGTGATAGTTCATGCAAGCACCCACACACAAGAAAGCACTTGCTCACACACACGTACGCACGCGCTCGTACATATTAGCAAGCACACATTCGCACACATGCGCTCGCACGCACATGCTCACACACACACGCACGCACACAAACGCACTCGCAAGCACAAACGCTCGCACGCTCACACACACATGCTCGCACGCGCACACATGCATACTCTCACAAGCGCATACTAGCACATACACACACACGCATGCTGTAAAAAAAGGTTCTATATGTGTGATTGTGCACGCGCACACACACGCACACACACAGTAGGGCAAGAGGCCTATATGGGTGACAGTGCATGCACACGCTCGCACGCACACGCTCGTACACACACTCGCAAGCACGCGCTCGTACACAAGCTCTCACACGCACGCTCATACGCACGCATACATGCACACTCTCGCAAGCACACACACATACTGTAAAAAAAGGGTCTATACGGGTGATTGTGCATACATACACTCGAACGTACACACAAGCTGTAGAGCAAGAGGTCTACATGGGTGATTGCTCGTACATACACACTCACCCACGCAAGCTGTAGATCAAGAAGACTAAATGGGAGATGGCACATACACACACACATTTCAAAAAATGGCAACAAACATCTACATCTAGACGGCTGTCTGCTCTTACCACTTCCTCCTCTGACGGCTTGAAAGGTAATCAGACACATGCACAGACAGACAGACAGAGTTAAAATAGTGTTAGTGGCAGAGTTATAGAATCTGATGAAGAGATTGTTAGAGGAAAAAAACAGGTTCATATAGAGATCTACAGACTGTCACAGCAAAATACAGCGGCCCCAATAGTGTTCAGAAACTAAAGCCACACCTAGATATATGTAAAAGACTGTACATTTTAAATTTTACTTTATTAGAAAAACATTTCATAAAATGATGTGTTTGCTATAAAATGATAAAGCAGATTATGATTTTAAAATGTACACAGTCTGGAGATTTCTTTTTTTTTTGGCAAAATTGTCAGGATGAGACTATTACTTCAGTATTAAGATACTAAAAATAGTATCTTAATACTGAAATAATAGCCTCATCCCCAATAGTATTAGTAGTTTGAATTAATTTACATGATTTTATTTTCTGATTTCATTTAAAGGTTATTAAAGTTTTTGCAGTTGGTTGTGTTTTGTCACTTTTCTATTAGTTTTAGATATTAATATTTTTGTCAATACACCTTTTATATATATATATATTTAACTTTACTAACTGTAATATATTTTAGAATTAGTTATTAGAGTAAAGAAAAATTACCAATATTTTCTTGGCAATTAGCTGAAACTTTAACTTTAAAGTTAACTTGTACTAAAACTTTAAGTTTTAGTTAGTTTAAACTTATTAGAATAATATAATATAATATAATATAATATAATATAATATAATATAATATAATATAATATAATATAATATAATATAATATAATATAATATAATATAACATAATATACAAACAGAATAATAAAACTACAGCAATATATACCGGATTACAGTTAATGTTCATTTTAAGCAACCAAATTGGTTTGTTTTAAATCGTTCAGCTTTAATTAACTGTAATAAAACTTTTATAATCTAAATATAATAGGACAACTGTGCTAAAAATTACTTGCCAATAAAATCACAATAAAATCACTTAAAAAACTGCAGTATTAGGTGAGAAATGTAAGAAAAAAGGACAAGAATCATTTGTATCAGATACCATTTGATACAAGAAACTCTTACATTTCTAAGGGCGGCTTTAGTGACCAAACATTTTATAGGGCTACTATAAAATGCCACACTAAAAAAAACAGATCAACGATCTCTGAGATTTGACTTCAGTTTCTAGTAAATAGAGTATTTACTGGCATGCCTGTTTGGAGCAGAAAGAGAAAGATTATTTGGCACTTGTGTACTGAAACGATTGCATCTGGAACCACAAAATAATGCAGGACATTTTATAAACGTTTCCTTATCTGCCTCCATCATACAGTATATCCAGAGAAGAGAAGCTTGCAGTTGGCCGGTTGGCTGTTTGTTTAGTGTTTTGAGCCTGGCTGTCCTGGGATACAGCAGTCGAGAGGGGGGGAGAGATGGTACTTTTAAAAGGGGCTGACCCAGTTTAGACCAGCAATGGTATGCAGATCACAGATACAGTGAGTCACAGAAAGGAATGACCACTGCAGACCCCCCATGCCAACTGCAGCGTTTTTTGGTGGCTTGTCACCATGTGGGTGGTAACTATTATGAAGAAATTCTGTTTAATTGCTGATATTATGAGTTGTTAATTTATTTATAAGATGTACATGTGTCATTGCGTAGTGTGTCACACAGAAAAACCCAACATGAATCAATACACCCATAAATATGCCCTTTCTTGGACTACAGAAAACTATTGTTTGACCACAATAATATGATTTACACTGCAAGAAAAATGCATTTCTTGCTTTGATTTTTTTTTTATCTTGCTTCTAGTCCAAATATCTAAATATTCTTAAATCAAGAAGCATTTTCTAGACAAGCAAAAAAATACTGAGTTGTTTTAAGAAATAATATGCCAAAATTAAGTAAGTTTTCCTTATAACAAGCAAAATAATCTGCCAAGGGTTAAGCAAAATACTCTAGGAACAAGACCAAAAAAAATCTAATTACGAAAAGCATTTTTTTGCAGCATAGTTTAAATATGCATATTTTTTTCCTCTCCATTCTAGTCTTCGGTCCACACTGAGACAGTGTTTTCATGCAGCGAAAACATCTCTTTTTGAAAACACTCTCCAAAGTGAATACATTTGAAAATGTTGTTTTTGTGTTGCAGTGTAAACTGTACAAAATGTAGACTTTCAAAAACTATGACACTTTTTTTAGTCATGTGACCAACTCAGCTAAAATTGTGAATGACATTGTACAGCAGTTTTGGATGCTCTCCATTTTGACTGCATTGTTAAAGATTAATGTCAGTTTGCTCCAGATAGCTTTTCTTTAAAAGATGTTTGACATGTCTCTCAGTCTATATTCTTACTCGCCTTTGGAACTTTATAGACTGATTTCACACGGCCGCCATTTTAAACAGCGAAATCGAGGCTGCGATTGGAAGAAACCCGGAAGTATCGCCTGAGTCACAGAGGAATGTTGTGTACCTGGCTGTATATTTTATCAGCGAATAGAAAGTGACACAATTTTTTTATTTAACCGCCTTCCAAGTGACCCGAAGGTCCGTTCTGAATGAATAATGAAAATAAAAAGGGATATTGGACCTCCTTTTCAGCCAAGTTAAGGAAAATGGCACTAGTTAGCTAACGTTTTCTTTCCCAAACACACGTTTTAGATGCCTTTTATCAAACTTAAGTTAATGAGCTGATTCTAAATCAAATACAAAATTTTGGTACTTAAATGTAAAAAAACGTCCATTTCCCGTTAACATTTAAGCACTGTTGATGGCGTTCTTAAACAGCGCTGATTTACTATGGTGTTCATGTGCTCAACAGAAATGACTGTGATTGACCGTGAAGGTCATCAGTTCACCGCATTTCACAAATACTTACCGAGTGCAAACAGACGAGCAATCCGCTGATGAATCAACTGATCTTCACGGCTTTAAAAACACTCCAATGTTCCTGTATCTGTGGCTGCACTCAGTGAAGAGCGGTGAACTGATGACCTTCACGGCCAATCACAGTCATTTCTGTTGAGCACTGGTGAATACTATGGCAAATCAGCGCTGTTGATGAGCGGCGCTTAAATGATAGCGGGAAATGGACGTTTTTAAAACTTCAGTATCAGGACAGCACTGTTACACAGAACACGAGGATGTGCTACAGAAGACTGCATTGTTTTATCGCTCACTGGGCTACATAAGCTGAAGCAGGGAGGCGTCCCCACGGTGTTTACCTGCTGCCATGAACTGAAGCCTAGGAGGACACTTGAGCGAATTACCCTTACAGAGATTGTGATGTTGTTGGATGCCAAATATGCTTTTAATTGTTTAAATTAAACTGACTGAATGATATTAAAGTGATGTTTACACCATATCTGCTTTTTGAAATCGCGGCAACAGCTGGAGGTTTATAGTCCACAGCATGTTGTTGCAATGTTTACAGTGCTGATCTTATACTTCCGGGTTTCTTCCCACCGCAGCCTTGATTTTGTGTTTTAAAATGGCAGTCGCATGAAATAAGCGTATACTTCTGTCCTGTCCTGCGTTACTCGCAGAAACAAAACAAAAAACTTGCCTTTTCTTGACATTCTGCTGCAAAGTAAATAAATAAATGCCTTAACACAAGCTCGGTACAGAGATGAAAGCATTTTTAGTCGTTATATTTACAGTAATACAGTGTATTTTAATTGTTCTGTACTAACGTAGATGTAGCCGTAGACTTAACAATAATTGCTCATATTTTTAACAAAAAAATATATTTTGTGAATTATTTATTTTCTTTAATTTTTCTTGCTTTTTCACAGCTTAAAAATGCTACTGGACTGCAGATAGGTATGTAGAATGACTAAAAGATAGTGGAGGAAGGATAAATCTCTCATATCACTGCTTTGGAGACTGTATGGTAAACTACTAGTCCTTAGGTAAAACAGCCTGGGAAAGCTCTTTTGCAAAACATACTCGTAGTACAAAGACACTTTAACACTATTAAATCAGGTTTAACACTCTTCAACAGGTTTAAAATCCTTGTACGCTTTCATTTCCTGACCCACATCCACAATCTGTGAAAAGCTTCTGCAGTTCTTTGTTGATCTATTCTATTTGTTCTTGCATTAAAAGTCTGACATGGATGTTTTTTTAGCCTCTAAACCATATCCAATCGTTCTGTCTGAAATTTAATGAAGTTTGTGCAGTTGTTAAAAACAGTATTTATTATCTTAGGCATACAGTTCAGTTGAAATAATTGTTTTATTTGTAAAGGACTTCCTGATTTTATAACTTCTATGTTCGATTACCACAACTCACTGCTCCTTGGTGGGTTTAAATGGTCCTTTTCTTATCTGCAATTAGTACTGGAACCATATTGCACTGATTCTCTATACTGGCTGCCAGTTGAATATTCTAATCAAATTTAAAGGGAAAGTTCACCCAAAAATAAAAATTCTGTCATTATTTATTCACCCTTTATGTGTTCCAAACCTGTTTGACTTTTTTGTTGTTGTTGAAAAATGTTGGAAATCAGTTGCCATTGCCTCAAATAGTAAAAAAAGAATATATTTTTATAATACTACAGAAGTCAATGGCCATCGGTTTCAGGTATCGTGTTCAAAACAAAAAAGAAACTCATTAATGTTTTAAACAAAATGAGGGTGAATAAACAATGACAGAATTTTCATTTTTGGGCGAACTTTTCCTTTAATAGAAAGACAGGCCGAATGAGAAGAGAATATTTCCCTTACCTCGGGCTCCTCTTCCGTGTTTTGGGAAAGCTGGTCATGCTGGATTATCTCAGCTTCGTCCTCTGTTGGGCCGTTACCCACATGGATTCCCCCAAAGTTCTGCGTTCCCTGCAGCAAAAGCAAGTATGTACATTTAGCTAGGCAATATATTTAATATTCTAATAAATTAAGTTCAATTCAAGTTTATTTGTATAGCACTTTTCACAATAATCATTCTTTCAAAGCCGCTTTACAAAAGGTGCACATTATTGCAATACAATCAGAACAGTTAAGGTTATTAGTTTCAATGACTTTTTTAGTTACTAATATGTTTATCTAATGAACCAGTAACAGGTTTAAAAAGCTTTAGTAGTTAAAAAGCTTTTAGGTCAACAGGGATCCCATGGTCAGCACTGGCCAATCAATTTCTAAATTATTTCTATTTCATTTTCATGAGCAGTTACGCCCGATTCACACGGCTTCAACATCAACGCTTGACGGAGGGGCTGTCTGAAGTTGGGGCTACCGCGATCATCATAGCAGCATCAGCCAATGAAAAGAGTCTGCAATCGGCTACTGTCTAAGCTGGAGTATTTGCATAAAATGATCTGATTGGCTGACAAACAATTCAATTCGGCAACGCTTGCCATCCCCCATTCAAAGTGAACGTGTTCATGTCCATATTATGAATCATTAGTCAAAGCAGCATTCTTTGAAAATCATTTTAAAATCCAACAAACTCCAAAAAAAACCTTTTGATTGGAAATTTCTAGTGCCTAAAACGTTTACACTAACATCACCTTTTAAAAAAGATTTTATCAAATCAAAAAGATTAAGTCATTAACCTTTAAAACATTTATGTGGGCACACTGCCTCCCGGATCTAATTATAGATATAAAAATTATGTATGGACCATTTTGAGGCATGTAAACAATAACAATGGTCCTAATGTATTTCCTGTTTTACTTTTTTAATTTCCACAGCTTTAAAGAATTCAGAAAGCTGTGCATATTCATAAATGATGTTATGATAGCTTTTTTTAAAGTTAGGCTATGATTAAAGAGCCCCTATTATGGGTTTTTGAAAATGACCTTCCATGCAGTGTGTAACACAGCTCTAAATGAAGTGAAATATCCAGCTAAGGCTTAAATCTGAAAGTGCGCCATGTTAAAAACTATTGATTCATCTATAAAAGAGTCGACTCGGAGTGGTTCAAATGAATCGCCGCGGTAAGGAATCTTTAGCCATGTCAGCGTGATGTCGATATGAAACTCAAGCCCCGCCCATTTGCTGCACACGTGGACCTGGGAAAATAGTTTTTGTAAAAATACCTCAGCATTATAGCCCCAGCCTTGTGCCGTGTTCCCGTCATTTTTCTGACGAGTGCTTCAGCAATCTACACGCTTACAATGGAGGATTCATCAACCATTTGATAAAGCAAGACTATTGATGTATGGGACTTTGTCAGAGCTTGACAGGAACTTTACAGTACACAGTTCATGGATAAGTTCCTTCCTCCGTTTCACAAGTGTAAGTAACTTAAGTGCGATTAAAATGGTTGCCTCCTTGTTTTCTCTAGCTTGCAAATTTTGAATTTAATTGTCTTTTGTTACTTGTAACCGCTCCACGTGGCTTGTACTGTATCTGGTTAACTCTTTATATTCTCATATCGCGTCTAAAACCACGTTGAAAACTCGACGTGTGCTGGTTTGTTTTCGGATTTAAATGCGTTTGTGAACTTGCGATCCTCTGCCGTTTGTCATTGCTATGGCCACCATCAGCTTTTCCTACACACGTGCGGTGGCAAGTTTCAAAATTGTTCAGCTTTTGCCACTGTGTGGATTAATACTGAATGTGTTTCATGGTTAATGTGTTTTTTTGACCTTGCAAGCACATCAGCCTGTTGTTGGAGACCCCCAAAGCCAAAATATGAAATTTTGTAATGCATAATATGGGTTTTTAAATTTGTCTCTTGTTACAGTTATGAAATAGCTTGATAACAAGCAGGAAATGTTCATGGGACAATGACATCCCATTGAAATGGTCTATAATAAACAAAAATAATAACCCCTAGGTCTACCAATAGCAAGCTTTAAAACAAGGGATAGAAATATTTGCTGTACAGTGTTTCAAACAGGTTCTCACCAGGTGTCTTCTCCATAGGTGTTGTCTGCGCATGACTAGGGTCTTTACAATGAGCATACAGGGTACACAGGAGAGAGCTATAATAACTAGCAGACACTGAATCACCACCTGAAGAGAAAGAGAGCGAATGACAAACATCAGTATGACAAACACTATAAAAAATGTTTAGCAGACTTTACTGGTAACACTTTACAATAAGATTGTATTAGTTGATGTTAGTTAATAAAAACATTACAATAAAGTTTCACTAGTTATTATGTATTAATTATGTATATTTTAGTTATTATGTATTATTAGTAAAGTGTGACCCCTTAACCTTTAAAAAAAATGAGTAAACCCATTGCCTCAACTTAGCATAACTCTAAACAATTAAGTTAAGTTACAACAGCATTATTTCAATAGTATAAGTAATATCAACTTGTTACTTTTAAGGCAATGGATTTACTCACTTTATCACTTTTACAGTGTACTGATGTTTGATTTACCTGTCCCGTATAAAACGGTTTGTTGGTGGGATCGTTGTAGCTGAAGAGGCACATGTTGATGAAGGTTATAAGAAGACTGGGGGCTACTCTTGAGCTTTTAGCATCATACGCAATCCACTTGTAAAAAATGAGCAGCACTAAGTAGCCAAACAGGCTGACCATGAAGATGATCTCAGGAATAAATCCCAGGTAGATGTTCAGAGGTTTATGAAAGTACCTTCACACACAGACAAACATAATTAGGATCAAAAAATCAAGTGCATATCTGCTGAAAGTTACGGTGGACTTTTTGCATACAAGTGATTGAAAAGGCTGAGAGAAACTCCAAATATCATGTGTATAACTCCCAGGGTTATTGACATCTTCATCTTGAAGGAATTCAGAAATGTCAGCTTGTTGGTGGCAATGTTCCAGATCTGTGAAAGGACACAGAAAAGGCATCTTTTAAGGAACTGGGGTTGGATTTATTTTGGTACAGTGCTGTTTGGAGAGTAGGAGCTTACTGGGTCAATCCCGACTGGATAGGGTCCATTAAACACATTCGGAACAGCAGGGTTCAGCTGTAACACACTGCTTTTCTCCAGAACCGCGAATCTGTTAATAGGAAATTCAGTGTTTAAAATGATTATAAAGTAAAGGCCATGCATGAAGATCTAGAGATGCACCGATTGCAAACTTTCTGGGCTGATTCTGACTTTTTAAGTAAATGTGAACTGCCGATACTAATTTTCTAACTAAAAGTGACAGCATAAAAAAAGTAAACAATATTGTTTTATGCTATATTTTTTCACAAACCATTGAAAAAATCATTAGAGAATTATTTAAATGTAACTTGAAATTTCATTGAAAAGATATTTAAAATTATTAAAATAAATATTAGTTTACCCAAAACAGCAACAACACTAACAGAATGTATAATTTTCCACTGTCTATAACTTTATATAACATAAATGTTTATAAAACGTGAAAAATAAGTTTTGCGCCAACATATAGCACCATGGTGCTCACAGCGACCTGAGTTTGATTCCCGGCTCAAGGTCCTATGCTGATCCTTCCTCTTTCTCTGCTCCCAATGCTTTTCTGTCTGTTCTCCACTATCCTATCCTTATAAAAAATTATATATATATAAAAAAAAAAAAAAAAAAAAAAATAATAATAATAATAATTATATATATATATATATATATATATATATATATATATATATATATATATGTATGTATTTAGTTTTGTACTATTTTATATATAGAATGTGAGTGATGTTTTTATTTATGAAGTGTGTTTCACACAGGTAAGTGGGCTTGACAAACCACCTGTTCAAACACTCTCTCTCTCTCTCTCTCTCTCTCTCTCTCTCTCTCTCTCTCTCTCTCTCTCTCTCTCTCTCTCTCTCTCTCTCTCAAAAAAACAAAAAAAAAAACAATATACATAACCAATATAAATATTATTAAATTCTATATTTTTGCAAAATAAAAAATAATTAGGGAATTATTTAAATTGAATAAAAAAATACATTTAAAATTACTCAAATAATATTAGTTTCCCCAAAACGTCAACAACACTAACAAAACGTGTAATTTCCTACTGTTTATATCTTTACCTTTTTCTCTTTTTTGTCATTTTACAAAAGTTTATAGAATATGCTTTGATTAATATTTGTATTTAAAGTTTTGTACTATTATAGATAGAATGTGACTGACTGATGTCTTAAAGCAATTTTGACTGATGTGTCAAGCAGAAATGTTTTGCTTAGCAAACATTTTAAAAATAGCTTGAAATACACATTTTTGACAATGGCCATTTAAACCATTTCACTGCACAAATTGCATTAAAAAACACTGTGCATTTATGAAGTGTGTTTTACACAGGTGAGTGGGCTTGACTAACCACCTGCAGAAACACACTTTCTTTCTTTCTTTCTTTCTTTCTTTCTTTCTTTCTTTCTTTCTTTCTTTCTTTCTTTCTTTCTTTCTTTCTTTCTTTCTTTCTTTCTTTCTTTCTTTCTTTCTTTCTTCATGCAATTTCACAAAAGTTTATAAAATATGTTTTGATTAATATTTGTATTAAATATTATTTAATATTTTGCTTCACACAGGTGAGTGGGTTTGACAAACCACCTGTAGTAAAACTCAGTCACTATAAACACTCAGTCTGTATTTGGTCATTGTTGTTCTTAATTTACTGTTCTTAACTGCACTCAGATATGTTGCTGTGATATAATTTCTATTTAGGTCTAAATAACATTGAAGTTTATTTTGTTTTCCTACTGCTTCATTCCAATAAATCAGATATTCATCTTTTTGTGCATTTATAATTTGATTGGGCTTAATTTTGTGGACGATTATGTTCGTGTCCTGATGCTGTTAGTCATATTTGTTCTGTTTGTTTGTGCTTTTAGCTTCAGGACCATCTGAATCAGGAGGCTTTTTTCAATGTGTTTCTTGGTTTTTGAGGGCTTTAAAATGATAAGTCACTCATTTTTATGTGTTTCCAAAATTTGACAGCTCTCTCTCTCTCTCTCTCTCTAAAAACAAACAAACAATATACATAACCAATATACTGTAAATGTTATTTTATTCTAGATTTTTGTCACAATAAAATGTCATTAGAGAATTACTAATTTTTTTTTTTTAATTACCGTAAAAATATATTTAAAATGATCAATAAATATTAGTTCCCCAAAATGGCAACAACACTAACAAAACGAGTCATTTCCCACTGTTTATATCTTTAACTTTTTTTGTCATTTCACAAAAGTTTATAAAATATGTTTTGATAAACATTTGTATTTCGAGTTTTGTACTATTATTTTATAGATAGAACATGTTTTCTCTCTCTCTGAAAGCAATTTTGACTGATATGCTTGAAAGAAACATTCGACAAAGGCCATTTAAACCATTTAACTAATAGCACTTATTTGTCTAAATTCTTGCTGTGGGTTAATGGGTAAGTGATCACAATGACCACATCGAGTGTCTCTATGACATCATGGTCCAGCGCCTAACAATATGGACCAGCTGAAAACAGCCAAAAGATGGTCCGGTCACTGCTCAGGTTGATCATGCGAAAAACTGTCCGATTCTGAATGCTAGAACTGAACTCCATTCAAACTCAAACAAGGGGCTGATTATGAGAGCCAAATCAAGCGAAAAACACAAAACCATCAGCACTCAGAGCAGAGTAAGATGTGTCAATGGGCTGAAACCAACAACTCACGTCCAGTTGTCTCCTTTATCACCAAACATGGGTCTGACGCTCCACCCCGAGCCGAAGATATTGAGAGATTTGGAGAAGCAGTCATTGTAGATAATCCCAGTATACATGGAGAACAGTCCCATCAGGAGGATAATGTATCGACCTGCGAACACCATGCCAAACATCTAGAGAGAAAGAACACACTGTCATCTGTGCTGGTACAATCTGTGAAATGCAAGTAGAATCAATAAAAGGATGTTTTGGGGGTTTTTCAATGCAGGTACTAGTATGTTTTTATTTTATTTACAAAAGATTAAAGTTAATATTCTATATAATAAATATTTAAATAGATAAATTCCATGGTAATAAATTATAATTAATAATTATTGTAGTTTCTTTTAACAGCTATAATTTGTGCTTTAACTGTATTTTATTCCATTCATTACCAAACAAAAACAGATAATCATCAACACTATGACAACATAATTTTAATGTGAGAGTCTAAGGCTGCATTTACACTGCAGACCTTGATGGTCGATTCTGATTTTGTGACTGTATCAGATTCTTTTGAAGACCTGCTCACATCATCTTACTTTAAAAGTGACTTGTATACGATTGCCTGCATTTACACTGCACAAGGTACAGGTGCAATGAACAGGGAGGAAGAAGAAAAAAAAGAAAAAAAAAAAAAAAAAAAGAGTGGCCGTTGACTGACAGCTGATAATAAAAGAGCACTCTTGTCTTCATCACCTGTAATTAATCTGTTCGCAGGGTTTAATTTTTTATTCTTTTCGACAAGTTTACCTATGATCTATGACAGAAAAATGGTCATTTGGCCATCTTTTTTTTTTTTTTAAACCGTAGGCATCTTAATGTAATGTCCATGCTGTGATTTATGCACACGATGTATGCAGTAGTTTTATAGTTTATATTGTTTATGTTACGGTATTGCGCTCTCACTCCCTAAATGCCTAAATACTAAGCGGCAACCTCCCGTTTTTCCTCGTAAAGCTAATATGGTACTAACGGAAACTGCAATTCATCGAATTTCTGCTAGTCCTGTCTCCATAATAGAGCACATTTCTATTGTGAAAATGGCTAACTTTACAGCAGAAAAAAGGTGTTTACAGCCTGGTAGTCATCAGAGTTGACGTCATTCAATGCAGTTTTTAATGACGTGCGACTCGCATTGACAGGTGAAAATCCGATCTTACCTGCTTACACTGTAAACACGAGAGCACAGATCCAATTAATATCGGATAAATTTCCACATATGGACAAGGCCTGAATCTGATTTAAGTAAATCGGAATCCATGTGATTTTTTTTCTGCTTACACGTACATGGGCCATACTCGATCTGTGCCACATGGGAGAAATAAAATAAATAAAAATTTTATATTTATATATATATATATATATATATATATATATATATATATATATATATATATATATTATATATATATATATATATATATATATATATATATATATATATATATATATATATATAGATATATATGTATAGATATATATATATATATAGATATATATATATATAGATATATATATATAGATATATATATAGATATACACGGAATTGGGTAACTTGAACCATGCAGTGTAAATGCAGCCTAATTTATCTATTTGAGCATTTTGTATTAGCACATTCCTAGCATATTGTACTTTGTACAGCATGTTGGTTAACCCAGTGTTATTTTTGAAAATACTTTATAAATAAATAAATGAATGAATGAATGAATAAAACTATTTATCAAACAATTATAATAAATTTCACATTTAGGTGTACCTTTATTTAAATGTAAAATGAATGTCTTAATCTATTTGAAAGCTTTAAATGTCACGCTACAATTACTATTGTTCACATTCAAGATCTGTACAGTACATAAAGACTAAATGACATGAATCCTTTTTGATTTCAGATGATAAGATGAGATGGACGGGTGGATGAATACCTCGCTGTCATTTTTCTGGGCAATTAATCGGCTCTCTCGCAGAACCAGATAGAGTGCAGCACAGGTCATGAGCACGCCGTGACCCAGATCGCCAAACATGACCGCAAACAGGAAGGGGAAGGTGATGATGGTGTATGGAGCTGAGCACATGAGCACAAACATATATGTAATGACAGTCACAACAAGTGTGTATTCTGGATTTTGTCATTTATAAACATGGCGTACACACAAAACAGGGATAGAAACATGCATACATCATTTCCCATGCAAAAGTTGCGATTTTTAGAAAAACTAAATAGATGGGAGAATGTGCACAGCTGTAAGTAAACTCTAAGTAAACATTATTAACTTGGATATTAACTGAATTGAATCACTTTAAATAATCAAATGAGCCATTCATAAATAAAAATTTATTCTGAGTTCATTCACTTTTAGAAAGGTTTCTTTGCAAAGTTTTATAAAATAAGACCCCTGAAGATTCTTACAACGCTGAAGATTCGTAACACATTACAATAAGGTTGTATTAGTTGATGTGAGTTATTGCATTTAATAACATGAACAAACAATGAAAAATACATTTATTACAGTATATGTTCATGTTAGTTAACGTTAGTCAACTCACAGTACATTAACTGATGTTAACAAGCATGAATTTGGATGTTATTAATGCATTAGTAAATGTTAAACTACGATTAATCAATGCTGTACAAGTATTGTTCATAATTAGTTCATGTTAGTAAATACATTAACTAATGAAACCTTATTGTAAAGTGTGATCGACTCTGAAGGTGAGAGATCAGAGTTACCTGGGTTCATCTCCCGGTAGTTGCCAATGCCGTATGCATCAACGATACTCTGAAAGCCAGTGGTGAACTTGTTGGTTTTGTTGTAGGTAGGGGGTGTCTGTTTGGTCTGCATTCTGTTCAGGATGGAGGGAACGGTGGATCCACTTTTCTCCTGCATGAAATGGAGCGATATTTAACAACAACACAAACAAATTTGCTTTCCATTTAACAGTGGCACAGCCTTCTTTTTTCTGTGATGCTTTGTATGAATTAAGGGTGCAACTTCAGTAAAATTGTAAAAAAGCAAATGAAATATATATATTTCGACTGGGTACAAAGAGGTATCATTGACCCAAAATGAACTTTTACGTTGCAAATTAAAAAGGTCTGTAACCGTCTCAAATTTAACATGTCTAATTTCTGGTTCATAAGGTCACACTTATTACTGCAGGCAGCTAAAATATTCATGCACTCGATGACTTTTCACACATAACCTACTGTCTTAACAAGGTGGTCACAGGCAAACGAAACAACGCTAAAACCCATAGAGTCACTACACAAACATTAAAATGCTGGATAAAAAGCCAGGGGTGCCCAAACTCGGTCCTGGAGGGCCGGTGTCTTGCAAAGTTTAGTTCCAACCCCAATCAGACACACCTTGGCTAGCTAATCAAGCTCTTACAAGGCTTTCTAGGAATATCCGTGCAGGTGTATTGAAGCAAGTTGGAGCTAAAATCTGCAGGACACTGGCCCTCCAGGACCGAGTTTGGACATCATCATTGTACCATTTTACAAAAACAAACTGTTAAGCTAGGAAAACGTCATTAAGTATTCAAACATTTGTTTGATGTATAAAATCATTCATGGTCTGTCATCTCCACCTCTCAGTCAGTTTGTAAAGATAAAAAACACAGAGAGAGCAAGACGAGGGGCAGCTTGATGAGACAGTATTGCCCCACTCCGGAAAAGTGCCTTTGGTCAGGGTGCATTTTCAGTTACAGCAGCACAAGAGTGGAAATCTGTCCCTGGCAGCATCAGAAAAATAACCTCTTACACCATGTTCAAAAAACATTTAAAAATCTGGTTGATAGAAGATTAGACGTTTCATCATTTGTATTAGCTTGTATCATTTTATCACTTGCTCCTGCCATCTTAATGATTTGTTGTTTAAATATGTTTTAACTACATTTATTTTTATTTTGTAATGTTGGTGTTTTCAGTTTATTTTGTACATATACATTTTTTATTAAGATCTACTTAACTATGTCTACTTTAGTGCTTTTTAACTATGCTTGAATGATTGCTTATTTTTAGGGTGACAATTTTAACATCTGTCCAGGGACAATGGATGAAAAATGGCCTTCTGGCTATTTATGGTGCATTTGCAACAATGCTAATTAATGTACTGTACACTGCCCTCACCACAGTTCATCCATGGGCGTCACGGTGGCGCAGAGGGTAGCTGGTTTGAGCCCCGGCTGCGTCAGTTGGCATTTCTATGTGGAGTTTTCATGTTCTCCCCGTGTTCGCGTGGGTTTCCTCCGGGTGCTCCGGTTTCCCGGAGGTCCGGTTTCCCGGAGGTCCAAAGACATGCGGTATAGGTGAATTGGGTAAGCTAAATTGTCCGTAGTGTATATGTGTGAATGAAAGCATATGGGTGTTTCCCAGTGATGGGTTGCAGCTGGAAGGGCATCCGCTGCATAAAACATATGCTGGATAAGTTGTTGGTTCATTCCTCTGTGGTGCCCCCAGATTAATAAAGGGACTAAGCCGAAAAGAAAATGAATGAATGAATGAATGAATGAATGAATGAATGACAGTTCATCCATCACACTTACTTAATTTCTTTAAAAACCTTTGGAAAATTTGAATTAACAGCCAGTAAGACTTTACCATTCGGGACACATTTTTAATGTTAATGTAATTAATAACATAAACAATGAACAAAACATTTATTAAAGTGTTTGTTTATGTCGGCGCCAATAGCCTAGTGCTTAAGTGCTCCGACATATAGCACCATGGTGCTCATGGCGACCCAAGTTCGATTCCCGGCTCGAGGTCCTTTGCAGACCCTTTCCCTCTCTCTGCTCCCAATACTTTCCTGTCTGCAACCTCTACTGTCCTTTCCAAATAAAGGTGAAAACCCCCTAAAAAAATAATTATTAAAAAAAAGTGTTTGTTCATGTTTGTTAATGAAATAACAGTGGTTCACTGTTAGTTCATCTCAATGTGCATTGCATTAACTAATGTTAACAAGCACAGTATTGCATTTTAATAATGCATTTGTAAACTTTGATTAATAAATGTTGTAAAAGTATTGTTCGTTGTTTGCTCATATTAGTAAATACATTAACTACTCGTCCCGTAATGTAAACTGTGACCAAATTAACAAATTTCTTTCAGCAGACAAAAATATTTTGTCAAAAAAATATGAATAAATAAATAAAACAAGTCTTTAGGATGCAGTATTATGGACATATATTGAATATTACTGTACTGAGAAAATGAAAAGAGCAAATTATTCAAAATAATAGGACACAGTGAACTTAAAAAAGCTTCAGTATCACAAGCTTTGTGGCCAAAGTCATGTTAAAATACCAAGCATAAAATTATTTTCATAATGGATAAAAATAAGCAATGCCAAATGTGCTTCTCACTAAATTTTCACTATGTATAAGGTGTGACGGCCCCAAGATTTCAGATTGAATTTTGTGGCAGATCCTGATTGGCAGATCACCAATTGATTCAATGCATATAAATAATAGCTGTTGTGCTAGCTTCCCGAGGACGGTGTGGCTATTTGGATGTCCTCATGTCCAGACCTGCCATCTCTTTGACTCGTTAACCTTATGGTTTTGTTTTGCATTATTTATACATAGTTAAAGTTCTTACCTTCGTCATTATCCCAAGGCATTTGTTTGTTTTGCTGGATTGTTGTTCTATTAGTTTAACTTACAATAAATCATTTGCATTCAGATTATTTTGTTGTTTGCACTCTCTTTTATGCTGTGACTCAAACGAGCAGGTCGTAACAATGGATTATTTGTATGGGAACATTATTTAAAGTGATTTGTTTCAGTTCATTTGAGCGAAATTTTACCAAACAGGACATACAACCCATTAAATGAAATGCAGTAGTCATGTGCAAGTGGATAAGCATAATTGCATCCACATTTATAAATGTATTACTTGTCTTTGCAATTAAACATTGCGTTAATTTATTATTTAATGTGCAAATAGTGTTTGCTTAAATTTGAAATAGCGAACTGAACTGAAGCGTAAGTGCATATGGCAGACTGCTGATATTAATAGCTGCTAGTTAAATAAGGCATGAGGAAGAATGCCATGTGTAAGGACAGGCTTTGAACTAACACGCACGCACAACCCCTCACATTTCAACACGCCGCCTACATGGACTTAACACTATTACACTTTCTAGTTTTGCTTCAAAAGGAATCTACTTTTTTTGGTGCCCAAACATTAGCTTTAATTGGATTTTGTTCTTCTATTGGCTGTAAGAATTGTTCTGTATCTTGTTGGTTATATATCCAGCACTGTACAAACTATGCATAATCCATTTTAACCCTTTAAAGACAGACAGAAGAACAGAAGGTGCGTTTGTGTGAGCAGTTAATCTTCTTAGAGGTTAACATTTCAGTGACCTCCGACCCTTACGCTACAACTTCTCATCGCAAGGATTACAAGAATTACACACAGTTCGCCCTCACTGTTCTAGTGTAAGGTGTGAGAATCCAGAATCTTCTTTTGAATTTGTCGCTTGAGGGATCTTTAGCGCACAGACTTTATGATCCCTAGTGCAACCCATTATTTGAAACGTAGTAGTCATGTGCAAGTGGATGAGCATAACTGCATCCACGTTTCTATATGTAATAAGTGTCACTATAGACCATTTTGAGGGATGTAAACAAAAACAATGGTCCTAACGTGTTTCCTGTTTTACATTTTTAATTTCCATTGCTTCTGAGAATCCAAAAAGGTCCACATATTGATTAATAGTGTTATGACGGCTGATTTAAAATCAAGTTATGATTGAATTGCCTCTTGTTACAGTTAGGAAATAGTTTAACGTCAAGCAGGAAATGTTCATGGGCCAATGACATGACCACATTGAAATGGTCTATATAATCACTATACGTTCTGATTGATCGTACTGTTTATTTAGTCTTTTAAACCTGTTTAATACATTTTTTAATTGGTTTTCAATCATTTTTATTTTCAGTTTTTTTATTTCTTATACTTATTTTGTGATGATACTTTTGAATCCTCTTTTCCATGTATAGCACTTTGAACTAACATTGTGATCTACTGAGTATAAATAAACATGCCTTGGCTTATATTATGCATCATGGGCCATGTAGGCTTAAGCCCCATTCACACAGGATAAGTATTATCTGGGGACCTTGCGTGATTTAGTAAATGCCCCCTCGGACATCTGAATTTTGTGAAGCCTGTGATTTTACTCACATTTTCTCACTTATGCCCTGGATTTTGATGGTCAAGGCTTTGTTTTTTCAAGTTAGATGGATTAAAAAAACATTAACCACCATTTTTCTACTGGCTTCTTACCTGCCTGTTATTAAAGGGTCACGAAACACCAAAACACATTTTTTGAGCTGCTGACAGTCATATATGTGTCCCACGCTGCTATAAACACTATTAGGACACATATATTGCACTAAAAAGTGAAAATTGGTTGTTTTTGCGTTATTTTGAGCAAATTGAAACAAATTTTTAAAGCTGCGTGATGGTGATTACATACTTGTGTGTAATCAAGTGTGGAGAGTAGCTGTCTGTACCTGCGAGTACATCGTGACATATCTGAGTGTGCGGCATTAATTCATGAGAAAGACTTTCAAACCAATCAGCACGCTCTATTGTGTATGCGGTGCAACTTCATTAATATGCATGATAGCCACGAAGACTGTTTTACCCGTTACAGACATTGTTCAAACAACAGAGAGACGCCACGTTGTGTTGCCAAAACAAGTGAAAGAACAAGAATTTGGAAACATGGGTTGTCTGTGCTGAATTTATTAATGTGCTGCATTTATTAATGTGCTGCAACAAAGGTTTTGTTTTCATTTTCCCTTTGTTTGTTCCTTCAGATGCCAAAGTTATTTCGTATAGTCAGCAGTGCTCTTTTAGTTTTTAAAGACATACCTCAGTCAAAATGATTTAGTTACTAAGTTTACAGTATGTTAATATCACTGCAATATTATAGTACAATATTTTAGACTGAAAGATCCGCTGTAAATGCTGCTCTCCGATTGTAAACATGTAAACACAGCAATCTAACTATTACTGTCATGTAGAATTTGCCACATTTTGTGACAGGATAGTCTAGACACACATGGCTTTCTGACGCTACCTACCAAGTGCATCTAAGTTACCGAGAAATGCGGAGGACTTCTTTCTCCCATTCGCCATGCGGCATCAAACATTCCATTAAAACTCCACTCTCCAGCAGTTCCTCGCTTTCAATATCTCATTTGTCACGGGGGAACATGCAGGAAATGTTCCTGAATAAAAAGTGAAAGTGCCAAACTGCAGTTAAAGTCGACAAATTAATAATTTGGCAAGTAATTCGATTACTGATGTCTATATAAACACAGTCACTGTCTTTCTCCCCTGCGTATGTGTGGTCGTTTTGCCTCGCCTCTGAAAATCAGCGCGTGCCCAAACGGAAACTCCCATATTCGAAATCCTCCCTCTCTCCCTCCCCCGACACTCCCACCTAAACAGAGCTGGACACGCCCACTTTCCTGACTTTTTCCAAACTAGAGGTGTGAAAACACCCTGCTGAGACAGGGGGGTTTTGTGGCCCTTTAAGATATTAACTCTATATTAGCACTTATAAAATATAAACTACCCTACTAACTTTTCATAAACAGCTAATTAGTAGTTTATTGAGCAAAAAAATCTTAATGGTTTGTTAATAGTGTGAATTAAAAACTATCACTAAAAATAAAGTGTGACCAAAGACTCTTGGTGGTCTGCAAAATATGCTAGGTAATTTAAAGGGAAATATATACTGTACAAATTACAGAAAAGACAGATTCAAACTGGATTAAGCTCACAGACAACATCTGCAATTATCACAAATAACTACAGGTCCTTAGGTAATACTAATCCCATCCGAATAGGAATTGGCCAACTTAAATTAATGATCAAAAAGGGCATTTTTGGTTTTCGGCTGAAAATTATGAGCCCAAAAAAGGTTATGCTGTGGCGCAAGATCTGTAGTGTTCAGTGTGTAGGTTTCACGCTCCCTCCAGCTGCAGACACTGCACACCAGACATGGAAAGTGCTGCATTATTAAACTCAATCATTTCAATGAGCTATGCAAAGGTGGGTTTGTTGCATATTTGCAAAAGCTCAAGAACAATGGAAGTCAAGCTCAATATTCTGCTCTGTGGATATTCCTTTTATGAGCCCATATACTGACCTATGGATAAACCCTACAAAAAGAAATGCAAAGTCCACTTTAATAACGTGCCGACAGGACATTTCTACGCAGTATACTTGTTCCTGCTGCTTGCTGTGTTATCATGGCAACGCTGGTAAACTGAGGCCTCTCGACTCATTCACTGTCAATAAAATTGTGTTTCTTTAAATCAGTATAATATAAGTTATTGAGTTAACTTTAAAAAGTCTTACAAAATATTATGTTACTTTATAAAATAATAAGTAATTATTACAAAGAAATTTTAGTTTTTGGCCAAATCCATACAGAATTTTTTGTTTTGGACCAGATTTTTAATTTTGGTGCATGCCTAGTGCATTATAGCTGAAATCTTTTGCGGGTGCAACACGCTAAAAATGAAACAAGTGGACATATATTTAATTGACTGTTTCATTCATTTTTCTCCATCAGAATAAGTAATGGACAGTGCACATTTGTGGTGCTGTGGATCAGGTTTCAGCTGCTCTTGACCACAGGAAAATTTCAAACTTTGATCTGAGGGCTCACATGACTCAATGTAAAGGCATCTGGGCATTCCGTCCTAACACTCGCTCCCCTGTGTGCATGTGTGTGCTGGAAAAATAAAGCTAAAGTCATGTTTACAAAGTGTGAGTCATTGTATGTAATGACAAGAACAAATAGGCAGCTCCTTAGAGACAACACGTGTGTGGTGCTAACATATGTGGTGTAACATATCAAACGTAAACTGGACTAAATACAGCCCAAGAAATAGACATCTAAGTTCAGAGGATGCATAGTCGATTTAATGCGATAGTTCACCCAAAAATAAACATTTCTCACCATTTACTCACCCTAAAGTGGTCAAAAGTGATCATTTGTTAAAGACAGAAGACAAAATTCTGAAGAAAGCTGAAATTCGTAACCACTGACTATTTGTTTTTCCTACTATGGTTGTCAATGGGGACCACTGATAATCAATTTGGTTTTAAGGCTCATCACAGCACAGGTTTATGTATTTATGTGTTAAAGGAAGTAGTAGAACTGAATAAAAGGCAACATTCTACAGTTATAATTGGTTTTATTGATGCCTCTAAAGCTTTTGATAGGACTAATGAATAAAAGCTTTTTAGAAAATTAAAACAAAGAGGAATACCTAACAGTATTTTAAGCATTTTAACTTGCTGGTATACGAATCAAAGTATTCAGATTAAGTGGGGCAGATCTGTATCAGATACACAAAGTTAGTAATGGAGTACGACAAGGTAGTTTACTTTCACCTGCTCTTTTTGATGTTTACATGAATGAGTTGTCTGAGGAATTAAGTGACTGTAGGACTGGCTGTGTGCTTGATGATGATTTGGTTATCTTTTCCCCTAGTAGCATTGGTTTTCAGCAGCTGCTTAATATTTGTGCAGATTATGAGCAGCAATTTAATTCAAAAAAAGGATATGACACGATAAAAAATATTAGTAAAACTGTTAAATATGTAGGGCATGTCATTACTGAAGATATGAGTGATGAAAGTGATATGTACTGTACAGGGAACGTCGAAAGTTATATGCTCAAGCAAATATGCTGGTGAGAAAGTTTTATTTGTGTTCGAAGCAGGTTAAGGTAAACCTCTTTAGAACTTATTGCAGTTCTTTATACACAGCTCCTCTGTAGTATAATTTTAAAAAGAGAGTCTACATAAGCTGCAGGATGCATACAGTGTGAATCGGCCTTCAGCTGCCTACTACCAAGCGGCAACCTCCCGCTCTCCCTCGGGAAGCCAATACGGAAGTAACTGAAACTGCAATTCATCGAAATTCCGCTAGTCCTGGCTCCATAATAGAGCAAATTTCTATTGAGCCCACTGTTAGAATGGCCAACTTTACAGCATAAAAAAAGTTGTTTACAGCCTGGTACAAAGAATGATTTTGGTTCATATAGCTAATATTACCCTTCATGACAACTGTGAGGGGGGTGAATTTTTTTATAACTCATCCGTTTCCTTTATATTAGGTTATATTAAGTTTGCATAATTAAGGGCGTGGCTACTTGAGTGGCAGGTAGATCTCGCTGGTCGCAGTCACTTCACCTCAGCTGACTCTGGCTGATTAGTCGCTGATCTCGGCATATTCATCGTATTTTTGTGTTGTTTTATGTGACTTTACACAGTCTGCTGCCTTTTGGAATTATTTCCTACAATCATCAGATGATATGGCATGCTGTGTGCACTTAATTGTGCTCACAAGCCATTCACGTGGCCTCCATTTGCCAGGTGAGTGAAATTATATACCATCTCTATGAATGTATTTGTTTTATTTAAGATCATTTATCATTTATGATGTTCTTTAGAGCTGTAATGCACTCCAGAATCTGACAGATTATTAGCTGTAGGCTCTAGAACAGTCATCTGAAGCGTTGTCATACAGTGTTCTGCCTGGACTTCATAATTAGCCTTGCATTTACTAACACAGACTATATCTGAAGTGTTTGGAAGTAATTCACACTTTCCTCCTGTTGAAAAACGTCATAAGCACAATGCTTAGTGGCTTAATGTGTAATGCATTAAGCCACTAAGCATTGCGCTTATGACGTTGCTTATGAAACAGTGTTTTTAAAAGTCTAAACACTTTATTGATAAAGTGTACAACCAAGCACATGTGGTCAGAACACAAACGAGTCGCAGGTAATGAAGTATTAAGCGTTTCTCCCATAGGAAAGCTCGTCTAAGCAGAATGCCAGCATGCGTCTGTAGCTCTGCTCACGCTCCGCCTCTTTGCCCTTGTATGGTATGCCCGGGGTTGGTGCGATGACGCACGAACAAAATGGCTACGGTCGGCCACGCCTTCTGGTAGCTTCTTTTGGGTTCTTCATAAACCTATGGGTGACGTCACGGATACTACGTCCATATCTTTTACAGTCTATGGCTACTACGCCCCTCGCTGCTGGAATCAGCTTCCAGAAATGATCAGATGTGCTCCAACATTAGGCACATTTAAATCAAGACTGAAAACACATCTGTATAGCTGTGCCTTTACTGAATGAGCACTGTGCTACGTCCGACAGATCGCACTATTGTTCTTTTCTTTTTTTTTTTTAGCTTTATAACCCGTTTTAACACATTATCTTTTCTTTTATCTGTCTCTAATCGTTCTTACTATTTGCTTTTTTTTATTTTCTTATACTTGTCTTTCTATTCTTGTTTATGTAAAGCACTTTGAATTGCCACTGTGTATGAAATGTGCTATATAAATAAACTTGCCTTGCCTTGCCTTACAATGATTGTATGAGGATTCTTCTTTAAAAAAAACATGTGTAGTGAAAGTGAATTATTCTGTAAGGTAAGAGTTTGATAATTTTTTGCTTTGATCTATAAGTTTATCTTTCGATTGGAGAATTCTCAGAACAGCATTTTGATGCTGCTGATAAATCCTAGGCTTACTGAGGTGCGTTATCAGACACCTTTGATGAAATATTGGCAAAAGTGTCTTTTTTAATGTATATTGTGTGGTTTGTTTAGTTTTTTCCATCCGTTGTACTATTAGACCTAGTGTCTGGAATAAAGAGATTATTAATGGTTACTGGTGTCCAACATTCTTCTGGATATCTGTCTTCCTTTGTGTTTAACAGAACAAACAAAAAAAAACTGGTTTGAAACAAAGGGATAGGTTTCCCAAAAATCACCATTGACTGAAGTACTCTCTCTGTACTCTCTCTTTCAACCGGTAAAAAAAAATTTGCGAAAAAGACCTTTCCTTTAATATCTAGCAGTGGAAAGTGGTTTTAAGCTGCAACGAACTAAAGGCATCTTGTTGTTTTAAAAAAATGTATATTATTTCTTTAATTAGTCAATACTTATTTCATTTCTTTACTTTATATACAGTTAAAGTCAGAATTATTCGGCCCCCTGTTCCCCCCCCCCCCCCCCCCCCCCCCCCCCTTCAATTTCTGTTTAGCGGAGAGATTTTTTCAACACATTTCTAAACATAATAGTTTTAATTACTCATTTCTAATAACTGATTTATTTTATCTTTGCCATGATGACACTAAATAATATTTTACTAGATATTTTTCAAGACACTTCTATACAGCTTAAAGTGACATTTAAAGGCTTAACTAGGTTAATTAGGTTAACTAGGCTGGTTAGGGTATTTAAGCAAGTTATTGTATAACAATGGTTTGTTCTGTAGACTATCGGAAAAAAATTATAGCTTAAAGGGGCTAATCATTTTGTCCCTTAAATGTTTTTTTAAAAATTAAAAACTGCTTTTATTCTAGCCGAAATAAACCAAATAAGACTTTCTCCATAAGAAAAAAATATTATCAGACATACTGTGAAAATGTCTTTGCTCTGTTCAACATAATTTGGGAAATATTTAAAAAAAGGAAAAAAAATTCAAAGGGGGCTAATAATTCTGACTTCAACAGTCTGGAGTTCAAATGACAAGATTACAGGAAAACCAAAATATTTAAGATATGGATGTGAGATTAGATTCTACACTTTAATGACAGTGAATGTCTTCCTACTGCAAAGGGAATTAAATTAATTTATCAATGATGTGGTCATTACACAGTAAATGCAATTATAACAAAGGAAAGCTTCGCTGGTGATTTGAATTTCTTGAATCAGTTTACTGCTATAATGATGAGCAGTCTGAAGAACATGAGATTGGCTACATATTAGAAGTAGTTTTATAGAAACATCAAACTAAATGTATGTGTGTGTAGATCTCACCGTGCCACGACGGAGTGCAAACTGAATGGAGTCTAGATCGGACACAGGGCACCAGATCTCAGCGATCAGACATTTCTGGGTGACATCGATGTTGCAGAGGTTCAGTGTGTGATAAATGGCTTTCATCTTCCGGACCTTGATGAACCACACTCGGACAGTCTTGGCAGCGGCCTGCAAAACACGCTGCCTGTGATCCTCCGTCTGGTTTAGCACCTGAAAGTAGAGCAGAAATGTGAGATCAATGGACAGAGGTGATACAGTCACATTATTAGAAATTAGTATTCTCAGGAATTAGTTAGTCAAACCTGACCATATCCTTAAAATCTGTGAGCCCCAAGCCCATAATCAGTAGTTGGCCAAAGCTGAGTGTCTTTTTAGCCAGTTTTTGTGGCATATTACACACATTGGCATACTGAATTGGCCATTGAACATGCAGTACAGTAGAGAGAAATCACACTGATTGGCCATTTAATGTAACCTCATTTGACCTCAGGATTTTAATATGTCAATATTTTCATAACATGATCAATATCATATCTGCATATCCTAGTTCAGTTTCTGTTTTTAAATAAGAAAAAATCAGTTTTTAGTTGCAACTACCTGCATTTCTTCTAATGTGGTCAAGAACAGCTTTTTGGACAAGATACAGCCAACATATGAGCCAATTTTTAATTGAAATTATATTTATTGTTGCTTTTTGTTTCATTGGGTGCTCAACCCAGAACTTAAAAGCATAACGCAAGCGTAACAATGTAAAAATGGTCACAATTCATGCATTTTAGCCTGTGTGGACGGAGATCATTTTTCTGAAATGCAAAAAAATGCTAGCGAGAATTTTCATTCCAAAATGCCATTTTAAATGCAAACACGCTACAGTAAATGTAGTAATGTAACATGTAGTACATTTCCTTTGGTCCAGACGAAGGTTAAAATTAATACATTGTAGCATTTTCAGCCATTTTGGTTTTGTTTCAAGCCAGACCAACTGCTTTGAACTGAACCAGTTGGAACGAGTCTCATGACAGCATCCACATCAGTCGCTGACTAGACTAATTCCCTGAACTGCATTTTTATTGGTCAGAATTAATGCTCAAAAAAAGTCTGCAATACATGGAAGTAAATTTCCTCCTTGAGTATCAGTAGACTATTTGTTGCACTGTGTTTACAAAACACAGCGTTAGCTGCTAAGGCGGACATCCACGAGTTTGCGTTTGTGGACCGCAATTGAGTATCGGCAACGAATCCGGACATCCCAGATAGCGCCCTGAGAAACCAGGACATCTCGTTGTTGTGTCAAAAGAAATCTTTGGTTGAGTTTTTATGATACAGTATTTTTTCTGATGATTTTGAATCTTGCACCTAACAAATATCCTAATTTACACAAAAACAACAAACAAAAAACTAAAACTAATACTGAAATTAATAAAAACTAAACTAAAACTAAGCAATTTCAAAATATAAAAAGTAATAAAAACGAGTAAATCTCCCTCTAAAAACTAATTAAAACTAACTGAATCTGAAAACAAAAAGTCAAAATGAAATAAAAACTAAAACTAATGAAAAATCCAAAACTATTTTAATCTTGAACCAAACTAAAGTGCCCTAAAACCATTCACTTACAGTACTTATGAGACTGAACTGACATAAATATGAATGACTTATTAAAAATGTACAAGCATACAGGAGAGTCTGGTTCATTCAAAAAGGGACCAAATGATAGCAGAATAATTTGTTTTGTGCACAGAATGAGTTCCGTAGTAATTAACCATGCACTACCATCTCAATTTAGTCGCAGGTGACAGCTTTGGCATGAACAGGATAATTAAAGATCCACATGTTGGCTGCGAATCCCAAACCCTAGTTGTGTGAACGTAGCCTGTGGGTCTTCTATTTAAGTCAGGTGAATTTCTCAATCATTCAGGAGTGGCCAGGGATGAGCGCCAGCATCTGGTTGGCATGTTACAGACAGATAGAGTGGCAACATTAACGTCCAAGTGTGCATTCTCACACACATGGGCAGGACACACACAGTCGCCAACTCTGAAATCAGACACACTCGCCCACGCTAGAATATCCCACATGCTCGCCCACGCTGGAAATACACAGAGGCTCATCCACGCTGACAAATCAGACAAACTGGCCTGCTCCGGGATTTATGTAATCCTCAATTGGTCAAACAGCAACCAGAAAACACAAACAAGCAATGTGTATTGAACTAAAAGACACCAAGTTGTTTCTAAAGCCAGGAGAGGAGCACAGGGACATTAACAATTCAGGGCTGACAGACTGACACACACGCATAGTGATCATTCTCTCCCACTTCAGGGACAAACAGGCCCGCTAATAGCTAGAGGTGAGTCAGTGACGAGGAACTCGAGTGTGCACTTCATCCCAGCCCTGTCAGCACTCTTGCACTTGGATGGGTTGCTTCTTTGCTTTTGAATAGCAAACTGATATGTATGGTAGATTTCTGAATGTGTGGGTTGAGAGGGAATCAGCAAATAAGTGTGGCAAACATAAAGAGCAAACTCCCTCGGGAAGTGGGTATGAGATCGTTCACTATGAAGACAGCTGCTATGAATCACTTCTGAATGAAAGGCAGTATACAGTTGCGAGGGTCCTACACTGTAAAATCCAAAAGGTTAAGGTAACTCAAACCATTTGGGAAAACCGATTGCAACAAACCATTTAAGTTCAAAAACTAATCCTAATAAGTACTATGAACTTACTCCATTTAAGTAAACAAAGCAATTTGAGCACAGTAAAACCCAATAAATGAAGAGAACTCAAACCAACTGAGTACTGTAAAACCCAGTAAGTTAAGGCAACTCAAACCGTTTGAGGAAACTGATTGCTACAAACCATTTGAGTTAAAAACTAATCTATATGAGTACTGTGAACTTACTCTATTTAAGTTGAAGTAATGAGGTATTTAATTAAACCATTACCTTCAACACAACTCTTTTCAAATGAGTAGAATTAACTTTCGGTCAATTTTAAGTTAACTACACTCATTTCATTTGATAAAGTTGACTGTTGGGTTTTACGTTGTATGATTTCTGTAATCATACATGGATGGAAACGTAGAATCTAGTAATTAATCAGAATGGCAGCTATTTTATTACTAGATCCAACAACTTTATTGGTTTTTTCCACACCATAACACTGAAGGTTATGGAATTTGTCAAATTTATTTCCAAAAAAACTAAATAAAAAACTCAATCAGGACATGATAGTAAACTATATCATCATATTAAGTAGCACTGTTCAATTGAGGAAAAAAAATATATATAACCATGATTATTATTTTGGTCAATATCGTAATCATGATTTTTAATCATGTAGTAAACTTAAAATGAACTCATCCTTGAAAACTCACTACTTTACACTCGCCTATTCGTGAGGTGTGCATTCTTGGTTTGTTTTATGTTTCTAGATATTTGAATGTTTTATCAATTTAAAAATGTTTAGCAATTGTGAATGTTTTATCTTGAATGATTCAATTTTTTATTCTAAACTGTTTTATATCTGTATCTTTTTTTGTGTAAAGAGCTTTGAGAATTAAGATTTAAAGGCACCATATTAGAATAAATTATTATTATTAAGGATTATGATTGGGCTGTTTGACTAAATTTCTATTTCTATTAAGTTTTCTTTTGCACTTTCAAAACATAAATAAAATCGAATACACTTCAATAAATCAAGCATGTCCTTTGCTGAAAAAGTCACACTAAATGATTTTACTGATTAACACATGAAAATTGGGCTTTGCAGAGAAAAAATGCTGACTATTGGAAAGGGGGTGGGTTATGGTGCAATAATTGTTTCATTTTGATTATTGTTTTTTTCATAATCGTTTGAGGCCAAATCAAAATTGAATTTTAATTAAATGCACATCCCTAATATCAAGTACATTTAATTATTTTTTTTCAAAATGTATTTATTTGCATTAGTTTGAACATCAGAATTAAAACATGGAGGATTACAAACTTATTCTGGAACATCAAGAATCAAAATAACAATTAAGGTTGAAAATAAATAAATATATAAATAAATAATGAATAAATTACATAAAATAATTATAATAATTTTTGTACATTGCATTTTCCACATTTACAATGTGTGATTTTGTCTTTAGATGATTAAATCAAGTTCGTTAATTGTTCTGCTGGAATACAAGATATACAAGAATATTATGTCAAAAAGTGTTTGACAGATTAATATTTGATAATCTCTTCACAACAAAACTGTTAACATTAAAGTTTGGTTTTAGTATTAATCATAATTTTATTTTTTTTTTTTTTTTTTCCCAAAAGTATTTTTATTGAACATATTAGATAAGAAATATACAGTACAAATAGCTTTTCACTTTTTCTTTTTTTACACAACAAACAAACAAAAACCCGTCGCACATATATACATTTAGGTTCTATAAAAATATATAAATGAAATTAGGATAAAATACAAATTAAATAATAATATTAAGTAAAACATATTTTACTTTCATATATAAGGAAAAGAAAAAGAAAAAAAATAAATAAATAAACAAAAAAATAAATAAATAAATAAATAAATAAAAAAAAAAATAAAAAAAAAAAAAAAAAAAGAAAAGAAAAGGTTCTACTCTTCTAAAATGACTGAAGGGTCCATCTTCTTTATGTGATCTAAAACAGGTTGCCAGATGAAAAAGAACATATCAGTACGGCCTCCTACAGTATATCGTATTTTTTCTAAGGTCAGGTGGTGTATGAGTTCTATAAGCCATTGTTTAAAGGTCGGAGGGAGTTTTTCCTTCCATTTCAGCAATATTAATCTTCTAGCTAAAAGCGTAGCAAAGGCAATCACTTTTATCTTGCTTTTGTTAAAACATAAGGACTGTGGTGTGATCCCAAAAATTGAAATTATGGCCTCAGGTTCTATATAGAGATTTAATGCGTCAGAGAGAAATTTAAATATTAGCTGCCAGAAATCCTTTAATTTTGAACAAGCCCAAAACATATGAGATAGAGTAGCTAGCTCAATATTACATCGGTCACAATTGGGCTCTATATTTGGTTTAAATTTGGCTAGTTTCACTTTGGACCAATGTAATCTATGTACTACTTTAAATTGTATAACTCTATGTTTTAAACAAATTGAAGATGAGTGGATATTGTCTAAAATGGATTGCCACATATCTTCTGATAGTTCTATCTCTAGTTCCATCTCCCATTTTCTTTTTAATTGTACAAGGGGTTCCAGATTGTAAGAATTAAATATAGAATATATTTTGCCAATAAGTCCCTTTGAGTATGGGCTTAGCTCCATAATAGAGTCAAGCAGGGAGGAGGGAGGCAGTGATGGATAGTGGCTCATTGAGGAGGACATAAAACTTCGCAGCTGGAGGTATCTAAAAAAATGAGAATTTGGAATTTGAAACTTAACTTTTACTTCTTGGAATGAGGCAAATTGTCCATCAATAAACATGTCTTTTAATGTCTTGAGACCTTTCATAGACCAGATATCAAACGTTTTGTCTATAGTAGAGGGGATGAACATATGATTTCTTGCTATGGGGGCACAGGCTGATAGTTCTTTAAGTGCAAAACTTCTTCTAAATTGTGCCCATATTTTGAGTGAGTGTTTGACAACTGGGTTTAAGGAATATTTAGATAAAGGTTCAAGTGTCGGAAAATTTGAGCAAAGCAGAGCATGGAGAGAGGTTAAACGACTTGATGTGTTTTCTAAGGATAACCAATTAGGGCCGCTGTCATTTGATAAATTTGACCAGTATAACATTGCTCGAATATTAGCTGCCCAGTAATAATGCTGAATGTTGGGTAGTGACAATCCTCCGTGGTCTCGGTGTCGCTGTAAAATATTTTTACGGATGCGTGCATTTTTTCCATTCCATATAAAAGATGATATTAATTTATCTAAAAGTAAGAAAAATGATTTTGTTAAAAATACGGGTATGCACTGAAAAAGATATAAACATCTAGGTAATATATTCATTTTTATAGTGTTTATTCTGCCTCCCAGTGACAATGGTAATGGATTCCAACGTTCAAAGTCTTTTTTCATGGACTCTATCAGTTGAGGGAAATTAGCTTTGTACAGATGTTTGTATTTATTAGTGATCCATATACCTAAATATTTGAGTTTGTCTTTAGTTATTTTAAATGGTAGTGAGGTAAAAATAATCTTTCTGCCAGCATTATTAATGGGCATAAGCTCACTTTTTTGCATATTTATTTTATAACCTGATATTTTCCCAAAGGCAGTCAGTAGTGTCATAATTTGTGGTAGAGTTGTTAGTGGTTCCGACATGTATAGGAGGGTGTCATCTGCATAGAGAGAGACTTTATGTTCGGAGTTGTCCCTCTGTATACCCTTGATGCTGATATCATTTCGTATCGCAATAGACAGAGGTTCAATTACCAATGCAAATAATAAGGGGGATAGGGGACAACCTTGTCTGGTTCCCCTTTCTAACGAAAAGAAGGGAGAAATGTGGCTATTTGTACGAACTGCTGCCATAGGTGATGAGTATAAGATTTTAATCCATGAAATGAACTTTGTGCCGAATCCAAATTTTTTAAGAATGTAAAAGAGGTAGTCCCACTCCACCCGATCAAAAGCCTTCTCAGCATCAAGTGACAGAAGGACTTCCGGGACATCGGATGGAGTGGGATGATGGAGGATATTTAGAAGTCTGCGTATATTATAAAATGAGTATCGATTTTTAATAAAGCCTGTCTGGTCATCAGAAACTATTGTAGGTAGCACTATTTCCAGCCGATGCGCTAATATTTTGGCAAATATCTTGCTGTCAACATTCAGCAATGAGATTGGCCGATAAGAGCTGCATTCTAATGGATTTTTATCTTTTTTATAGATTAGAGAAATAACTGCTTGATTCATAGTCTCTGGCAAGGATCCTATGACTGAGCATTCGTCATATAAGGAAAGTAAGATTGGGGCAAGATCACTAGAGAATTTTTTAAAGAATTCACTTGGAAAACCGTCTGGGCCTGGTGATTTTCCATTTTGCATAGAGGACACTGCTCTCATAAATTCGTCTTTTGAAAATGGACTCTCCATGTCTAGGGCGAACTCTTGATCAATAGTGGGTAGATTAATTTTTTTAAAAAAAGAGTCAAATAATGATTCATCTTTACAAGACTCCGAAGTATATAATTGTGAATAGTATTCTCTAAACTGCTGGTTGATCTCTAAGGGATTTGTCAATTTAGTACCAGTGTTATCATTAATTGACATAATGGAATGTGCTGCATTTTGTTGTCGAAGTTGGTGAGCTAAGATCTTCCCTATCTTTTCACCATGTTCATACACCTTATGCCTGGATTTAATTAAAAGATTTTCTGTTTGTTTTGTACATAACAAATTAAATTCAGACTGAAGAGCCAAACGCTGTCTAAACATGTCAGGTGTAGCAGAATGTGCCAGAATTTCATCAAGTTCTAAAATATCATTTTCAATTTTTTTAAGTCGTTCATGTTGCTTTTTCTTTAATCTAGCATTATATGAAATAATTTGGCCCCGAAGATAGGCTTTAAGAGATTCCCAGATAAGACTAAAAGATATTCCTGGAGTCTGATTATGCACTAGATATTCACTTATTTCTGATGATATAAATTTAACAAACTCTACATCAGAGAGAAGTAGTGTATTAAATCGCCATGGCCGATAGTTATTAGATATAATT
Organism: Danio kyathit; assembly: GCA_903798195.1. Lineage (NCBI taxonomy): Eukaryota > Metazoa > Chordata > Actinopteri > Cypriniformes > Danionidae > Danio > Danio kyathit. Next base: position 23,512,737 of record LR812521.1, on the reverse strand, counting down.
GGCATATCTAGAGTGATTAATAATGGCGCATGATCTGATATCACTATTGCATTATATTTGCATTCACTAACTAGAGGAAGTAGTTCACTGTCTAGAAAAAAATAATCTATACGTGAATATGTCTTATGAACTGGTGAATAAAATGAATAACCTCTACAACCAGGATTTTGGAATCTCCAAACATCAATCATTCCATAGGTTTTAAGAAGTTGGTTCATCACTTGAGTTGTACGACTTGGTATCATTGGTTTAAGAGAGCTGCGATCTAGTGAAGGTGATAATACGCAATTAATATCTCCTCCTAATATAAGATGATGATTATCTATATTAGGTATTCGTGAGAAGAGACCCGTGAAGAATGCACTGTCATCCCAATTAGGTGCATATACGTTTACCATAACAACCGGAGTATTATTTAGTCTACCCACTACCATTATATAACGGCCTGCTGGATCAGCTTCAATTTTTGATGCTTCAAATGAAACCGTTTTACTAATGAGAATTGCTGTTCCTCTGGATTTGGAGTGAAAAGTGGAGTGAAAGAGTTGTCCCACCCATCCTCCTCTTAATCTAAAGTGATCAAAAGTTTTCAGGTGGGTTTCTTGTAGGAAAGCGATATCTGTATTTAACTGTTTTAAGTGTGAGAGAACCTTTCTACGTTTCACTGGATGATTCAAAGATTTAACATTCCAGCTTACAAGATTCACCTGACAAATGCCTGATGCGTTAACATTGAGTGGTTTAACCATACGTTTTTAAAAATGTGAACTTACATATAAAGGCTTTGTTTAAATATAACAGAAAAGACCCCTCCAATAAGACTGTGGAAAATAAAACAAGAAGTAGAAGTATAAAATGAAGTGCGACAGTTACCCATTCCCAAACACCAAATAGAACATGGTGCAACTTTAACCCCTCGCAACAATATCCGCACATAAAGTGCTTACTTGGGAAGTTTTAACCTCACAAGTTGCTCTGCACATTATCAAAGAAGGAGAACAAAAATGAAATGAAAAAATAATAAATTAAATTGGCGCATATTATCAACAATCACCTGTTAATACAAGTATGACAGTTACATAACAGCATAGTAACAATAATAATAAAAACAGTAATTGTATTGTCCCAATTATATTTTCCTGCTTTTAGGTTTAACTGAAAATATCAATTAGGTAATTTTGTATCAGTAATATTGTTTTTCACTCCTCATCCATGAAATTGGAATTCGATCAGTTTGCATAGATTTAATGTTCATATACTCACTCAAACTTGATCATTTAGATGGGAGTGTGAATGTGTGAAAAAAAAAACCCAAAAAAAAAAAACCCAAAGTGGCTTGGTACTACTCAATCAAAGACGATCGAGCCGTCTTAAAGAATATTATTTTTCACATAAGTCATGGCTTCTGATGCATCTTGGAACTGCTTTTCCGTCCCATTGTGTGTGATTCGAAGCCTGGCCGGGTGAAGAATGCCATAACGAACGCCTGCTTTTCCTCGTAGTAGTTTTCGGACTTCGTTAAAAGCCGATCTTGCACGGGCCACGCTCGGCGGGTAGTCGGGGAAGATGAATATAGTTGCGCCGTTATGATGAAGGGTTCCGGCTTCACGAGCCCGGCGTAGAATCTCGACACAGTCTTGGTAGTAATGCAATTTTGCAACAATGGCCCTGGGTTTACCATCTGCACGGTTTGCCTGAAGAGTGCGATGAGATCTATCGATCAGTATATCTTTATCCATTTTGAGGGTGTCTTTGAGCAGCTTCGACACTGAGGCTGGAGTGCATGCGCCTGGATCCTCGGCTACATTCAGTATTCTAATGTTTGATCTCCTCATTCGTCCTTCCATGTCCAAACATTTCTCTTGTAGGCTTTCCACGTTTTTCTCCAGTTTGCGCACGATGTTTTGCAGTTCAGTAACATCGTCTGAGCAACTGGATAAGCCTCGTTCCATGTCTGCCACTGTCGTTTTAATTGCCTCAAGATCTGAGCGAACAGCCGAAGCGTTGCTTGCTATCTCGTGTTTAACTGCTTGCAATTCAGCTTTGACCATTTCAAATTCGTTTGAAAGTGCATTTTTCAGTTCTGTTTGAAAAAGCGAGGTTATTTCCGTTTTGATAGACGAGATTAGCTCGGCTTTAATCTCCGAAATGTCACTGTGTTCAGCTGGCTCGGACATCATGCTAGGTGTATTAGCATCCTCTTGCTTAGCAGCGGTTTTCCCCGTGTACTTATATTTGCGTAGTTTGCCCGCCATTTATAAAGAATCCAGCCGTTTTATGTAAAGTAGTAAAGTCTTAGACAGATGTAGCATCTCATATTTTCGATGAAAGCGCCTTAAATTTATGAGTTATAATACGTTTTTTGCAGAGCTCACCCAACTTTTACCTTACTCCATTGCTTGCTCAGTAGCGCCCCTACTTTGAAGTCGATTAAGGCAGTTCTGCTCATAATTTTATTTTAACAAAAAAAAAACAGATAAAAAAAATAGACAAACAAAGAAATAAATGTTTAGAAATAAATTAAACAGTAATAACTGTAAACCGCAAAACAGAAATTCAATAGGGTATATGCAGAGCTAGTGTGAAATAGTGTGTAAACTTCCGGTGAACGGTTAATGTGACTTTTTCAATTTTATACGTTTCCTTTTACAGCATCGATGCTGTAATGTAATTAAAAAATAATTAGTTGAACAGATTTCAGCAGAGACCCAATTTATAGCGTATACCATCCAGGCAGTGAAGATCATTGATTTTTAAAGAAAAGACCTTAAACGCGTCGATTTTGTAGCGGCATGCAGTTCACCGGAAGCGTTTGACCCAGGTTAATGACAAATTGAAAGTCCTTCTGCATGCTTCTGCATATACCCTATTGGCTCAAAATTTTAAAAAGTTAACCTTCAATGCAGAATTTCATGCAGATGAAAACAAAACAATGATGAACTGACTTCTTCACAGCCATTTTTGTTCACGTCAGAAATTGGTTAAAATGGTCAATTAAATTAACTCAGATTGTTTCTTAACTATTAAAGCAAGAAGAATGACATGACTTGTGAAACTCGTACATGCCACTGTGCAATCTTTGAATAAATCAAACTTGAGAACTAAAGGAGCAGCGAACTGTCCAGCCATGTGCAGAACCATTCAGACTGTGTGGGCATCTGTGTGGGCAGGAAGGCATGGGTACTATGTAAATGTGCGAGGACACACTAAGCCAAAGTTTTCCTTCCCTAATAAGGCACGGTGATATTCTCTTATAGACCCAGATATGTAACACCCTCCTTCAGTCCCCTATTATGCCTAGTAGAAGCCCTAATGACTAACAGAGGGAGATTCCTTCAGCTGTACAGACAGACAGAGAGTGAGTCTGAGTTAAAGCAGCCAAGCAATCTATTCTGTACAATCAACCTGCACCTTACTATAGACCAATATGGAGTAGATGTCACAGTTACATCACTTGCAGCTGTGCATGAGTACTGGTTGCAAAAATACACTGGTAACAAGTGGATGCCTTTGATGTAAAAAAATAAAAAATAAAATAAAAATGGCAATAATTTTGATCGAATATTGTCATCAAAGTTGCGATTTGAATCTAAACATAGATGTTTAACAGCAGAGCTCCAGGAGATCTGGAACAGCACGAATGCCCACAGCAATCATTCTGACTGAATTCTAGACTGTATACTGAATGCCATTTTTGTCAGGTTTACATTCAAAGTTAATGTTTAAGACTGAAGCTTTAAATGTCTGTTAGTTGTTATTTGTAATATTTAATTGTGTTAGAGCTGTCACACTGGAAAATGAGAGAGCAATGTTTGTTTTTGTTTTTTTTCCCAAACGAAGGCTTTGAAATTGTAAATGCCAGCAATTATGGATTGAAGAAGAAGAATTTGTTGACAAAAACATGTTAATTTCTCATTTTATTTCAATAGGCTATGACTTTTGGACTATACAATGCACAATAAAAATCTTCTGAACGTAAAGTTGCCTACACAGAAAAAATAATTCATTGGATTCACAACTTTTTTTTTAAAGGTAAGTGGTTGCAAACAATTTAAATGGGCTGAATTTAAAGGGTCACGAAACACATTTTTTGAGATGTTGACAGTCATATATGTGTCCCACATTGCTAAAAACACTATTAGGACACATATATTTTACTAACAAGTGAAAATTGGTTGTTTTTGCCTTATTTTAAGCAAATTCGTTCTTCCGGTTAGAAAAGAAATTTTGAAGCTGTATCACGGCCATGAGATCCTTGAATACTGATGTCTGTACCGGCGGGTACAACTTTCAGCATTAATTCATGAGAAAGACTTGGTTCGAACCAATCAGCACGCTCTATTGTGTATGCGGTGCAACTTCATTAATATGCATGATGGCTTCGAAGACTGTTTTTACCTGTTACAGTGTTCAGACGGCAGAGAGACGCCACGTTGTGTTGCCAACCATAATTAAAGCAAGTGGAAGAAGAATTGTTTGGAGACATGGGTCGTCACTTGTCAGTGTTGCGTTTATAAATGTGCCGCAACGAAGGTTGTGTTTTTAATTCCCCACTATGAGAGCGCAGCTGGACTCCTGTGTGCATTACAGTGGTCTGCTAACATGCGACAAAAATATGTTTGTAAGAAACATTTTTTTACAGAGAGCTGGATTTGCCGCTCGTCTTCTTTTAAAAAAGATGTGGTTCCAGTTCGTGTTGATTGTCCTGTCACTACGGATTTGGTAAGTGTGTGATCAATGTTTGTTGTTTATGTTTATTCAGATGGCAAAGTTAGTTAGTATCGTCAGCAGTGCTCTTTCAGTTTTTAAAGACATACCTTAGTCAAAATGATTTAGTTACTAAGTTTACAGTATGTTAATATCACTGCAATATTATGGACTGAAAGATCCGCTGTAAATGCTGCTCTCTGAATGTAAACATGTAAACACCTTAATCAAACTATTACTGTCGTGTAGGATTTTCGCCGCATTTTGTGACAGGATAGTCTATACACAGTTTATATTCTGACGTAACCTACCAAGAGCATCTAAGTTACCGAAAAATGCGGAGATTTTTTTTTTTTACATTTTAAACAAACAAATCAAGTTAAACATTACTAAATTGAATTTTTTTGTTTAAATTCAGCCCATTTAATTTTTTTGCAACCACTTACCTTAATATTCATTTGTAAATACAAAAAATAAATAAATAAAATTCAGTGTGCACTGAAATAATATGCCTGCACATTTGATCACTGGTCAATTTGACCATATATGGCCATTCAAGGAATTACACAAATCTTAATAAAATAATAAACAATTATTAAAAATCTTATTATCCTAACAAATTTTAATAAAATAATGTTAGATCAAATAACACAATTGAAAAACTGAAATTTAACCACTTAAAAATGTTTTTTAAAAAAAAGGTCATATTAGTTAGTGTTAAACAGACACGTTAAACGAATGTATATTACTATACTTTAAAGCATCAATTTACATAAACAACAGGTCTGCATGATTGCATGATGTTTATAGGGTATGTATTTTATTAACTAAGCCCTAAAGTCACAGCATTAAACGCATTATATACCAGTGGTTGCCAAAGTGTGGGGTCACAGAACAATGAGGGGGCTTGGTGATTTCCAAAAATCAAATTCACTTTATTAAACTATTACAATGACCATATTTTATCCATAACCTACAGAAGAAAAAAAACAGTATTTATTAGTTAATAGTTAATTAGTTAATAGTTACATAAAAAAACAACAACAACATACAAATAAAAAGCCATCAGCCTTTCGATTTTTGTGGCCCCTGGGGTGATTGTTATATTAAAGACACAGCAATAGTGTCAGATGCAGCACATTGATTTTATAGCACCAGGTTAAACTTTGACACCTTTACAGCACTCACATACATTAAAAATAAATACAGGCCACCACTGAACATGGAGGATGGTCTCCGAGTGGCATTCTTCAAAATTAAACAATGAATAGACTTGGGCCTATTAGTTGTGTGTGTTTGTGCGTGTGCGTGTGTGTGTGTGTGTGTGTGTGTGTGTAAGGTTTATATATTTATAACCACCTCAGAAGATATTGGGGCTCGTGGGCTGAAAAGTTTGGAAACCCCTGTTACATACATCTATTACTATTAACATTTTATATAACATTTAATTATTTTACTTAAAAATTCTGGATTTTCCCCCTTGTAAATTCAAGTTTATATCTCTTAATTCCAGTAATTCTCCAATAAGTCTTAAAGTTTATTTTTATCTTGATGGAAAGAATAAAAAATAAATACAGAAGAGAAAATTGGAAAAAAAGCCACAGCTGTGCCGTCTAATTTAGGTGTTTTCGAAGTGACCCCCAGGGGGCACCACCATATGGTAAAAGGGTAAAAAGAATGAAAAATGTAGCACGTAAGGCATTTTAATTAAATAAATACAATTAAAAATACATACAATGTAAGTGAATTATAAAAAACACAATCTGACTCATGTCACAAATTCTCACAATCATGACTGCATGACTAGACTTGCTTGTTTTTAACAACACTTGCAGAATTTGTTTTAAGAATGCCTAAAGCTTTATTTCCTCATAAACTTCATGTGCTCGGATAACAAGAAAATCCTCATGTTTTATTACAATTATTTTTTGTCATGAGCCATTTCAAAGGGAGAAATATCTACTGTAATTCATTTAACTATGTATTTAGCTTTAACCAAATCTACTATGCTCTACTCCAGCACATCACTGAAGTTTAAACTCTCTTCTCATATGATTCCATTACACCACTTAGCTGCACTTTATGAAGCGAACGAGATCAATTGATGTCCTGTCAAATTATATCCACTCATATCACTTGTATGCATCTTATTATATAAGCCCTGATGTAATATTAACCTCTGTTCAGACTAAGAAGGGCGGGGACAAAGACAGATCAAACAACACATTATTACTGATGCATGTTGCTATAATCATCATCAAATCATCTTTACATAAGGGCTCACGATCAGGTTAAGGCTGTTCATTCACATACCACTCAGGACAAAACAGATGAGAGAGATGCACACTGTGACAAGGACATATAGAGTTTGTTTAAACCACAAACAGGTGCCATTATGCTGGTCCTTATATCATTATTACAGCAAATATACCAGGTATTGACAATACTGTCTGAACAAGCAGATGTGATTTCATTGTCGTTTGGTAATATGACAGTGCAAACACTCAGTCCAACATGTTCAGAATGAACCTAAATTCGCTGAATTAGATCTGATCAAGTCTGGACTGGTTCATAAGAGTTAACTCTGATACTAAAGGCAAAAAAAAACCTTAGAAAGAGAAATCCATTTTTTGGGGACAAAGAAATAAAGGAGATATCAAGTTTGTTCATAACCCTTTGTTACCCTTTGTGTGTACAGGTTTAGCTATACATATGAGAGCTCAGTTGTTATCACTTATATAGTGAGATATCAAAACAACCCACTACTGAGAACATTTCACTGCTCCTACTTGTTTTATTTACATGTTTTTATTAGTATCTAATGGCTGGCATTTGTTTTTGTGAGGGTTGAGTTTAGGGCTAAGGGGTAGGCCATAGATAGTGTCAAATTAACCTGATTTAAAAACAATGGAAGTCTATGTAACGTCCTCACTAAGAAAGGAAAACAACTGTGTGTTGTGTGTTTTAATATGTCTTACCATCTGAAGATCATCAATTCGAGTGTTAACTCCGGCTGCCATTTCTTTTCTCTCTTGAGGGGTCTCGGGACAGGGGTATAGAGATGCCCGAAACCTATCAGAAACACACCAGCAAGTTAAATCTTTATATTGATTGCGCAGAGAGTACAAGTAAATAATACATAAACAGTTTATGTGGATATGGAATATTTTACTTTTATGAACATTATTTACACCACCATTGAAATGCTTGGGTTCAGGACTTTTTTCAAGTATTACTTTTATTCAGAAAGGATGGATTCAATTCATCAAAAGTGTCAAGTTATAGGCCCAATCCCAATTCTACCCCTTAGCCCTTGCCAATTTGGACACCCCAACCCCTTCATGTGAACGTGCAAAACGAGGGGTAGGGGTGTCCCAGTTCTCTTTAACTTGAAGCTGTAGGGCTAAGGCAGGGGTGTCCAAACTCGGTCCTGGAGGGCCGGTGTCCTGGAGAGTTTAGCTCCAACCCTAATCAAACACACCTGAACCAGCTAATCAAGCTTACTAGATATACTAAAAGCTTCCTGGCAGGTGTGTTGAAGCAAGTTGGAACTAAACTCAGCAGGACCCCGGCCCTCCAGGACCGAGTTTGGACACCCCTGGGCTAAGGGGAAGGGCTAGATAGCCCTTGAAATAGAGATTTTTCAGGACCACACTCAAAACCAAGGGGTATATGATTTAATACATTCATAACCACGTTCGTGTTTTACCGTCATGCTTTAAAAAAAAAAAAGCTAAAATGATAAAACGCTAAATTTTACTATCTATAATCCCTAATAATAACTCCTGTATAGCAATCCCACAACATGCTTTCACATTTGACACTAAATGACACTAGAATACCCTGTCAGAAAAGTCTAGTGTCTGGGAATGAGCTTTTTACAGTGTCTGGTATAACATTAATGTTGTTTTTGTGTGTTTACATATATGGCCATGGTTTAAATGCATAGTATAGTTACGATCTTATTGCCACATTATATCGTTATGATAACATAATATATGCCTTCAGTGATTTCCTGAAGATAAATACCAAAAAATAACGAACTGTAATAACTACAGCAGTCACCATCGTCGATCTCATATGAAGCAAGAGATCGTGATGACATCTGATGACGTGTGCAGGTGCTGTAGTGCTGTCCCATTTCTTAGGGGTCAATTTTGAAGCCCTTCCCCTTCACACTCCATTTCAAGGGCCATGGGGAAGGGGTAGGGGTACAAAAATAGAATTAGGCCTAAATTATTGAAAATATTTCTATTTATAATAAATATGATGCTCATTGGAAGAATCAATCGATCATGAACAATATGAGTCTCAGAGAAATCTGTTTATAACATTTATTAGAAGAAAATATGCTGGTAACACTTTAACATAACGGTCCATTAGTTAATGTACTTACTAACATGAACTGAGTATAAACAATCTTATTGAGCATTTATTAATCATAGTTCAACATATAATAATGCCTTATTAAAACCCTAAGCTGAGCTTGTTGACATTAGTAAATGCACTGAGTTAAAATGTTAAAATAAAGATCTTTACTTGTATTACCTAATGTTAACATATTAGGGTTTAGATTCTCTGCCCGAGCCAGAGGTGACGCAAAATCTATAATGAAAGCATTTGATTACCTTAGTACTGATTGTGCTCATTTAAGACAAAATTAAATGCGTTTAAAATAAAAGACAACAAGACGGACATGTTTACATATTATTAAGTGTATTTGTCAGTTTAAAAACACACCCAAATCTCAAAGCTTATCTGAGAACAGTGTCTTTATACAGAGCGCGTCTGTCAGTCACCTGTGCGCAGCGCGTATGGAGAGCAGAAGCAGCACGCAGGCATTTGCCTTTCACAGCTGATTGGCGGCTGCTGCACAGATCAATCTATCTGTATTCTATCTAGTTACCCATCTATCTTTATATATAAAGATAGATTTTTATTTTTACTTTTCATCCGTATCAAGGCCCACAGCAACTTCCTGCGTGTGCGTTGTGAAACAGGCATTGAATTTACCGATTCAGAGGTTGCATAGTAAATGCGGTCATTTTTATATTAATTTCAATGTGGTTACATGTAAAAATAAAGCGAAAGCATAATTCTATTGAACAGCTCGTGCAATTAGACTATCACAATTAAAACTTTCACTTTTCATAAAAAGACATGGGAAAATGCTTAAACGGGATGATAGCAGTAAAAAAACGGCAGAATCCCAGCAAAAACAAGAGGGTTGACAGGTATGCAAAAAGGATGATAGTCAGCCTTCAATGTCCTCTTTTGTCACTTTTTCAAGCATACCCCTGAGAGCGAGGTAAAATATATCTAAACGAATTTCTGCAGTTCAAACAACCCAGAATTGTAGTTGAGAATGTCTGTTATAACAGCCCACGTATTAAAAAAAATATTCAGGTTTAAATTGGGCTCGGGCTCATAATTACAGACACAAAGTGCATGGGCTTGGGTAGGGTCGGGTTTAATTTTTTGGGCTCGATCTAAGCTCCAACACAGATAAATAAATACTGTAATAAATGTAAAGTTCATTTCATTAAATACATTAATTAATGGACTATAATTTTAAAGTGTTACTGAAATGATTCTTAGACAAAAATGAGCATAACATAAAGATTTCTAAACAATCGTGTGACACTGAAATCTATTGATGGCAGCAAAAAAGACAAACAATAAAAACTGACTGAAAATATTTGAAGAGCAGTGCATGAAACAAGTCAACAAAATCAGTATTATTTAAAACATTTTCTCCTTCAGTTTTCTAGACTGTATTGTGACCTAGTTTTGGCAGTGATGCCTAATGTCATACCCTTCACAAATCTTCTTGACTCTGTTCTTCAGCTGGTCTCCTTGGAAGAAAATGATGAACACTGACTTGTGCACATTGTCTCCCTGAAAACAAAGATAATTTGCATTACAAAATTGTTCATATAACTACTAAACCCAAATGTTAATTTCATGAAAAAAAGGTTATTTTTTAATCCTGTAAGATTATTTAAAGGTTAGTTTATTTCTTTATCTGCATCAGAGAGTGATCTTACGGTAGCGGGGTCCTCGAGCGGGTCTTCGATGTCTGCTTGGCGCAGGAACACATTTCCACGGCAAACCCTCCACAGCATCCTCTCAAAAGTGGGGATCCTTTCTCTGCCTATCACCCCCGCAACAAATCTGCAAGCAGTGTGTTAAGTCATGTTTCATGTTTAAAATATTTTAACATTCTTTCCTTTTCTCCTCATGGTGTTTTCCAATCATTGAACGCACTGAATGGAAAAAGTTTGTTTCATGTTAAGTATTAAAGGCATACAAACATTATTGATCAAAAGAATCAATGGCAAACCCACAGGGTGAATTAGCTGTAGTTACATAAGAATGTGAGCTACAAGCTGCTCTATTATCTTACTAGCATAAACCTATTAAAAAGCTACCATTGTGCTGTGACTTTTTACACATCAACCCAGAATGATTTGACCACATGACTACTATCTAAACTGTATTTATTATTCACATATGCTTAGAGTCTTAGCCATTTAAAAGATCAGATCTGCATTATTCTGCTGCAAAGAGCATAAAGGCAGCTCAGAAACAGGCATCAGAAAATCTCTTTTAATGTGTTTTATCCAAGCATATGCACACATATTAAGTATTTAAAAATTAAAGCAGGCATGTTTCAGCAATAGTGAACTGTCTCTTTAAAAGATTAAGCTTGCGAGGATTTGGAAACTCTCTGAAAATATTTCAGACAAAGGCGTTCAGGCTACACTGTAATAACCAGAACCAAGCATGAAGAATCCATTTTTTCAGTCCAATAAAAACTAGGAATGCACTGAAATAACAATTCTGCACTGAAACCAAACCTTCTGGATGACTTGTTCAAAAACTGAAAATATTTTTTATTATTATTAATTTTATTATTATTGTTTTATTAAACAATATAAAGTAATTTTGCAAGACTTTTCAAATTTAACTTGATAACTTAATTTATACAGATTTTATTAAGGATAAAATTGAGCTATATTGTATATATTGCTATATTATTGATTAAAATTTTATTGATAGTGAACAAGACGAAAGGCATCATTTTTCCAGCGTTGCCATGACAGCACAGTAGCACTAATGCAAGCAGCAGGAACAAGTATACGACATAGAAATGTCCTGTTGAAAATTATTTGAGTGGACTTTGCTTTTCCAATGAGCATGTGCACTTCATGCATAAATACATATACAGTCAGATGAGAGGATTATGCAGAGATTTTCTTTGAACATCGACTGCAATGCGTGTGCAAGCTAGTCAACCGCTTCTCTTGCACTTTGATTGGCACAGCAACTGCCCTTGGGAAATGCAAGCCATTGAAATGAATGGGTTTCACAGTACAATGCAGCGCTTTCCGTGTCCAGTCCACAAGTTAAAACTTACATTTGTTGCGATATAAATAGACACCGTTACAACTGCCGCACTACTAAATATTTTGTGTTGCACCATTGAACATTAGGGGTCAAATGTTGGGGCGAATCCCTCAAACAGATATCGTCATTTCTAATTTAACATAGTTAACATAGTTTGTTTGTTTGTTTATTTGCTGAGCTTCAAAAAGCAAAACTGAAATTAAATATTTTAACTAAATGTTGTGAATTAATCAGATTTTTTAAAGGGTCATGAAATCCTAAAACACATTGCTCATGGTTTTATTGTGGGAAGTACACTATAAAACGTAAATATATATATATATATATATATATATATATATATATATATATATATATATATATATATATATATATATATAAAATTAATTATGCGATTAAAGTATTTTTTCTATACAGTTTGGTATATTTAGCTTCGGCTCACACCCTCAAGTTTGTTTTTGACCCTTCATGAGAAAAAGTGCGCCACGGTAGCGCAGTGGGTAGCACAATCGCCTCACAGCAAGATGGTTGCTGGTTCAAGCCTCAGCTGGGACAGTTGGCATTTCTGTGTGGAGTTTGCATGTTCCCCCCGTGTTGGCGTGGGTTTCCTCCGGGTGCTCCGGTAAGCTAAACTGTCCGTAGTGTATGAGTGTGAATGAGAGTGTATGGGTGTTTCCCAGTGATGGGTTGCAGCTGGTAGGGCATCCGCTGCGTAAAACATATGCTGGATAAGTTGGCGGTTCATTCTGCTGTGGCAACCCCTGATTAATAAAGGGACTAAGCCAAAAAGAAAATGAATGAATAAGAAAAAGTTTGGGCACCCCTGGTTTAAACATAAATCTATGATCCAGTTAAATATTTACAGGACTCAGGATATAAAGGTACAAATGCTCAGAGAACAGCAATATGCATTTCTTCTCTATTGTTGTTCAGTTGTTGTACTTGGCTGTGGTGGATAGACATATTTGCACAAGCATTGAACATTTTAGTGGACATATGGCCTAAAAACAGAGATCAAAGACTGCTCACCCAAGCCTGAGAGGAGCAGCCCGTCCAACCTCATTCGGGTCCAGTAGAGTTGATGACTCTTCCAAAAGTGAAGGATCTTCCATCTAAAAAGAAAGAAAGAGAACCTTTCATTAATGTTTCTTTCAGAAAATGGTCAGGAAACAAATAAAATGCCCTTTATTTACCACCAAGCAAAGATAGATTTAGGTGGCATCAAGCTATTGAAGTTAACTTAATGTTGTTAGATACTGTAATTAATTATAAAGGGATAGTTTCACAAAATCTTTTATTATTTACTTATCCTCCACTCGTCACAATCCTTCTCTTTTTCTTTTGAACAAAAAATTATTTATTATTATGAATAATGCTGTAAACCTGTAACCATTGACCTCCATAGTATTTTTTTTCCTACTATGGAAGTCAATAGCTACAGGTTTCTAACAGAAAAATGGTATGTAAAATATCATTTTGAGATGAGATATGCCTTCATTTTATTGAGAGTAGTTTAGTATATTTTATGAATAACAATAAAGAGTACATTTTATTGAATTAAATCGATTTAATTTGATTTACTGAAATAAATCAGCGCAACTCATAATACACTTTTTAGAGGGCTAACTAACAGTGACTACGTGTACATGGACATCAGTAATCGAATTATTTGCCTTAATCTGAATTAGACAATAATTTAATTAGGGCGTTTACATGAGTTGCTTTTTGAATGTTTTTTTTTTTATCCTGTTTTACATGTTATAGCACATAATTCGATTAACATCATTGCGTCACCATGCTATCCACATTTCCTCCTGAGTTTCAAGTAATTTCGGGTGTTTCATTTTTAATTTGTGGACTTTAACTGCAGTTTGGCACTTTCACTTTCATTCAGGAACATTTCATGCATGCCCCCAGTGACAAACAAGATATTGGATGAGAGTACGAACTGCTGGAAGAGTGTTAATTTAATGGAATTTGATACCGCACGCCGTATGAGGAAAAAAAAACCTTTGCATTTCATGATGCAGGTGTCTGTGATCCTTCACTGACTCAGTAGGTGCAGAGAATAATGTCAAACAGTCGTGTGTGTATATAATATCCTCTCACAAAATGCAACGAAAACCCTACGGTGTTTACATGTCTGTACTGCACTTCAATATTGTGACTAAAATATTCAATACTCGACATGTCTTAATTCCATTTCTGTTTGATTATGATTACTGATTATCTAATTAATCAAAAATAGCTGTTTACATGCTGGACTCTTAATCAGAGTATGATCTTAATCGTATTAAAATCTAATTATTGGTGTCCATGTAAACGTCCCGAGTGACATGCTTAACTGGAGGATATGAGTAAAGTAGTATATGATTTGGTCCATTTCGGGTTTATTTTGTATTGTATTTGTTGAGATTTTAACCACTTAGCCCCACCACCCTCACACCACCCACCACCAGTCTCCGTGAGAGCCCAAATTTGTGTAAGTGTAAAGTGAATGATTATAAGACAGCTAACAACTTAACTGCTTACTTCTCAACTGATCCTTTACAACTTAAAAGAAATGCATCACAATAAAAAGTTAAAGTTCAGATTACTGTTAAGGAAGCACAGGTCAAAGATCTCCGACAGGCTGAAAAACAGAAAGAAACACCCTTGCAGGAACCAATCATTATGGGCACCAGAGGTTGCCGTTTTGTTCCATGGTCTTTTTACAATTTTAAGAAACGTGTAAATAATATGGAGTCGAACACCTTGTTGAACTGGTCTCGGGAAGGGCCGTGTGACATCATAATCATCAGCGACTGAGATGTGACCGGGAATTCAGAGAATGGCCTGTCAATCTGTCAGACAGGCATCTGTCTTTGTCATCATCGTGAACATTATCACAGACATTGCGAAAAACATTTGTTTTGGTTCCTCTGCTAGTGTTTCTTCATTTCATTATTGAATGGTGTTTGTTATTCAGATTATGCATTGTATTTCATTACTACCACATAATAACATTTATGAGTAAAGGTCATTTTACACGGTAAATGGGAACAGTGAGTTCCCAGTTGGCTTTAAATGAAAGAAAACAAAAAGTTTCAGAATGAAAAAATGACACAAAATGTGGCACTACAGCAAGCTTGACTACAGTTTCTAACAACCAACTGCTAGCTATTAATATTTTGAGGTTATTTTATTCACAAACAATTAGTTATCATTTTTGTGGTCAAACAACAAAAATGAGAGGTTTATTTAGCCATTACTAAACACAAAAAAACAATATTAGAATAACTGCCTCATTGCTTGCAGCATATGTGTTCCTCAAGCTGATGCAATAGCAGGTATCACTGTGGTTGCACTGACACATTTCACACCACCTCCCCAAAATTTCAGCGCACAACAGAAAGTGCGAGATCACAAGCAAGCTTGCAAACTGCCGTGTACCGTGTAAAATGCCTCTGAGACCACAGGAAGCTCTACAGGCTAAAGGTTTTGTAAGAGATAAGCCATTGCAGACCTCATCAAAGAACTGCTGCGTTCGTCGCAGGATGTGCTTGAGCTCAGTCAACTCGAGAAAATTCTTCTTCAGGGCTTCCTGGTTGGTGTTGATCTCCTTCAGCTCGTTCTCCAGCTTTTCAAAGGTGGCCTATAAAAGATCAGACATTTAAAGATGAACACAATGTAAATATGTACAAACATTTGTTCAGTGCAATATTTTAATGTTTTTAAATAAATAAATTGAATTTGCTTAAGAAACATTTCTTTTTATAGCTAATGTTGAAAAGAGTTATGCTGCTTAATATTTTCCTTGTGGCTATTTTTTTTTGGTATGCTCTTGAGAGGTACAAAGTCCAAATGAACAGCAATTATATATAGTATAAGTCAATGTTTAAACATATTAAACTGCTCAAAAAACTTTTCTGTATTTAATAAATTTTTTAGCACTATGCTCATCACAATATATTATTTGATTTGCTTTTACAATGGAGAACACAAGCAGTACTGCATTAAAATTTAACAAAAGAAATCCACACAATGGGCTATATGCACAGCTAGTGTTTTTCAGCCAATGATAAACTTCCGGTGAGAGCTTAATGTGACTATTTTCAATTTCATATGGTTCCTTTTACATCAGCATTGTTGTAATGTAATTCAAATATTCATTTATTCGTTTTCTTTTCGGCTTAGTCCCTTTATTAATCCGGGGTCACCACAGCGAATGAACCGCCAACTTATCCAGCACGTTTTTACACAGCGGATGCCCTTCCAGCCGCAACCCATCACTGGTAAACATCCACACACACTCATACACTACGGACAATTTAGCCTACCCAATTCACCTGTACCGCATGTCTTTGGACTGTGGGGGAAACCGGAGCACCTGGAGGAAACCCACGCGAACGCAGAAAGAACATGCAAACTCCACACATAAACGCCAACTGATCCAGCCGAGGCTCGAACCAGTGACCTTCTTGCTGTGAGGCGACAGCACTACCTACTGCGCCACTGCGTCGCCGTAATTCAAATATAATCAGTTAAATAGACGTAAGCATCCATTTGGTTCTTAAAGCGTAAAAAGAGACGAAAGACGGTTTAAATGCAGATGCCGTCATTAGCGGTAAGTTAGCGCAGAAATTCCATTGTAATACAGGGGTAAAATTAATTTCCATATTAAAGACATAGCGGGTAAAAATATAATTTGATGCAGTGCTTCTTGTTTGGTCTAATACCCACTTCATATCGCATCTCAGCCAGGCAGTGAAGATCTCTGTTTTTTAAAGAAATCAGAATTAAACGCGATGATTTGTATGGGATGACAATTAACCAGAAGCCCTGAGGTTGGCAAACTGAATTTAAAAGTTCATGTGCATATACCATTTACCTTTACAAACAACCTTTATATTAGAAATTTGCAAAAAATATATAATAATAATTGTCAATAATAATTAAAATATATTTAGTTTATTTTTGTGATACCTTGGCTTGCAAGGATAACTATCATGAGACTAAAACTGCCAGTAAGCTATGACAGGGCCCTGTATTACTGAAACATTTATCAAATGACTCATTCAAATTATTTGTTTAAATGGCTGATTCGGTTTTTGCATCATTGAATTATTGACCCAAATAAATCATTTAGGAATCTAAAACCATAGTGTTGCTCTAAGATGCATAAATGATCTGCTAAGGCCTTGTTTTTATTATATTACATACACTCACTGGCCACTTTATTAGGTACAATGTTCAACTTTCAAAATTCAAAATTTAGACATGTAGACATGGTCAAGGTGATCTGCTGCAGTACAAACCGAGCATCAGAATGGGGAAGAAAGGTGACTTAAGTGACTTTGAACGTAGCATGGTTGTTGGTGCCAGACCGGCTGGTCTGAGTATTTCAGAAACTGCTGATCTACTGGGATTTTCACGCACAACCATCTCTAGGGTTTACAGAGAAAATATCCAGTGAGCGGCAGTTCTGTGGGCACAAATGCCTTGTTGATGGCAGAGGTCAGAGGAGAATGGCCAGACTGGTTTCAGCTGATAGAAAGGCAACAGTAACTCAAATAACCACTCATTACAACCGAGGTCTGCTGAAGAGCATCTCTGAACGCACAACATGTCCAACCTTGAGGCAGATGGGCTACAGCAGCAGAAGACCACACCAGGTGCCACTCCTGTCAGCTAAGAACAGGAAACTGAGGCTACAATTTGCACAGGCTCACCAAAATTGGACTATAGATGATTGGAAAAAAAATGTTGCCTGGTCTGATGAGTCTCGATTTCTGCTGCGACATTCGAATGGTAGGGTCAGAATTTGGCATCAACATCATAAAAGCATGGATCCATCTTGCCTTGTATCAACGGTTCAGGCTGGTGGTGGTGGTGTAATAGTGTGGGGGATATTTTCTTGGCACACTTTGGGCCAATAGTACCCACTGAGCATCATGTCAATGCCACAGCCTACCTGAGTATTGTTGCTGACCATGTCCATCCTTTTATGACCACAGTGTACCCCTCTTCTGACGGCTACTTCCAGCAGGATAACGTGCCATGTCATAAAGTGCGAATCCTCTCAGATTGGTTTCTTGAACATGACAATGAGTTCACTGCACTCAAATGGCCTCCACAGTCACCATATCTCAATCCAATAGAGCACCTTTGGGATGTGGTGGAACGGCTTACTTCTTTTGATTGGCATCATGGATGTGCAGCTGACAAATCTGCAGCAACTGCGTGATGCTATAATGTTAATATGGACTAAAATCTGAGGAATATTCCAGTACCTTGTTGAATGTGTGCCACGAAGGATTAAGGCAGCTCTGAAGGCAAAAGTGGGTCCAACCCGGTACTGGTAAGATGTACCTAATAAAGTGGCCGATGAGTGTACTGATGTTAGGAAGAACACTTACATCACATTATGTGAATACAAACAGAAACATACAGGGATTTAATTAATTAAACTATAGATGAACACTAACTGCATTCTAATAGGCTCCATCACGCAGTTAATCTTTTTGGAGTTTTTGCTTTGAAATATGACTGACATACTGAATAATGTCTTCTCAAATATTATTAAAACCCCAAATATAATATAATTGCTGCTGATAAATAGCATACATCCCATAAAACTTCATATCATCCCTTAAAATATTCCCTCTGAAGCCAGCTTGTTATTTTTGATATGAGTGTTTTTATTTTATTCTGTTAATTTCTAATGTTGCCTTATTTTCAGTTGTGCAGGTTGTACCTCCAAGTCAATCATGTCTCGTGGAAAAGGGACCTCTGGATTCTCCCCTGTATCTACAATAGGTATGTTCGCCTTTTTGATTTCCTTCTCAACAAATCCTTGAAAAGAAAAAAAAAAGACAAGTGAGATGAAGAAGAAAAGCAGAAACAGAAAAAAAAGAGTGTGTGTTCATAAACGTCTATCTACCTAATTCAATCAAAACCCATGATGTTGTGTGTCAGCAAAGATTTCTAGCTCACAATGTCAGTAACTCACTCAGTTTGCGGTCCATCTCCTCACAGCGACGGACCTCATTCACAAACTTCCTCTGGAATGCGTTGACATCTGGGTTCAACTGCAATTCATAGAAAGAAAAAGTCATTATTCCCTTAACAATACACAAGTATTATTCTCTCATTAACATTTAAAAAGTGGACAAATACTTTAATGAACCTCACATGTACTCATTGTTGATTAGATACAATGAATCAACATGAAACAGCAACATTACTGACAGTAAATCAGTCTTCGGTTATTTAGTTTCACAATCACTTCCTATATAATGTCAATGGTTTTTGGTCACACTTTATTTTGATGGTCCGTTTGTTGAATTTAAGTTACATTGCATCTACATGCCAACTAATTCTCATTAGATTATAAGTAGACTGTTAGGTTGGGGTTAGGGTTAGTGTAAGTTGACATGTACTTGCAAAGTTTCTTACAGTCAGTTAAATGTCTGTTGAAGAAGCAGTATCAACAGATATTAAGCAGACAGTCTACTAATACTCAAATGGACCATCAAAATAAATGTTACCTGTTTTTTTGTTAAACATTTATATGTTTTCTTAGTCTCCCACTCATTTAATAGTTTATCTATATCAAAATTAAGATTTCATTGTAAATGCTAAACCTTTACTATCACATATTCAATAATACAGGGACATTTCCTGGTGCACTAATGGTATTGACATTTCGATACCAATAAAAATACAGTGGGTGTGATTTTGCCAAGTAGGATGCACTCCTGGATTAATGTGCATGTGTATTCCTGTTCGAAAATGTAATCCATACCTAATCCCTACCCCTAAACTAGGGATGCAACAATCCCGATGCCTGAATCGGATATTGGTTTGATACTGCATATTTTTGCTAGATTGGGTATCGGCCAGCTGGTACCGATCCAGATTCGATCTTGCACGTGCGTTATATTGGGTGTAATTTCTAAGCCAACAAAAACCATGAAGGTAGCCCATTATAAAGGCACTAAAAGTTGTCATGTGGGCCTACTATATCCCAAATGTTCTGAAGCCATTCTACAGTTTAATGTGAAGTGCAGATGAATATTCAAATTCATGTTCAGTTCAGCACTTCCCGCCGCGGCGGCTGTCAATTGTTCACAATTCAAACTGCATGTCGCGTTCATGACAACACGAAAAGCTTTCTCCAAGACTATTTGTTCCTGTCAATATAAATAATCAGTGGAGAAATGCATTTGGTTTTCCATTAAACTGTTTCATTTTTACCTGCAGCAGGGAGTTTATTGCTGTTTCTAAATCATGTTGCGCTGTTCTGTTAGATCAGTAGATCGCATTCACAACACTGGAGTAGAGAGGGTTATTACCTGCTCTTCACACACAAAGCAGGCCTACCTGAAACTTTAAATTAGAGAAGGCTCAATAAAACATTGGACAGATCCTCAATACACTCATTTCTTCCCTTTGTGCTGCGTTTTGAAAGTGTCCGCAGATACCAGAGGACTGCAAGCTGTGTCTCAGTTATGCATCAAGTGCTTCATTCACGCACCGGCTGTGCAGATGCGACGTGCGCCGCTCCATAAAATTATTCTCACAATGAGTTTCTGTTCTCTCATCCTTCCAACTGAGTTTATTCTTCCGAGGGGAATACTTTCAGTGCTGTGAATAGTTTGTAAAACCTGGCTCATTGTGGTCAAAGTAGTTGACTAAATAATAAAAGTAAAACTGACAGGCGCAATATGGATGGTCATTAACAGAAAAGGCAATGTTTATTAAGTAAAACTGCCCTTTAGTCTGCATCAAACCTGCAGGAAAAGATTGGAACATAACAAATGCTCAAAAATAATGTACCCTATAGTTTATAGCAAACATCATGTTTTTAGTTAGATTGTGCCGTCTGTCATATACAGTAGGCCTATAGGTCTGATATTTTACTAAAGAAGATATATAGTTGAAGTCAGAATTATTAGCCCCCCTGAATTATTAGCCCCCCTATTTATTTTTTCCCCGATTTCTGTTTAACAGAGAGAAGATTTTTCAACTCATTCCTAAACATAATAATTTTTATAACTCATTTCTAATAACTAATTTATTTTATCTTTGCCATGATGACACTAAATAATATTTTGCTAGATATTTTTCAAGACACTTCTATACAGCTTAAAGTGACATACAAAAGCTTAACTAGGTTAATTAGGTTTAATAGGCAGGTTAGGGTAATTAAGCAAGTCATTGCATATCGATGGTTTGTTCTGTTATTTTCTGTTGACTATCAGAAAAAAATATATAGCTTAAAGGGGCTAATAATATTGACCTTAAAATGGTTCATAAAAAATTAAAAACTGCTT
Organism: Danio kyathit; assembly: GCA_903798195.1. Lineage (NCBI taxonomy): Eukaryota > Metazoa > Chordata > Actinopteri > Cypriniformes > Danionidae > Danio > Danio kyathit. Next base: position 23,491,303 of record LR812521.1, on the reverse strand, counting down.
TTATTCTAGCTGAAATAAAACAGATAAGACTTTCTCCAGAAGAAAAAAAACTTATCAGACTTACTGTGAAAATTTCCTTGCTCTGTTCAACATGTTAAATTTCTGTTAAACAGAAATATTTTTTTTTTTTTTAAATTAAAAGGGGGGCTAATAATTCTGACTTCAACTGTATATTAGTTGAGTTTATCACCAGAACTATAGAAACTGTACTATGCTTAAATAAAAAAAATAAATAAATAAAAAAAACTGCACAGTATCGGGATCGGATCTGTATCAGTCGATACTCCGAATTTTGGCATCGGGATAGGATCCAAAAAAAATGGTATCGGTATATCCCTAGCCCTAAACCTAACACTAACTGTAAATTATTCCCAAAATGAACCATAAATGTATCCCTTAAATCTCATTGGCTGATTGGAATGTTGTTTCAAAACTTAGTGAAATCCCACAAATACTGTCTTGTCTTGTTTTACAAAACAAATACGATACATACAAAAAAAATTACATTAAATTAAAATGAACAATGCTATGTCAGTAAAGAATCTTCAAACAAGGCTTAAATTTTTCTAAAAGGACTTCAAATGCTAAATCTAAAATTAGGCATTAAGGTGGATTATTTTAAAATGCATTATTTTTTACAGTTACACACTACTTCAGCATCTTTAACACACAAAAACTAAGCATTTTGAAAGCACTACAGATTCTGTGTTAGTTTAGAAATGCTGGTGTTCTTTTTCAGTGTACAGACTGAAACACAGACTTTTGAACATGGAAGTGCTGCAATCCATAATCGCTCTTTAATTCATCTTGATTCGTCAAGTCCCTGCCATTACACAACCAGTAGACTGCAATTATGGATGCCAGCAAATATGTGCATGCACAGTGAGCATGAATGGTCACGTATCATGAGTTTTAGGCTGTAGTAGACAGAGATTGTTTTTCTGAAACGCAATAAAAACATTAGTCTGGATGAGGAGCATTTTCCTTTTAAAACAAAAACTCAGTTCAAGTGTATCGACACAAAAAAAGGCTGTGGTATGTATTTCCTCAGCATAAATTCTATGAACATTTGTTCAAATTAATACTAAGCTGAATACTGCAAGCATGTAACTTTCATTTCAATGGGACAAATCTAACATTTAGAGACTATAAAGAATACTCCATTAGCTAACTAAACTCTACTCTCTTAAGTAATCATTGTTTGGAAATCTTCCCCTGCTGGAGATGAACGATGAGCAACATATCCTACAATTGTTAATACTGCACTGCTTTTCACTGGACATCCACTCATGGTTTCCTTTTTTTTTTTTTTTAGAAATGGGAATGGTTTTTGTTAGTTCAGGAACCCAGAAATGTTGTGGATTGTAATGCTGACATCTGTTGACAATGAGGTCAATTTAATGTAATGAAATGGTCTGCACTTACATCTCTGAACTGCACCATGCCGATCTCCCCCAGCTCACTGACACAGCAGTATGCAGACTCTGACTGGAGGAAGAGCTGGGCCAGGGTCATCTCCTCGCTGCGGAATAGCTCCCCCATAATGCACTGCTCGTAACCCAATGCACTAAGGGGAGAAACGCCTGAGAAACGAGAGGAAGAAAAATATAAAGGCCTCATGCAAACAAATGGAGAATGACAATGCGGTTAAGTCACTTGCATTTTATGAATTAATACCGTGGTTTGTTTACAAAGTCATGAGAATCATGTGAATGTTCTGTTTTCAAAGCATAATACACAGAGGTCATCTAGCTTGTAGATTTTATCAAATCAGCAGTTATCTAGCAACTTTGATTACAAGCTAAGGCTACTAACATGTTTTAACATAACTATTTAGGTGAATAATAAGATACTAAGTGACACGATGGGCTGAAATCCGAAATTGCCCCCCCTATAACTTTATTGTGCACTATTTGAGGGAGTAGCCATTTGTAGTGGTGTCCGACACCACTAAAGTGCACAAATGTACACCCCATAGCTGAAAAATACCCATAATGCACAATTAAATTTTCATAACATCTGTGCATGTTATGAAAGAAAACAAGACAGAAACCAAAATACTTAGTTTCATTATTAATAGACAGTACGGTGACCGAAAATCAATCTGAGGGATTTAAATTCAATTAAAATTTACTTGTATAGCGCTTATTTGTACATTAATTATTGTTCCATTGATTAAGAAATGTATGGTGTTTTATTAAAACAAAACAAAACTTAAAACCAAACAAAGGAAATAAAACAAAAGCAAACAAAAACAAAAACAAACCAAAACAAAAGCAAACCAAACTAAAGCAAACCAAACAAAAGCAAACCAAAGCAAACAAAAGCAAAAGCAAACAAAAACAACTCCTTGTGGTGGACTCAGTGCTTCAACTCATTCCGTTGGGTGGACTATATTAGTGTACTAACGTACGAAAGAGTGAATGAGGGTTATGGGGCAAAATTTTGAATACAGCAATAGTCTTATTTTTTTTAAATAAAATCTTAGAACTAGAACCAAACACAATTTGCGGACATTTTTTGCTATTTCTGCCCAAACTTTTGTAAACAATCTACGGATGTTGGCAGAATTATTTTGTGAGTAAAGTAACTACAAGCTTAAAACAATAAATAAAAATAGTAATAGCTTTTGAACTGTTATTTAAGGTTTACAATACAAATCCAATAAGATCAAAGCAAGTATCTCATATAATATTTATATTAAAAGACAGAAAATATTGCTTTACAAACTGCACTGTAAATAAATATTTATAAACATTTATATACAAGTCAATAATATTACTGAAATGAATATAAAAACCGAATAAATACATATATTTATACATATTTAGTAAATAAATAAATAAATAAATAGACTCAATGATGGGCCAAAAAAAATCTGCAGAAAATTGGATTGCTGCACGTGAAGTTACTGTGTGGGACTATTATAACTAATAAATATATGTATATAGGTCTGCACAATATTGGAAAGATTTGACATTGCAATATTTTGTTCTGCAATTTATACTGCGATATGAATACAATTTCGCCAGATAGCTTGAATAGCTCTATTTGGAAAGAATTCATTAAACTTCACTGATTTGGGATTATTCTGGAAGATTATGGAGATTATTCTGGATTATTATAGGTAAGATAAAAGTGAAATATTTTACATCACAGTATTCAGGTACAAAAATTGAATAATCAAATGCAAAATAACACTGTATAGCCTTCATTGTATAAATAATTCAATAAATACAACTTTATTAGAGTTACAATTTCTTGTGCCTGATTACTGTAAACTCTGGTGCTAGAATGCTTACACAGTCACTGGCCTTAAAAACACATGCCAATGATAAAATTTCTCTCCATTATGGTTAAAATCTTCAGTGAATCCAAAAATATTCTGGTTCTGAACTGTGGCTCCTGGTAAAATATGGTCCCAACATATAAACTCAACATTGCACTTCCTGCGATGTGACTATTGCACATTACGATATCGATGCTGGTATGATATATTGTGCAGCCCTAGTATATAATACATTCATTTAAAATAAATAATATGCTTTTTAATTACAATACTTCCTATACAAACTGTCAGGAAAGAGTCAAGAAAAATTAAACAACAGGAAAAAAAAACACAGAAAACTTAGATCAGAACCAGAAAAACAAAATAAAACGAAATTCAGGTCATATCTTGGCTATGCCGAATTCAGAAAGCATAATGAAACAGAATGCAGCTCAGTGATCAATATATATTGCTTATATTATCAACTGTTGAAAGGCAAAACAACATTTGATTAACCAAGCAATACTACAAACCCTAAAAAGCCTCATTTCATAATATCATAAGCATCACATATTTCCATCTCAACTATGCAAAAGTCATCTTGAACTAATGTCTGCGGAGAAACAATCTAGTAAAAAGGCTCAGGAAAGATTCCACAATCTTGTGCCCTGAGGACACACAAATAATAATGTAATGCTTCTGTGCAGTTTCACCATTCCCGTGGCATGTGATGCTCCAAACAGCTATGGGAATATAAGATGCTATCTCAGAAGAATGAAGAAAACACACAGGAGCATTCAGAAAACACACAGAATAACCTGATGAACTTTACTTTCCCGGGACCTATACCGCTACAACCACATGGAATCTGCTGTCCTTGGGCAAATCCTGAGCTTCTCAGCTGTTTTGCTCAAAAGAGTGGATTATAAATAATAGCTAATAGGACCACATGGAATCTGCACCCACAGAAATCTGCACATTTACACACAGAAATGTGAGCCGAGAACTCAATCTATTTATTTACTTATTTAAATGAAAGTTAATATATATTTATTCAGTTTATTTAGTAATATTTATTAAGTATTATTCAGTAATATAATTGAGTAATATGTAAATGTTTAGATCATTTATGTATATTACAATTTGTAAAGCAGCATTGTTTTTAATGGATGTACTACTGTATATAAGACTTTAGTTCTGTTAACAAAACAAGTGATTCTAACTGGATTTCAATTGTAAATCTTCAATAAAAGTTACGTTTTTTTTATTTCAAGTGTTTGTTTTTCAGCTCCTACACTATCAAAATCATCCCACATAAACCTGGAGGTTATGTACAAAATTCTGCGCAGCCCAAAGAAAAAAAGTCCTTGATTTTAGCCCAATCCCTCACATTGTGTAAGAAGTTTATGCTTATAACAGGGTTTCAACACATTTCTAATCATAATAGTTTTAATAACTCATTTCTAATAACTGATTTATTTTATCTTTGCCATGATGACAGTAAATAATATTTTACTAGATATTTTTCAAGACACTTCTATACAGCTTAAAGTGACATTTAAAGGCTTAACTAGGTTAATTAGGTTAACTAGGCAGGATAGGGTAATTAGGCAAGTTATTGTATAAGGATGGTTTCTGAAGACTATAGAAAAAAAATAAAGCTTAAAGGGGCTAATAATTTTGACCTTAAAATGTTTTTAAAAAAATTAAAAACTGCTTTTATTCTAGCCGAAATAAAACAACTAAGTCATTCTCCAGAAGAAAAAAAAGAAAAAAAATTCAAAAAGGGGGGGGGGGGGGGGGGGGCTAATAATTCTGACTTCAACTGTGCATGTGTGTATATATATATATATATGTTTGATTAATTTTTGTCCAAATTAATTAAGTATAACTCCTATTCAACCTTATGTGTTTCTGTGGTAAAACCTTATTTTATGCCTACAGTATTTATAAATATTATGTCCACTCACCCTTACTGCTTTTCCTGATTTAATTAAGAGAATTTGCTGTAAAAATGTCTAACAGGTGTTGTGAATTGTATCTTTTTGCAATCCAAAAATTAAATATTCATATATATAAAAATATTTAGATGGATTGTTGGTGTTTGAATGAATGTCTTTTAAAATTAAGACCAGTTTAAAATTATTTAAGACCTACAACACAATAGTTATGTCAATTTAAGACATTTTAAGACTTTAAGACCCCGCAGACACCCTGTTATAAACTACGATGAACTGCACTCACAGGGTGCGGATTATGGATTAAGCTGCGCCATGTGACTCTCCATACTAAACATTACCAACACAGAGGCACTTTGTGGCAGGTGGAAACCCAAATCAAATCAACAGAGCACCCCCCCCACCCCCCCCCCCCCCCCCCCCCCCCCCCCCCTCAACACACACTCACACACACAAACAATGTATTTGTTAGCTCTATTTGACAATTTGACAACTGGTCTAAATGGTAGATAAGTGGTGTGTGTTTCATTGGTAATTCCACACGTGCTGAATAATGCAGCACTTTGGGGAATTATCAAGACGCAGATACTCTTTCAGTTGTCTCTGTGGATCCTGCTCTCTTTTTTTCCATTCGCCTTTACAACTACATACAGCCGTCAAAGCATTGAGAGCAGTGGGCTAATGAAAGTCTTTCAAAAACAGATCCTACAATAGGACATCATATTAATAATGTGAACTGCTGTGAAAGGACATCTAACCATGTTTCATTCAAGTACGTGAGCGGTTTTCTGACTGAGCAAAGCTGTCTAAGCATAAGACTAGACTCAATCAATCTTTCAATCCAACATTACTTACAAAGCACTTTAAAAACAGAACATATACAATAAAAAAATGCTTGAAATGCTCATAATTTTAAAAAAGACAACAAAGAGGCAGAACAAAAGAGAAGTATTTTTCTCCTCACAAACAGGCTTTAAAATAAATACATTAATTAAATAATAATAAAAAGAAATAAAAATATAATTACATTTATAATAATAAAAATAATAATAATAATAATAATAATAACAATAATAATAAATATAATAATAATAATAATTTTCAGCTCTGTATATTCAGGAAAAAAAAACATTATTAATGCATAAAATATTAATTTGAAAATATTTCATTTTTGTCATTGTCGTGTTGTTTTTTTTCCCCACCTAATGTAAAGTTTTACTGTTAGATGCTATTTATTTAAATGCTTATATAATTACTTACTTTAATCTTATTTTACTATTTAAATTAATTTATTTATTTTTACTATTACTACTTTTTTATTTTTGAATACAAGAAAAAATAACATCCCTGCATTGAAGAGAAAATACAATAACAAAAGCTTAAACAAAGAAAGAAAAAAAAAGAAAATCTTTACAAAGCCTTAATCATTAAGAAAAAGATTATCATAAGTTTTAAAAAACGTGTTATTCTTAATAAGTTTAAGACATTTAATAATAAATGAAATTTCAGCAGTGAAAATATACCATCTCGGTATTACTTTACGTGTTTTTTTTTTTTTTTTTTTTTTGTTTGAGTAATATATTTTTTTTATTATGCGAAAAGTGAAAATATATAAATCACAGTACATTGTACAGTATATATATATATATATATATATATATATATATATATATATATATATATATATATATATATATATATATATATATATATATATATATATATATATATATAAACAAATAAAAAAACAACCAGGTAGAGTATAGACACTCATGTTAAAGAAAAAGATTATATAATTTTCAAATTTCAGTTGTTTTTATATCCTTTTTTGTAAAAGCATTAGAAATAGTTTCACAGTAATACTGCATTTCAATAAGCAAAATATAAAAAGAGTTTTTTTTTGTTTTGTAAATTTACATTAATATTTATGCAAGGAAATATAGGAAATATATTTTCTTTTTATGTAAATGTTCTGTTTTGCAATTAACAAATCCAAACAAAACATTTTCCCGTAGTAAGGAAAATTCTTTATCAAGGTTCTCAATTAAGAAAGGGAAAAATCTTTCCAAAGCAAATGAGAAAAACTGCATGACCAAAATAAGTGAACTAGGGACTCCTTTGCTTACAAAACGAACAATTTGTATCAATATCTTTTTTGTACTTTACTAAGAGAGTATTCACAGGATATGTCCAATGGATAATTCTAAATGAAACTTCTTTTATTTTATTTGTAATTAAGTAGCTATTTGGGATGAGTTATATTTGTTTCCAAACAATATCATGATATAGTAACAACATCAATAAAAAGTAACTTTTGGAACTGATACTATTCCAGTAAGAAATAAAGAGCGTATTGATTTGTTTGAAGAGGTTGGCGAGAAACAACATTTTCCTACCACTGTAGTAGATGGGTCTAAAAGAGAAAACACAGAAGGATAGGGGATGCCTTGGAATAATCTTATAACTCCAGATGGTACAGCATCAAATACAACAGTAAATTCTTTAGGGGGGATGGGAATGTTGAATCGATTAAGAAAATCTTTATAATTTAATAAATGTCCAATTACATTAAATAATTGACTAACAAGCAGAACTTTTGCTTCAAACCAGCGTTGAAAAAAAGAGATTTGTTTTTGTATACAATATTTTGGTTATTCCAAATAAAACATTTGTGAGGAGAGAAGTTTTGCTTGTATAATAGTGATCAGGCAAGAAGAAATTGCTTATGAAATTGCTTATCTCAACATAATAATTACAAAGTAATAAGAAATAAAGCTCCCCAAATTTAGAAAATATGACATTTGGAATAAAGTTCCAGATTGAGGTTGGATTTTTGAGAATTTTTGCCCCATTTAATTTTGAAAGCATTATTAAATGTACAAAAATACAGCATATTAAGACCACCACTCTCAAAGCTATTCATAATAACTGATTTTTTAATATAATGAATATCATTTTTCCAAATAAAATTAACATTTTATCAGTTTGATTCAAAATGGTTTTGTCAACATGGAGAGACTAAGCAGCATATGAAAGTCTGGAGATACCTCCCCCTTAAGTAAGAATTCTACCCCTCAAAGATAAATCTTTCTGGAGCCATAAGTTTAATTTTCTTCGAGTTTTCTCAATAATAGGGTAAAAATGAATAGAGCATCTATACTTTACATGTGTTACACTGCTTTCCCCTAAGCAATATTACGTCACGGAGAAACGTCATGTTCGCAGCTATTATATCAGCAGTATATTAGCTTTGCTAAATCGATCAAAGTGTTATGAACTTTCATACTTATCCTATACTGATCATCAACCGAAAATGACTTCAGCATTTCGAAAGCGCATTTATCTCGTTGAATTATAATAACTACTAAACACAGACACCGGCTTAACTAGCCTGACAGAGGATATTTGTGTACTTGTGAACTGTCAAGTCAAGCTTGTTGCGTCAACAAGTAGTAGAGCAAAGTGCCACTTCATTCACTTCAGTAAAAAAAGTTCCTAAAAAGCTCATACTTAAACATTTAAAACACAAGCATAAGCTAAACTAAAGAGTTCGAGCGCTAATGCTAATGATCCTCGACAGGTTGTTAACGTTACCGAGAACGTAAATACTCAAGAACGCTTCCTAAAAACAATGTCTAACAAAACAAACACGCTCTTCTTCTCTGAATACACGGTTTTGGACGTTTTAAAAATAGTTAAAGAGTAAGAATAAAGTTTGAGTGATGTGACTTACTGAGTTTAAACGGGTGAAAACGGAGTCCTGCGGTGTCTGAATCCTCTGCGTCGCGGGCATCAGCTGACCAGAACTAGGCAGAGCGAGAGTTACGTCACGAACAGCACAGTGCTGGTCACGTGATCGGGTTTACCTGGAGAGGGTGGTTCCGAAAACAGAGGAAACGAAGGTGACGTTATTCTTTTGTACAAACGTTTTGTGTGTGCATGTTGTAATTTATGATATCTTAAACTTAATTTAAACTTAGGTTCTGGCTAAAATTGTATACATAATGCATTTTTTTAAAAGCATAAGCAGTTCTTTGGGATTTACTTGACCATTAAAAACATTTAAATGAGTGCAATTTCTGATTCTTCTAATAATAAAGTTTTAAAATGAAATTTGTTCAAAAATTAGGCTACATTATTCTCCCTGAAATATGTTGTACTCTAATTTTATTATGTCTGGTCATGTTAATAATCTAACAAACACACACACACACACACACACACACACACACACACACACACACACGCACACACACACACTTCTGGCACACTTTTGACTGTTCCTCACTGTCTTTGAGGTTGGTCTTTGATGTAACTATGGTTGCTGTGGTATAATACCACTTCCTGATGTGCTTTTGATCCTTCAGGACTGGTCTAGATAAATGTTCATAAAGATGGCTTTATTGATCTTTTCTCAGTTTTACATCTGAGCTTTACATTTCTGGAACTTAAAGTAATATGCTGTATTTATTTTTGCCTTCATAGTCCCCTTCTAATTAAACTGACCAATATTCAATATTAATCCAAATATTACAGAGACAGTAGCAGAGATCATTCTTGTCTGGGTGACTACCAAGACTTATAGTACTGTATATATATATATATGCAGTAAAATCTGCTCTCCGTTAAACAGAAATTGGGGGGAAAATAAACAGGGGGGCAAATAATTCTGACTTCAACTGTGTGTGTATATATATATATATATATATATATATATACACACACACACACACACACACACACACACACACAGTTCTGTCTGGTTCTTGAATCTCATATTCTGCCAGTAACAGCACTAGTCCAGCCCACTGTGTGTATTGCTCCGCCCACATACAGCAACAAGCAGAGGACACTCTACAGTTTGACAAATATTGCTGCTGTTGGACAACATATTGTACTTTTGAGGCTTTTTTAGTTGAGAATGTAGTTGTTTGGATTGCAACTGTGCAGTTTGTTTATAAGGTTAGTGCCTATTTTTAAATATTTATAATTTGAGCAAAGACGGTTAATGATGTTCCACATGATGGCGACAGACACTGCATAATAAGCCCTAAGAGAAAAACAGCAAAATTTCCAACTACAGCTAATCAAATCATTATTAAACAGGTAAATGACTTTCTAAGTCGATCTCTCTCTTTTATATAAATTGTAGTGCTGAATGTATACCATAGTATTATTGTAATCTCCCGATTGCAACAGACAAATACTGGGAAATCTCTGTAGACTGAGGTGGAATTTCATGCCGTTCAACCTTATAATCCTAAAATGTGAGCAAAATCACCTGTTTTGTCATCACTTTAGACATTACGCTAGAGAATCATTCAAATACTCGCTCTAAAGTGACGTTAGGGAATGAGCAACGGCTTCTGCTGTTCTGCCATCAGCTGCAGATGTGAACGGATGGCGGAAGAAAGTAGTTCCTCTTACAAAAGAGTTTTGAGACTCTCTGTGTTTGATTTTCTTTTTTATACACATGATTATGCTGTCGAACTGTTGTATAAACGCAACATCACACTCGTAGCAGTGCAATGTGTCTGTATCATCACTGGTGGGACACTAAGGACACACCGCATGCCTCCCACCAGTGCCAATGTACAGCCACATCGCACTGCTACTGTACTTGTGTGATATTGCTCATATATATATATATATATATATATATATATATATATATATATATATATATATATATATATATATATATATATATATATATATATATTAGGGGTGTCATAATTAATAGTTTCTTCGATTTGAATTTCTTCGAACAATTTGGAATAGGTTTAAGTAATAATGATGACCGGTTATTGTGTACTGACATAATTTATAACATATGTGTTATATGGCGGTAACTTACTATGGCGAGGGAGGAGACAGAGAGTAATTAAAATGCCCCAACTAAGAGCAGATAACTGTGCCCAATTCACTGCTTGTGCATTTGCTGCACAGTCTTTCACTGACAGGGAAGTACATCAGAATCCAGCTAGGAAAAAATAAAAGCTGTAAACTCTCTCTCACTCTCTGTGGCCCCTTTGACCTGCTGGCATGTTTGTGAGGTAACGCTTTATCTCCTCTCTCAGCTATTACAATAACGTTACTTGTGGATCCAGACACAAGCGTGTCTACGGAGCAAGTTTTCTCCAGCGCGTCGCCATCTATAATGGATCAGCTGATCTCCGCAACCATTTAACATCAGTGATTGTGTCACTGTTTGCTGAACAGCGCCAGAGCTGCGCTGACTGCTCGCAGTCAATCGCTCGCAGCCCATTTCTGTTGATCAATCATAGGCGTTTAAGAACTCGTTCAACAACGCTCAAAAAGCAAGCAGGATCATACAGCATTTACATTTCTTTATTTGCTTTAAATGCTCATGTACTTGCGTTTTGTTTGATACATTCAAAAAGAGTGTTTTCTTTGATCAGGTAAAATTAAAGGTACAGTACATATATCTGACTGCTTGTATTAAAGTACAAAATTGTATTACAAATTATATATAAATATATTTATAAATGATACTTGAATTATTATTATTATTATTGAAATGATACAAGAATTATTGTGATGCTAAGTAAAATAACAAAAAAAAATTCACAAAAGCAAACTCCAGCATATTCAGTTGTCAGACACAGCTAGACTTTCAGATGGTTTCTGTGGTCAAATCAAGCACACAAGATTGCACACATAAAAAGGTATACCCCACGTCCTACAAATGTTAAATGTACTGCAGTAAATTGTGATTTTTTAGCATCTTCTATCAGCCAATTCAGTTAAATGCCAAAAAATGTTAAAAAATTAATTTGATTGTCTATGTTAAAAGTCTTATAATAGGTTGATCCATGGTTGGATCTTCCACAATGATAATGATCCAAAAACAAACACAAGAACAGATCTGTGAGCTGAAAAGTAATGATCTGTCATGCCCATTCCAGCCTCCTTGTAATGACAGTGCAGGCAAGGGCAAGATGTGAATCCAAGCGCAGTAAAAGCATGTATTGATATCCAAACACAGAAGTCCAGGGCAAAACAGGATAAACACAGAGTTCAGGGCAAAAACAAAATGTCATATCCAATGGCCTACAAACAATGACTGAAACAAAGGGGCTTAAATTCACAAGGGCTAACAGGGTAACAAGTGGGCTGAGACAATCACCTGGGGGAACTAACAAGGGTATCCATGGGGATTAACTAAGGTGTGGCACAGGGACTGAACACAGGAGGAGAATACAGTTGCCAAGTCCACTTATAATACAAGACTTTTGTTATTGTTGTTGTTATTAAAGTCAACATAAAATCAAAATGCATTCTTCTTGTTTTTGTATATAGTGGTTCGAACAAAAATTATAGAACACAATCTGTAAAATTTAGCTCTACATTTTGATATCTTTCAACAATCCAATCAGCTTACCAATAGACAAAATCAAGCACCGCCCTATTCTTTTTCTCATTTCAGAAACAGTTTCAAGTGGATTTATGTCATGATAGAGAAAAAAATGGACAATTGTAACATCCATTTCATGCCAACTTCAATGTGCTCTTTAAAAAAAACAAGTTGCAGGTGGCAGATTTTTGGCCTTATTTTAAAAAGTGTGACAAACAATATACAGTTGAAGTCAGAATTATTAGCCCCCCTTTGATTTTTTTTCTTTTTAAAATATTTCCCAAATGATGTTCAACAGCGTAAGGAAATTTTCACAGTATGTCTGATAATGTTTTTTCTTCTGGAGAAAGTCTTATTTGTTTTTATTTTGGCTAGAAGAAAAGCAGTTTTAATTTTTTAAAACCATTTTAAGGTCAAAATTATAAGCCTCTTTAAGCTTAATTTTTTTCAGATAGAGTACATAACAAACCATTGTTTTACAATAACTTGCCTAATTACCCTAACTTGCATAGTCAACCTAACTAATTTAGTTAAGCCTTTAAATGTCACTTTAAGCTGTATAGAAGTGTCTTGAAAAATATCTAGTCAAATATTATTTACTGTCATCATGGCAAAGATAAAATAAATCAGTTATTAGAAATGAGTTATAAAAACTATTATGTTTAGAAATGTATTGAAAAAAATCTTCTCTCCGTTAAAAAGAAATTGGGGGAAAAAATAAACAAGGGGGCTAATAAAACAGGGGGGCTAATAACTCTGACTCAACTGTACAGTATATGGTTGCTGTTTTGTTGTTGTTCTAATGCATCGTCTAACATTGTTCAGTCAATTCTGTTCAGTTCTGTTAGGCTCCACATTGGTGAGTGAGCTTGACAAATCACCTGTAGGAAACAGACTTGTTCCTCTCCATATGTACCAGACAATTTCTTAAAAACCAGGGGTGTCCAATCTCGGTCCTGGAGGGCCAGTGTGCTGCAAAGTTTAGTTCTAACCTCAATCAAACACACAAGGGCTAGCTATTTAAGCTCTTACTAGGCTTTCTAGAAACATCCTTGCAGGTGTGTTGAGGCAAGTTGGAGCTAAAGTCTGCAGGACACCGGCCCTCAAGGACTGAGTTTGGACACCCCTGTTATAAACACTTCATGTTACAAAGACTCAATACGAAAACAAAAAATGTATATAAATATAACTGCAAAATGACTATGCTAACACTTGACAGCTGTACTGTTCACCTTACTCACCGCTTAACTTTGTCTGCTTTTGATTCTAATGTATAACACACTCCTTTTATAAAACTGATCTGGAACCATAATTATTGTGCTATAGAAATAAACGTCAATCGACTTTAATAGAGTTGAATCAATAGCCATTCAGTGCAGTAAAATAAGCTCGACATGGCATCAAACATCCCTTTCTACAGAATATTGGAGAGATATCACATTCAAAAATATATTTAAACATACATATGAGAGGGATTCATTCATTTTCCTTCGGCTTAGTCCCTTTATTCATCAGAGGTCACCACAGCAGAATGAACCGGCAACTTATCCAGCATATGTTTTACACAGCGGATGCCCTTCCAGCTGCATCCCAGTACTAGGAAACATCCATTCACACTCATTCACAAACATACACTATGGACAATTTAGTTTATTCAATTCACCTATATACCGCATGTCTTTGGACTGTGGGGGAAACCGGAGCACCCGGAGGAAACCCAAGTGAACACAGGGAGAACATGACAACTCCACACGGAAATGCCAACTGAACCAGTCGGCACTCGAACCAGTGACCTTCTTGCTGTGAGGCGACAGCGCTGACCACTGAGCCACTGTATAGAGTTTTAATGACTAATTTCTAACAACTGATTTCTTTTGTCTTTGCCATGATGACAGTACATAATATTTTACTAGTTATTTTGCAAGACACTAGTATTAAAGTGCAATTTAAAGACTTAACTAGGTTAATTAGACTAGTCACTCGACAATGTGCTGTAGCCAATTGACAAAAAAAATCTTATATTGACATTAGAAGTTAAAAAATGTTTTTAATTTCGGCCAAACTAAAAGAAATAAGACGAAAAAAACTACAAAAAAAGAAACATAACTTGGCAAATATTTGACACACGATGGCTAATAATTGTGTCTTCAACTGTACATAATAATAATGTATTATTATTATCATCATCATTATCATTACAGCCTATTTTATATTTATATGGTTGTAAATATTTGGCCTCTTGGTGACTAATTTCTGTTTTATTTATTCATTTAATTTAGTAAACATAACCTTTTTTTTTTCTTTATAGACTTAAAGGGGTTTCAATTTAACATGCTGTGTGCTCAGTTCAAATCGATTATAATAAATCTAAAATTATTAGACTTGTTATGGAAGTTTTGGTTGCACTGTCTTGTGAGACTTGGCCACACTGAAGGAGAACAACAGCAAAAACACAAGACAAAGCAACATTAATCATGACACTGAATTCTTCTGTGAAAATGAGGAACTGAACAGGAACAAGCACCAGCCTGTACCAGAGAGCCTGAAACAACTGGAGAGATTCTGTATAGAAAAATGCTCTGTAATCTCTATCCAGGTTTCCTCCAACCTCAATTGGCTTTATAGGAGACGCTTAAAGCTGTTAGCTGGGTAAACAGAGGATACAAAAGTATTGAATAAAAGGGTGTCAATAAGGTTAGCCAATGTGTGTTGGATAAATATCAATTTTCATTTGTTGAACATTTAAATACATATTTGAATGACTGATAAAAAAAGGTGAATACAGATTTATTTTCACAGACTTGGTTTTTTTTTCGTATTTAACAAAGATTGCTATTAATTTTGACGATGGCTGAATATACTGTACTAGGGCTGTATGATATTGGAAAAATCTAACATTGCTGTATTTTTTTATCTTGCGATATATATTTATTGAAATGAATGAAATTTCACCAGATAACTATTACTGGGCGACGCGCAGTAGGTAGTGCTGTCGCCTCACAGCAAGAAGGTCGCTGGGTCGCAGGTTCAACTTCGGCTGGGTCAGTTGGCGTTTCTGTGTGGAGTTTGCATGTTCTCCCTGTGTTCGCGTGGGTTTCCTCCGGGGGCTCCGGTTTCCCCCACAGTCCAAAGACATGCAGTTCAGGTGAATTGGGCAGACTAAATTGTCCGTAGTGTATGAGTGTGGATGAGTGTATGGATGTTTCCCAGAGATGGGTTGGGGCTGGAAGGGCATCCGCTGCGTAAAAATGTGCTGGATAAGTTGGCGGTTCATTCCGCTGTGGCGACCCCAGATTAATAAAGGTACTAAGCCGTCGGCGCCAGTGGTGTAGTGGTTAGTGCGTCGACACATGCACTCCAGGGCTCACGGCGACCCGAGTTCGATTCCGCCTCGCGGTCCTATGCCGATCCTTCCCCTCTCTCCGCTCCCGATGCTTTCCTGTCAATTCTCTCTACTGTCCTATACATTAAAGGTGAAAACCCCCAAAAAATAATTATAAAAATAAAAATAAAGGGACTAAGCTGACAAAAAAATGAATGAATGAACTCTATCTCTGTTTGGAAAGCATGTATAATGTTAGATCGATTGAGATGATTCTGCAGTGAGAGTATATCCATAAAATCTAATAAACTATTTTTTTAATTTTTGGGGTTCCCCAACATATTTTAATTGTGGTCTGTGGTATTTGCAGTGCATTTCTGTATTTGCATGTGTTTTGAATATTTTCATGTGTAACAATCTATAAATACAAACAAGACAAAGATACAATTGAAATGAAGTGTTTTATCGTTTCTCGAGTCTAACAGTATTCAAGTACAGTAACTGAATGAAAAAAATAAAAATAATTCAATAAAATTAATCGATGTTAAAGTCACAAATGGTACAATTTCTTATACAGTACATATACATATATATATATATATATATATATATATATATATACATATAATATATATATATATATATATATATATATATATATATATATATATATATATATATATATATATATATATATATATATATATATATATATATATATATATATATATATATATATATATATATATATATATATATATATGTGACATTCTCTCTTATTAACTCTTCATACAATGAGCTAAAAACCTACAGGAAGTTCAGGTTTCACTACAGGCTGTTATTGAGACCCAACAAAGTACTGATAGTTGTGTAAATATTGCTATACTAACAGTTCCTTGAATTGTTTTTGGTTGATTGTTATCATTGTTGGGTGTAATTAGTTACAAAGTAACCACTGAAAAAAGTAAAGGATTACTGTTACTGTACTTTTAGGTAATTTATACTTGCTTTAAATACTGTAAATTCAACAGTTCTTATAAAAATATATACAGAGAAGCACATAGCTGTATTTTTGTTACCCAAATACACTGTAAAAAATGCAGGGTTCCACACAATTCATTCATGTTGTCCCAACACAAATCCATTAATTAAACTTAACACATTTAAGTGCGTTGAACATAAAACAAGTAAGTTGTTTCCCCAAAATATTTCAAGAATTGTGTTGTTTAAGCTCATTTTAAATAAGTAGTTTCAACAAGCAGCAAATATCATATGAGCATAGACTGTAAAATAAATTGCAGGGTTCTACATAATTCCTTTATTTTGTCCCAATGCAAATTAATTAAGTTAACTTAATTGTTTTATGTTCAATCCACTTAAATATATGTAAAAATGATTAAGTTGCCTTCCCCCAAAAAAAACTCATTTTAGATTTGAACAAGCAGCAAAAATTATTTTTTGAGCATACTAAATTTTCAGAACGGTGCCAAATAAAAGCCTAACCATAATTACATTTAGCGATCAATGTTAATTTAATGTCCCCCCAAGTTGTATTGACTTATGTTTGTTGTAAAACTTACTTTAGTCCATATAAATAGTTCACCAAAAAATGAAAATCATGTTATTATTTACTATCCCTTTAAAGTTATTACATTAAAATTAATACATGTCCCATATTATGCAAAAATCGCATTTGTAAGGGGTTTCAACAAAGTTGTGTGTCTATGAATATAAGCAGCTTTTAATGGTAAAAAATGTATTCATTTTATTGTTTATAATCACACTTAATAAAAACAATCTGCAGAAACACTTTGATTGACATTCTCCCTTTGTACGTGTCATCAGAGAGAGAAGCCCCACCCATTAATGATGATCTCTAGCTCATTAACATAGGACGTTAGTCTTGTTTTTAAAGCCGCCACTATGCTGTGACACAGGCATTTGTAGCTCCACCCTCTTTTGAAAACAACACAATCTCATTTGAATTTCAAGCAACAGTCACTAAAACGTTACAATTAGGATCAAAGCCTAAAAGGGGCAGCTTCAAAGAGTTATAAAACATTATTTGTGTGGTATTTTGAGCTGAAACTTCACATATGCACTCTAGGGATGTCAGAGACTTTTGGATCTTGTTAAAAGAGGTGTAATAGGTCCCATTTCAATTGTGTGCCTTTCATTTTCTTCAAAAGTGACCAATATGAATAACTCGGTAGCAGAGAAACAGTGACTTGATCCCGAGAGCTGAAATGCCAAGAGGTCACGGTGTGCAGAATCTGTCATAGCCTCTGTAATGAGTGTAAACTATACACAGAGGAGGACGGCTGAATTAACACCAGTGTGAAAAATACAGTCACAAGGCTGACGGGACTGTCCCAAACAATCCAGACAGCTCATATTATGCAGTCCAGCGCTGTAGTCCGGGACAAACATGACCAATGGAAGCTCATTCATCAAGGAATGTTAGAGATTGTAAACAAGGTTAATTCGGGTAATCTCAATGTGGTAAAAGTGGCCCAATTTACAAGTCATATTATATGCAGTATAAAGTGTAAAGTAACAAATTACAAAAACTCAAACTTCTGTAATTGAGTAGTTTTTCTCAGGAATTGTAATTTACTAAGTAGTTTTATAAATGTGTACTTTTACTTCCCCTTGAGAGCATTTTTAGTGCAGTATTGGTAGTTTTACTCCACTACTTTCCTTCGACTTGCAGTCACTACTTTAGTTTTTCTTGTCTATGGGGATTAGAAAAATCAGTCGTGAGTCCAATCAAATTGCACATAGAAGATAAATCGCATCATAATGAACTACCTCAAGACATGGATGATTTATAATTGCAGCAAACTGTTTGGAAGCATTAAACTGTCCAAAAAGATGTCCGAAATTTTTACACACAATGACCCAGAGACTGTTTAGATCAGGGGTGCCCAAACTCGGTCCTGGAGGGCCGATGTCCTGCATATTTTAGTTTTAACCCCAATTAAAAACACCTGAACCAGCTAATCAAGCTCTTTCTAGGTACACAAAAACTTCCAGGCCGGTGTGTTGAAGGAAGTTGGAGCTACACTATTCAGGACACCGGCCCTGAGTTTGAACACCCCTGGTTTAGATGCATGTCACTGATGAGAAGATGATGGATGTTTACTGTATGATGAACGAAATGGCCTTAAACACCCAGCAGGCACAAGATGTCAACATGACGTCAGATAGACGTTGTACCCTAATGTTGTGAGGATGTCGCATTTTGTTTGGAAATGAAAATCGGATTGAAATCAGAACCCAACGTCAGGCCGACATCAATGTCCAACCTTAAAGCAACCAAATATCAACATCTAATGATGTTACACCTTGATGTTGTGTGGACGTTACCACTATGACGTCTATCAGATGTTGGATTTTGGTTGCCGTACCTGCCGAATAAATGACAGTATTTAACGTTAATATGACGCTGGTTTAAGATGTTGGCTCGACGTCACTTTCCATCAACCAAATATCAACGCCATTTAACATTGTTGTTGGACATCAAAATAACGTTTTCCTTAGACACTGGCTAGACGTTGAATTTTGGTCACCTGACATCACAACCTAAATCTAACCTAATATTAATGTCTCATGATGTTGTGTGCCTGCTGGGCAATAACTAAATGCACTACAGAATGTTACGTTTACACACATCCACAAATTACATGTAAATGCATCGGCTTTTTACAGCGTAATACTCACCACTCACTACTCTTGAGTACTTTTGAAAGGGCTACTTTTTACTCATACTTTGAGTAATATTTATAACAAATACTATTACTCTACTTGCACTACATTTTTAGGCAAGTAATGGAACTTTTACTTAAGTATGATTTTTTCAGTACTCTTTCCTCCACTGATTATGGAAGATAAATGGTGAGTTCTTTTAACCATTTTATTCAAACACTGAAAACAACAATAATAATTGTAACACTTTACAAAAACGTCCTATAAATTAATGCATTAATTAGCAATGGGAAGTGCATTTATTACAGTCTTTATTGACTTTTTTCATTCATTCATTTATTTTCCTTTGACTTAGTCCCTTTATTCATCAGGAGTCGCCACAGCGGAATGAACCACAAACTTATCCAGCATATATTTTTTGCAGTGGATACCCTATCAGCTGCAACCCAGTACTGGCAAACACCCATACACACTCATTCACACTCATACACTACGGCCAATTTAGTTTATTCAGTTCACCTATAGCGCATGTCTTTGGACTGTGGGGGAAACCGGAGCACCCAGAGGAAACCCACGCCAACACGGGAAGAACATCCACCTAGAAACGCCAACTGACCCAGCCGGGACTCGAACCAGCGACCTTCTTGCTGTGAGGCGACAGTGCTAACCACTGTGCCACCGTGTCGCCATTGACTTTTTTTTAATATTAGTTAATTATTGTTCATTATTACTGTTCAAAGAATTGTTTATTCATATTAGCTCAGGTCTATTAAATAAATAAAATTAACATAATGTTTGATTTTCTATAATAATATCTCTCTCACCCACACACACACAATAATAGTCACATTGTATACACTCAAAAACATGTTGGGTTGTCAAAACCTTCAGGATATAAAACGCTTTTTAAATTATTATTCATTATTAGTTCATGTTAACTATACTGATGTAACTATATGTAAAAAAAAACATTAAATTATTGTATGCCTAGCCTATAGTATTTCTCCTTTTGTGTAATGAACCATTTTGAATAACCTGAGAATGCTTAATAATGAATTTTTTGGTAACACTCATTCAGTCATTCATTTTCTTCTCGGCTTAGTCCCTTTTTTAATCAAAGGTCGCCACAGCAGAATGAACCGCCAACTATTCCAGCATATGTTTTAAGCAGCGGATGTCCTTCCAGCCGCAACCCATCACTAGGAAACATCCATACACTCTCATTCACACACGTATACTACGGACAATTTAGCTTACCCAATTCACCTATAGCGCATGTCTTTGGACTGTGGGGAAAACTGGAGCCCCTGGAGGAAACCCATGTGAACACAGGGAGAACATGCAAACTCCACACAGAAATGCTAACTGACTCAGCCGAGACTCGAACCAGCAACCTTCTTGCTGTGAGGCAAAAGTGCTACCCACTGCGGCACTGCGCCGCCCCTTGGTAACACTTTACAGTTTTATTATGCATGAAGTAACAATAAATAATGCTTTTGTTAACTAAAGGAAAATTATTGTGAAATATTACAAAATTATAGAAATAATCAATTTTTTAATAAATTGACATTACATATTTATTTATTTATACTCTCCTTTCATTAGAAACTTGGTTTTTTCTGTCCCTCAACATGAAAGGAGAAAACTTCACTAAGATTAATAAATATTGCCATTTTTATTTTTTTTTTCCCCCAGCCGCACATACATTTTGAAGGTGCTTTATGTAAGTTTTTGACTCTTTTAAAGCATAAAAATACCATAATATGTTTGCAGATATTTAAGAAACATGCTAAGCAAACATTCTTGTTTATCTGAAAAACAATGCTGAAATCAGATATTCTGCTTTGAAAAATGGGTGTTACGTGCTGGAACAGCTGTTTTTGTTTTGGTCATTAAACCTGCTCAATGCTAGTTTAGCCAATTATATTTCTGCACCCTGGGTTGCCTTAAAAACTGTGCATTTTATTCATTCAGTCAGGAAGGCTCTCAAAGTATGTGTCTGTGATCGAAATGCGACCTTCGGTGGATTTTGGCTGTTTGCAGCAGACGAAACACGACAGAAATTTAAATACAGCCATTCAGAAGCACAGAATAGTGCACTCACTGCACTCCAACGAAATGGTAAGGTTTATCCTTTAATTAATACATATTAAACCTCTTTAACATTATTTAAATGTACATGCTGAATCACTGATATGTGTTGGTTTGTCAAAGTACTAAAGTTCAATTTCAAACGGTTTATTTTTATTTATTTTTTTATTAATAACTTATATCTAATTGTAAATTTAACTTAATTTAATTGTAATGCAATAATGTGCAATTTTTGTAAAGCTACTTTGAAACAAAAATTACTGTAAAAATCACTATACAAATAAACTTGGTTTGAATAGTTGTTAATTATTGTGGTTATTTAATATTAACAAACACAACGTACTGGAAAATGTTACCAAAAACTTTTAAAAACAGCCCTGTAATATGAACACAAAGGGGGAAGTGACATAAAATAATTTAATATTGTATTAATTGTGTATCTGGTTCCCAAAACCAACAACTTATTATTTATTACTAACCCAGAATGTTCAGTTTAGTTTTCGACCTGATTTTAATCAGTTATCTGGTGCAACAGTTCCTGGTTTATCAGCCATAAATGAGTTCTCATCCAAAACAATTATATGGCTTCAGAAGATAGATAAACACATGCAAACACATCGCAAGTATAGTGAGGAGTGAAAATGGGTGCAGGAATAATATTCACTCAGAAATCACTTTAAATTTCACAAACAACTACACAGAAGCTGCAAGACACTGAATAAACATTGCATTTACAATACAACTGAAATTATATTTTCTTGTAAAATACATTATGTGGACTATTATATCCTTGACCATTTTATAGCATATAAGATATTTTAAGGTCCCCTGAAGTGCTTTGAAATTAATATTTTTGTTTGATGTTTGATGTAATCTTAACTCACACATGAGGGTGGAACATAGTGTAGCCTCTCCCCTTTAAAAAAAACAAACAAACAGCCAATAGCGTTTTGTTTATTAAACAGCTCTGCCATTGAGCGCATCAACTAAAAAAGGTCAAGGTCGAAAATCTGGTCAAGATTTGATGAGAAACTGAAGTATGAGTAAAAATATTGTTGATTCATTTAGGCAGAAGTAACAGATTGCAAGCTTTGGATGGTTATATGAGCACACTAGCTTATCATTAAAACTAACAACAACATCTAAAAAAACTAATTCATTTAACCGGGGCAGTTTATTTACTGCACTATAAGCCTCTCTGACTTAACATAGCTGATTTAACATAGTAATCGTACATTCAACAAAACAATTCTCTTTTTTTTTTCCTTAAATGAAGATCTTACGAGGGCACATATAATGCTACAGTTGATTTAATGAAGTCCTCCTCAACATGTAACTTGAGGCCGGGAGCGTGTTTATATGGACGGGCTATGATTAGTGATGTTGCCATCTGTTGGTGGCAAAAATGACTCTCAGTCTAAGATCAAAAAAGAAATGCTTTCACTTATCTGGAGGACAGACGTGCCTCATACTATTAAGAGCATTGTGGGCTTATATGGAAGAGCCGTATTGGAATTAATTGCCATAATTATGCAGCATGTGTGGATATTCTTAGATTATGCATTGGCGTGTTTGAGCCTAATGGTGATGTCTTTATAGCATATTATGGCCTTGTTATTTTTAAATATGCATTTCTCTTTTGTACAAGCCTCTATCATGGTTTTAGATTATGATGTATTATAAAATGTACATTTGCTTGAATATTTATTCATTTATTTTTGCTTTTTTACATTACTTTGTATTTATGTAGGGGCTGCACGGTGGCGCAGTGGGTAGCACGTTCGCCTCACAGCAAGCAGGTCTTTGGTTCGAGCCTCGGCTGGGTCTGTTGGCGTTTCTGTGTGCAGTTTGCATGTTCTCCCCGCGTTCGCGTGGGTTTCCTCCGGGTGCTCCGGTTTCCCCCACAAGTCCAAAGACATGCGATACAGGTGAATTGGATATGCTAAAATTGTCCGTAATGTATGTGTGTGAATGAGTGTGAATGGATGTTTCACAGTGATGGGTTGCAGCTGGAAGAGCATCCGCCGTGTAAAACATGTGCTGGAAAATTTGGCGGTTCATTCTGCTGTGGCGACCCCAGATTAATAAAGGGATTAAGCCGAAAAAGAAAATGAATGAATGTATTTATGTATTCCCTTATTTTGTTTCCACATTTAATATTGATATGTAAATGGGAGTCATAATATCTATTTTAAGTAAAAGTGCATCAGAAATAGCATTTTTAAAATTACCCACATTTTTTTCCTAGCTAAACTACATTTTAAAGTTATGTTAAATGTATTTTGCAAAAGGGGCTTGATAAAATATATTTTTGAATTATTGAAATATAATAAATTTTAACCTTTTAATTTAAAAAAATATATGTAACAGAGGCCAGTTAGCGAAGTGCTATGCAGGTAAAACTCACTCCTCTAACCCCGAAAGGTGCTCTAGCGTCAGATGCTAGAGGCCATGGTCTTTAGCCTCCTTGTTAGAGCAACCGACTTCGATGCAAAGAATCGCCAGTTTGATCCCAGCTCAGAGTGGGTTGGGTGCAGTAGGACCGGTGGGGTACATGTGGGGGCTCGTCCGGGATGGCAGTGAGGTTTAGGGGCGGTGAGTGTAACAGAGGACAGCTAATGAAGTGCTATGCAGGTAAACCTCACTTCTCTGACCCCAAAAGGTGCTCTAGCGACAGACACTAGAGGCCATGGTCTTTAGCCTCCTTGTTAGAGCAACCGACTCCCATGCAAAGAATCGCCGGTTCGATTCCAGCTCAGACCGGCCTGTGTGCAGTAGGACCATACCCGCCAACACTCCCGTTTTTCCCGGGAGTCTCCCGTATTTCAGACCCGTCTCCCGTATTGGTCTGTCTCCCGGTAAACTCCCGGAATTCCCCCGCCCCCCGCTCCTCAGCATTTTGGTACAGTCCGGGCTGTAAACTTGGCGCTTGTGCTCTTCCGGTGACGGTCGCGCGCTACAGTTCGCGCGCCCCCATCTCCCTAAACCTCTTACTCCTCCCGCTCCCGGCTCTTCAGTTTGCGCCAGTGTTGCCAACTTAGCGACAAATTTTCAAAAAAGCGACTAGCGACAAATCTAGCGACTTTTTTGTGTGTTACTGGCGATTTTTATAGACTGTCGTTTGTCCATTACTGTGCCGTCCCTACTCTTCTCAACGAGCCTCCCCTGCAGCCTGAGAGCAGAGCACCTCTCAGCGTACCGACGGCAAATGATTTAGAACAGGTGGCAGTTTGAAGGTATTTCCCTTGTACAGTCAACCCGATCTGCTTTTCCTTTATTTTAACAATTTAATTTAACCGTTTATTCTTGTTGCACAATCAGCACAATGGTCTCCCGGAATTTACGAACCAAATGTTGGCAGGTATGAGTAGGACGCAGGGTTACATATATTTCTGGGTAAAAAACAAAACAAAAAAAAACACACACACACATTCCCAACCTTACAACAGTAGGTGAATGAAGAAGAACAGCAACACTCCATTCTTTAAAAATGTAAATAACTTATGCGCAGCTATACAAATATTGTTAAAAAAAAAGAAGTTTATTCTGAGTACATATGGTATATTTAGTGTTTGGCAAATACATTTTTATTAAATATATTTAATTTCCTAAAACATATAAAAATGGATGTATTAAAATAATGTATTTGTATAAATTATAATTATGCAAATCTATATTTAAAAGATAAATATACCAAACTATTTTACATTAAAACTAGCATGGGTAATTTCCTAATTCCTTTCATAATATTAAAACTTAAATAGAAAACTTCACTTTGAATTGTATTAACTAACGCAGTATAACTTTTTTTAATTATAACTCTAAGTTATAAAAAGTCTATGCGTTGTATGTACTTTTTAAACCAAATCTGAGTAATTTACACCATTTACATTGAAACATTTAATTTCAGATAGCTTCTTTGTAGCTTAACCATAAAATAAACAAATAAAAGGTTACATTAAATTTGAAATGGCAATATTTAAACCATTCTCAGATTGTTTGGCGGGCCAAATCAAAGGTTATGAACCAACTTTGGCCCGCGGGCCCTAGTTTGGGCATCTCTGCGCTATAGGCTACTAATGGTATATGCAACACACACTAAAACCACCAGGCGGCGCTAAATGACAGCACATTAAAACAAGTAAAGAAATTACAACAATATCTGATCTGATGAAGGTTGTGAGAAGGAAACGACACCTATATTATTAAGGACTCTTTTCTTCGCTATTAGGAAAGATTACACATAGTACTGTCTTTCTTAGAGAAAAAAACACAGTAGGAAAAAAGGAGGACATGAGTGCACTGAAAAATCTCACTGACTCAGAATGAGACACAAATTTAAACCACGAAGCCTGAAACGAAGTATTATATTCTTAGACAGAGCCAGAGCTATTAAACCCATCAGATATTTCCCAGGATACCGAGGTATTAATGTGAAAATTAATTTTAAAAAGGCACGTTTAAGTGTTAACAAAACATCTAGGCCCACACTGGGGAAATGAACCGTGAAAAACCCACTTCAAGCGGCATGAACCAGGTTTCCTGTCTATGAGGTTTTTGCAGGTTATATTTCACGTAACTGACACCGAGATTATTTTGCCTTTGAGTTATAGTGAGATATAACTTCCCTAACTGCAGAAGCTCTACTCGTGCCAACATTTTTAGGCCTGTTTTATGTTTTCCTATAAATTTGTTAAGATTATGAAGGATTTTATTGCTTCTTCGCAGCTAAAATTCCTTTTCATCAACAAAATGTGAGCCTACCTTTGACTTCTCTTATAAATGAGCAATAATATAAACACCAAAAAGGGTAGAGGAGGTTAAAGCAGCTGAAGAAACCTCGGAGGAACTTATGCGAGCATGTGTTTATTTGTATAGTATGAAGGCCTCCACAAAGCATAATAACACAAGGAATTAGACCCAACAAGACAAAAAAAAACCATTCCTACTGTTTTCCACACTGTAAAACCCAACAGTCAACTTCATCAAATGAAATGAGTGTAGCTAACTCAAAATTGACAAAGTTAATTCTACTCATTTGAAAAGAGTTTTGAACTCTGTGTTGAAGATAAGGAGTTAATTAAATGCCTCATTACTTCAACTTAAATGGAGTAAGTTCACAGTACTCATATAGATTAGCTTTTTAACTCAAATGGTTTGTAGCAATCGGTTTCCTCGTTTGAGTTGCTTTAACTTTCTGGGTTTTACATTGCAGGGGAAAAATACAATTGGGCAGCTTTTTAGTTGCATATGTGAGAGAGCATTACCTCAGGCTCTTTGATCTGATTCGATGTATCCCACGTGACAGAGGCATGATGTGCAGCAGGTTTGTGTAAGAGTTGCACATTTTGTTATTGTAGAGTTAGCTATTAATCTTGTATCTGAGTATCGGTGTTGTATCATCCAGTTAGTCCCCTTTAGTCTTGGAAATAAATGCTTTGTATGGGCATCTTTCATTATGAACCTTTCAAAATATACAAAAAAAACCATTTAACTTGCCTTCTAAAGCTGGGTTAACACCAAATATGAATAGTCTTTGATATAGAATAATATAGAAACTAGTAAGTAGAATTAGTACAGTGTACTACATACAAAGTTAATGCAAAGCACATGAATAGACGCGAATTTCCGCCACCTCAATCGTGAAAACTCATGGGATAATGATAATGTTTATTGCATTTCACAGCATTGCGTCACATGTACTTAGGACACAAAAAAAAAAAAAATTCAACTCAAGCTGTAATTTTGCATGACACTGTGAGACTAAATGTCTCACAATTAAAACAAGACATGACAAATAATAAATAAATAGACAAGACAATCACATTGAGGCAATATCTAAATAAATAAATAAAAGTGTGTGAACCTGATGTAGGTCTTTGAAAACATTGCTAGTTTTAGCAATGTGGTCTAACAAAAGTAACAGTGTGCAGATCTTTAAAAAAAAATGTATTTATATATATAATGCTTTGTATTTTTGTTCTTTAGTCACATACTCTATGTTGAAAATTTTTAAATATTTTATATTTGCTTTTTTTTATTGCGTAACTTCTATTTCTCTAAAGTTCAGATTCTATTGTTATTATTATTTATTTTGTTAGTGTTGTTACAAGGTCACGTGTGTTTTGGTGTGGTGTGTAACGTGTGGTTGTGTAAGCATTTCACTGCATATCATACGGTGTATGACATATGACATACGGTGTATGTGACAAATAACATTTGAATTTGAATAAAATTGAAATTAGACTTTTCTATGATGAACCTATAACATTTACAGTATGAAACATTTGCTGCAGGGGTATATTTGTAGAAAAAGCCAACTATACAATGTATGCAAAAATTATTGATTCTTATTTTAAGTCAAAAATTATTAGAGTATTAAGTGAAGATCATGTTGCATGAAGATATTTAGTAAATTTTCTTCTATAAATACTGTATATCAAAACTTACATTTTGATTAGTTTTATGCATTTCTAAGAACTTAATTTAGACACTTTAAAGATACACATATAGATTTCTGTAGGTCGTCAAAATACATCCCAGGAGCTGTTTTTTTTTTTTTTTTTTGAAGTTTTTGTTTTCACCAAAATCCACCAGAGGCCGCCGTGTACGCTTTTGGAGATCTCTAATTTCTCTCTCGAGTGCCATTCACGCCTGCTATTCACGCGTAAATACACTGGAGACCGCTGTCGACTGACTGACCGACCGACTCACTGACCGACCGACCAAAACCCCTCACCCACCCCTTCCCTAAATCCAACCGATAGTGTTTTAAAAAGCACAGATTCACCCGATCATCCCCTTGCCTAAACCCAAACAGACAGTGTTTTAAAAAGCAATCCAGAAAAAGAAAAGGCCTCACAGCCACCTGATTTTTTACCACGTTTTCAGATTTTACCACGTTCTTACTCTGTTATTTACTTATTTTATTTTTTGTTAGTTGTTTTACCTGCTTTCTGGAACTGTTCTTCGCTGGACTCGAAACCTCTTATTGCGGTTAACTCCTCTCTGCATATCAAGTCTGCCCAGAAGCGTTCATTTGAAAGACAAAATGCAGCCATACGAATCGGATCCGTGCCCTCGTGTCTACAGTGTAAGCAGATATTACCTGTCAATGCGAGTCGCACATCATTAAAAAAACGTAGCGAATGACGTCAATATTGCGTTTTCATTTCGGATCAGACTTCTGCAGAGTCACAAGCCTTACATCTCATATTAGAAGAAAAAAAGCTTTTATATTGTCATGTAGCACGAGTATTTAAGCATGTTAACGAGAGGGAGAAAGAGAGAGAGCGCCACGTCCACCACGCAATCAATATAAACTAAAACTGGTTTAAAAAAAGATAGATTAAAAGAAGATGGCCAAATGAGAACTTTTCTGCCATAAACTATAACAACTTGTCAAAAAGAATAAAAAAACAATTAAACCGTGCGAACAGATTAAAATACGGGAATGGAGAAAAGAGCACTCTTTAATTATCAGTTGTTAGTCAGCGCCCGCTCTTTTTTTTTACTGGTCATTACGTCTTTGCCGTGTCTAGAGTAAATGCAGACAATTGGATATGAGTCACATTTAAAAGACGATGTAAGTGGGACGTGAAAAAAAATCAGATACAGTCACAAAATTGGATTTGACCGTCAATATCTGCAGAGTAAATGCAGCCAAAGTAATTGAATTGTATCTCAATTGTAGCCAAATATTGTTCTGTCCTAACAAACCATATACAATCAATGAAAAAAAAAACAAAAAAAAAAAAAAAACTTTTAAATGACGTATAAATCTCAATTTCAAAAACACTGATCATTATAATATACCTTTGGTTTTGTAATCCAAAGTCTTACGTTATCCACGATGCATTGCTTATGAGAAGTTGTTTTATCCAAAGATGCATACAAATGAGAAAGTCTGTAATGTGAAGTGGACGCTGACAAGGGAGGTGCGGATCCAAATGCAGGTTTTATTATGCAGTGAATGGTCAGGAAAGCAACAGTCAACACAGGAGCAAACAAATGTATACAGGCAATCCAGAATCGTAGGCAATAAGCACCCAGAATTAGGAACCGGTGTGTGTGTGCAGTGCATGACTGGATCTTGTAGTCCATAACGTGGCAGATTTGTAATTTACCAGCGAACTGCGTGTTTCCCAGCAATCTGCACCCGCTAGATAGCTGGTGATCATAACAAAGGCACACTGAAAAAGATAATTCTTTGGACTTACTACATTTTTTTAAGGTAAGCGGTTACAAACATTTTATATGAGCTTTATTTAATCAAACATTTTAAATATAGTAATGTTAACAACTTAATTTGTTTAAATTCAGCCCGTATAAATTGTTTGCAACTCTTAAAAAAATTAAAGCAAATCTAATAATTAATTTTTTTCAGTGCATCGGAGGAAAAAAAAAGCAATACATCAAAAAGTTTCTGAAAAAATAAAGCTATAGAGTTATTATAATATTTATTACATAATGACGGTATAATAAAACTTCATGCTGCTATATAAAAGTTTTATTATAATTATAATGGAGGGATGAAGGAAAGTGTTTCTTTTTTCATTTAAAATGATCAACTGCTAAAATGAACACTTGGGAAAAGGTGAGCCAGACTTAAAAAAACAAAATAGTGGAAGCCAGAGCAAGCTAGGACAGGAAGATTAAACTAGTTTGTATTACATAACTCTTTTACACGTTTGTTGATAAGCCTATAATAGGCAATTCAGTGACAGCTTCCAAAGTGGCAGCATGTCCCCCTATTAAAAAGTCCATTACATTCATTACATTCAGTACATTACAATCAACCACTACACTGTACATGCTGTTCTTCTGCAGCTTCCTGATTGACAAGCCAGGAGAGCAAGTGCAAAATAAGAAAATGTGCTTCCTTCAAACATTCCTTGCTCGAAGGCTTAGAATTCCATTGATCTGTTTTTCAAACTTTGGGAGATTTAGTGCCCACTGGAGACAAGTTTAGTCTGAGAGTTGTATCCTCCTTCACCTCAGGTCGATCGTATTTCACCGGAATCACCACTAGAATATGTTGTAATTTAATCAAAGGATCGATCAACTCAAGAAGGCGAGATAATAATATTATTTATGAATGCATCCAGCACACACACAAACAGAAACAGGAATTTTCTGCATGGTGAGTGTCATGTGCTTTGTGCATGCAGACGATCCCCCTTCTGATAAAGCAGTATTGGAATCTGCAGGCTCACTTTCATGGGCTATAAATAAATAAACCCCATTAATGTGAAATTCTACAGGAGATGGATGGCATGAAAGCACGAGAGAAGGCTTGCGTTCTTTCATTCACGTGCTGGTTGTGGCGCATTTCATTTCTAGTATGTAAATATTGATCCTATTTTTTTTTTCTTGAAGCTTCGTTTAAGATTTTAACTCCTAAAACAGCAGGCCTCGTCCACTTTGTTGACTTTGTAAACGGCTACAGAGAAAAACTGGATCACACAGACGTTCAGGTCATTACAAGCACAAACTAGCTGCTATGCTTTTTCATGATTGTGCTCTTGTCAAACTAGAGTGAAACTAAACGTTCCAGATTTAATGTTGTTATTTTCCAGGAAAAATAACACATTAAAAATCCTACTTTTGCATTTTATGTCCCAAAAAAAGCCAGTTTGTCCAGTTTAAAGCTCATCGAAACCAACCTGATTTCGAATATCTTATCGCTTTGCAATACATATGCAAATGTATTACACAATTGTCATTGCGGTACAGGAAAGACAAGGTAAAG
Organism: Danio kyathit; assembly: GCA_903798195.1. Taxonomy (NCBI): domain Eukaryota; kingdom Metazoa; phylum Chordata; class Actinopteri; order Cypriniformes; family Danionidae; genus Danio; species Danio kyathit. The sequence goes on along the minus strand of LR812521.1, from coordinate 23,459,827 downwards.
GAGATCTGATTGCAGCTTTAAGCTTTAATAAAAACCAAAAAGATAACCTACAGAACAATGAGAAACAAACAGAGAGCCTAAAAATGCAAGATAAAGTGGAGTTAAACAAGAAACAGGTGTGCAACAAAATTAGTGTCCATGTAAACAAGCAGGGATCTGAAACTAAGCACAATACTGGTTCCACTCACAAAACTGATTTCAGACTTCTGAGGCAGCATAATGGTTTAATGGTGTACAACAAAACAGAGAGAGAGAGAGCACTAAGGCCTGTTGCACAAAATTAGTTGAACAACTCCTGGTTGCAGAATAAGTTTCGGGTTGATAAAACCAAACAAATTCAATGTGGTTATATAATCAGGTAAAAGTGATTGCACAATGCTTGACATTAGGGTTGCACGATACTGGAATTCTGTACCAATCGATACTGAATTTTAAAATTGTCCATTTCCCGCTAACATTTGAGTGCTGTTGAGCAAGTTCTTAAACAGTGCTGATTTGTCATTGGATTTACATGCTTAACAGAAATGACTGTGATTGGCCATAAAGGTCATCAGTTTGACTTTGACTTTAAAATGCTCCAGTGTCCCTGTATCTGCGGTTGCACTCTGTAAAAAGCGGTGAGTTCGATTAACTGATGACCTTCATGGTCAATGCATTTTTTATTTTATTTCACAATCACAGTCATTTCTGTTGAGCACGTGAACACAATGGCAAATCAGGGCTGTTTAAGAACGGGGTCAACAGCGTTCAAATGTTATCAGGAAATGGACGTTTTAAAATTTCAGTATCAATTGGTACCGATTTCCATTATTGTGCAACCCTACTTGACATAAACGTTCTCTATCAACTCTGCGTTTAAGCTAGAGTTTGAGATTAACTCTAGACCACATGCAGCTGAAAGCTGTTATTCTGAGAAAACCACCTCCTGGACATTCATTCATTCATTTTCTTTTCGGCTTAGTCCTTTTATTAATCTGGGGTCGCCACAACTTATCTAGCATATGTTTTATGCAGCGGATGCCCTTCCAGCTGCAACCCATCACTGGGAAACATCCATACACACTCATTCACACACATACACTATGGACAATTTAGCCTACCCAATTCACCTATACCACATGTCTTTGTACTCGTGGGGGAATCCGGAGCAATCGGAGAAAACCCATGTGAACACGGGGAGAACATGCAAACTCCACACAGAAACGCCAACTGACCCAGCCGAGGCTCGAACCAGCGACCTGCTTGCTGTGAGTCGAATGTGCTACCCACTGTGCCACCGCGTCGCCCCCTCCTGGACATTATCCCGCTAAATACACAGCTACTTGCCATAAAACATAAAAAAAAAAATAGAGACATCGAACATTGTTCTGAGCAATAATACTTTATCAACCCTTTAATTAAACACAAAGCTAACAAAAAACTAAACTGGCTGAATGGAGCATACACTAACCTACACATTTTTCCAACATAGGCTCATTCTGAAAACGTAGCTCTATATACATTTTTGGACATCGCGAATTATGTAGCCAGAAGTACGTATGGCTTCATTTAGTCTTTAAAACGAACGCTACGGGGCGGTATGACACGTTTCTTTTTGTGCTAGCAGGTGACCTATTACCTCAGAATGGACGGCTTTCCCGCTGTTATCAGTTTGTCCAGTGGCTCGCCATGTACGTCGATAGACTTGAGACGCAGAACGGAGTTGACCATGATGACGGGGTTCGAGTCTTATGAAGAACGGTTCCAGAAAGCGGGTAAGTAAAAAAAACAGAAGCCAAAAAATAAAATAAACAAGTAAATAATAAGATGAGAATGTGGTAAAATGGTAAAAATCAGAGGAGGGCTTTTTGGTGCTTTGGAAACACTATTGGTTGTGTTTAGGGAAGGAGGAGGGTGGGTCAGTCGATCGGTCAGTCAGTTGACAGCGGCCTCTGGTGGATTTATGCAAGAAGAGTAGGCGTGAATGAAGAGAGAAACTGAAGATCTGAAAAAGCAGCCTCTGGTGAATTCGGGAAAGCAAAAACTGCAAGAAACTGTACCTCCTGGGGCGTATTTGGTGCTCTCCAGAAATGTATATAATGGTATTTTTTCAAAATGAGCCCGGGTAGCATTTTTCAGTCACTTCATGAGTTCACACTCTCAGATATCCGGGGAGAGGGCTCTGAGCTCGGAAAGACACCCTAACCCATGTAATTTCCCTTATCAGAATAGAGCGAGATAGGGTCCGAGGGAAGTGACTAGCCGGGCACCAGAACGCTCCCCCCTCAGATTTAAGTAGGTATAAGGTTTAGTAGTGTGGAGTTAGGGTGGTGGAGGGATGCTGAAGTCAAGAGAAAACAGAGGTATGACGTGTTTGACTATTTATAGGGGTTTGGTCTTGAGCTGATTGGATAATAGAATGATTGTCAATGATGAATACGCCTCGTCAAAAACTGATCGTGCTTCTTACGAAATTTGTTTTTAAAACATCACAAGATGGCACCAAACGTTTAAAAACAGCAGCATGGCAAACAAGCAGATAAGTATGAATGTGGTTGTATGTATATGGATGTAAACATATTCACTGACAGTCAAGATGATTTAAAGTACCCAGAGGAGCCTGTGTTATTAGTTTCAGTGGTGATTATCTCAGAATAAAGCCGCGGTCACACTGCACTTTTCGCCCCATAGACTTCCATTCATATGCATGTAAATGTGACAGACCGGAAACGCAAGCTCATACAACAAGTTTTGCAGTTCGCTGCTTTGGAAAGTTTAAGCTTGGTGAACTCTGACCTGCCAAATCACATCACGTGGCTGCGTAAGACCAAATCGAAGATCAAAATGTGAACTCTCTGCACAGAAATTTAAAATATGGACCATCACTCAATTTTTTGGGTCGAGGAGTGCTTTATGCTTTAGAACTTTAGAGCTGGAAAACCTAAAAGTGAAGGGGGTATATCTGTGGTTGCCAACGGAATAGTCAGCGATCCGGGAGTGTTATATATTGTACCAAACACCTGAGGACCAGGGGAAGGGGGTGAAATTCCAGGAGTTTTCCAGGATAAATTACAAAACTGGAGATGGGTTTGAAATACGGGAGACTCCCGGGAAAAACGGGAGTGTTGGCAGGTATGGTCTTCACAAACAAGTTGTTGTAGTATAAAATATGAAAGATATGTTGAAAAACAACATAGGTTCATTCTGAAAACGTAACCCTGGATATATTTCTGGAGATTTCACGGATTGTGTAGCCAGAAGTACGTATGGCTGCATTTTGTCTTTAAAACGAACGCTACGGGGAGGTATGATGACTTCCTTTTCGCGTTAGCAGCTGAGCGCTTACCTCCCTGTGGACAGCTTTCCCGCTGTTACCAGTTTGTCCGGTAGCGTGACATGTACGTTGGCGCACTTGAGACACAGAGAGGAATTGATCGTGACGACGGGGTTTGAGTCCGGCGAAGAGCGGATCCAGAAAGCAGGTAAGACAATAACAGAAGCCAAAAAAATTAAATAAAGTAAATAACAGGATGAGAGTGTGGTAAAATCTGGAAACGTGGTAAAAATCATGGGGCTTTTCTTTTTCTGGATTGCTTTTCAAAACACTGTTGGATGGGTTTAGGCAAGTGGGTGGGTGGAGTTATCAATCTGTTGGTCGGTCAATCAGTCTGTCAGTCGACAGCGGCCTCTGGTGGATTTACGCAAGAACAGCAGGCACGATCGGCACTCGCGAGAGAAATTTGAGATCCGACAAAGCGTACACGTATTTGGGACGTGGCACGTATTTGGTGCTCTCCAGAAATGTATATAAGGGTACATTTTCAGAATGACTCTGGGTTGTTGGAACGTGTTCGTTTACTCAAATGTTGATGAGTTTATTTTGAGTAATCTGAATTTATCGGCTTTTAGAGTGCAGCTGTACAAACACTACTCAAGGTGACTCTGCAATAGAGGGTGACCTAAGGTAATCAATTGGGATCCACCTTTTCCTATCAGCCTTGTGAGTGACCCTGCCTTAGTGATAACATTGTTTCACACACACTTCATAATGAGCTGCCGTCCCCTTTCCATTGTTCTGGTATAGTAAGAATGTGACCGTTTATTTTTAATGGTGAAAGATTGAGTTGATTACAGCGAGCAGTATTGAGGCAGAAACTCTCTAATCCTCTCATTCTTTATAAACACAGACACAAACACGCACATCAATGCACCATAAAACAAAATTGCATAACTTTAAGGAAGCCTGAAGTACGGGCAGGGCACAAAGCCCGATTGGCTTCAAATGAAATGAAGTTCAGTGGAAAGTAATTCAGATCTGTTGTGAATTACTGATAAAGCAGCTGCTAAAAGGAGAACATACCTTCATAATTCTTCATGCTGCACGGCATGATCCCATATATAATAAATCAGATATAACGGAACATAAACACGCACACAGATTCTCTCAGGCATCATCCTGGGATGAAGATTCCAATGTCACATCTGCTCACCTTTAAAGAGGCAGAAAAACAACAAAAGATTGAACATTGTAGTGCTGTATTCAAGACCACCTAAAGTCAAGATCAAAATGCGTCGAGACCAAGACTAACTCTCCTCAAGTATATATGAATTATCCACATTTACTGATTAAGAAATGTTTTTTTTTAAAAAGTAAGGAATAACTGACAGCAGGCTACTGAATTATTAGAAATCAATGCATCATTCAATGCAAACAGCATCAGAGTCCCTTTAAGACGAGTCATTTCACTCCAATAGTATCTAGATGCAGCCTTTATGATGCAAGCTGAGATTGCATCACTTAGCGATGCGATGTCAGACACAATGCACTCAATGGAGTGAGTGACGTCACTGCGACGGGTAGGGTTAGGGGTGGGGTTAGGTGAGTGCATTAAAAAGCATTGGATGCAGCTCAGATTGCACTGCACCAGGTCTGCATCCAGACCCCTCTCATTCACTCTGCAGTAGGGCTGCACAATAAATCATTTTAGCATCAATATCGCAATGTATGAATGCGCAATAGTCACTGAGTTGACTTCGCAGTTTATATTTTTTTACATCTATATATACACAAATCTAACAGGCGTTTATCTCACCGTTTATGTCACTTTTATCTTTGCTTCATTGCATTCATCTGTGCTTGTAGTTTGTTTATTGCATTTTATGCATGATTCACTCCCCTACAGAATCATTCCAATCAATACATTTGATAATACTTTAGCGACCAATTCTCACTATTAACTCGTTGCTCACTTAGCTTGCATGTTACTGAGATATTGGCTGCTTATTAGTACTTACAATCTACATATTCTGCGTAATCTTATACTACATTCTACTTTACTGGCCGGCAGCTAGCTCTCTGCAACTCTCACATGGTCGCACATGAGCTGCAGCTGGTCAGTACCGGGATAGGAGACCACATGGGAAAGCTAGGTTGCTGGCGGAAGTGGTGTTAGTGAGGCCAGCAGGAGACGCTCAACCTGCGTTTTTTGTGGCTCCAGTATATTGATGGGGACTCTATACTGCTCAGTGAATGTTCTTTCGGATGAAACGTTAAACCGAGGTCCTGACTCTTTGTGGTCGTTAAAAATCAGAGGATGTCCTTTGAAAAAGATTAGGGGTTTAATCCCGGCATCCTGGCCAAATTTACCCACTGGCCTTTGTCCATCATGGCCTCCTAACCATCCCCATATCATAACGGTCTTATGTCCACCAATCAGCTGGTGTGTGGTGTGCGGTCGTGTCATCCAGATGGATGATGCACACTGGTTATAAATGAAGAGATTCCCCCCAAAAAAATATGTAAAGCGCTCTGAGTGTCCAGCAAAGCACTATATAAATGTAAGGAATTATTATTAATACATTCCTAACCCAAAACCTAAACTACCTTAAAATCATATATTAATAATAAGCAAATTAGGAGTTTATTTAAGCAAAAGTCATATTTACTTGTTTGCTAATAGCGAGAATAAAACCTTAAAATAAAGTGTGACTATAAATCATTTCCAAATAGTGCTATTCGATCATTTGGTAAAATTGTAAAGATACAGTATATTGCAATACATATTGCAGAAAAATTAAATACCAATATATATAATTTCCAATATAGTCTGCGGCCATCTTTAAAACCCCTCTCAGGAATTCCATAGCCATAATATGTCTCTTTGAATGTAGAAACATCTAACCCTCCAGTTAGCCAAGCTTAAAATTACATTTCATATTTGGAAGCACCAGTGAAATCTAACAACAAGTGTCTCTTAAAGTTTGTTTCTAATCATTAGAATCATGGCAAAAATAAAAAAAAAATAGTTTTTTTCAGGTTGTCCAAGCTAATGCACATGCACACTTGAAAGGACAGAGATCACAACACCAACATGGACAATGTGCTGATTTGTGTTTGAACGATGGATGTGGGAATTCATGACGTCCGACAAATTTACCTTGCATTCATTTTATACAAATTACAAAACCAGAGAACATTTATTTGGATAATTTAAGAGTAGAGATCTCAAGCTTTATGTAGTTATATTTCTCATGTCTGTAAGACCAGTATTCGCTAAGATTCCCATGCATTTGCCCATCCCAGTGCGTTTATAACAATGAAGCTGCAGAAACTGTCATAAAAGCACTTGTCTGGACTGAGCCCCTCCCCCGGAGAATCCTCAGTCTATATCAATCAATGATTGGCTTCTTTACATGAAGGCGGGGCTTCCTTTACTAGAGCAACATACTAGAGTTACATTTTTCCCCATTCAAAACTACACAAGTGACATTACTACAGTATACAGGACTACATACTAAGTTAATGCCAAACACACACAAATAGAGGCGAATTTCCACTGCGAAACTGAGAACGTGTGGAATTCGCCTCAATCACGTCTTTCATTCATTAATTTTACCTTCAGTTTAGTCTCTATTTCAAAGTTCGCCACAACAGAATGAACCGCCAACTATTCCAGCATATGTTTTACGCAACGTATGCCCTGCAGCCGCAGCCCAGTACTGGAAAACACCCATATACACTCATTCACACACACACACACACACACTTGATTCACCTATAGCACACGTCTTTGGACTGTGGGGGGAAACTGGAGCACCCGGAGGAAACCCACACCAACATGGGGAAAACATGCAAACTCCACACAGAAATGCCAACTGGTCCTGCCGGGACTTGAACCAGTGACGTTCTTGTTGTGAGGCAACAACGCTAACCACGGAGCAAGTGACAAGTGACTTGTGTTTTCTATAGTTTGCTTGCGTAGCGCATTTATTTCAAACTGTGCTCAAAACTGACTGGAACTACCTCTGCATTGAATGATTTCACTGCACACCTTCCAGCCAATCAGAAACAGAAATATTAAGAGACCATGGAATAATTAGGCAATAGTGCACACCTGAAGTGGGGATGCAGTCACAATACAAAGAGTGAAGGGTGTGTATTATTTTTTTATATTTTAATGGACCGGAGTCAATTATTCCACTTATAGCCTAGTGTGGTTACCACACATGTAATTGATTGACATTATTCAGAAGTAGTATTTCAAGACATTTGTCAGGTTTCTTGCATGTGGGACTAGTTTTTTAAGCATCTCATTCAAAGCCTTTTGTTTGATTAGATTATTGACTGTTGTTGGATATGAAATAACCAGTGGCAGATTTAATCGCCCAGGGCGGCATCTTGCTGGGGGCGGCATGGGGAGATGGTGCAAAAATAAAGTGCTCCAGTAAAAGCTTTGAGATAAGATTTACTATATGCAAGTGTATTCATTTAGAGTGGTTATCCCAGAATAAAGACGTTAGAGGCTATTCACATTTGGCGTCTTTTGAACGCGCAAGTTTGTTATTCTTTATGTGGAACCGAAACAACGCTGGTGAAAACAAATTGACGGATGTGCGCAGAAGGCCATTCCTGCGCACCTCACTACGGCTGCTCCTGATGCCAGTTGTTTACTGTACATGCACGCCAATATGCGTCGACATGCAAGTCGACAAATCTAAAGTTTATATCATATGATGATGACATTACTTTGACTAAGCATGGCAATAAAGCAGAAATGGAGGAATAATCAGTCAGGGAGGTAACTAAGACTTCATAACATTAATTCTCGGCCATGAGTCGGGTGCAAGACAACAGATAATTCAACGAAACATATGTTTTTTTGTATTCTATAGAACTGTCATAATTAATATTCATGCAAAAATCTTAGCATATTACTCCAGTTGTGTCTAAACATTGTTTTTCAGATCCATTTAGGATTAATTTCTGTTATTTATTTATAATAATAATAATAATAATAATAATAATAATAATAATAAACAAATTGTTATATTTATTGAAAATAAATAAATATATTTAAATGTATTTATAATAATTATTTTAAATGTATATATTTAATATATATTTAAATATTTAAAATATATATATAAAGTCAACCACATAGTGGTTTCTTGGGGGATGGAGATGGGGGATGTTTGGGGTGGTTTCGCCCAGGGTGCCATTTAAACTAGAACCGCCACTGGAAATAACAGAAATCATTCAGCGTAGTGATATGGAAATGCAATGCAGAGACCTGCCTGGAATTTACAAATAACTGCTCAGTGCACACACCTTACAATGTTCTTCAGCCAGTCAGAATGAGCATTCGATTGGTGCTCAATTGACAACATGCATAACAAAAAAATAATGATTAGATTTTTTTAAATTAAACTATGAAGATACAAACAATGAAAAAAAATGATGACTGACACTGAATCATTTACTCCACTGATTCTTTTGAATTCAGTAATATAATTTTTTTGTTTGCTGTTGGAAGGGGTGTTAGTGAGACCAGCAGGGGACGCTCAATCTGTGGTCTGTGTGAGTCCTAATGCCCCAGTATAGTGAAGGAGACACTATAATGTCAGTGAGCACCGTCTTTCAGGTGAGATGTTAAACTGAGGTCCTGACTCTGGTCATTAAAAATCCCATGGCACTTCTTGTAAAGAGTAGGGGTGTAACCTCGGTGTCTTGGCCAAATTTTCTCCATTTGCTCCTACCCATCATAGCCTTCCAATCATCCCCATCCACTAAATTGACTCTATCACTGTCTCTCGACTACCCCAATAGCTGGTGTGGTGAGCGCACTGGCGCTGTTGTCCTGTGGCTACCGTGGCATCATCCAAGTGGATGCTGCACACTGGTGGTGGAGTTGGGAGAACTCCCTCATGATTGTGAAGCGCTTTGGGTGTTGTCCATACACAATAAATGCGCTATACAAATACACATTACTTACTAACAATTTTTCTTCTTGAAATAAAACAAAAACTGAAACAAAGTGAAAATTATCTAAAATATAAGTTCCATATCATTAACTAGTTGTTTATTGAACATATGCATAACTTACTGCACATTAACATCATTCTTGCTTTTGTAATATTGCAAAGTTATATCATATATATTATGATAAAATAAAAAAAAACAAGTAATTTTAACAAGTGTTTGCAATTTTATCTTAATTATGATTCATAGGTCTGTCACAATTCTGACCGATGCAGCACAAAAGAAGTGGTGTTAGTGAGGCCAGCAGGGGGGGTGCTCAACCTGCGGTCTGTGTGGGTCCTAATGCCCCGGTATATTGATGGGGACTCTATACTGCTCAGTGGGCGCAGTCTTTCGGATGAGACGTTTAACAGAGGTCCTGACTCTCTTTGGTCGTTAAAAATCCCAAGATGTTCTTCGAAAAAAGAGAGTTGGGGTTTAAATCACAGCATCCTGGCCAAATTTGCCTACTGGCCTCTGTCCATCATGGCCTTCTAACCATTCTCATATAATTGGCTTCATCACTCTGTCTCCTCTCCACCAATCAGCTGGTGTGTGGTGTGTGGTCTGGCACAATATGGCTGCCGTCTCGTGTGTAAAAATGTGTAAAGCGCTTTGAGTGTCCAGAAAAGCGTTATGTAAAATGTAAGGAATTAAACATGTACTGTATATTCTGTCATAATTTACCGTACTCACACTTGGTTTTAAACAAATATTTTGAAGAAAGTTGGAAACCGGCAGCCGTTGACTTCCGTTGTGTTTGTTTTTCCTACTATTAATGTCAAGAGTTATTAATATTTATATTATTATTACTATTGTTTTGAAGTTGGCATTCTTCAAAATATCTTTTTTTGTGTTCAACAGAAGAAAGAAGAACAAACTGGTTTGGAGTGAGTGAGTAAATGATGACATCATTTTCATTTTTTGGTGAAATGTTACACTTAAATTAAATGAGGGAAAGTCTATGTTTTGATCTTTTCTAAGAAGTTTTGTTTTGAATCTACAGCAGGATAAATAGCTGTGTGTAAAAATAGCTGGATTGTGGGAAAATGCAGTTGAGCCACAGGGGGCTAAACACAATTATCATAACTCAAACTTGGAAATAAACTAAGTTTAAGAGTTTTAAAATACAATAATAAATCAAAGAAAGATTATGGCGTGAAATGAATGAGAAATATATCAGATTCTGTCCTAATTCTTGGTTAAACAAGTTTAAGATTTGAGCATGTGAACTCTCACACAGGAGGTCAGATGTTCTTGCTTGCACTGAAGAAAAAGATGTGCTCTGGATCATCTCAAATAATGCTGGAAAACACAATCATTAGTTTTGGCTGAAAGATGTGGAGCTCACATGCATTAAAGCAAAAAAAGTCATGATGTACACTCAGCGGCCACTTTATTAGGTACACCTTACTAGTACCTGGTTGGACCCCGTTTTGCCTTCAGAACTGCCTTAATCTTTTGTGGCATAGATTCAACAAGGTACTGAAAATATTCCTCAGAGATTTTGGTCCATATTGACAGGATAGCATCACACAGTTGCTGCAGTTTTGTCGGCTGCACATCCACGAATCTCCCGTTCCACCACATCCCAAAGGTGCTCTGTTGAATTGAGATATGGTGACTGTGGAGGGCATTTTAGTACAGTGAACTCATTGTCATGTTCAAGAAACCAGTATGAGATAATTCGCGCTTTATGACATGGTGGGTTGTCCTGTTTTAAGTAGCGATCAGAAGATGGGTTTACTGTGGTCATAAAGGAATGGACCTGGTCAGCAACAATACTCAGGTAGGCTGTGGTGTTGACACGATGCTCAATTGGTATTAATAGGCCCAAAATGTGCCAAGAATATTCCCATACACCATTACACCACCACCAGGTAAAATGGCAGGATGGATCCATGCTATCATGTTGTTGACCCAATTCTGACCCTACCATTCGAATGTCGCAGCAGAAATCGAGACTCATCAGACCAGGCAACAGTTTTCCAGTCTTCTATTGTCCAATTTTGGTGAGCCTGTGTGAATTGTAGCCTCAGTTTCTTGTTATTAGCTGACAGGAGTGGCACCCGGTGTGGTCTTCTGCTGCTGCAGCCCATCTGCCTCAAGGTTGGATGTGTTGTGCGTTCAGAGATGCTCTTTTGCATACCTCAGTTGTAATAAGCAGTTGTTTGAGTTACTGTTGCCTTTCTATCAGCTGGAACCAGTCTGGCCTCTGGCATCAACAAGGCATTTGCGCCCCCAGAACTGCCGCTCACTGGATATTTTCTCTTGTTCGGGCCGTTCTCTGTGAACCCTAGAGATGGTTGTGCGTGAAAATCCCAGTAGATCAGCAGTTTCTGAAATACTCAGACCAGCCTGTCTGGCACCAATAACCATGTCACGTTCAAAAGTCACTTAAATCACATTTCTTGCTCATTTGAACTGCAGCAGTTCGTCTTGACCATGTCTACATGCGTTGATTGACTGATTAGAAATTTGCATTTACGAGCAGCTGGACAGGTGTACCTAATAAAGTGGCCGAAGAGTGTGTGATGAAAACGTGATAATCTTGTTATTTTTACATTTAAACTAATAATAATAAAAGATGATGTTAAAAGCCTGATGATGTTAAATGTTCTTTTTTAAGATAAGTACATTATATTAAATGAGTCATGAAACGATTTTGTTCAGCTCTTAATAGTAAACAGTAAGTAAACACACCCCTTCTCACTCCCAATAGTTATTCATTGCTTTTCAATGTTTAATTGGAAACAGATCTGGATAGGAACCTGTTTATGTGGGCAGCCGTACAGCGGATTACTAAACCGTTAGTCAAAACAGACAGTGGAAACCAGTCAAAACTGTTTTCTTACTTTAATTTCACATTTAACGTCTTATGTAATAAAACATTTAAAAGGACAAGTTGCAATTTTCATGACAAGTAACTCAGATAAAGAAAATGATTTACTAAATTTGATAATATTTCCTAATATAAATGCAGAGCCAAATCCATTGCATGGGTCAACGGTAAGTCTGATCCTTCATGATAGTGTATTATGAAGTTTAATTATAGCTATAAAACAAAGTATTTATTGGCTGTTTGATTAATGTTTGCAAACTAAATGTAACATTTAATTAAAAAAATAACAGATTATGTTTAATTTTCAATGAGTATCTAAATATGAACTGGTCCAAACAGGCCATAAAGTAAAGCACACGTTATTGCTCAAAGTTGTGTTTTCATCTGATGCGTGAAATTACGGTGGATGAGAAAGCAATTGTTCACCCAAAAATGAAAATTACCTCATTATTTACTCTCGCTTATGTGGTTTTAAACTTTTATGAGTTTCTTTCTACTACTGAAGACAAAAGACATTTCAAAGAATGTTGGGTGCTGGCACACATCTTCCAGGAGTAGAAAAAAAACTATGGAAGTCAATGGAAGTTAGCTACCAGCATTCTTCAAAATATCAGAACATGACAGAAAAAATAAACTTATTTTTGTTGGTTTTGAACAAAAATTTAAGGTGAATTAATGAAAAAACGAACTGTGAATTATCAGAACTTCCATTTTCAGGGGAACCATCCCTTTAAAAAAACACATGCCAATAGAAAAACACTAACAAATTAGATCATCATCAATTTGACAACACACAGGACGACTAATTCTCACCACAGCTTTTCATCAGCATAGCTTGATGAAGCTTTTCTAAATCTTTAGTTTCGAGTCAGTGGTTCTGAGCACATATCAAACCTACACTTTCGAAACGTTTAGAAAAATCAATAGTTTTCCGATCACCCTTCAGAACGGGTTTCATCGTTTTGACCTGATCTTAGATCAGTTTAACGAGTTTGATGTTTATTAATGCGAGTGTATATTTCTTTTATAATTCTCAGCATTTCCACAATCGTCGAGTCAGAGAACGTTGCTGACAATGTGCAGTTGACATCCACCAGAAGTCAGTCATTTGAGTTTGTAATTTAAAAACTATAAATATTTTAGTTGCAAAAACACATCGATGGGCATCACAGTGGCACAGTGGGTAACACAATTACCTCACAGCAAGAAGGTCGCTGGTTCGAATCCAAGCTAAGCCAGTTGGCATTTCTGTATGGAGTTTGCATGTTCTCCCACAGTGTTGGCGTGGGTTTCCTCCAGGTGCTCCGGTTTCCCCCACAGTCCAAAGACATGTGGTATGGGCAAATTGAATGAGCTAAATTGGCTGTAGTGTACGTGTGTGAATGTATTGAGTGTATTGGTGTCTCCCAGTGTTAGGTTGCAGCTACTGTAGAAGGGCATTTGCTGCATAAAACATGTGCTGGATAAGCTGACGGTTCCTTCAGCTGTGGCAACCCCTGATTAATAAAGGGACTAAGCCGAAAATAAAATGAATGAATGAATGAATGAAACACATCGATCTGCTTCATAGGACATGCTCTAACTCAGGGGTGCTCAACCCTCTTCCTGGAGCTCTACCTTCCTGCAGATTTCAGCTCTAACCCTAATCAAACACACCTGAACTAATTAATTAGGACCTTAACGATACTTGATAATTACAGGCAGGTGTGTTTGATCAGGGTTGGAGCTGAAAATTGCAGGAAGGTAGATCTCCAGGAACAGGGTTGAGCACCCCTGCTCTAACAGCTTGGCAGCCCATGGGTTAGTGTGAAAATGGATTTAATGTATGCATTTTTTGAAGGTTTCAAAAAAGGGCCATTATCCAACACCATACAGTACAGAATAAAATATACAAGAGGCAGAATAAAATATAAAACTACTCTGACTGCGTTTGTCAGATTTTATTTTTAGGTCAACTTTTTCTTAACTTGTAGCATGTTTGAGCGCAGTCACCATATGAAATGCTCCATTAACAGAGCATATATATGATACCACAGCCATATCATCCTGCAGCCCAAGATTGGTTACTCACTGAAGCTAAGCAGGTCTTGGATGGGAGACCACATGGGAAAACCAGGTCAATAGTATGATCCTGCACAACTGGAGTAGCTGCACGTTCAGGACCGCATGTATAGACCAATTACCATGTTTGTAAACATTCAGGATGCGCGCGCAGGGAGGTGGCAGAAAAAAAAACCGGGAGAGCTAGCATTTACAGCGAGGCAATGACATCTGATGCGGTACAGAGTTTGTTGTTGTCTTATAAATAAGATATATTGATTACATATTATAAATATTATTTACACAATGCTTTCAGCGTATTATGACAGCTTGTCACCCAGTGATAAGCACAGTGATTTGGCAAAATTAATGTTAAAGTGAGCGGCGTTCATCTGACAGGTCCATTTGCGATAGCACCCTCCCAATGGATATTGGATAGGATGAAATGACCAAGCATCCAGCCCGAAATATACAATCTCATTGGAGCTCCAAGGGATTTACGAGAGAAGTTAAAGGCCTACAAGTGTTTGGATGGCAACAATTGTGTTCTGTGTGGTCATGTGCAAGAAATAATGTTCCCTGATTACCAGATTCAAAACTATGTAGTGCTAAAAACAGAGGATCTGCCGAGCCGAAGACAAGGAGAAAAAGACGGAGCTAACGTTATACAAGGCCTGGTTGATCATCAACAAGCAGAAAAACAGCATTCTGACAGCGAACTACACCTGAACTTACGGCAGGTCCAGGGTATGTAAACTTACACATAGAGGTAAAGTTGGTTTTATATTCGCATATTTATATTTATATTTCTCCTTAATAATATAATTTCATAAACATATTATTTGCAAACTCTAAATAGCGAAATCATATTAGCAGCCAATGACTGTCAAAGTACAACATTGTTCACAGTCAAATAAACAGTGTTCATGTTGTTTTCAAGTCACGCTTGCAGGTTATTTCAGACCAAATATTCAAAGTGCCGTGGTAAACAATATAGGGAGTGTGTCACAAGTTGTCACTGAATATAAAACCAACTTTAATTACACTTTCACGATTCATTCTCAGCATTCAGTGTCCGCAGTTTAATTAACCATATGTAACTGTTTTGCCGAAATCATTGCTGCAATCAAAAACGAGTAATGTGTATGATTCAGCATAGCGTGAACGTACCTGATATAACATGAGAACGGCAGAGTAGAGCATTTCTAATTAGGTCGTCACTTCTTTCAGCTCCCTTTTAGTCAAAGACGTTTGCAGTAGTGGTATCAGAAGTAGTAAAGGTGTTGGTGTAGTAGTAGTAGTAGTAGTAATCTGTGTAGTAGTATCAGAAGTAGTAGATGTTGTTGATGTAGATGTTGTAGTAGTAGTCATTACTGTAGTAGGATCAGTAATAGTAGGAGACGTTGTTGTAGTAATATCATTTGTAGTAGATGATGTAGTAGTAGTAGTATCAGTAGTAGTAGACGTAGTAGTAGTATTTGTTGTGGCTGTAGTAGCAGCTGCAATAGTAGTTATAATATTAGTAACTTTCTGTAGTAGTAGTTGGTATAGAACTTGTGGTTTATTATTGTTGTTGTTGTCAGTTATTACTGTTGTCCTTTCTCTTTACTGTCATCATTACCATCATACATTACTAGCGTTGTTGCCACTCTTTACCACTGACTGGTCTCTTTCTATTTGTTCATTTATATCTATGATACTTCATTTATTGACTGTTATTGTCCCTTATGTATGTATGTATGTACTCTGACCTGTCCACCATGTTACCTTTACATGCACACACACACACACACACATACATATACACACACACGCACACACACACATATATACACTGCCAGTACCTGACTGTATTGTTGTTATTTTTGTTTTTCGTTGTTGTTTATGTTTTATTTTCTTTGTATGATCCCAATTTGTGTACCTTTTTGCATATTCTAATAAAAAAAATAAATAAAAAAAAAGATGTTTGCAGTCGGCATTAAAAGCAGTGTAGTGTATGGTAAAAGTTAAGTTTTCGAATTTGGCATCCTACCGCAAAACACGACATGTTTGCTATTGCAGCCAGTCTTTTTCTGCAACCGGGGACCCGTGTGACGTCATGTGTGACGTAGGTTGGTAATTGGTCTATAGGACCACATTTATAGGACCCTAGTTTTTTGCGGCAGCGCCACCTGCCGGATTGGATGATATAGTGAAACTGCATTTCTAGGACCATAGTTTTGTAACAGCGCCACCTGTCGAATTGGATGAATAAGCGGAAACTTCGGTTTCAGGACTGCCTTTCCAGCGCCACCTACCTGATTAGATGATATAGTGAAACTGCATTTCTAGGACCGTAGTTTAGTAACAGAATGGTTTATGTAAAATTCACCAGAGGTTAAAGTGTACATTTACACCTAAAATATAAAAGAAAAATGTTGTTTAAACTTTACACAAAAAAAATTCTTAAAAAATACAGTATATTTAAAAACCCGCTTAGATTGAACTAATTAGCTCAGTATTGGGGAAAATAAATTGAAATCAAGTTGAAATCAGCATTTGCAGTCACTAAATAAAAAACCAGAATGTAGAGAGTCAAGACACAAGAATGATTCAAGAATGTACGTTTATATAAATATCAACACACTCATGTTTGCATTAATGCAATACAACAGCACAAAAATGACCCCACGGTTTAATCAGTTGCAGCATTCAGACTGGCTGGCTGTAGACTTCAGCTCCTGTGAATGAGAGAGAGGAAAAGAGAATCAAGTTATATATATATATATATATTCTAGAATATGTATAATCATGTATATAAACTCAAAAAGTTAACCATTTGTTGTAAAATTATTCATTCATTTTCTTTTCGGCTTAGTCCCTTTATTAATCTGGGGTCGCCACAGTGGAATGAACCGCCAACTTATCCAGCACATGTTCTATGCAGCGGATGCATATACATACACACCCATACACTATAGTATACGAACAATTTAGCTTACCTAATTCACCTCTACCACACTCTCAGAAATAAAGGTATGCAAGATGTCACTGGGGTGGTACCTTTTCAAAAGGTAAAAATTTGTAGCTACAAGGTGCATATTAATACCTCAAGAGTACATATTAGTACCTAAAAAGTACAAATATGTCCCTTTTAAAATTTTTAGGTACTAGTATACTTTTGAGTTACCAATATGGACCTTTTAAAAAGGTACCACCCTAGTGACAGCGTACCTTTTTTTCTGAGAGTTTTTGGACTTGTGGGGGAAACTGGAGCACCTGGAGGAAACTAACGTCAACACGGGGAGAACATGCAAACTCCCACAGAAATGCCAACTGACCCAGCTGAGGCTCCAACCAGCGACCTTCTTGCTGTGAGGTGATCGTGCTACCCACTGCACCACTGTGCAATTTGCGTTGTGCAATTATTAAACTAATAAATAGCTTTACCATGTTTAACTGTAATATATATTTCTGGTTTAAACTTATGCACTGTTGGAAGAATCAAACAGGACACCCAACTCCAAACTCCAGATTGTTAAGTAAATAGGAACAATACCCACCAATTGAATGGTCTCCCTTCTTTCCTCAATTGGTTGTCTATCTGTCTGTTAAATTCTTCTACTTCACTGAAACAGAGAACAAACAATGTTGGGTTAACATAAATATATAGTATAAAAAGTATATAGTAATAAAAAGGTTCTCAAAGAATTGTACAAAATTTTAATCATATTCTAACCTGTAACAACCTGCTCAGCATCATCCAAATACAAACTTATCAATGTCTGCTTATCAGCTTATCAAAGTCTATTAATGTAGAGTAAATGCTAAACAAATAATAAAATTATAAATTAACTATTTGTTAATGCTTAATTTATTTATAGTATGCAGTTATTATAAAGTGTTACCCAACATTTTGAGATCATCTCAATGAAAATATTCCTATAGTTTGTTTTCTTTTCTACAATAAGGCTAAGCAAATCCAATCATATTGGCCATCACTTCATAGTGGCCAGGTAAAATAGGCCTACCTGATAGACATTTATATACAGTGATAAACAATGACAATCTATTTGTTCAAGGCCTGTAGAATAAGCCTAACTATAAAAACAGCAAAACATCTTATTCATTACTAAACGATGACCAAAACAGACTAATAACACATATTGTGTGGCAAACAGGCAGTCAGTCACAGTTTTTAATGTGCTAATGTGATGAAACAATGAGTAGAGGAAGTTTTCACACTAATAAAATATAGGTAAATCTGAAACATTTCGCACATCAACGTGCTTTTATCATTGTTTAATTAATGTGCACATTTAGTCAACAAGCCATTAAATCAACATTAAACCATGGCCACAAATGAACAACGTCGTAATATTTAATAAAACTAGAACGAATTCTAGAACATTAATTCATAATTAGCAGCTCTCACTTTAGCTGTGTAAACCTCCTCATACTTATTATTATATTTTACTCCTCCTCTGGAAAAAAAATCGTCGCATAATGTTTGTCCCAGACCCTTGAAAGTTGGATAATCGTGCGGGCTAATCGGGCATTTCTGCATAAACGTTGCACAGTATAAAACAGTAACAGTACAATATAAACACATGCTTTATCAGTTTATAATAAAATGTAATAGAAAATCGGTACTCACACTTTCCTTGCCATCCATGTCGTCCATCTTAATAAAGCGTCTATAATTCAATCCGTTAGGTGGCGTTGTCACAAAAAACTAGGGTCCTACAGATGCGGTCCTAAAAATGCGGTCCTGAAAGTGCAGCCACTCCAGTTGTGCAGAAACACCCTTCTCAACCAGGCTGCTGTTGGAAGTGGTGTTAGTGAGGCCAGCAGGGGGGCGCTCAACCTGCAGTCTGTGTGAGTCCTAATGTCCAAGTATAGTGACAGGGACAATATACTGTCAGTAAGCGCAGTCCTTTGGATGAAAAATTTAACCGAGTTCCTGACGCTCTCTGGTCGTTAACAATCCCATGGCACTTCTTGTAAAGTGTAGGGGGTGTAACCCCGGTGTCCTGGCCAAAGTCCCTCTATCGGCCCTTACCCATCATGGCCTCCCAATCATCCCCATCCACCAAATTGGCTGTATCACGCTCTCTCCACTTCACCTATAGCTGGTGTGTGGTGAGCACACTGGCGCCGTTTTCCTGTGGCTGCCGTTGCATCATCCAAGTGAATGCTGCACACTGGTGGTGGTGTAGAGAGACCGACCCACACACACTCATTATTGAAGCACTTTAGGCGTAAGGCCATACATGATAAATGCTCTATATAAATACACATTACATGGCAAGATGTAATTTGAACTGAAACATGGAGACATACAGTAGCTCCTCCTCTTTTAATAAACAGCCAATGGTGTTTTGTTATTGCCACAGCTCTGCCAGTGAGCATGGGTGAGCTCATCAAAGAAATGGCATGTTGAAGAAGGTGGGACATGTCACTAGAGAGCATTTGATTGGTCAGCATATTTGATGAGAAACTGATGTATGAGGTGACGTAAAAAAAAAAAAATCATTGACCCATTTATGTGGAACAAACTGCAACCCTTGAATGTTTATATCATCTAAATGTGATTTCTGTCACGGTTTTGGAGCAAAGTAGCTTATAACTTTAAGACGAACATACTGATACAAACATCTAAAAAAAATATTTGGATTTCTCAGGGATTTTAAATATGTTGATACTGTGAATTTTAGGACATGCAGCATCACAGCAAACACATCTGTTTTTAGAATAGAGTAATATGAACGAGTGGTTATGTCAAACAGGATGAACATAAAGCAACAGCTAATGTAAACAAACTCATATCTCATCACTGACCTCGAGATATACGATATATTACCCTGAGAAAAGTAATTCGAAACATTCATTGCCTCGTGCACCACAAAGAAATCTCACACGCAACATCATGACAACACTTTGATGAAGCAGTGATGTTATCACCTTTCGTGCTTTAGTGTTCGTTCATGTGCATTTAGGGGGAAGGGGGGGGGGTGCTCTGGCTCATGTCCCTTTTCGTTTGTGCATCTCACCTTAATGAGCTGTAATCGGGTCAGAAGCGTAAAGGAATGTCCTGGTTATGCAAGAGGTCTGCCTCCAGGGAGAGTCACGGAGGTTTAAAAATGAGACTGTGAGAAACGAGTCTTGTCACACTGAGACAAAAAAAAAGAAAGACAAGGGAGACAAAAAAAAGAAAGTGTAAGATTATAGCAATACATCCGCACAGCACACACACATGAAAAAAATACTATAGTAATTTACAGTGGTGTAAAGTAAATTACAAACACTCAAATTACTGTAACTGACAGTGTTGGGGAAAGTAATGCACTATTGACTATAATATTGAGTTACTGCCCCCAAAAAGTAACTAACTGCATTACCTAGATACTTTTTATGGAATTATAATACGCTATAATTTATTTTTGAGTTAATTTTGCGTTACTTTTCCTTACCTGGCTGAGGTTTGATCTTTCAGAACTTGCAGGTGTTTTTTTTTTTTTTTTTTTTAATCTTTTTTTAAATCGAGAAGCTCTGCATTTAACAGCCACCTATATAACCTCCACCTTTATTTTCCTTTAAACAAATGTAAGATAAAATATATCTTACATATATACAGATTAATGACAGCATGTAAAGTAATGTGTTTGAAACTTTTGAATGTTGTTTAAGTAAATTCACGAGTAAAATATAATATGATTTCATACTTTTAAATACTTTTAAGTTTAAATACGTTTTAAGACCCTGAAATACTATATTGTTTTTGAACCAGACTACAGCACAATACTTGAAGTAATCTGTTGTGGTTATTCTATAGTTGCTATGGTAACTATAGAATGCCTTCTTTATGGTAAATTCTTATATGCTCTAGAATTCATTAACTATAGGTGCATCCCAAATCCCATTCTTATGCACTATTCTACGCTATTTTGTAGTATAAATAGTGTAAGTAGTGTGTTCACACTGAAAACTCAAGAATAAGTGCACTTTAATTACCCGGATGATGCACTTTTTCAACCGTTAAAATGAAGTGTGGAATAATGGACACTTCACGCACTCAATGACTGCTGCTTTGCTCATGGCAGGGCTTTCGGGCACTCATGTTTGAGTACTTTATTTTGGATTGTGAAAGCAAAACTCTCATACGAGAGTGATGGTGAATGCGGTTATACTCCTGGCAGATATTATTTGGTAGTTTGGTCATTTATTTCAGTAATATGGCAACCGTCAAACGTCATCTGGGATATGGTTTGAATTTTCGCTTAGTAAAAAAAAACAGTGTTCCATTTGAGATGAGGCTACATACTATAGTGTTGAGTGTATAAGTGCATAAGTACATTGTGTATAGTGTGCCATTTGGGATGCAGCTAAAGTGTTGTAAATACTACAATACAGTATAACACTTTATTATAGTGTGGTTTAAAAACACTATATAGTAAATACTATAGTTTTTTTCACGTGGGCGTAACCGATTCATTAATTAGAATAACATAACTCTGTTATTATTTACTCACCCTCAATCCTCATTTCTACACTGTAAAAAAAAAAACTGTAATTTCACGGTTTATTTCCTGCAGCTGGGGTGCCAGAAAAAAACGTAAAATAACGGCTGTTAAATTACAGAAATTTACCATAAAATAACAGACATTAAATCACAGAAATTTCTTTCAATTTCTGGTAAATTTCTGTAATTCAACCTCTGTTATTTTACAGTAAATTTCTGTAATTTAACGTACATTATTTTACAGGTTTTTTCTGGCACCCCAGCTGACGGAAATAAACCGTAATATTATGGATTTTTTTACAGTGTATAGTATATTTAATATGGAAATTTACCCTGTATTAATGTTTATTTTATTGATATTTAATTTACTTTGGGTAATTTTAAATTGTAAACTATTTTTGTTCAAAATAATCTGATTAAATGGCAATAAAACACTGCAAATTTAATGAACTAACTTTGCAAAACAAAAAAAAAATTAAGGTTTTTAAAAATTGCACCAAAATCCTGCATATATTTACATAAAACAAGACAAACACCAAAACATTGATTTATCTCTTGATTCTTCTTCTTCCTCTTATTATAATTATTGTTTATTTTTAAAAATGAACAATAATTTCAAAGCTGGTCTACCCCATATGATTTTTGTTTGTTTGTTTAAAGTTGCTGTATGTAAGTTTTTGACTCTTCTAAAGCATAAAAATACCATAGTATGTTTGCAGATATTTAAGAAACATGCCAAGTGAACATTCTTGTTTATCTGAAAAGCAATGCTGAAGTCAGATATTCTGCTTTGAAAATGTACGTGTCAGTTACGTGCCAAGACGGCTGTCTTTGTTTTGGTCCCTTTAACCCGCCCAATGCCAGTTTAGCCAATTATTTTTCAGCATTCTGGTTGCCTTGGTGGAAAACCTTATTTCATTCATTCAGTCAGGAAGGCTTTCAAAGCATGCGTCCGTGACCGAAATGAGACCTCTGGTGGACAGTAGCAGACTCCGAAATGAGATGCAGATTCAGAGTTCCACATAAGGTTATTAATTAGCAAATGATATAAATATTACAAGCGTAAACATTAGGTGAGCAGGTTACACTGTAACCCTGTGTCCTAACAATACGCTCCGTGAGGAGATTTGCAGTGATTAGCAGTTTGGCTGTTTGCACCAGACGCAACACGACAGAAATTTAAATACAGCCATTCAGAAGCACAGAATAGTGCACTCACTGCACTGCAACGAAATGGTAAGGTTTATCATTTAATTAATACATATTAAACCTCTTTAACATTATTAAATGTAGAAGCTGAATCACTGATATGTGTTGGTTTTGAGTCACAGATCTAAAGTTCAATTTCAATTTCAAATGCGCTTGCATTTGTTTTGATCCAGGAATGCAATACTTAGTTCAACCACTTGGTGTCAAACTTACATAATGCAACTATAAATGCACTTTGGAGATTTTTGCATATATATATATATATATATATATATATATTATATATATATATATATA
The DNA here is from genome assembly GCA_903798195.1 of Danio kyathit. NCBI lineage: Eukaryota > Metazoa > Chordata > Actinopteri > Cypriniformes > Danionidae > Danio > Danio kyathit. The sequence continues at coordinate 23,436,661 of LR812521.1, read as the reverse complement.
TATATATATATATATATATATATATATATATATATATATATATATATATATAATGTAAAAAAGATAAATGCTAAATCACTTTTTTTTACATTAATTTGAGAGCATTACCTACCACAATGTCTAACCGGCACAAAGAGTCTCATCAGCTTCATGATGTCCTGCTGGTGTTCGCATGTTATGTAACTCCAAAGGTGAGGGACTCAGGCCACTGATCTGATGGATATTATGAGATTCCTCTTTGTTCTCATATGTTTTGAATTCTTGATCCCTTTCCGGAATTTTCCTTGTTACCGTGGCCCTCCGCTGTGGGGAATTGGAAGATGAGATTAGAGATGACATTTCAGAATGAGTTTCAGTTGCACCATAATGTCCCAGTCTGAAGGAGGGCCATGAGGCGAACTGAGGAAAGGGCCAGAGATTAAACAAACACAGAGACACCAATCGCTTCATCCCAATCCAACATTTCCTCCAAGAACACCTATCTATAGAAAAACACACCGAAGATGCTTTATTGTACGTTGTAGCTCTTTATTATGCAAAAATAAGACTTTTCAGTATGCCATTTCAACAATTATATACAGATGAAATTAAATAATTTGCCCTCCTGTGATGTTTTTATTTTTTGTAAATATTTCTCAAATGAGAACAGAGCAACAAATTTTTCACAGTATTGTTTATAATATTTTTTCTTCTGGAGAAAGTGTTATTTCGGCTAGAATAAAGCAGATTTTTAATTTTTAGAAACCATTTTAAGGGTAAATTTTTTTTTTTTAATTGTCTACAGAACAAACCCTTGTTATTTGATGATTTGCCTAATTACCTTAATTTGCCTAGTTAACCTTATTAAACGTTAAGCTGAATCACTTTAAGCTGAATACTAGTAAAATACGCTTAATAAACGTGCAAGTCGTAAAAGAAAATTTAAATAAAACTCATCGAATCTGCTATTCTCTATAATAACTCCATTACTCTGTAACGTTATTGTAGTTGCTGTTGGTATCATACAGCTCTTTGTGTTTCGAAAGCAGCTTCCATGCTGCTTGAATCATCTCCTTTATTGAATAAAAGTGAAACTGTGCTTGCCCTCAACCATTTTGCATTTGGTGTGCACGATCAAATTGGCGCATGTGGCATTCAACAGCGTCAAAAATCTGTGTAGTAAAGTAGTTGAGCAAACGTGATAAGTTACAGTACTTAAGTTCATTGTGGCTACTTTGTGTTTACTCTCTACTTCACTGCGTTTTTGAAGTTGTATGTACTCTTTACTTCCCCCTACATTTGTAATGGGCAATGCAGCTGTTATGTTGACTGAAGGTACAAGTTCATGAGCATTTTGTCATCACGCTAACACTTTCTCACTATTTACGCACCCTCAAGTGGTTCCAAACCTTGAGTTTCTTCACACAAAAGATAACTTTGCATTGAAGAAAGTTGAAAACCTAGACTAACCATTGACTTCCAGAGTAGGTAAAACAAATGCAATGGAAGTCAGAGTTTACAGGGGTCATGATCACCAGCGATCTAACCCTCATAGATCGCTGGAGAACCTTCACTTTCATGTGGACTACAATTCTGCCACCATAAAGGACCACAAATCCCATCAAGCACCACACACACACACCTGTTCCTGTTTTCTGTTGATTACACACATGCACACATGGCTGGGAGCTGCTCATGAACAGATTACATGGACTTTAAAAGCAGCACAGACACACACACTACTTGCTGAGTCTTGTTTATGTGTACTGTGAACTTTACGACGTGTTTCTTTGTCTGTAGTGGTGGGCAGAGCGAGGCTTCATGAAGCACTGAAACATTTGAAGCAAATGTGTTGAAGCTTTGAAACGTTTTGAAACTCGTCTCTACAGTGACACCTAGTGGTCAATTTTTTGTAAGGCTCTGGAACAGCTTCAGCAAAGAAACGGTTAAACAAATTGAGTTATTAAACCCCACGTTGTAGAGTTGAGGTTCCAAGTGATTTAGTGAAGCGGGGGGGTTCCTGACTAGCATGTAGAGATAATGGGTTCGAATCCAGGGTGATGCAGCTATACATGTTAGTTTATAAATGCTTTGTTCTTGTAACGCGTTTTGTTTTAACATTGGTCTGACATCCGAGCAAACACTTTGTGAATAAATAGGTCTTGTTTTTGGTAAAAATAAATAAATAAATAAATAAATAAAACAAATTGACAAATTTGTAATTCGTCCTCCACAAAAAAGACAGAGTCTCACTAATTCGCCTTCAGCAGCTAATACTAATGACCCAAGCATACTGGACCGAGGTGAGGAAGCTCCAAACATTTGGGGTCGCAGCGCTAACAATACTGGAAACACGAAATGCAGGAAATATCGAGATAGTTACCTGAACTATGGTTTTATTCTATTTTCTCAAAGCAAAGATTCCCTGACCCAGTCACGGTGTATTATCTGCGCAAGTTCTTGCTAACGAATGCATGAGGCCGTCTAAATTAATAAGACATTTGCAGACGACTCATCCCCAATACCGCAACAAGCCCATCGCATTTTGAGCGCAAGGCAAAAGAATTGACACACACCCAAAATGAGATGAGACGTCACAGCTGCTGACAAGAAACTTAAAAAAAAAAAATTGGCAACTAATATAGAGCCAATTTAAATGCCAATGGGTTACGTTTTTCAGTTACAAATGGCCTACTGATGTTTTGCTTTTATATTTTACATTAGGCTATTATTTGTGCATAAACATATCTAGATATAGTAATAAACATACCTTTGGCTTGAAAACAATCTTTTTTTGTCATCCTTACTGCAAACTTATACGAGCGATAATATCATTCAATGTGGAGGGGGGACCTTACAATATTTTTCGGGGAAAAGGGGGTCTCAGGCAAAAAAAAGGTTGGGAACCAATTACATAGAGGATTTTCCTGACACGGTAAGTCAAACGCAAATTCGCCAGGTCTCGAAACACTTCTGAAATGACCAATGCTTTGAATCGATTTAGATCACGTGACCTAGTGTTTTGAATCACCTTGGTCACGTGACTTGGGTGTTTCGGATCATGCTTTAGTGCAGTGTTTCGAAACATTTGCACTTAGGGATCGCGACACTGTGTCGAAACATCAGTTTCACGTCAGCCATCTCTACTTGCCTTGCCTTGCTGTGTTAGACCCTTGCTTTGTTGTATTGTTTATTCCTGTCGGCTTCCTGCCTTTTGACCGTTCGCCTATTTAATGACCATGACTCTGGATTGTTGACCATTCTCCTGATAAACCCTGCATTTGGATCCCAATCCTGTTGTCCAGCATCCTTCACATTACATCAAGTTTCCAACATTTTTCAAAATATCTTCTTTTGTGTTAAACAAAAGAAGAAGAAAAAAAACATATGACTGGTGACTAAACAATGACTGTAATTATCATCCTTTAAGGGTTTTATTGGTCACACTTTGTTTTGATAGTCCGTTTGTTGAATTTAAATTACATTGCAACTAATTCTCATTAGATTATAAGTAGACTGTTAGGTTTGGGTTTGTGTAAGTTTTTTTTTTTTATAATTATTTTTTTGGGGTTTTCACCTTTATTTGATAGGACAGTAGAGAGTATTGACAGGAAAGAATGGGGAGCAGAGAGAGGGGAAGGATCGGCATAGGACCGCGAGGCGGAATCGAACTCGGGTCGCCGTGAATGCTGGAGTGCATGTGTCAACGCACTAACCACTACACCACTGGAACCGACATGATTACTGTAAGTTGACATGTACATGTCTGTTGAAGGAGCAGAATCAACAGATATTAAGCAGACAGTCTACTAATACTCAAATGGACCATCAACATAAAGTGTTGCCGCTTAATTGATATAATGCAATACTGAAGATATTTAGAATAGTAAGCAACAAATAAATACTGCATGTTTGACCATAATCAATATGAGGAAAAAAAATGTAAGTACTAATAAAATCAGTTACTCTTATAATCTATTTACTTCAGTGGTGTGGGTTTTCATGTACTATTTACACCACTGGCAGAATCACAGCATCATCAGAAAATGAAGTAAAAAAAAAAGGAAAGAGAATCGTCTTGCCTGAAAAACAGCAGCGAGTTCCTCTGATTCCCCTGGGAAACGGGAACTCCAGAGAGCAGTGTGTGTGTGTGTGTGTGTGTGTGTGTGTGTGTGCGCGCAGGAAGTACACTAACATAAAGAGGAAAAGCACGTTAAAACAAGAATTATTGGCAGACATCAATGTTGTTTAACCTCTGCATGTGTGTGTAGGAATGCAGGAAAATGTGCTCTTTTCTTAAACACAGACTGGCATTTCCTGCTTGTGGGTTTGAATATTCAGAGTAAAAGATGCATGTTATTGTGATGGAATAATGGAGAGAAAAAAACTGCTTTTTCGCTCGAAGGGCCAAAAACCAAATATCATTGAGAGCCGTGGGCCAAAGATAAATATACCAAACTATTTTACATTAAAACTAGAAAAGTAAAGTGCGTAAACAAACTTTATAGTGGCTTGAGAAAGCCATGGCTGCGTCCGAAATCGCATACTTCCATACTTTATAGTACGCTAAAATCAGTGTGCGAGCAGAGTAGCATGTCTGAATTCATAGAATTTGAAAATCAGCATGCGAGAAGTACCCAGGTGACCTTCTACTTCTGGCGAGATTCTGAAGTGCGCATCCGATGCACGCTACACTATCCCATGATGCCCCACGAGAGAATTCATGAATGGGAGTGAAGCCACGCAACTGACGCGAGTAGGTCATGTGATCATGACAAAATGGCGGATGTAGTACGTCTGAGTTCCATTCATACTGCTAACATTCATTCTGTATAGAACATACTTTTCTAAAAGCCGAGTAGTACATTTAAATTCCAAAGCAGTACCTACTGAGTAGTAGGGGGTTTCGGACGCAACCCTAGTCTGAAAGTTTGAAGTAGCTTTAAAAATGTAATAATTGAAATAGTTTTTAAGGGGCAGCAGTATGGCTCAGTGGGTAGCACAATCGCCTCACAGCAAGAAGGTCGCTGGTTCGAGCCCGGGCTGGGTCAGTTGGCATTTCTGTGTGGAGTTTGCATGTTCTTCCCGTGTTGGTGTGGGTTTCCTCCGGGTACTCCGGTTTCCCCCACAGTCCAAAGACATGCGCTATAGGTGAATTGGGTGAGCTAAATTTTTCGTAGTGCATGTGTGTGAATGAGTGTGTATGAGTGTTTCCCAGTGATGGGTTGCAGCTAGAAGAGCATCCGCTGTGTAAAACATGTGCTGGATAAGTTGGCGGTTTATTTCGCTGTGGCGATACCAGATTAATAAAGGGATTAAGCCGAAAAGAAAATGAATGAATGAATGAAGTTCAAGGGTGTTCTAGGTGGTTGCTAAGGTGTTCTGATTGGCTGCTAGGCGGTTGCTAGGGTGTTCTAGGTGGTTGCTAAGGCATGGCTAGGTGGTCGCTAGGGTGTTCTAGGTAGCTACTAAGGTGTTGCTGGGTTGTTGCTAAGGATTTCTGAATGGTTGCTAGATGGTTTCTAAGGTGTCGCTAGGTGGTTGCTAAGGTGTTCTAGGTTGTTGCTAAGATGTTGTTAGGTGGTTGCTAAGGCGTTGCTAGGTGGTTGCTAAGGTGTTGCTAGGTGGTTGCTATGGTGTTTTGAGTGCTTGCTAAGGTGTTGCTAGGTGGTTGCTAAAGTGTTGCTAGGTGGTTGCTAGGGTGTTCTGAGTGTTTGCTAGGCGGTTGCTAAGGTGTTGCTAAAGTGTTGCTAGATGGTTGCTAGGGTGTTCTGAGTGGTTGCTAAGATGTTGCTAGGGGGTTGCTAGGGTGTTGCTTGGCGGTTGCTAAGGTGTTGCTAGGCAGTTGCTAAGATGTTGCTAAGGGGTTGCTAGGTGGTTGCTAGGGTGTTCTGAGTGTCTGCTAGGTGGATGCTAAAGCGTTGCTAGGGTGTTCTGAGTGGTTACTAAGGCGTTGATATATGGTTGCTAGGGTGTCCTAGGTGGTTGTTAAGACATTGTTAGGCAGTTGCTAGTGTGTTCTAGGTGGTTGCTAAGGTGTTGCTAGGCAATTGCTAGAGTGTTGTAGGTGGTTACTAAGGTGTTGCTAGGTGGTTGCTAAGGTGTTGCTAGGCCATCGCTAAAGTATTCTAGGTTATTGTTAAGGTGTTGCTGGGTGGTTGCTATGGTGTTCTGGGTGGTTGCTATGTGATTGCTAAGGTGTTGCTTGGTGGTTGCTAAGGTGGTTGCTAGGGTGTTCTGAGTGTTTGCTAGGTGGTTGCTAAGGTGTTGCTAGGTGGTTGCTAACACAAACTAGCATGGTTTTAGTATGAATTAGTATGTTGCTAGTATATTTGTTAGTATGTTTCTAGCATGTATTGGTATGTTGTTAGTATGTCCAATGTAGTCAAAGTCAATGTAAGTTTTTTACAATGGAAGTCTATGGGACAGATGCTTGGGTGTTGCAAGTGGTTGCTAGGGTGTGGCTAGTAAGTTGAAAGGTCATCAGTGATTGGTAAATTGGTAGTCGGAGTTAAATGAGCCCAAACTTAAGTCTGTATGACAGTCTGGTGGAAAATTATGAGGTCATAAAGTTTGGTCCAATGTTAAGTCAATGGGACTTTTCTGAATTTTCCAGGTCAGCTTTCGGAAAACCACAAGTCAGATCAGTTGGAAAAGATAGAGGAACCAGAGTCAGTGAAGTGCACTATACAGTATACTGTTTTTCAGCTGCCTGTAACTGAGACATTCACATAAGGTTTCATAATTGACAGACAGAACTAGTTTAAAGTTAGTAATTAAACACATTTCCCTATACAAGTATAAATATCTTAAACTGAAAATTGAAACACATGATTACTCAACTGCAATGAGATGCATCAAAGTTAACAGCACTGATAGCAAGCTTGGCATCCAGATGCAGAAAATACTGCTAAATCTTTCTGAGGTAACCCTGGAAAACCAAACCGTACCTTTCAAAAGAAACGATGGATTTTGCTATCAGTCATTTCTCGAGGTTACCTCAGCCTCTGTCATAAGCTTAGGAAAAAACAGCAAGGAGCAGCAATATTTCCTATTTGGATGTGTAATGTGGAATTTCTCCATTCAGAGAGGCTAAAGTAGAGAATAAAGGGAATAATTGACATGATGTGCCATTTCCACAAACATCCATTTACACCATTTCAATGTGGTCATGTCTTTGGTCCTTGAACATTTTTTGCTTGTTATTAAATTATTTCATAACTGTAACGAGAGGCAATTCAATCATATTTTCAGGTTAAAACTACTATCATAACGTTATTTATCAATATGTGGACCTTTTTGGATTCTCGGAAACTATAGAAATTAACAATGTAAAACAGGAAATACATTAGGACCATTGTTTTTGTTTACATCCCTCAAAATATTCTGTTCATTGCATGAACATTAATAATTGCTGTTAAAATATAATTAAATAAGGTATAATGTAGGCGACGCAGTGGCGCAGTAGGTAGTGCTGTCGCCCCACAGCAAGAAGGTCAGTGGTTCGAGCCTCGGCTGGGTCAGTTGGCATTTCTATGTGGAGTTTGCATGTTCTCCCTGCGTTCGCGTGGGTTTCCTCCGGGTGCTCCGGTTTCCCCCCACAGTCCAAAGACATGCAGTACACGTGAACTGAGTAGGCTGCGTAAAACATGTGCTGAATAAGTTGTCGGTTCATTCCGCTGTGGCGACCCTGGATTAATAAAGGGACTAAGCCGAAAAGAAAATGAATGAATGAAGGGATAATGTACATCTAAGGCAGGGGTGTCAAACTCTGTTCCTGGAGTGCCGTAGCTCTTCACAGTTTAGTTTCAATCCTGCTTCAACGCACTTAAGCTGCAGTCACACTGGACTTTTCTCCCCATTGTCTTCCATTCATACGCACGCGAATGCGGCAGACTGGAAACACAAGCTTGTGCGACAAGTTTCACAGTTTCAAAGCTTGCAAAGTCCAAGCTTGGTGAACTCTGACCTGCGAAATCGCATCATGTGACTGCGTGAGACCAATCAAAGATCAAAACATGACCTCTCTGCACAGAAATTTAAAATATGGAGCAAACGCTCACTTTTTAAAATGTCTAATCATCTTGTTTAACCCCTCCTCTTTTTGCAGCGCCGTACTACAGAATTTCGCATGCTCAAACTCTAGTGTGACCGCAGCTTTACCTGTAGGTTTCAAACAAGCCTGAAGGACTTGGAACATGGAAATTAGGGTTGGAACTAAAGTGCAGAGCTGCGGCCCTCCAGGAACTCCTGGGAGTAACGCATTACAAGTAACGCGAGTTAATAATATTACTTTTCTAAGTAACCAGTAAAGTAACGCATTACTTTAAAAAAATAAGTCATATTATTTAACTTACTTTTTTGAAAATGTAACACAAGTTAAAATTAAAGTAGCCACACACAAATGGCTACAACAAGAGCAACCAACCTTAAACAATTGGATGGATGCAACTATTGAGATCTATGCAATAGAAAAAAATCCCTTCTGTAGTTCATATAAAGGAGGAAATATTCCTGGGAAAATGGAGGAAATGGGTTGAATATATTTTAGTCAGAAGACCTGATTTTGTTGCTGTGAACAAATAGAAGATGCTCAACCTATAGATAAATACATGCTAATGTGTGTATATGTATATGGTTATATATACACAGTTGAAGTCAGAATTATTAGCCCTCGTTTGAATTATTTCTCTTTTTTTAAATATTTCCCAAATGATGTTTAACAGAACAAGGAAATTCTCACAGTATGTCTGATAATATTTTTTCTTCTGGAGAAAGTCTTATTTGTTTTATTTAGGCTAGAATAAAAGTAGTTTTTAATTTTTTATAAACCATTTTAAGGTCAAAATTATTAGCCCGATACAATAACTTGCCTAATAACCCTAACCTGCCTAGTTAACCTAATTAACCTAGTTAAACCTTTAAATGTCACATTAAGCTGTATAGAAGTGTCTTGAAAAATATCTAGTAAAATATTATTTACTGTCATCATGACAAAGATAAAATAAATCAGTTATTAGAAATGAGTTATTAAAACTATTATGTTTAGAAATGTGTTGAAAAAATCTTCTCTCCGTTAAACAGAAATTGAGGAAAAAATAAACGGGGCTAATAATAATAATAGAAAAGGGGATTATAGTTTTACTTAAGACAAATAGTACAAAAGTAGCAAACACATTGCTTTAAACTTTCAATAATCTGTCTATATGGCATATTTAGCTCTGGCATCAGAAAGTTCTCGGATAATATCCTATTTTTTTTTTTTTAAGTGTTATTTAAAAGTAAAACTAGATGTGTGTTATACAGTGCATTTTTAATTGCAGAACTTCCTCTAATTAAAAAATAAATAACAATCTAAAAGAGATCAAGCTTCAGTAAAGTTAATAAAAAGTAACTCAAAAGAAAATGGAACACATTACTTGCTATAAAAAGTAACTAAACATTGGTGATTCTAAGGGGTTGCCTGACATGAGCGGAGCACTGTTTATAGAATACTCAAGGGATTGATTCTGAAAAAAAAAAAAGAAACAAACACCTAGATGTACGTCATCTCAATTCTTACACAGATACTTGCCACAAAAGTAAAGAATCAGAATCAGAATCAAGTATTTCTAGAGAGCCCTTTAACAAAAAATCAGTGTTGCTTCATCATAATATTGCAGATATACCCTGTAACTGGTTTACAGATTGATATACACTCACCGGCCACTTCACTAGTAACGTGTTGGACCCCCTTTTTGCCTTCAGAACTGCCTTAATCCTTTGTGGCATAGATTAAACAAGCTACTTGAAATATTCCTCAGAGATTTTGGTCCACACCGGCATGATAGCGTCACACAGTTGCTGCAGATTTGTCAGCTGCACATTCATGATGCGAATCTCCCATTCCACCACATCCCAAAGGTGCTCTATTGGACTGAATTCTGGTGACTGTGGAGGCCATTTGAGTACAGTGAACTCATTGTCATGTTCAAGAAACCAGTCTGAGATGATTCACGCTTTATGACATGGCAGATTATCCTGCTGGAAGTAGCGATCAGAAGATGGGTACACTGTGGTCATAAAGGGATGGACATGGTCTGCAACAATACTGCTCAATTGGTACTAACGGGCCCAAAGTGTGCCAAGAAAATATCCCCCACACCATTACACCCCCACCATCAACAGCCTGAACCATTGATACAAGGCAGGATGGATCCATGCTTTCATGGTGGTGACGCCAAATTCTGACCCTACCACAATCAAAGTCACTTAAGTCACCTTTCTACCCTATTCTGTTGCTCGGTTTGAACTGCAGCAGATTGTCTTGACTATGTCTACATGCCTAAATGCATTGAGTTGCTGCCATGCAATTGGCTGATTAGAAATTTGCGTTAACGAGCAGTTGGACAGGTGTACCTAATAAAGCGTGTGTGCATATATATATATATATATGTATATATATATATATATATATATATATATATAGCATTGATATAATTAGATATATAGCATTATAAATTACAATTAATTTAGGTACCAATTAGAAACAAGGACAATTCATAAGTTTAATACAAAAATGATCATTTATTTTCTTCAGTATCTTGCCAGGCATGCCAATAATAATACATATAAGTAGTCCGACTGGACACAAGTGCAAACATTTTATAAGCACAGCTGGTTAAAAAACAAAACAAAGAAAACAAAGATCTAAATTAATATTACAATTTATTTTCTCATATTAATCATAAAATAGCACAACAGTAGAAAAATACTTTTTTTTTTTTTTACATTCCTTTCTTTAAAATAAAAACTATACAATAAATCAAAGCCTTTTCTTATTTTTTTTATATGCTCTGCTCTTCTGAAAATACAAACACATCTCTCCCACAACGGTCTGAAAATCTCCTGGTCAGCCCTCGGGTAAAAACCCAAAATATTACTGACAACTTGGAAAATTTCCCTCCTCGATGTCCTTCCAGACATAAAAAAAAAAACAACACACAGAGAAGGCAAAAACAAACAATGCCCTTCGAAAACACAACAAAAACACAGGACATTTGTGCAATTATAGCAAACTTATGAATAAGAACAGGAATGAATACAAGTGGTGTGAGAAACCAAACACACAGTGGCTGTGCGAATTAACCTGTGCTTGTTGGGAGACTTGAATATAATATTGGTTTGTTTATATTTTCCCCACCAAAAGTGCTAGAACGAAAGTAGTCTGTGAATCCGTTTGTAAAGAATCAGAATGAAGATGTCCAATCTACAGTCCAGAGGAAGGAAGCAGCATCGATTCTTCATTGCATATCATATCACGACAGTCCCAACGAAGAGCGATGAGGAGAAATAAAACATCAGAGCGTTGGTTTCCTTCCTCAGATGCAGCAGGCACTTCCAGAGGAGACTCCGACTTGATTTTTGGAGCGTGTTCAGACAGCAGAGAAGGTGTGATCCACTTTAAAACCAGTAACAGTACATTACTGAGTTCAGAACCTCGAACAAGAGCTTTATTTAAAGGGACAGTTCACCCAAAATGGCACTTCTTAAACTCATCCTTCACTTTTTTTTCAGTTAAACACAAAAGAAGATAGTTTGATAAAAATCTGCAACCATTGACTTCCATAGAATTTGTTTTTCCTACAATGGAAGTTACAGATTTGTATCATTTTTCAAAGTATCTTCTTTTAACCATTGACTTATATAAAATTTGTTTTTCTTCTTATGGAAGTCAATTGTTACAGGGTGATAATTTTCCAAAAGATCTTCTTTTGTGTTCAACAGCAGAAATCACATCATAAACATTTGAAAATCACTTGAGGGAGAGTAAATCATAAATAATTCATTTCTGGGTGAACCGTCCCTTTAAGAGCTTAAAATCTCAGATCTGTTTTAGACACACACACACACACTTTCTGTGGTCATCACATTCATAAATCTGGACGGCTACATACCCCACACAATTTGATGATGATGTCCAGTTTAAACTAGACCATATCAGTTTATTTTCTGTTCCTCAGATTCTGTGGTTAATAGATGAGCTCTTGTTGTATTTCAGGATGAGGCGAGAAGGGTTCTGAAAAGTTGAAAGTGTCCCGGCCTGTTTTTAGCTCCCCCTGACCGGGGCAGGTTGTATATGAAGGCAGGATGAGCAGTTCTGGGGACGGGACGGGGCTTTCGGGCTCTGATTCGGACTGACTGGCTTCCTGCTCTTCGAGACGAGCATCTACTGTGTGGTGGAGAGAGTCCAGTCTTAACCAGGAGTGATTTAAACACTGCTCCACTGTTGAGCGCTTTCTGGAGAGACGGAGAGACAGAAAACACAACTGTTAAACACTCTGATTTACGGACTGATTTTTAAATGCGCAACATGACAAGATCTGCGTTTATTCAGATTGTATGACATGAAACCCTGGACTGGTCGAATTAAATAGATTACAGTAAATTTATATAGTATGCAAATCATGCTATATATAGTAAATATAATAAAACTGAGGGCGACACAATGGCTAAGTGGTTAGCACTGTCGCCTCACAGCAAGAAGTTTGCATGTTCTCCCTGTGTTGGCGTGGGTTTCCTCTGGGTGCTCTGGCTTTCCCCACAGTTCAAAGTCATGCGCTATAGGTGAATTGAATAAACTAAATTGTCCGTAGTGTGAATGTGAGAGTGTATGGGTGTTTCCCAGTACTGGGTTGCAGCTGGAAGGGCATCCGCTCTGTAAAACATATGCTGGATAAGGTGGCGGTTCATTCCGCTGTGGTGACCCCGGATTAATAAAGGGACTAAGCTGAAGGAAAATTAATGAATGAACTAATAAAACTGAAAAAAGTTAGTTAATTAAAAAAAAAAAAAAAAAAAAAAAAAAAATATATATATATATATGCATGTATAAATGAATGCATTATTAATTATAAATAAATGCTAAATAAATATTATGAAGCTTTATTATTATTATTATTATTATTATAAATATTGTTATAATTAATTATAATTAAAACAATAATAAACACATTCTAAATAACGAATATTATTAACAGTAAATTAATAGGCATTCATTATCATCATCATCATCACTATTATTATTATTATTATTACTACTACTACTACTACTACTACTATTATTAACAGCCAAATAATTGACATTATTAATATTTAAGTTATTAATAGTTATC